>CM066576.1:31736504-32936504 GCA_033816785.1 Picus viridis
AATTAGTGGATGGCATATAGAAAAGTGGCCTGTGTTATACAAAAAGTCAGGACAAAATTATCTAAATCATCTCTTCTGAGCCATAATCTGGCCTCTGAATCTTTGTGTTTCTATAAATCTTGGCACGATGAGTTCTTGAGCTCAGCTGTGACTTTGTGGTGTAATAGTTATTAATAACATATATACTCTGTAATAAAGTTGGGAAATGAGAGCTTTTCTCCATACATAAGAATGCAAACCCAAGGTTTTTATGTAAATTGTAGGTATGAATTCAAAATGAGGTTACCTCAAAATGAGGTTCACCATTCATGAACTATTTATTTCAGAAATAAAAGACACTAATTCAATTTAGCTTAATTTTGGAAGTGAAAGAAGAAAAACCAATTGGAGGTCATAAACTCAGAGCCAATCTATTCTCAGAAATATTTAACACAGTTTTAAAATCCCTTCCTATGTTCAAAGTATACTTCAAATGAATTTCCTCAAGTTGTCCTGCTGTGGACAGTTCTGTGGTTATGATAATCTTGCTTGTGCCTTTCATATTCTCCACACCGAAGCCGATGTTTCCTTATCTCTTTTTGGTGGTGATAACTCTGCCCTTCATCTCGTAGATGACTGTTATGTTAAATGCCTCATTAAATTGGATGCCTCTCAGTTTGGATGCAGTTTATTACTTCAGGGCTTAACATTTTTTCTTGGCTTATGATTAGCAGGATGAATGCTGGTTCAATGTTTTCTTCATTCTCCAGGAATGTTGAAGAGGTAAATACAGTGCCTTAGTGAACATGGTTTAGACCACAGGAGTTGCTGTATTTTCTCTATATATAATGTATATTTTTTTAAAAGAAAGAAATCTACTACTGAAAGCATACTTGTTTGATAAGAAACAGAAGCATGGCAACAGGGCACTACACAGGCCTGTTAAAAGGTCTAACCAGCCATAGCTGCATGGTCTATAGCCTGTGAATTGAATGTGGCTGTGATTTGGTGATTTAGGGTTTTTATATTGCTGTTTAAGTTTTAAATTCTCTTTCTGTCTTAAACTCCCTGTGTGACATGAGAGATGTTAATCCTGCCTAAACCATGTCAAAATTCAGGAGAAATTGTATGCCATACCTATGACGACTGTTGTTAGCTGCTTTGGACAGGGGACATCTGTGCAATATATAAAGAATGAGAGAATATAAAGAGGCACTGAGGTGACCTGCATTAATGCTTATCTAAGCTCCTAATACTTGTCTGAGGAGAGTATCTGACTGAAAATCCATGTGAATAAATGCATTGTGTCAGGAAAGGAGAGGGCTTTTGCTTTCCTTGTTATTCAGCTGAACCAAACTCCATATTGTCTTCAGAGAAATCACATCAGGAACAGAATTGTTCCAGTGAATGTGAATGAGTGATAATGGTGCGCTGTGAAACCTATGAACTTCTGCATGCTTTGTAGAAGAGTTAAGTGCCTTCAGCTTTCAGAAGCTGATACTTTTACTCATGTTTCGTGCAAAGATGTTGAAACACCACCTTAAATACTTGATGGTCAGAAAAAGTCATCTATTGTTCTGTCCCCTGGTTTTGTACTGCATTGTATTACCTTATTAGATTCTATTTCAATACTCTCTTTAGAAGAAGTGTTAAGTGTTAACTTGTCCCAGGAGGCTGGAAAATTCAAGAATAAAAATCCACCAAGACTGTTTAATGTGAAGACACCATCTGTGTCACAGGAAATTCATGAATCACAAATCCACAGATGCTGGGAGAGTATTATGGATAAATATAATTTCTTATGTACCCTGGCTATGTTATTATTCTCTAGGTACCTGATAGTGGCTGGAGAAAGAATCAAGGGTTAGATGGATTTTTGATGGGTCCTTTACTGGGTTCTTTTGTTGAAATCTGCTTCAACCTCCACATTGAGTGTACACACTCAGGGTACTCTCTTTTCCCATAAAAGATTGTGTATAGGTGGTGCTGAGAGTCTTACAGTCATTGTTACTTTCATGATCTCCCCTTTCAGTCCCCACTGTACCAGGTGCTCTACAAGTCTCTGCAACCACAGGCTTTCAGCCAAAGGGTGGGGTTTTCATCTGCATTTCAAGATTTGAGAGAAGTTCTTGCACCACTAAACCCATAAGACATTCATAAATCTCTCTTTCCCAATAGACAAAGCAGATGTACAGTGAGAAAAGAAAACATGAAAACTGGAGTGAAGGGGTTTAACCTGTTGTCACAAAACAGTTCTTGGCATAGCCAAGCATGGATTTTTTTTTCTGTAGCCTTAGCTGTCCTATGCAGTGGGCAATTCCTCCACTCCCCTACTATCGTTTCATGAAAATGCTATTGTAACAAACCGTTTAAAGGCTTTGATTAAAATACTTCCTCTTTCCAAGCACCAGGAGGAGGTGAATCAGAATAATAAGTTCTCCTACATGTTCTGGCAGTTCCAGTATGAAAGACAATAGCTTAAGACAAGCAGTTGCAGTGATTTACATTGTTGACCACTTTTGATCACTTCACTCTCTTTAACCCTGGCTCAGCCGCTGAATATTCCCTGCTCTTTGTAACACTGTTCATTGCTTGCTGAAATGGAAATAGAATAGAAATAGAATTAACAAGGTTGGAAAAGACCTTTGAGATCAAAGAGTCCAACCTATCATCCAACACTATCTAATCAACTAAACTATGGCACCAAGCACCCCATCCAGTCTCTTCATAAACACTTTCAGTGATGGTGACTCTACCACCTCCCTAGGCAGCCCATTCCAATGGGCAATCACTCTTTCTATGAAGAACTTCTTCCTAACATCCAGCCTAAACCTCCCCTGGCACAGCTTGAGACTGAGTCTGCTTGTTCTCGTGCTGGTTGCCTGGGAGAAGAGACCAGCCCCCACCTGGCTACAACCTCCCTTCAGGTAGTTGTAGACAGCAATAATGTCTGCCCTGAGCCTCCTCTTCTCCAGGCAAAGCAACCCCAGCTCCCTCAGCCTCTCCTCATAGTGCTTGTGCTCCAAACCCCTCACCGGCTTTGTTGCCCTTCTCTGGACATGTTCCAGTGAGTCAACATCTTTCCTAAACTGAGGGGCCCAGAACTGGACACAGGCCTCAAGGTGTGGCCTAACCAGTGCTGAGTACAGGGGCAGAATGACCTCCCTGCTCCTGCTGGCCACACTGTTCCTGATACAGGCCAGGATGCCATTGGCCTTCTTGGCCACCTGGGCACACTGCTGGCTCATGTTCAGCCTACTATCGACCAGTACCCCCAGGTCCCTTTCTGCCTGGCTGCTCTCCAGCCACTCTGACCCCAGCCTGTGGTACCACATGGGGTTGTTGTGGCCAATGTGTAGAACCCAGCACCTAGATGTATTAAATCTCATGCCCTTGGACTCTGCCCATCTGTCAAGGTCCCTCTGCAGAGCTCTTCTACCCTCGAGCAGATCAACAGCTGCCCCCAGCTTCATCTATAAATCCTACTTGACATAGTTCTGTTTCAAGGTAGTGAAATACACACTTAACAAAATTGTTCTGAATCATTAGGTGGTGCTGGGTGAAAGGAAGTATTTCAATCAGAGCTTACAAGCGTTTTGTCTTATATTAGCTCTTTGACAACACCCCAAGGGGTCAACTTTTGTCTTGTTATTGTCAGATATATCACACAGTATTCAGAAGTCAAGATGAATAATTATCTTATAAAAAAGAGTTATCAGAAATCATAGATGCAGTGGAATAGATGGAACTATAGACATATGGTGCAGGTAGGTAGTGGTCAGATGTATAGCTCCAGGGAGGAAGCTCTTAGTCTGTATGCATTGACCATATATAGTAAAGTAAGCAGACTGCAGTTTAATCAATGATTTCCAAGTTACCAGCTCTCATTCCTTGTGTTCTGATGGAAAATGTACTTTGTAGAAGCATGTTACATGTATTTTTACTATTCCTTTATAAGATAGTCTGCTTTATCTTCCTAAATATCAATAGGGAATATTTTTTCCCAGGTGACTCTGCCACGAAACCAGTGACTTCTCTTGAAAATTAAGCATGCTTTAAATAGACTGTAATTTGTAAAGATGGAATCAGAGAGTTTGCCAACAAATCACTGCAGGAATTTTCAGGTCAGGACCTTTATTTGTGTACATTGTACAGTGCTGAGCCCTCTGGTGGTGTTCAGCAAAGAGAAACCACAGCAGAGAGGACAGCTGAAGTCATCTCCGGTGTAATGGCCTTGAGGCTATCCAGGATGCATCAGGAATGAATTGTGCCTGAGACATGAAAACTAGCCTCCTCTTGTGCCTGGAAGCACCTGAGCATGATACTTCTGTGTAACCTGAACAAAAACTTGAGCTTAGGAAAGCTCAACAGAACCATTGTTTTCCTTCTCCTAATAATGTTCCTTGTACAGTATATTCAAGTAACATAAACCAAACCATAAACAAAACAACCAAAACCAACCCCCAAAACCTTTGAACAACTTTACTGTTGTCACACAGCTGTCATGTAGTTGATCTGATGTTGCTTCTTAGCCCTGAGTATTTGATCTACTGTCATCACTTTGCTCTGTACTAGACTGTGAACAGACAGAATAGATTAACTGCCCTTCTTTTTTGGTAAGCTGCAGCCAAATAATCCATATCTGATCCTACCTGGGGACAGTTTCCTACAGCTCTTTCTTTTTTATGATGGATGACCAATTTAAGTGTGACTGCTAGAGATCAGTATGTACAAGTATCAATGTGTTTGCTTACAATGAAGTCTGTACAGCATACAATGAAGTCTGTACTTGCTGCTGCTCATAGACTTGTTTGTGATGGAGCTAACTGAAGGTTGAAAGGAAGGAAACAATAGGCAGGGGAATGTTGATGACTGAGAAGAGGTAATAAAATGTTATACTCATGTTTCTTGCATGCAAATTTATGCTGAGTTTGCAGATTAGGAAGTTTCACTGCTCATAATATTGCACACCTCTGTCAAAGGAGGCCAGAAGATTTATCTTCTGTAATTGCCTCCATGAACCTGGAGGCACTAATCTATGCTGCCTATGGTAGTGTGGTACAACACGGTGCCATGGGGTCTGGTCCCCTGAATGGGTTCTGCAGTGCTTAGAGCTTCTGCACTTATTTATTAACAACTGTCAATAAAACCTTTCTCTTCTCAGTGCCACTTTTTAATGTAGTTACTAAGAATTTGGATTATGTGTTGGGCAAGCTGTTAACGTAAGACACCTATGTGCACCTGTCCACTGAGAAGGATGATCCTATATCGGACTTGACTTCAGGAAATGGCTGTTACTAGTAATTTATTGAGTGCTGACAGCCTGTTCTTCTGTGTCGAAAATAGTTCTTCCCTATTAAGACTGCATACTGAGAAAGGCAGACAGTGCCCTATAAATCATGATCAAATACAACCATACTGTGATGATTCAGTATGTGATTCATTTAAGATTGGAGGGAAATAGGAGAGATGGGAAAAGATGGGATAAAAGCACTTTCCTGAAGAATGTGAAGTGCAGATCACAGATTATTTTCAATTAGATTTGCTGTCATGCAGCTTTTGCATGCAGGCAGGAACTGGTCGTCATGTGAACTGTCTGCTTTATTCATAGGAGCAATGCTTAGATGTCCTTCTCAGGAGCTACTTAAAAAGCAGTTCTGTTTATCTGCAAAGGAAAAAACCATTATAGATGTTGCTCTGCTTTTCAGCCCTAAGGTTATGTCTATTTTCACCAAATTCTTGCTAAGCATTTGTTCTTGAATCAAAAGATGCTTTCAATTGATGAAAGCAATTAAACAATTTGAAGAGTGAGTGTCTGTGTTAGGTCTGACATAAAGGATTTTGGTGTCTCAGAAATTCTACACTGAAGGTTTCTGATATGTGTCAAAGAACTTGATTTAAACTCAGATTCTGGGGCAGGGTGTGTGTGTATGTATGATGACACGGGAAAGGAAGTCTGTCAGTTTTGCTGTCTGAAAAGGTGTTCAGAAGACTCCACAGCTTTTGTCAGACTTGCTGTCTTGTGTGAATGACTTAAAAGTTCAAAGAGTCTGCTACACAGACCTGTGCCTGAGAGACTGATCTCCCTCAGGAGTATCAACCATCAAAGTTTGTTTTTGATGACTGAATTATTCTCCTGGGTAATAGAGAAGAAGCCAGTGGGACCACTGTGAAAGTAACAACATAGCAGAGGAAATGCAAGGCTCATGGTTTGACCTGAAGTTGTGTCTTGTTAATATTTAAACCCCAAAGTGTCCAGTTTGGGACAGATATGGAAATGAGGTACAATATTATCATAATCCAGGGGCTGTTCTGCTATTGCAGGCTCTGTCTTCCTAGACAGCAGAAGTCCTTTGCACACTGTGTTGGCATAAGCACTGGAGGTAAAGTATTTTCAAAGCATCTGCGTGATTTGGGACTCTATAGGTTTTGAGTGACATGATAGGTAAATGAAGTTATTACTGCTCACAGGTGTTTGCTTTGCTCCTCTGATGGACATTGTTGCCCTGAGATAGTGATGTCTGACTTGCTTGGGAATTGCCACTGTTTCCAGCTTAGCATGTTCAAGTTATCCTGAAGCCTGCTTTCTTGGCTTATTTTTATGTGCCAGCCTGACTGTCAGTGGCTGTGCTACCTTTGCTGCTCTGCAGCTTCTGTCTGAGCCCCACACACATCCCCTTACTTGTCTATGAGATGTCAGTGGTAGTTGTATAAGCTGTGTCTCCAGGGCAGTTGCAGACATGCTGATCACCCACACTGACAAGCAATGGCAGCCCACTTAGCTCCTACCTAGGCCTATGCACCCTCTTCCATCTGTTCAGTCACCAAGGAGTGAGACAGTGGGTTGCTGCATCTCCAGGGCTACAGCTGAGCTGTGGCTCTAGACCCAGGGTCGTGAGCCTAGGAACTCCACTCTGCTTTTTGACCATGCAGGTGCTGTGCAGGTAATCTGTTCAGCATGCCTGGCTGGACAAATGGAGCTTTTCCACAAGCTTGGCCAGGGGCTTTCTGTATGGTTGCCAAGAGGGAATCTGCATCTGTTCTTCAGTCTGGATCATACCTGAGCTTTTGAAGCAAATCTTTCTAGTACCACACTTCAGTTAACATCATAGAGTGGTCTTGGACTGCTTTGTGCATGTGCTCTGGCTTAGCCTCACCTAAAAGCAGTTTAAGACCACTCTGTGATGTTAACTGCTCTGTAGTATCTGTTGATGCAAAAGTAGCCTTAGGCTGGTGTTGAGGATGATGCTCAGGCTGCAATGTTCCCTAATGACACTGATTCTTTCAAAAATATGGTCTGTTTTCAGATGTACTCCAAACCAATGTCGCCTGTCATAAACTGTGAGAAATCTTCACAAAGCTAGGAAGTGAGGAGAAAACTCAAGAACTTAAAATTCTGCTTGTTAAATCAGGATACAGACCTTGAATGACTCAGAAATACTAGATGCACCCCTCCTGTCTCTTGCACTGTGTGTGGTATTTCACACCAGCACATACATGATGGTTCTCATATTACCAAACCACAGTGGTAGCATCTGCCCCTGGGCTTATGGTGGTATAGACAGGTACATTCCTGCAGGGTAAGGTGAACCTCAGCTGGTGCCAGGGAGGTGGCCTGGGGAGATTTTTCCTTGGGGAGATGCAGGGCACTGTCTCTCACAGAAAAGCCCTTCAGACCACTGCCTTGGCCTCAGGACTCTGCACCATTGTGGGCTGGCAGGTTCATCTCTCCTCAAGAGGGCAGCAAGGCCTTAGCAAGGGCACCTATACTTGTGAGTCTGCAGGCATTGTAGAGAACTAGGGACATTTTAGCAAGGCTTTCACAGAGAGGTCATGCTAACATGTCTCAGGTCTGTGTCAGAGCCATCTGTGGAGTCTAGGTAGGTAAGATTTTTCTGTCTTTACATCAAGGATTTTGCCAAACTTCAGTGCAGCATTATGGGCAGCCTGTGCAAAATGAGCTGAACATCTGTATGACTGTGGGTGGACAGGAATCCTTAACACAAAGATGTCCAAAAGCTTTCAACAAGGGAGAGGGCTCCTTTAGATTAAAGGCACCAAGGACAACTCTGAACCAGTTTTCACCTCTGAGTCACCAGCACATGTCAGCTTATGTTCTTCTCCTATTTTCTAAAACTTTTTGGCAATGAATTCTAGCAACCTGCTGTATATTGCAGCAAACCAGTGAAAGGTTAGGCACTGCTTGGATTGTTAACCTACACATTTTGTGAATTCCCAACACTCAATATACTTGTCAATACACATTTATTCTCAGTAGGCTTGCACTTTTGATCTAATTAGGATTTATTAGAATGTAAACAACCTTCTTAACAGAAAATACAATTTAAACTGATGAGGGTTTTGTATAAACACATATGTTGATTACAGAGGTTCTCATTCAAGTTCTTGCCCTCTTTTGTGTAAGCCAATATCACCATCTTTTCTAGTGAATCAGAGAAAGGAATGGGTTATCTTTCTTCTTAATCAAAACATGTTTTCAAGCAAAATGATTTGAGCACCACTGGTTTTGAGCATCAAGGTAACAGCCTTTAGAAAAATAGACATTCTGTTTGCAGCCAGCAGTCTCAAGATGTGCTTCATGGAGCGTTTCCTTGTGTTTTGAAAAACTATCAAGGTAGTGAGCCTGATGGACCTCATCTGTAGCTCCGAGAGTAAGATGTAGACTGTGTTTTGGAGTGGTTCTGATATTAGTAGCACTTCAATGACTTTAAAAATTATGAGATATCCCTGAACACCTTTGTGCAGTGAGGGCCTTATGCAGACTGGAAGTGAGACAAGTTTGGCAATATGCCGTGCTCTTAGCCTTCTGCATAACCATTCTTTACTTGTGACGCGGATAAACCCACCCTTTACCACTCTGTGAACCAGAGAACAGGCAAGCCACTTGCTGTTCAAGTCAGACCATTCCCATTGCTTTAACCAGCCCTTCCCATGTATGTTTTGCATGTGGAAACAGTAGGGGAGATAGTTGTGGAGGGGAGAAGGAGTGGATCAGTGAAAAAGCCTGCTAAAATGTGTTCTACACACAAAAAAAGCTTCACCTAGGTGAGGAGGAGGAAGGAGGGAGGGAGCTCTATCTCTGCTAATAAATTAAACAATGCAGAGGAATGTTCTTGGGCCGGGAGCGTGACTGCCAGCCCTGGTGAACTGTTAGAACAGTCCCTGGTGAGGCTCTGGCATGTGCCAACCAGCACTGCCCTGGGTAGTTTTCAAGTATGGTTTGGCAGCAAGCATGTTGCTGGGACCGTCCCCAGTTGGCTGTTTGCATGCTGCCTCTCTGTTTTGAAGGTTAAGGGTGTTTACTGGCGGAGACTCAGGCCATTCTGTGCCAGCTGGCCTCCATGCCCAGGAATGTTCCCAGGCACACTTAATTTAGTTGTATAGATATAACCTGATGTTAACAGTTATCATCTGTCCCTGAATCTCACATCACTGGGCTAAAGTACTATGATGCTGCTTGTACACAAGCTTTGTTTTCCCTAGCAGTGCCTTATGCTGCACAGTGTGTTAAGGCTCATGTTGTGTGTATTTGAAATCAGGTCAAGGCATCTTCACTGAGAACCCTGACTTTGACAGCAGCTTTGTCTCAGATATATTCCTACTGTAAGTGATCCAAGCAATGCTGTTTTTAGGACTACAGCAATGAACCCCCTCCTTTATGGTAATTCAGTTCATCAGCAGTTTAGGTTGGCCTACTGCATTTTCTTATGTACTTCTCATTAAGTTTACTTTGAAATTGTCTCTTTCTAAAGGTGGAATCCCAGCCCAAATGAACTGAGTGGAAAATTCTCACTGAGTCTATAAGGACAAGATTTTGCTGTAATTTCCAGTATCCATCAACTCTCTGTATTGATGGTTATGTTATTTTAGAGGCATTTCTAGTATTCTTTGTAGTTATTTTCTTCCAGTGTTTCTTAGCCTTCTGGATCTCATATAATTTATCTTCCTTTGCTGTTTAAAATTCTTTTCCTCTCTGCATCTCCAATCCATTTCATTATGTGAAAAATCTTTGATGTGTTCATTATATAGTTACTGAAACTATATTTACAGAAGTTTAGGGCAACACAGGTGACAAAAAATAACAGGTCTAGTGGAAAACTACAGTTTTTGCATGACAGTGTCTCCTTTTGGAATGCTAGCCATGAGACATATGTCAAGGCGCCACGGTCTGTGTTTTCCTCATTCATGACCTTCAAGAAAATCGAATGTGTTCTAGGATTGGTGTAGTTTTCTGTTCAGAGACCAAAGAACTTGGTACACACCTCAATGATACGACATCACATTTATAGTAAGCTGTTAGTCAGAGCTGAGGTTGTCACCAGACTTCGTGATGTGGGAACAATGGTGATGTTGCTTCCGTTCATTATTAGATGACCATAATAGTGCTTTGCTGGTGACCTCTGTCTCTAAGCCAAGGCAAACCAGACATTTTGGTTCATTATATAATAATTGTATAATTTCATTGTTTATTTATGTCACCTGCGCAATGATGTCACCTACAGATAACCTTGAAGTAGCCATTTTCCACCAACATGGAGGAAATGAGTTGGGCTGAGGAATGCTTATGATAAAGATTATTGTCTTTATGAATAACCCCCAGTTTTTTATAGGCCTCTGTCTGAGATGCATCTAAGAGCTGAAGCCAGTGAACTGGTTTTATATAAAAAATAAATACATGGCATGGTGGTAGCCCCCTTGGATGCAGAGTTACCACCTTCTCCTCCTATAGTCCAAAACTGCCAGATCTGGCATATATATTCCCATATCCTCCCTTTTGATTTATTTTACACAGTTGGAAAATAATCATGAAGTCTTTTACTCTCCTCAGCATGGTGCAGGTGACTGACAATCAAATGATGGATCTGGAGTGAGTTTGCAGTAAATAAAAGAACAAGTAGCCCCCCTGAGTCTTTAATACTCTTATTTACATTGTGGTTTTGAAGGTAAAGTTGCTTCCTGATTTCTCGCTGGGAGCTGAACATCTGAAATGCTTATGTTATTAAAATCTATGACTACTCCATCTGAGCAGACAGTTTCACTCAGATCCGAAGTGACAGTCCTGCAGAACAGATGTATTACCCTTGTTTTAAATTCACATGTTGTATATCTCACCATAATACATATCCATATATATCCATTTTGTTCCAGTCTTCTCATCTAATTTGGTGGATACAACTCCTCAGTGCAGACAGAAGCAGTTACAAACCATACTGCAATGCATATCTCCCATATCTTCTTAAGAGATGCATTTTATTCTCCTTTGGACCACTAGCTCCACAGCCAAATTCACCTCTTTGAGAGGAAAAGACCAATGGCCTGGAGGAAAATGTTATGGTTTAATGAAACAGTAGAAAACAAATATTAAGTTCTTAATGAAAGAAATGAAAATGAAAAGCACTCAGTAGTCAGTACTTTATGATCCATGAATTCCTTTCTCTTGCTCTGCAGAAAGCACATGTGTTCTGCAATAGCTGGCCTGATCCTGTTGGCAAATTTTTCATTCAATATAATGGTGCAGGATCAGGGATTTGGGAAGACAACTGGGAACAGAAGATGAGACCTGCTGAGACATAAATCCAGTCTTCTGCTATCATGGGCTTTTCACCACAAAATCACTTCCATAAACTTTTCAAACCTCTATCACTGATTGTCAGATTTCTTTGTCTTCACAGCTGCCCTTGGCATACTTTTCTAGTGACTCACCTTCTAGTTCTTTCCCCAGATGAATTCAGTCCTGTAGATGCCGCTTTGTTGTTGAGCCAAAGCTCTTCTTTTGCTTGTATGGATCTCCTTTCTGCTGTGCATCCCTCTGACATACATGGCAACAGCAGCTTCTTTCCCTCTGCCTGTCATTGTCAGCTGTAGCAGCCAAACTCTTCTAGTCGTCTGCTATGGGATGGTGCTTTGGTTGTGTGAGCCTCTTTGTCCTGTTCTAGAATTCACACTCACTAAGAAGGATGGAAAAATACATAAGGTAACACCAATGTTAGTGTCACTTTGGAAACTACCCTTAACATAACACAGTGCTGCTTTCCCAGCTAACAAGAAGGCTGGTTATGAGCCACACCATTGACACAGGACTCAAGATTTGAGTGGAAACTGAGTGGATGGCTCATTTCTATGGTTACTGGCTTCTGTATTTCAGTGGGTTCAGTCATCTTCCTCTGTGTTTTCAAGATAATTTATGGCTCCTTTACCTGTTGAGTTTGTGAAGTCTTCAGGGCAAAATCTGCCAGTTTCTGTGGGCAACTGAACACAAGAGGATGACAAGTGAAGGCTTTTAGAGAGGGAGGACTGAAATATGAGTAATTGTCATTACAGGAGTACTTTCAAAGAAGTAATTATAAAATTATTTAATCACTTTGCTACATAAGTCACACAGTATCCAGGTGGGCTAAAATCAAAGTATGTTTGAGCTAAGGCTTTATTGATGGAAATTTGCATGGAACACATTTTCTCATGGAAATTCAATTTTCTACATTTGAAGCTGTATTTCTTGCAGCTGAAGTGAGTGTTCTTGTTCATTGTGAAGATAACAATACAGCCAATGAATTGCATATGCCTGGGTAAACTCTAAACACACAAGCCTAACATGGAATATAAATCTAAATGTCTTGCACATGCTATGCAAATTCAAGAGTCTTCAATAGGGCCCTGTTTCACCAAGGAGCTGATTCCAGAAAAGTTTGAAAAAGCAGTGGAATAACTTTAACATTATTAACCCACATAAAGACTCCTGAATATAGTACAAAATCACTCGTGTTGATATTGGCTTCCCCAGGAAAGAAAAAGAGATCAAAGTTTTTTTTTTCCCCTGAAAATACTAGTCTTGAGTTTGTTTTCAGATCTTTAATGTAAAATTGCATTTACTTTCTATGTTTTCAGGACTGAGGCATTATTGTTACTCCAGTTCAGTAGGCTTTTTATAATCACTTCATATACTCACATTTATTTAGCTCTTTCTTCAAAATGGCAAGGAGATGATTTTCCCTTCAGAAAAGGAGAGTCTTTCCAAAGATGGAAATATCTTACAGAATCACACCTTTATGTTATTCCTAGATTTGTTTAGAAGGTTAGAGTCCCACAAAGTATTCAGAAGTAACGTAAAAGGCTTGAAGTAAACTGCTGACTCCCTGTGCTTTGTTCTTTTTCGGTTCTAGCGTATTCTGTCTCTTACGGCATTGTAATACTGGGTTACTCAACAAGATGAGAATGCTCATTTCAACAGGAGCTGGACTAAAGCTGAGATTTTTTTGAAGAATATGACATATTGTCTTTTAATATAACAATTTCAAAATGGTGTCTGCATGCTCCTGTCAAAACAGAGAGAATTATACTGCATCCAAAAGGGATAGATTTGTTTAATGTCTGCAGATAAAACCACAGAGTAACCTTCTTTAGTACAACTTGAGTTTCTGCTTTAGACTTTTGTTTGCCAGGGACCACAGTGATGCTGGGATTTTGTACAGCCTTGAAAGGTGTACTGAAGCTGACTACTACACTACCAGTCAGTGATCTGTTACCCTCGCTAAACAGGCCCTTAGATGAAGTGAAAGGATGTGAAAAAAAAACCCACTTTTTTATTTCATTTTTTTAAAACTAGATTTTTTAGATTCTCCACCTATCAGGAGTAAGAATACCTTTTTCAGTACCTTTTGCTGGTACTGCAAAGATGAGTCAATGTACTTGAAGCAGCCTGGATCAGGGTGACACCAGCAGTTCTGTTCACTCTGCTGAGAAGAAATGATATAAGTTATCCTGGTTCCTCAGAGGATTGAGAGACAGCTCCAAACCCAATGAATGGTCCATTTTTCACATGGCTTTAGACCTGAGGTGGGGTGGAAAGTAGCTCTGTCCAGCCTTCAGCTGCTTTTTCTTGTCTAGAACCAAGATAGCTAAGATGGAGGCAACAGTGAGAACCAGAATGGTTTATTTCTTTCCTTCCAAATTAAGACTCTCTCTTACAGTTATGGTGTTAGAGGGGAGGTCCTGCCTGAGTGAGGAATGTGGCACAAAATAAGTTCCTTACCACAGGTTAATTGCTGTTGGGAATATTTATGAACAGGCTTCTTTCATGAAGTGATTTGTTGGTCTTAAGTAACTGCTTTATCTCATCAACTCCACAGCACAGGAAATCTAATGTGAAGGTTTAGTCCCAGCAAAATATTCTTGGCTTGAAGAAAATAATCACACTTTGGAAAAAAAGGAATAATGGAATGTTAAATAAGTAATGGCTTTTGCAGCTTGTTTGCAGTTTGATCTTTCTTTGCTGTAAAAAAGATTTCAGTATTTAATTTCTGGGGCTTAATTTGTGCCTTTGCTTGAATTCTTTTTAAGGAATTTCTTCTGCTTGGATGAATTTGTTTCCTACAACAGAAGAATAATATTGCAATCAATGGTTTGCATTTGGCTGCCAGAAGCCCCAGCTGTTGGTAGGAGGATATTCTGAACAAGTGTGTAAATAATGTTAAGACTGATGGGCTTCCCTGAATCTCCACAAAAAATATAGCTTACCTCTCCTAGGCTTCCAGTCCAGGAGAAGATTATGTTTGTATTACTTTGACTTTTGTAGGTCTGTTCACATATTCAAGAGACAGAGAAATGCTCACCTGCTTGTCCCATTGGAGTCACACAGCTATGTCTATGTTGCTGTTGCCTGCAGCTCATGGAAACATGCTCAGACTACCTTCACATTAAGTCTTATCACTGTCTCATCACTGTTAGTACAGATATGGGAACTTGGAGCTCAGCATGTGGTACCAAGATCTGGCTGACCTGTGCTGAGCTCTGTGCTGAGCTCTGTGCTGTGCTAGCCATGCATCTCAGCACCAAGCCAGCTTGGTAAGGATTTGTCCATAGAACATGTAGTCATCACTTCCAGGTATGCTCAGAGACCTTGAAGTAAATGAGGATACTGGTTTAACAGTCACTTTTGCACCCCATTGTAAGGGTAACAGACATTATTTGACTGACAGAGGGGCAGAGGAAGAGTTTTGGTAAGCGAGATGATTCTGGTGTCTCCATGCACATCTCTTGTCTCAGACATCCCTGAATTTCTCCACACTTGAGCTCATTAGGTTATGTACCCTACCTTACAAAAGGAAAGCTGATGTGCAGAGAAATAAAATGATTTGCACAGGGTCAGGAATGGTAGAGCTAAAGACCAAATCCAAGTCTCTTGAAACCATGCCAGTACCTCAACCACAAGGCCACCATTCCTTCACAGTGTATTTTCCTCTGACTCTAGCAGCTTTTGCAGCTGGCTGTCTTCATAGAGCAGATCCAAAGCTCACTGAAGTCGGTGGGAGTCCACTTACTGATTTCCATCAGGTTTTGGATCAGTCCAGTTAGGTGCTTTTCTCTTACACATTGGAATTAACATTTCTGTCTTTTAATGCTTCCTTTACCTGTCCCATTTGTGTATTAGGGAAACTGTACAATTTGGGATTAGGTCTGTTTATTTTACTTTGTAAGGACCTCTGGCAACTGTTTGAAAACACTGATAGAAATTAAGGTTATTGCTCCCATCTCCCCACTGGAAATTTGTGCTCCCTCAGAGCACAGCTACATAAACAGCTGATCCGGCATTTTGCACAAGGGAAAGAATGGAAATGCCTGGCAGGGTGGTGGGAATGAGTTATTGGAGGTGAGGGGGAAGGGCCAGAGCCTTGTAACTGCCAGTGGAAGAAGAGGTGCTGGATGCTGAATCTACAGTTTGTGTGGCTGCAGCCTCTTTGAAGACACAGGAACTATCAGATGTGGGTGGGAACAAATCTCTTCAACTGTTAATAAAATGTTATAATGACTGTGATCACTGATCACCAATTGGTATTTAACATCTGTTTGTGAAGATTTCCTTTACTTCCCCAGTGTCAGTATCATCTGCTTCCCCAGACTGCAAAAATGATGGTTGGGAATTCACTGGGTTTTTTAACATTCCCCTATATTCCCATGTGGGCCAATACCCATTTTTCTGAGCAGACTTTTCTCTGCTCATGAAGAATTTGATGATCTTTTATTAAATCAATGGCTAAGTTACCCATGGCTTCTGTTGCATGGCTTCATTAAGTTCCCTCTATGAGGAAAGGAGAAGGCTGAGCAGAGCTGAACACAAAGCTGATGTGCATCAAAACCCACCAAAACTTTAGTTGTATTGCTGTTGACTGTATTCAGCCATCAAAAGACTACTGACTGCCACTAAGGGTGTCAAGAGCATTGAAACTGTCATTTAGATGAGGCAGTTTGCTTCAGCTGCAGTGTAGTAATTATCTTTATTGAAAATTATATGCATGGGCTAGAAACTCAGTTGCGCTCCTGGCAGGTCCCTTGATTGTTTGATGATGCTGCTGAGGACCACAGAGCCTGGATAGATCCCAGTCTGCATTAGATCCTTAGTCAGTTGTTGCAGTTAGAGAAATAATTTCTCTGTGTTCCTGGGAGCCCTCTGTCATCAGTGAAGAAAAAATAGTTACTTCTAGAAAGCAATTTAGAAATTTACATGATGTGCAAGTACCTACAGTCATCCTGGTCCTGTAGTTGTTTCGTCTGACTGGAGGGGGAATTCTGTAGGTAAACTCCTGACGTATGCAGGTTAGTGAAGTGCCTGAAATTAGGTGAAATAAATTTGTGGGCTGGTGACTAGTAATTTCTTATGGACCTCACTTAAACTTTCATGGAGCTGCTTAACTATAGATATGTTACTTAATAAGGAAAAGAGAAACCTGTGGGAAAACAAAGAATAATCACACGTACTTGCATCTGGCAATAAAGTTTTTTGAAAAAAGATCCATACAGCAGCTTGTTTCCTTTGAACTTAATGCTATTAAAATGTTCAGCATGAAGTTTCTATTTTTAAAATAGCAGTTGAAAGACATGCACAAGATTAATAAGAAGCTAAATTGAAACCACGTTAGTTCATAGGTAACACAGACAAACACTGAGTTAATGGGGAAGCATTCTTGATCAGTGTGCACTCATGTGGGCCACTGCTTGTTTGGTTTTTATTTTGTCTTTCTTAGAAAGCAGAGGGGGTAGAAATACTGGGCTGTTAAATTTTTTATTTCTGTTTTCAGACTGTTGTTCAGTTGAGTTTATTAAGCTTTCTGAATAGCCTATGACAAGTTAAGACATCATCCACTAGCCCAATATGCAGGGAGTTGCTAATATAAACCTTTCTCCAGCAGAAGTGTACAGCAGGTCATCCCATGGAAGGCTTTAAGACAAGCAAGGAGATGTGTAACAATCATGAAGGATGTGTATTGACCTATTTATATGGAAGAGAGAAGGCATCTGATGTGTTGCAAAAAGTGGTAGATCTCTGTCTCTGCTGCTGTTGAAGCAGATGCAGATTAGAATAGGCAATTCTTGGGTAGCTAAAGTGCTGTACCTCCAAGGAAGTGTTTAGGAAAGCAGTTGCAAATAGAAGTTTGTTCCAAGATGGCAACAGTCATGCTACTAACCATAATTTTCAGCCCTGAGAACTGGATGGATTCTAGCTTTTCATATTAGATGAAGAAAAGGGAGTTATCAGAGGGAAGCAGGGTGTTGGTATGTTGTACTCTGGAGAAGAGCTTTGAATTCATTGGCATTGTGACTGCTTGCACAATGTCAAGATCTGGCCTGTTGACTGCAGTGGAGTTAGGATGATCCTTGCCAGCAGCAGAGCTGTCCCATATCGCTTTTATTGTCTCCCAGATTATTATAATTTATTTTTTCTAAGTCTGAAGCGAACTGGCTCTGTGGTAATAATAGAAAAATGAGTACTAGAGGACCCTGTTAGCAGCCCAGTGTTGAATGTGCAGATAGTTGTTCAGTTCATGAATTGTTAGCAGAAGCAGTGAATGTTACCAGCAGGCACTGCATGGAGCTGCTGATGGAATGACCTACCATGAATAAAAGGCACAAAACATCCAATGTATGTTTACATAAGGGAGATGTCTGCAAAATATTAAAATAGTAAATCTATTTATTTGCATTTATATGTGCATTATTACCTTACACTAATATCTGTATTTCATTATGAGTAATGATATGTGATATTAAGGCCTTATCGATAACATGCTGAAGACAGTAGGGTGCTTGCCGTTAGCTGTGGCTTATATCAGTGAAATGCCCCAAGATTTGTGCAACAAGCCAGTCAGAGATGGTTCCAGCTTTGCATTGCTGCCACTGATACCATGGTGTAAGGAATGAGCAGGGAGGAACAGACTTGTCCACACAGTGTGGTGATGGATGTGAGAAAAGGACTTGTTGGAACAGAAGAACAAGATAAAGGTGCTCTCAGTCAACTTCAGCAATGGCCTCGGCCTCTTTCTATGCCAGTGTGGCTTCTAGATATTCTTCACAAGACCAGGTTTCTGAATACTTCCCTGAGGATGTTTGATTTTCAGCTGAACACTTCATGACTCACAGCAAGTTTGGGGTCTTAGTTTTGGACCAGTTTATGTTTTATAAATCAAATGATGGAGATTGGTAATGGGGATAGAGTCAAGGACAAGAACCTCAGGGAAGGCCACAGATATGGGAGGATGAATCTGCTACTGTTTAAAAACAAAACATGAGAATCTTTCCAGCTTACTGTTACAATTGCTCTGGTTTTGTATGAAGAAGCTATGTGAGCTACAAAGCTTCAATAAATTAAGCTCTGCAAAGCCTCCAGATGAATGACACAGGTAGTAACTGCACAGTAGTAGCATTGCTAATTAAAGTTTTGTTGGTTTGTTTTTGTTTGTTTTGTTTTTCCTGGCCAAAGTTGTTCAATATTAAAGAAGAATGACAGCAATAGCAAAAAGACTCTCACAGTCTGGAATGTTAGAGGAAGAAATCTCTCTTTTTTTTTTTTTTAATTTTTTTTTTTCTTTCCCCTAATTGACCAAATAGATCCTTTCTACAGATGCTGTCCTATTTACTCAAGCACTTTGGAGTCTTGAAGTGGTTGTTTTGGCATTTTATATTGTTGGTAGAAGTGGTTTGAAACTAGAACTTTTTCTATTGAAATAAAATTTGAAGTTTCAAAATGATTTTTCATACCCCATCAGGATACCAGGCACTCAATGGGTTTGGAGTGAGTTGGGTATCACCGTGCAGGGCATATTCTGAGAAGTTTTAAATTGGAAGTGTCAAAACATTTTGATTATGAAATGTGAAAGTAAGACATTTGGCAATAGTGATTTTATATAGATTTTATATTATCATACGAGATAGTATAACTGTAATACTGAAGAGGGTATAACAGTACACACGTGGTAGAAATTAATATTTGTTTTCATGCAATGTACATATAAGGTGAAACAATGAAATACAGTGATAGGGTGAGAATAAAACATATGAGTCAAGATTAACTCAGAAAGTTAAAACATTTATCTGAAGTTTCTGTAAAACATTTTGATTAAAAAAAAAAAGTGGTATTTATTATGTAAAACTACTACACCAAACTGCTCCCAGCTTTCAACCAAGTTTCAGTGTTATAAGTGAAACCAGTGATTCTCAACAATTTCCATTGTGGCAGTCTCTGATGTTGTTAAACTTGTACCATGCATGTTGAAACTGTACATGCTGAGGTCTGCTTCAGGCTGAATTTTTTTTTAAATGTTGGGCAGAAATACTTCAGCAGTTTCTGAGATAGAGCACAGGGAAGAATACATTATTTAGCTTACATGAAAATATGTCACAGTTGTTTCAGAAAAGAGCCTTAGAAGGGATTGGAAATCAAGATGCTAGAACAGATTCTTTGCCTCCCATGTATCTGTCCCTGTTGGGCCAAGGTGTGAAGTTGTGTAATGTTCTCCCATTCATAGAATCATAGAATCATGCAGGCTGGATAGGACCTCCAAGATCATCAAATCCAATTACTTCGCCCACTCCACCAAGACTGTCACTACACCATGTCCCCACTACACCAGATCCATATGGTTTTTAAACACTTCCAGGGATGGCAATTCAACCATCTCCCTTGCAGCCTGTTCCAGTGCCTGACAATCCTTGCCATGAATTTTTTTTTCCTAATGTCTGGTCTAAACCTCCCCTGGCACAGCTTGAGGCCATTCCCTCTCATTCTGTCATTAGTCACTTGTAAGAAGAGTTGTAGAGAGCAATAGGGTCTCTTTTCAGCCTCCTTTTTTGTAGACTAAACAGTGCAAGTTCCCTTAGCCACTCTTCAGAGAAGTTGTTCTCTAGGCCCTTCACCAGCTCAGTAGCCTTTCTCTGTAACTACTCAAGTGCCTCAGTGCCCTTCCTGTACTGCAGTGGCCAAAACTGAACACAGGATGTGAGGTGCGGCCTCACCAATACTGAGTACAGAGGGATGATCACCTCCCTGGTCCTGCTGGCCATGCTAATTCTAATACAGGCCAAGATGCTGTTTACCTTCTTGGTCACCTGGGTACACTGCTGGCTCATATTCTTTCACTTGTCAAGCAGTACCTGCAGTACCACACAGTTCTCTAGCCATTCTTCCACAAGCTTGTAGCATTGCATAAAGTTGTGGCCCAGGTGTAGGACTCTGCACTTGGCTTTGTTGAAGCTCATGCAGTTGACCTCAGCCCGTCGGTCCATCCTATCCAGGTACCTAGGGACCGTGGAGTCTCCCTACCATCAAGCAGATCAACACTCCCACATAATGTCGTGTCATCTGCAAACTTATTGAGGGTGTGTTCGATCTCCTCATCCAACTATTGAACAGGACTGGTCCCAGTATTGAGCCTTTGAGAATACCACTTTTTACTGGCCACCAGGTGGATTTAACTCCATTGACAATGCTCTATGGGCCTGGCCATCCAGCCAGTGCTTTACCCAGCAGAGCGTGTGCCCATCTAAGCCTTGAGCAGCCAGGGTTTTTTTTTAATGAGAATACCATGAGAAATTGTGTCAAAGGCTTGTGTCAGACCTCAGCAGCTAAATTCTATGCTAAGGTCAAGGAGGGTTTGGTGGAATCAGGGACTTACATATATGTATTTTTTAAAAATATTGCTTTTATTGTTCAAATGTGTAGGCAAGCCCTGTGAGGAGAGGCTGAGGGAGCTGGGATTGTTTAGCCTGGAGAAGAGGAGGCTCAGGGGCGACCTCATTGCTCTCTACAACTACCTGAAAGGTGGTTGTAGCCAGGAAGGGGTTGGCCTCTTCTCCCTAGCAACCAGCACCAGAACAAGGGGACACAGTCTCAAGCTGTGCCAGGGGAAGTTTAGGCTCGAGATGAGGAGAAAGTTTTTCACCATGAGAGTCATTTGCCATTGGAATGGGCTGCCCGGGGAGGTGGTGGAGTCACCGTCCCTGGAGGTGTTCAAGAGGGGATTGGACATGGCACTTGGTGCCATGGTCTAGTCATGGAGTCTGTGGTGACAGGTTGGACTCGATGATCTTCGAGGTCTTTTCCAACCTTAGTGATACTGTGATACTGTGATTTGGAATGACCAATAGCTTCAGGTACTCTGTGTTCTTGATTGTTCTCATTAGTTGTTTTACTGAGGAAAAGCCATCTGCTTGCAGAAAAGTGAGTTTGTTAGTGGGCTGTCTGCCATTCTTTCTGTTCTGCCTTCAAGTCCAAGTTTTAACACAGGCTCACGGGTGTGGTGAGAGGGTGCTGTCCTTGTTGCCAAAGAGGAGTCAGTGTTGCCAGAGATCTAATCAGGTGGTGACACCAAGGACTAGTGGAGATGTTTGTGAACATGCAAAAAGTAGTTCTCCTGGCTCTCCCAGCCAAAAGGCTGGCCAGAAGTAAGGTTTCAATTATAGGCAGAGCTAAAGTATGTTTGTATTAATGACAGATCTGTCAGCTAAATCACAGGTACTCTAACAAGAATGTATGTGATGGGATTACTTGCATGTTGCTGATTCATTTGACATAGCCACTTTCTTGATTTTGGTTAATTAAGATACATGACCTTTGTTGGCTGAGAAGTGGCATCACTGAACCCAAGTTTCTGCTATAAGTTTAAAATGATGGAGTTTCTTGAGCTGAAAATGTCAGAAGTCACCTCAGATCTCTGGGCTAGGGTCTGTAGAGAAGGGGCAAGTGTTGAGCAGCCAATTATCACTACTAATGTAAACCAGGGCAGGGTGGTTTCCATTCGTTTGTCTTCTGCAACAATCTTCAAGACCCATTTGTGGCTCTTTTGCCCTCATTCTGGAAGGGCAGCACTGCTTCTGCCCGTGCAGCTGTAGGTGCTGGGAGAGTCAGGAATTGCCCCCTGCCAGACACAGCCAGTTCCAGCTGGTTCTGGCTGGTCCAGCAGACTCACTGTAGGGCAATGCTGTATACACTGCATAATTAATAACATTTGAGGTATTTTTAATCAATTCCTTCATTTGGGGGGAAATTACTGAAATCTCCTTTCTCAGAAAAGTAATAATCTTTTGTTTAGGTTATTTTTGTTTGTCGTGTTTACCTTAATGGAGCCAGTCAATACCAGTAGGAAAATCCTGCATATGAGTTCATTTTTCTGACATCTGATTTCTTCAGACCAGGCTACATTGTGTGATCCTGGTGCCATCTGAACATGAACTCCTTTCTGTAATTCTCATGAAGGAAGGGTGAGCTTAGCTCACATTTAATTTTAGTCTGAGTTTGAATGCACTGGGGCTATCTTTCTCCTTTTGGCTTGCATACTGTGCCCAGGGGCTCACCACTTCTGCATGGGCTCTACATGTGGAGTGGAATGTAACCTGGTTGTCCAGGGCAGGCTGCTAATTACAGCTTTAATTTGATTGTGTTTAGGAGGAGACAGATATCCAACCTTTTCTTACTTGTAACTAGGAATCTGAAGAAAGGAATGATAGTAGATAAAGTGTGCTGACAGACAGGATGGCCTCAATGGCAAATTGCCCATCAGGTGAGTAAAATCTGCTATTGATGAGCCGAATGAAAGGATGACTGTTACTATAATGATATGTGTAGATAGATATAGCTGTGTATCTGCATACATATATACTTATTACACACACATATGTATTTATGTGCTATTAACAAAATCAGTTCCAAAAAGAGTTTAAAAAAGAGAAGAAACAGATTGTTTTATATTATTCTTGTGTATAGACTTGCTTGTGTAATAAACTCGCTTCATTTCCTCTGGAGACTTTTAAAAGAAGTTACCAATGTGTAGGCAGTGCAGCTTTAAAGAAACCAACTGGAGTCTAAATTGTTTCTTACAATGCCTACAGCTTTGTGATAAATAAGAAAATTGCACTTTGAGGCAACAGCAATGATTTTACAAGAAATTAACTACTATTGTAGTTACTTTTATTTTCTTACTGTACTATTGTACAGTAAGAAAGTAAAAGCAAAGGTCTGCTCTTAGCTGTAAATACTGCAGATATTATTTTAATCTTCAAAGTTGTAAGCTGTGGTTTTGTTAGTTGCAAATTGCTGCAGCTCCATTGCTTTGAAAGGGGAACAGCTGATTTATCAGCTGAAGATCTGTCTTTGCATTGTTGATGCATGGATGACTCAGAATTCTAGGATCACAGTACATTAGAAATCATTGTGGTAGATCTACAAAATGTATTCAGGTACTGTGGTGCATTATTTATTGAGTAATCCCATAAATTTCAGAGGCTTAAAAGTACTCAGGAAGACTGATTCCCCTGGAAAGAGGAAAAGGTGATCAGTTTTGAAGTTTTGTTACTGGAGGTATTACCACAGCCTGTTTTCCTGTGTGGTGATGAACTTAATTGCTGTTGCACCAGTTCTGGTCCTTATTCCATGCGCTATTGTTAGCCAGCCATGCTGGGTTTAATACAGCATCCCTTGAAATTGATTGGAGTCTTTCTACTGACTTCATCAGACATTGGGTGTTTAGGGATCTTGAACTAGATCAAATAGCAGCTATTAATGTGTCCTGGCTTGCCTCCAGCTTAGTTATTGCCTGTGGTGCATATACAATCTGTTTGGTGTATAAGTTTCTCTCACTTCAATAAGAAAGAGAATGACTCAGAGCCATGCTATGCCACATGGTGTTTTTGTTTGTATATTGCCTGTTACCTTTATACTCAAAGAAGATAAATCCAACAACCATCTAGTTAGTGATCCTTCCTATATGTGTTTATGTATATGAAGGCTGCTGGTACATTTATATGAATGATCAAAATGGTTATGGAAGTTCAAAGCTGTGCTCATGCTCACTCAAAGTACTCATTTTTCAAACCTGAGACAGATGTTTAGCTCTGTTGGAAGCAAAACTACAAAACCTGGGACAATGAAAAAGTTCGGGCTGGGTGCTGAGGATGCAGAAATGGAGCTGGTTGAGCTAGTTCTAATTTTAAGATGGTGTCAGCTTTTTTAATTTAAATTTTGGGAAGGGAAAAATAATAAAGAAAATAACTGCAAAAAATAGTTAAGTAGCTTGCATATTTCTGTACTCTGTTAAGAGCTGAAGAGCAGTGACACAGTTGATAAAGAGCCTACCAATGTCAAAAGCAAGTGAGGTTGCTATTGTAGATGCTGTGTGTGTTTTCTGTGATACAGATTGATGAGATCAAGAAGGCCACCATCCAAAGTTTGGTAGCTCCTATCACACTAGAAGTTTTCTCCCATTTCTCTCCACTTCCACAACAGTTTGTCCTGCTTTCTGCTTTTCCCCCTCTGGTTATGTGAAACAGGTGTTTCATGGGAAGACTGGGTGCTTAGAGCTATACTTACTGTCTCTCGCAAATAGATCTTTTGTACTGGTTAGGAGCAAAAAAAAACAACAACCAAAAACAGTGCAGTGGGAAGGAAGGGTGAAGGAGGGAAGCTGCGTGTGTTTGATGAGTAAGATGGTGTAATTTATTTAGCAGAAGTGATACAGTAGTCAAGAGATGCAATGAGAGGAAGGGCACCTTCTAAGGAAATGTACCACTGAGATTGTATACCAGCAGGCTTGAAGCAAACCACAGCATATCTGTTAGTGGCGAGTAAAAAAGCTCATTGGTTTTTGAAGCCTTGGAGCTCAGGTGCAGTGAAAGAAAATAGGGGCTCATTGTTGAGGCATGGATCAGCACTCCCTTTTGTTCCTTCCCCTGCCCACCTCCTTCTTTGGCACTACAATAATGAGAATCTTGTCACTCCTAAGACATACTGGCATAGATCATGTTCACTGACGGACATTCAATGGATGTCCAATGGTTTGTTTCTGTTGATGTATGTCTTTGTAGACTCTTCTAATGGGAATGTAAATAAATGAAACCTTCACCAGTGATTTATTTCACTGTAGTCCAGTTTAACCCCTGGGTGCCTTCAGGCTAGGAGGCACTTTTAATGCTTTACTCCCTTACATTACCGTGGCTTTTGCCATTTTCTTGAGTTTTGTGTATTCCGTCTGCTGTCTGAGTGTGCAGGTAACTTCCTTTGTGTGGATGAAAGTATTTTTTTAAAAATTGGTATTCAGTAAAACAGGGTTGAGAAGTTAAGATGGGCAGGCAGTCAGTGAAGGTAAGGGCCTAATTTCCACTGAGACAATTAAAAAGACTTCTCATGTCTTCCCTGGGAACTGTAGAGGTGATGACAGGCTCTAGAGATTAATTTGTTTTAGGCCATCTGCAAGATCTGCTTTGTGTGGGGTTCTGAATCACAGAACTGGAGCATTTCTTCTGTGGTCTGTTCTCACCAGTATATAAATACTACAGTGGTACTTGTCCTCAAGACACTGGAACTCAAAAATATTTTCAGAACATACCCAGGACAAATATATTTACCCCTAATGATAAACCAAAAATAGCTTTTGCAGAGAAGAGAGGCCCTAATGTATGTATTCTCAGGAGAATTTTTTACCATAAGTGTATGAGAAGGAGGGTTTTGGAAGGAGTTGAAGATACTTTTCACAGCTCTGTTCTAGACTGTGAAGTGTTTGGTTTTTTTTTTTACCTATATGCAGCACTAGGAATGCCATCTTCCATTTCATGCATTTGTAGAACCATTTCATAGAATCATAGAATCATAGAATCAGTCAGGGTTGGAAGGGACCACAAGGATCATCTAGTTCCAACCCCCCTGCCATGGGCAGGGACACCCTACACTAGATCACGCTGGCCAGAGCCTCGTCCAGCCTGGTCTTAAACACCTCCAGGGACGGGCCTCAACCACCTCCCTGGACAACCCATTCCAGGGCTTCACCACTCTCATGGTGAAGAACTTCCTCCTCACATCTAGCCTGAATCTCCCCATTTCCAGCTTCATTCCATTCCCCCTAGTCCTATCACTACCTGAGATCCTGAGAAGTCCCTCCCCAGCCTTCCTGTAGGCCCCCTTCAGATACTGGAAAGCCACAATGAGGTCACCTCGGAGCCTTCTCTTCTCCAGACTGAACAGCCCCAACTCCTTCAGTCTGTCCTCATAGGAGAGGTGCTCCAGCCCTCTGATCATCCTCATGGCCCTTCTCTGGACACGCTCCAGCACATCCACATCCCTCCTGTAATATGGGCTCCAGAACTGGACACAGTACTCCAGGTGGGGTCTCACCAGAGCTGAGTAGAGGGGGAGAAGCACCTCCCTTGACCTGCTGGTCACACTTCTCCTGATGCAGCCCAGGATCTGATTGGCTTTCCGGGCTGCAAGCGCACATTGAGAGCTCATGTCGAGCTTCTCGTCCACCAGCACCCCCAAGTCTCTCTCCTCAGGGCTGCTCTCCAGCCAGTCACTGCCCAGCCTGTATTTGTGCCTGGGATTGCCTCGACCCAGATGCAGGACCCTGCACTTGGTCTTGTTGAAGCTCATGAGGTTGGCTTGTGCCCACCTCTCCAGCCTGTCCAGGTCCCTCTGGATGGCATCCCTTCCCTCCAGCGTGTCCGCTGCACCACACAGCTTGGTGTCATCAGCAAACTTGCTGAGGGTGCACTCGATGCCACTGTCCATGTCACCCACAAAGATGTTGAACAAGACAGGTCCCAGGACTGATCCCTGAGGGACTCCTCTTGTCACTGGCCTCCACTGGGACATGGACCCGTTGACAGCCACTCTTTGGGTGCGGCCATCAAGCCAATTCTTTATCCATCTAGTGGTCCATCCATCAAACCCATGTGTCGCCAGCTTGGAGACCAGGAGGTGGTGCGGGACAGTGTCAAAGGCTTTGCTCAAGTCCAGGTAAACGACATCAGTTGCTCGCCCCTCATCTATTAATGCTGTCACCTGATCATAGAAGGCCACCAGGTTTGTCAGGCAGGATTTGCCCTTGGCAAAGCCATGCTGACTATTCCCAATCACCTCTTCACTGTTCTTCTGAGTCATTAGTGCCTCCAGGAGGATCTGCTCCATGATCTTTCCGGGCACAGAGGTGAGACTGACTGGCCTGTAGTTCCCCGGTTCCTCCTTCTTGCCCTTTTTGAAAATGGGAGTAATGTTTCCCCTTTTCCAGTCTGTGGGGACTTCCCCAGTCTGCCATGACTTCTGGAATATAATAGAGAGGGGCTTGGCAACCTCATCTGCCAGTTCTCTCAGCAGCCGTGGGTGTATCCCGTCGGGTCCCATGGACTTGAACACTTTCAGGTTCTTCAGGTGATCATGAACCTGAGCTTCACTTATGATGGGCAGTTCTTCCTCCCCGTCCCTGGCATCGTCTGCCATGACACCAGGAGTGTGGCTGGAGGCCCTTGCAGTGAAGACTGAGGTAAAGAAGTGATTGAGTACCTCAGCCTTTTCCACATCACTAGTGACTAATTCACCACTTTCCTTTCTGAGGGGGCCCACACCTTCCCTAGTCTTCTTCTTGCCATTAATATACCTATAGAAATTCTTAGTGTTCCCTTTAACCCCCTGGCTAGATTCAGTTCAAACTCTGCTTTGGCTTTCCTAACCAGGCCTCTTGCTGCTCGGGCAGCTTCCTTATATACCCCCTGTTCTATCTGTCCTTCCCTCCACTTCCTGTAGAGTTTCTTTTTAAGTGATAGTGTGTCCAGCAGCTCCTTGTTCATCCAGGCAGGCCTCCTAGCATTCCTTCCTGCTTTTCTCCTTGTAGGTATACATAGCTCCTGGACACAGAGGAGGTGGTCCTTGAATACTGACCATCTGTCCTGGGTCCCTCTTCCCTCCAGGGCTTCATCCCACGACACTTTGGCTAGCAGATCCCTGCAGCGATCGAAGTCTGCACGCCTAAAGTCTAGGGTCCTAAGCTTAGAATATGTCCTCCTGATTGCCCTGAGGATATTAAATTCAACTGCTTCATGGTCACTGCAGCCAAGGCCGTCTCTGAGCCTCACATTTGTTACCAGCCCTTCCCTGTTGGTGAGAACAAGGTCCAGCGTAGCACCTTTTCTTGTTGGTTCCTCTACCATTTGGAGGAGGAAGCTGTCTTCTATGCAGTCCAGGAACATCCTGGATTGCTGATGCCTTGCTGTGTTGTCCCTCCAACAGATGTCAGGGTGGTTGAAATCCCCATGAGGACCAGGGCTTGTGACCTGGAAGCCGCTTCTATTTGCCTGTGCAGAGCCTCATCTGCTTGGTTCTGCTGGTCAGGTGGCCTGTAGGAGACCCCCACAGTAATATCTCCTTCCCCTGTCTTGCCTTTAATTCTAACCCATAAACTTTCAACCGACTCATCATGCCTCCCCAGGTGGAGTTCTGCTGATTCCAGCTGGTTGTTGACATAGAGGGCAACACCTCCTCCTCTCCTTCCCTGCCTATCCTTCCTAAAAAGCTTATACCCATCTATCCCTACGTTCCAGTCGTGGGAGTCGTCCCACCAAGTTTCGGTGATGCCCACTATGTCATGGCGTCCCAGCATCACGGTGGCCCTTAACTCATCTTGTTTGTTGCCCAAGCTGCGTGCATTTGCATAGAAGCACTTCAGCTGGGCTGGCCCTGTCGTCCTCCTGTGCCAACTCCCCTTGGTTTCCACAGGGTGTCCTGGTGTGTCATTTGTGTCTTGCCTCAGGGCAGCAAGCTGAGAGCCCCTACTGGCTCTCCATCCCTCCACCTCAGGTGAGCTGCCCCTCTGCTTGTCACAGGCCAGCAGGAGACCACCAACCCCTCCCCCTTCAAATCTAGTTTAAAGCCCTGTCTATGAGCCCTGCCAATTCCTGCCCCAGGATCCTTTTCCCCCTCTGGGACAAGTGTGTCACATAAGTTGTTTTTAGCTCTGCTGCCTTGAAAACCAAACCATGATTGTAGAACCCAAATCCCTGCCGATGGCACCAGTCCCTGAGCCATGAATTGACCTGTTGGCTCTTCCACAATGTTCCCTCATCCATCACTGACGTTAGAGGGATAGCAGAGAACACTACTTGAGATCCTGACCCCTTTAGCAGGTGCCCTAACGTTCTGAAATCTCTTTTAATTGACCGTGAGCCTCGCATTGTTGCATCGTCACTACCCACCTGAAAGACCAGCAGTGGGTAGTAGTCTGAAGGGCTCACAAGTTTGGGAATTTTGCCTACTATGTCCTTTACTTGGGCACCAGGGAGGCAGCAGATCTCCCTATGGAATGGGTCTGGTCTGCATATTGGGCCCTCTGCCCCCTTCAGTAGGGAGTCTCCTACAACGATGACCCTACGAGGTTTCCTTTCTGGACTAGTTTTGATAGCTGGCCTGAGGGAACCTGTCATTGGTGCAGCTTCTGTCTTCCTTGAGTCCTCATCCTCACCTATGACCTGCTCCTCCTGCAGAGCCTCATACTTATTCTGAACCCGCACTGTAGGCAGCGTGCTGCTCAAAGTAGCACGCTTGCTCCGTCTGCCCTTCTTCCGTCGGGCAGAGACCTGCTCCCATTGGCCCTGCTCATGTGGGTTACTGCAGGGAGGCTGAGAGGCTAGCTGATGGGTAGGTATCAAACTCCCTGCTCCACTGAGAGTTACCCCCTGTTCTGGTTTGGTAGAAGTTAGATTGTGGGGATAGTCAGTGTTCCTTTCACTATCTCTTATAGCTCTAAGCCTTTCTACCTCTTCTTTTAGTTCGGCCACCATGCTCATCAGATCTCTGATCTGCTCACACCTCACACAGGAGTTGTTCCTTCCATCCTCCATATTGAGTGCCAGGTCCCAGCACTCACTGCAGCCACCTGCCTGAACACCTGCATGCTTGTGAGTGGCCTCTGTTTGGGTGCCAACTGTTCTTCTACTAGCCTTACTAGCTGTTCTTCTACTAGCCTTACTTCTAGTAGTAACCATATTGCAGTAGTCACCCTCTGAATCACCCTCTGAATCTCCCTCGCCACCCGGCTTTTTTTTTTTTTTTTTTTTTTTTTTTTTTTTTTTTTTTTTCAGAGGCGGGCGGGCCCGAGCTTTTTGCGTCAGAGGCGGGCCGAGCTCCTCGCTGCTGCCTGCTCTCAGCCACGCGCTGGGGTATGTTTGGTTTGGAGCCGAGCTCCTCGCTGCTGCCTGCTCTCAGCCACGCGCTGGGGTCTGTTTGGTTTGGAGCCGAGCTCCTCGCTGCTGCCTGCTCTCAGCCACGCGCTGGGGTATGTTTGGTTTGGAGCCGAGCTCCTCGCTGCTGCCTGCTCTCAGCCACGCGCTGGGGTCTGTTTGGTTTGGAGCCGAGCTCCTCGCTGCTGCCTGCTCTCAGCCACGCGCTGGGGTCTGTTTGGTTTGGAGCCGAGCTCCTCGCTGCTGCCTGCTCTCAGCCACGCGCTGGGGTCTGTTTGGTTTGGAGCCGAGCTCCTCGCTGCTGCCTGCTCTCAGCCACGCGCTGGGGTCTGTTTGGTTTGGAGCCGAGCTCCTCCCTGCTGCCTGCTCTCAGCCACGCGCTGGGGTCTGTTTGGTTTGGAGCCGAGCTCCTCGCTGCTGCCTGCTCTCAGCCACGCGCTGGGGTCTGTTTGGTTTGGAGCCGAGCTCCTCGCTGCTGCCTGCTCTCAGCCACGCGCTGGGGTATGCTTGGTTTGGAGCCGAGCTCCTCCCTGCTGCCTGCTCTCAGCCACGCGCTGGGGTCTGTTTGGTTTGGAGCCGAGCTCCTCGCTGCTGCCTGCTCTCAGCCACGCGCTGGGGTCTGTTTGGTTTGGAGCCGAGCTCCTCGCTGCTGCCTGCTCTCAGCCACGCGCTGGGGTATGCTTGGTTTGGAGCCGAGCTCCTCCCTGCTGCCTGCTCTCAGCCACGCGCTGGGGTCTGTTTGGTTTGGAGCCGAGCTCCTCGCTGCTGCCTGCTCTCAGCCACGCGCTGGGGTCTGTTTGGTTTGGAGCCGAGCTCCTCCCTGCTGCCTGCTCTCAGCCACGCGCTGGGGTATGCTTGGTTTGGAGCCGAGCTCCTCGCTGCTGCCTGCTCTCAGCCACGCGCTGGGGTATGCTTGGTTTGGAGCCGAGCTCCTCGCTGCTGCCTGCTCTCAGCCACGCGCTGGGGTCTGTTTGGTTTGGAGCCGAGCTCCTCCCTGCTGCCTGCTCTCAGCCACGCGCTGGGGTCTGTTTGGTTTGGAGCCGAGCTCCTCGCTGCTGCCTGCTCTCAGCCACGCGCTGGGGTCTGTTTGGTTTGGAGCCGAGCTCCTCGCTGCTGCCTGCTCTCAGCCACGTGCTGGGGTCTGTTTGGTTTGGAGCCGAGCTCCTCCCTGCTGCCTGCTCTCAGCCACGCGCTGGGGTCTGTTTGGTTTGCCGCGGTTTCTACGGCAACCCCTCCCCCTGCTACGTCACTGCCCTCAGGCACGTAGGCAACCCGAGCCTGCCGCCCCTCCTCCCCTCTCCAGGAGGTCCCGAGCCACCAGCCCCTTACCTCCCGAAAAGCAAGGAAAGCAAAGGGGAAAGCAATCTCTCCGAGCCGAGCTCCTCGCTGCTGCCTGCTCTCAGCCACGCGCTGGGGTCAATTTAATGACCACTGGGCAAGCCTGATTTCAAAGAAGCTGCTTTTCCAGAGAGACTTGCACAGCAGCAATAAAGAGCTTCTGGTAAAAAGGCTTAATGTTATCAGTGTAATTTCAATTTTCATTTGGGAAAATTGCAAGATTGGTTGTAGTTTCCTCTTAATTTCTATAATGGGATAGGATGTACTTGCACAGCAGAGATCGAGAATAGTGGTGTATCACAGAGATCATCCTTTCCTAAAATGCTTTCCTAAATCCTGTCTGTTCTGGAATTTTCAAGGCAAATGTCTCAAGCTATGCCAGGGGAGGTTTAGGCTGGATGTTAGGAAGAAATTCTTCACAGAGAGAGTGATTGCCCATTGGAATGTGCTGCCCAGGGAGGTGGTGGAGTCACCATGACTGGAGGTGTTTAGGAAGAGACTGGATGGGGTGCTTGGTGCCATGATTTAGTTGATAAGATAGTGTTGGTTGATAGGTTGGACTCAATGATCTCAAAGGTCTTTTCCAACCTGATTACTTCTTCTATTCTATTCTATTCTATTCTATTCTATTCTATTCTATTCTATTCTATTCTATTCTATTCTTAAAAGGATCTTTCTAAAATATGCAGTTTATTTTTTAGCCCGTGTCCTTGCTGACTCTGCTAAGAAGGTGTGTTCTAGAATGAGGAGCCTTATACCTCTGGTCTCATCTGCATGTTTATCGTAGTGGAAATGTTAGAAATGTATTGAATGGTTGCCTGTGAGGACACTGGAACAGAGCATCCAGTATCTCCATATCATTCCTTTGTTATTTATGGTTGCAGCACAGTAATATGCAACACCAGATGTGAGTAAGAAGGAGGGGTGCAAAAAGAGAACTTCAAATGATTGTGATGAATAGTTGAAAGTGAACAGAGGAGCTTTTAAAGAAAGTCTAATGCTCTGCTTCCCTAAGCAGCAGGCTGCTGATGATGGAAAAGTCACAGACATACCTGCAGAGACTTGGGAAGCTCTTGTTTCAGCTCTTGCTCCTGCTTTCTTGGTTGATGTGTCCAGCTTGCTTTTCTTTGTAAGGACAACCTGGAATGACTTGGGCAGTGCCAAATTCCAAAATGTGTTTGTTCATAGTTACCCACCCCCACCAGGACCAAGCCCTTCTTGTGTCTGGTACTTTGCCATACAGTGTCTGGATGGGTGTATTGTAAGTGATGTCATACAGAGGGAAGAATTTTGCTGGGAAAATAGTTATTTGTCATGAAGACTGTTACCAATGAGGCTGAATTAATATTTCATGTGTTCATAATCTTCCTATCCAATGCACCATCAAATTGGTGAAGCGTAAAGCACTTGAGCAGTGCTGTCTATGGTACTTCTGTCTTCTGGATGCATTTGATTTCTGATAGCAGGGTAAAAGAACAGACCCTGAAAGCTTGGAATCTGCCTTTTCAAAACTAAGTGGTGTCATTTTATTTGACAGGCATTTTCTGTGCTTCCCAAATGGCACTTTGGAATTCCAGCATTAGCATAAATCATGAATGAAGCACTTTCTATCCTCTTCCTGCATCACCCTGTTTCATAAGAAGCTTTCTAAAATATTCTGAATTCAGACTACAAAATGTTGGTTTTCCCAACCATCACATTCCTTGATTAATTCCCCCCCCCCCAATTTTTGGCAACATGATTTCATGATTTTAAAAATCCATCAAAAAATCTTGACAGATGCAAAGACTATTTTTAAGGAACTCTTGTGGCTTTAAGTGAGTCTGTTGTTTGAGTACAGCTAAAATTGTTTAAAGTGGAATCAGGCAGTATTTATGTACTCTAACCTCTGCAGGAGCACATCTCTGAGAGGGATGCAAAGTCCTACTCCTCATCATGCCTGCTTCATGCTGCCCCCTCTTGCCACTTCCTACCATATGTGCTTCAGAGACTAAGTAGATGCACTGTGGATGGCTGAATCCTGGAGGTGAGGGTGAGCTTGTTGTGTGGAAGTGGATTCAGTGAGAGCCTGTAGGTATTCTGGCATGCGGGCAAGCAAGGCATGTGAAATGTGCTGTGTGCAACTGGCGCACAGCCAGTGCTGCCTTAACTGATGGTTTTCTTGGTTTATGCTGATTGCATTGATAGGAAAATGCCCTCAAAAATCTTTAACTCTTAAGTCAACACTGGTTTTGTGTGGGTGAACTAATTGGCATAGCAGGCCACACATCTTCACACAGAGATTTAGGAAATGGTAAAGCAAATAAGCCTGGTGCTGCCCAAAGCGGAGCGATAGCTGATGAAGCCCTGATGGAGAGAACAGCCAAATAGTGTGAATGGAATGTCAGTATGTATAGAAGTTAAAAATACACATTTCAGACCTTGAGGACACTCTGGGGAGTAAGAAGCTATATTGATACTAGACTTCAAAAGACCCAAATAAACAGCAGGATTTTCTCAATGCACAGAAGTAGATGTGATGTCAGAGCAAAGTTATTTCTGCACTGCAAATCTCAAGACAGATGCCTAAAAACCCACTCTAGACAAGCTGCTTCTTATTTCATTTACACTTATAATTGCTCTAATTTTATTTTGTCTCAGAAACTTAGTTTTAGATTCATACTGTGAATCCCAAGTTTCCACATTTCTGAATATAATATTACTCTAATGATGTTTTAAGGGAGAATGAATGGTTTGTGCGGTACTGAGCAGTGTTTCAGAGCACCACAGTTCAGTTTGTGTCTGTGCTAGACTACCTTAGATAAGCAAAGCAGGAATAATAATATTGATTTGCTTTGTGAGGTATTTTGAGACCACAGGTGAAATATACTAGAGAAGAATGAGATGTTAATTGTGGTGGGTTGAAATTTCCTCCCAGCATTAACTTTCTTCCAGGCCAACTCAGTTAGAAGCAACTGAAGCTATATTTACAAGCAAAAACTACACCCTACAATGGAATGCAATGAATATAGACAAAATATACACTATTTACAATGTTTTACAGATATTTACAATTAGCAAACAACACGAAAACACCCTGTGGTCAAAAAGACCAAGGAAAGCTGTTCCACTGCCCCCTCACCCCCTGTCCCTAAAGAGAGAGGAGCAGAGAGAAAAAAACAGTGGGTGAGACTTATCCAAGGCCAGCCAAAAGCACATTATCTCTCCTGACCGAAGCGAAACCAGCCAGAGATCAGAAGAGAGGAGAAAAGGAATGGGGACAATTGTTATGGTACAGCCCCTCTTATCCCAGACATTTATCCAAGGAATTTGTTCAGAATAATATTTTATTTTCCTTTTTACACCCAATAGTGATTTGTTTATATTTTTCTACTTTTCTGCTCGAAATCTGCAGCTAAATTTTAAAGACATAGCCTAAAACCACCACAATAATCTAAGCCTGACTTTTCCTTGATGCTTTTCATTCTAATTATTAGGAAGAACAACATCTCCCTCCTTCCCAGTTCTCAAATGCCAAGTAGGCTGTGGCTTTGTCTTTTTATTATAGACAAATAAGGACTGTAGATGGTATATACATTCAGTGCCTGGATAGCAAGTGCTGGAAATAGCTACATTTCTGGTGTCTCCATCTATGTTACTTGTCCTGGGCTCCCATTATAATGAGAAAAGAGAATTTTAAAAGATGATCAAAGCAGCCTATTTCAGATGTCTACTTTAGGAAGAAATTACTTTTCCGGTTGGACTTGGTGATCCTGAGGGTCTTTTCCAACCTGAATATTTCTGTGATTCTGTCTTCAAGTACCTGTTCTCTCCAGTAACCATAAAAGGAATTTACTCTCACTACCTGTATCCTGACATGAATTATTAACAAAAGGTCCTAGAGTGTGTTTCATACTGCAGTGCAGAAAATGGCTGCCCTGACTGGCTGGCAGTCAGCAGGAGCGGGTGTGTTTCTACAGGTTAGACCTGTGAAAAAAGTGGGAGTTGCTTTTGCAGATATATTTTTAGTCACTTTGATTTGCCTAAGAGAAAATGGAAGGATAGAAAAGTAAGGAGAACATTTTTTCTATCAGTATATCCATCTTGGTTTAATGTAAAGCTTAGATAGCAACAAAGCCATGGCAAATAAAGACAATAAGAGAAAATGAAGTGTACCAATTAAGATAGAGAGATTCTTTGGAATAATTTTCCATTATGTCAAATTTTCGAATCGGCTTTGTGGACTGGATTAATTGGTGACTGTATTCTATGTATAGAATACACCAGCACTCTCAGAGGTGAAAACTCCAAGAGAGTTTTTCCTAGAGAAAATTGAAAAGCCGCTTATTCTTATGACAAAGTGTACTTGCGATAAATGCCAACTCCTAAATACTGTGCATTTTTTAAGTGTCAGCTTTTTGCTGCAGAAAAAGTGACCTCACTCATGGCAGTACAGTTTATGCATAAGTTGACAGGAATTCAAATAGCATCATTAACATCTTAGCAATCTGTGTGTTTTCATGTAAAGCTTGATTAACTCTGAGAACGTGAAACTCCTACGTTCTACATACATTATTTTGCCCAGACTAGGTTTCTCAACAGAAATACAGAAAATGTAAGAAAATACATAAAAATATAATAAGGCTTAAAAAAGCCTACACTAAAGCAGCATCTAAATTCTCCAAACAAAACCAGGAAGCACTGTGAATGCTGATGTACAAATGAGTAGTAGCAGAACTACTGCATGGAGGGGAGTAGCATTCTCCTTTTATGAATGACTCTGGCCATGTAAGTTGTTTCAGTGTGAAAGAGAGCAGCCGTACCTAAGGGAGGAGGAAGAGAAAACTACTTCTACTACTGAGAACACCACAGTCCACAGAACATGAATAATAATGCCCTCTATAACCTATTTTGTATTTTTAATATATCTAAACTATTTGTACAAGAACTGAGCTCAGACAGAAATATTGCCAAGCTTTTCTGTATGCATTCCATCTTGAAACTTCCCCTGGTTAATCTTCTCACCTCTGTGCTTCAGTAGTATATGAGGGCTCTGCAGTGCTCTGTAGCACTAAGTGAGCTTTAGCAGGAGAGCTGCATTTGAACTCTTATTGAGAACCCTTTGGAAGGCAGTGCACTGCAGAGTGGGATACTTGATTGCTTAGGGGCTGGGGAGAGGAAAAGTGCTGCATGAGCAACAAGTGGGGACACAAATAGATTAGAGGTTTGTGAGAGAACACCCTCAAGGATTCAGAATTACAGCCAATGAGGAAGGAAAGCATAATAGTTTAGTACTGTCTGATTTATGCACCAAATAAGTTTGAATTAGTCACTAATGGGAAGTGGGTTTGGAAGGATTGATAACCCTGACCCAGCAGTTATTGTGTGATGATCAGCTATAAATCTTCTTTGAGTGAAACTGGAAGTAGCCAAATCCTTTCTCCTTGGAGATGGGCAATACCCATGCCATTGTTCAAGAGCAGCCCAGTTTGAATTATTTTTTTTTCCCTCAGGGTGGGGCCATTGCCTTTTCCAGTTTGTGCAGAGGCTACATGCTGCCAGATGGGTCTGTCAAGGGATGGAACAACTGTGTGAAGCCATTAATTCCTGTTTGCCTGGGTTATACATTTAACAGTATGCAGTTCACTTCTTGACACATTTGCTTGGACAAGCAATAGAAAAAGTATGAAAATGCTGTAGGTTGCATACTCGCCATTGTTACTTTTCATGCTCTATTTTATTCCCGAATTACTTTTAAGCTCCTTTTTCCTATTTGTTTTGGTGGTTTGAAGTGGAAAACTTTCCATTAAGGGCTAAAGATCCTGTTCTAGTTTATGCTTTGCCCATTTGTATTTCTGCCAAAACCAGTATGCTTTTGTTTTCTTCTGAGCAGATGTCAGTGGTGACCCACCACACCTTCTGTTGTGTGGCCTATATAATGCTGACTGAAGCTTCAAAGAGTGTCTTTCCTCTCTGTACAACTCTACCTCACAGTTCCAATAAACTGCCATCCCCTCAATTGTCCACGAGAAACAATATTATTGACCTTAGTGTGTGAAAATATGTGGCAGATGTAAACAACTTCATTAGACTAGAAGCAGCTGGAGTGCAGTCAAGAAGAATAAAGAGCTGAGCTCCCATAGAATGTCTTTTATCAATAATTAGAATTCAAGAGAAAAAACTGCTCATCTGTTTGGCAGAGTTGAAATTCCTATCAACCCAGGAAAGAGGGAGAGCTGTTTGAGTAAACAAATTGTTGTTCATCCAAAGAGCAAAGAAGGGAAGAGTTAGTCTTCCCTGTGAGGAGGTCTGGCTCGATCAGCCAACTGTGAACTCCCTGGGGTATTTCCATCTGAACAATCAAATTTATTTAGGCTATTGAGAGAGGTATGAGAAGATGCACTGGCCCTTAGATACAGAGAGTCCAGTGGATGGCAGATCAGACTGCTGCTATGCTGTAAAGAGGTATCTGTTGTTTGGTGCTATCTTTATTATTTAAATGAATGTTTAGCATCTTTGAGTTACATTTAGCTGAACTTACCCAGCTGATATTTATAGCAGCTTTACTGCTTATTGCACAAGATGTAGTTGATCTGCATAAGGCATCCTGGTGGAATAAGTACAAGACTGAGATGGACCTACAATGAGCGGTTGCTCTAAAGTCCATCCTTTAAAATGTTCAAGGCTTCTGTTCCCTGAGGGTGCAAGAAGAAGCTGGTCATGGTTGCTGGGAAGCTGCATGTGCAAAGTAGAAATGATAGCTACTCTTTTCAGCAAAGTAGTTCCAAAGCCAAGAGTCACATGTATGTCACCACTGCAGTTGCTCATAGATTTCCAGGTGTCTCTTTCCCATTTTCCTATGAGGGAACCTTGCCTGTTTGCTTCTATGAGGACCCTGGAATGAAGCATGAATCCACATGAAAATCAAGTGAGGATTGCCTTGGTTTACACTTACTCTTTCCAAGTCCATGTGGAAGTACTTGCAAAACCAATTGGGAGATTCTTTTCTTCAAAATTAGGCTCCTGGCAGTATTTTTGTGACTAATGGTGGTGGAACCAGAACCATAGAAGTCATTAAAATACTTTTCCAAGTATGCTTGCCCTGGTGCATGTCTGTGGAATGTGATTTTGAAATGCCTCTAATTCACACTCACACAGAATCTGTCACTGTTCTCTGTGACCTTGATCAGGAGCATTTCTTTTAATGCCTGTTATGCTTCCAGATAAGCAGAGCACTACCCATTGACCCCATCAGGTCATTATCCTCTTCCTCTTTATCAGGAATCCTTCAGCCAATTAATCACACACTGCTCCACGATCTTGAGGCTCAATTGTGCCTGGACAAGTGTTGCTCAGCTGTTCCTCCTGCCATAGATGTGACATATCCTGAGATTAGCTCTGATTCACAGAAGGTCACTGATTTGGTATCAGGCGCTAAGAAAAGCTGGGCTGTCTGGGAGGGAAGTAACACCATCTTAGAAGCATTTTATCACAAAGTAAGTGTAGATATCTAAAAAATCCTGCTTGCCACCACTGCATTGCAGCAAGTCCTTTTCACTTACTGTTGCCTCTCATCCTGAAACAATTTACCATTTTTTTCTAGATGGAGATGTCAGCAGACTAATAAACTGTTAGTAGTGCTTTGATGACAAACAGTAGCTAGTTCTCTTTTCAGGTAGTAGATAGCTCAACTTGGAATCCCTGTCAGAAACCTGTTTTTTCCTATTTTGCCAATCCCCCTTTTTTCTTGTTTGTTTTGTTTTGTTTTGAATTTTCCTGTCATTGCTAGTTACTTGGCTGGAATACCCCATCATGGACATGTTGTACATGTAAAATAGTTTGCTGGTATAGCTGATTGTTCTAAACATTCTGCCTTAGGTTTTGTTATAGGTTTTTTTGTTTGGTTTTGTTTTAAAATGCCTGTAGTTGAATATGTTTTGTGGCCCCCAGAAATAATGTGAAACACACACTGAAACTATGAGCAAGCTGTGCCTAATCTTGGCAGCAAGATCCTACACTTGTGAGACTAATCTTTTGTAACCAATTTTTTTTTCAGTTACAGAGAGGCAAACATCGAGTGGAGATGCTTGCAAGTCTATAAAATTTTATTATCATTTGAGAAAAAAAATGGCCTTCCAATTTCTGTAAGAAAATCTTGCTAGAAAGCATTCTGAGCTTCAAATCTTTAAATATAGTTCTTAATGTTTTTATTTTTAAATTTTTTAAAAAAAATGAGATAAACAGATGCTGAATATGTAATTGTTTACTATAGAGAATTATTAGCTATACAGAATATCTGCTCTTTATTACTTTCGGACTTCAAGTCTGTTTTCATGGCATTCCACCCCCTGAATGAAAGCAGTGTTTGCATTGCAACTGTGGATTGTGCTGTAAGCAGATAGGATCTGGTTCTGCACTGTTCCCCTGGCTGGGGGCTCTTCAAACACTGGTGTGAATGCGGAGATAGCGAAGTCAAAGAGGGTTTGGAGCTGGGTATGATCAACTTGATTTAGCTGGGGCTGAAGCAGCTGTAAGCGCACAGCAGGGATGCATGTTAATTCACAGGGTTGAGCCTGCCAGTTTGAGAGCTGGGAAGCTTCTGTCTTATAACATGCAGACAATCTGGACCCCATTTTCTGCAGCCAGAGCTGCTGCTATTACTTCTCATGTTGACATCTGAATTTGCAATAGCTAGAGTTGTTTGTTAGATATTATACAGAACCATAAGCATGATAGGTTGGTTCTTGGTGTTGTTTTGTGTTTTTTTTTAATGTAACAATTTATTGCTCACCAGACAAAGAAAAAAGTGAAGTGTGTTGTCCATAGTTAACACCACTAAGAAATAGCAGGATGAGAAGAAAAACCCCAGACTACACTGCCTGCTGTGACACCATTTAATAAGTATTGGTGAACACACATATACACTTCTGATAGTATTGTGGCTTGGGTCTCACATGCAAACTAACATTACTGTTTGACAGTGTCTTTTATAGGTTTAAATAAAGTTTGGAAACTATTTCAGTGGCCTAATTTTGGGTGATCTTTATTACTCAGATTCTCTCATGCAAGTTCTTGCTGACTGGTAGATTCAGGTTGTGGATGAATCCTACGATGCCAAAATACGGAAAAATAACTTTGTACAGAGAATGTATTGCAGTCTAGGTATATGGCTACACAAGTCTGATACGGTATATTTGTGGCTGAAAAGGTTATATTTGCATCTCATTATAAAACTAGTTGCAATCTCAAGATAAAGCAAATGGAGACTGTGGAAATATGAGTGCAGAAGAGGTATTTTACTTGAAACTTGTTATATTTTACTATATTTTTCAAAACTACAAGATAATATTTGGCCTTTGTTCCTTGTTCAACAGCAAATACAGATGTATTTGGGTTTTAGGACACAGTTTTTTCAATTGGAATGCCTCTCTTTTTTTGGCTGTCAGGAAAGTTGTTGGGAAGCAAGCCAAACTGAACTCTTAATGAAAATAAATATTTGCCCAATTAAAATGTTTGATCTTAAAAGCCACCTAATTAAAAAGATGTTCAAGAGAGAAACTGGACATAAATGCTGTAGGTGTTTTTCATGAAAGTATTTAGTGCTGTTGAGCAAAGGAAGAAAATGCTGCAGTCTGTGATAGTAACAAATACAGAGCTCCCTAATAGCATTGCCAGAAGGCCTGCAGCCAAGGGCTAGTGCAGTTGTGATGGACTAAAGGCTAAGGAATTGAATTGGGACTATGACTTCAAGGTATCATCTATCATATTGGGCTGTGTGCAGTCGTGTTGTATGCTTTCAGTGTAGGACATGTTCCCAGCAGATTAGAACTACTTTTACTACAGTCTGTGAGACCCAAATGTCACATTCTGCCATGCCTTCTCAAAACAACGGCCAGACTTAGTTACGTGCCTCTTGATCATCTTGTAGGGTATGTGGCATGAAAGCCTAATAAAGAGGAGAATATAGACTGTTTTTGTTTCTGCAGCTGAGAGCTCTCCAACCTTCTCCTCAGCCTTTTAGAAGTATCTAAATGGGAACCTGTGATGGATTGAGTTGAAGCTGTTGCTGTTATTCATACCATGCTGCAGTCATGCCAGCTTCAAAAAGTGAAATTGCTAACTGGAGCAAAGTATTGTAGGGCTTGAAGTTCAGATTACAACATGGGAAGCTTCCTGTTCTGGTTGTTGCTTCTGGATTCCGGGTTCTTGAGTGCTGACTCTTTTCAGCAGGCATGGTGGAGGAACAGGTGGGAGCTGGGTAGCACTGGTTTTGGTTTTCTGCTTTATGCTGGGCTTTTGTCTGTATTTCACTATGCTGCTTCTGCAAATAGGCTGAGATAAGGTAACCATGCATTATATTATCAATTAGATTATTAGCTAAGGTAATTATGCATTGTGATTATAATATCTCAAGTAGTATTAAACTCTTATCTCTTTATCTCAGCCCTGAGTTTTGTGTGTTACTTCTCCCCTCACTTTTGTATTGGGGGAGCAGGGAGTTTATCCCTTGCACTAAACCATTACAGAACCTTGAACATCTCCAAAAATCTCATCCTAAAGGTGAAAAAGAGGATTAGAATTGGTGTGAACTGAAATAATTTGGTGTTTTATAAATATAAATATAAATATAAATATAAATATAAATGCTTTGCCATGTCTCAAATTGAAAGCTCAACTTCACCAGCCACCTTTTACAGGCAGGGATATGGAGATGCAGAAGTATCAAGTAAGTTGTAGACTCAGAAGTAAACCCAGTGTTGCTCTGCTTAGTCCAAGAAGCATCACCTCTTCTCTTTGGAGACACTTATAATTATTAGTTGAATTATAAGAAATACTGTTTGTGTGGATGAGCAGCTTATTAACTGTGGTATTAGCCAAGGAAAATATTTGTGTTCAGACCCTTCATATCTAATAGGCGTGATGGGATGTGATTTAGCACAGTGAGTTTACTAATTTAGGGAAAGACAGACAAACATTTAGATATCTAGTAAGTAATCATAAACTGCAGTAAGGTGAAAATATTTCAGCCAAACAAAACCAAAACTCACAATGTGACCTTATAATGAGTTATGGTGGTAGGACACTGACATGGCTTGAGATAGGGCTCTAAACATGGAATGCTATGGCTGGCTAAAGCCACTACGAATGTCTGCCAGTATAAGGAACACTGAATCCCATAAGACTCCTGTAAATATCCATACTGTATTCCATGACATTTTCTCACTCCTAGGTCCTGCTTCTCTTTTATTTTTTCCCTAAGAAATTGTGGACTTTGGTGGTGGTGATTGTACTTTGCCTTTCCCAAGTTCTTTGGTTTCAGATGGATGTGGTCAGGATTTCATGAGATTTTAGATTAAGGTCCTGTGAGCAAAGGCTAGCATGCATTTAAGCACTGCTGTATGCTTTTCTCCTGCTCTAATTTATTACTTTGCAGCATCTGAATACAAAGGAAAAAAGAAAGATAAAAAGAGAAAAAAAATGGAGAAAGAGAAAGAGAAAAGACAGGGGTAAGGATCCCACCAAAATTGCTTTGTGATTCACTGTGGGGTCATGACCCCATCCTGCTGAGACTGCTGTTCCAAGGTAGTAACTCAGTAGCTGGAGTTTTTTGAAGTGGTTGTTGATTGGCTTAGCTGTAAGAAAATCACATTTCCCTGAAACTCTTAGGGATACTTTAAATGGGTGGATTATCCAGCTGCCTGATTAGAAGTTTGGGTTATGTAAACACTGAATGTTTAGATTTAGGCTTTTCAGTTGAAGTCCAGGCAGCTGTTTGCACTTAACTCCATCAAGAAGCCCAGTTAATCAAAGAACAGGAAGGATTTTTTACCTTCTTAAACCTGTGTCATTATTTCTGCTGTCCAAACTCTTTGGAGTTCAGCTTGTTGCAATGTAGAACAAGGTATTTTGCATGTTCTGGTGAGGAAACAGGAAAAAATGATGAGATTTTGGTCAGTGAGATGTGGTGCTTTGTAGATTTTCCCCCTGTGCTGTGACATAATTGTTTCTCTGGTCAAAACTCTGTCAAGCCTCTAATCGCAACTGTGGATCATAGTGGTGATCTATATTGTTATCCAATCCTGTTTAATAGCTGCTCTGCATATTTGTGTACTTGATGGATCAGCTTGCTTTCATAACCTTGATGGATGAATAGTCTCTGAAATTAAGTCCTTTGGTGTTGGACAGATCTCTGGCATACATGGGCCCATGGCTAGGGAATGTGAGACATCTTTCCACACATAGATCTTTATGTCCATGTTCTGCAGTTGATGTAGTAGAAGAGAGTAGATGACTTTTCACCACAAGAATCCTACACCTTGCTCCTTCTACTGGCTTTTTTTAAAAAACAGCTCCAGTGAGTCCCATTGGCCACTCATATACTCTGAGTTGTATGTGCTATGACATATGGCATTTGCTCATGATGTCCTCAGATGCCCACTTAGAGAGAGAGAGAGATTGGTAATGGAGTAGGTGGGAGAGGAAGGGAAAGGAAGAGTACTCCTGGGAGCAGGGAGCTGTCAGTCAGGCCCCAGGGGAACAGAGGGGACTGGGGAGAGTCCCTAGAGTTAGCAGGGCCCAATTTGCTGCAGCTCAGAAGGCTGTTGAAGCCAAGAAAGAATAAACAGAGATAGGAAATTAGTTGTAACTCTCTTGTATCAGAGGTCATATGTCCTTTACTGTTGTCCTCTACTTGCCTTGAATTTTCACTATGAAAAAAATCAGTTTCTGCTGAAGTCAAACTTGACTTTCTGAATCTTACTTGGGGGACTTCTTAGAACAGAAAGTTGAGGCAGCTTCCCCTTAAAGCTCTGTCTCACTTAGGTCACTCCTGCACATGTACCATTTGTAACCATCAGGATCTACAGACCCTGTTTACACTGGGTTTCTTGACAGTGTGACTAGATAGCACAGTAGAGTAACCAGCTTAATAATTTAGGATACAAGCAGCGAAAGAGTCTTTGTGTAGTAAAAAACCAGAGTCTTTCTTCTCCAGGGAAATAAAAAAGAAAAAAGTGTTCTGTTTACATGAAACCTTCTTCTGGAAATTTCAGAAGAAAACAAACAAAAACATTCTGTGAAACATCTTCTCTAAGTGGTTATCTCTGTACATTCAATTTCTTATATTTTTGCTTTTTATTTACAATTCATCCAATATTAATTATTGACAAATTTCTTTGTTTCCTAAATTGAATCTGGTGGCAAATAACAATCAGTTTAGCATGCATCTCTGACAGCATGTGTAGCTAAAAAAAATTCAGCTTACTTTACATAAGGGATGCTTCCTTGTATGTGTGCTTACAGTTATGTGCTAGGTAAACAATATATAATACAGTCCAAATTTATAAAGAAGTAAGCCAAGTTTAGCTTTGACAAGTAAAACATATTAAAATATTTCAGTTTCTAAAATAATCTTTTTGCAATCTTGGAAATGGTCAGAACTATAGCTGGCAGGGGCAGCATCTCCAGTGAGCTCTCATCATGCTGTTAAAACACAAGTGGTGCTACTTGGCATCAAACTATCGTGAAGCCATCAAAGGCCTAGCTGGGATTTTTTATGGCCAGAGAGGAAACACTTGGAAAACACTGGTTGAATAGGGTAGGAATTTTCCTATTGATCTACTGAATAATAAATCCAAGACCTAAAATCCCAGCCTGAATTGTCAATCAGTGTCATACTGTAATTACAGAAAATTTGAGAATGTTATTACTAAATACTGATTTGTTTTCATCTATAAAGCAAGCCTTAATTTATATTTTATAAGGAACATGGCTTTCTCTGTAATTAGATCTAATATTTATGATGTTGTTAACTAAGAAAATGTGTGCTAAATTATCCCAAGGAAACCCTAATTGACATGGGGATCATTCTGTCTTGTACACTGTATGGCACCTGGGAACAAATTTCTTCCTGTAAGAATAAGAATAAAAACACGCAAAAAATAAGCATACAGAGATACAATAGTCAACAAAGGACTCTGGGGAAAAATTAGTATGTCTCTACTGACGTTTAATAATGTCATCTAATACTGAGATGTCAGTCGAGATTTGCAGGCAATTTTAGCTGACCAGCGGTCCTGGCAGGAAAGTCAGACAGCTGAATAATCTTTTTGTTTTCTTTCTTTTTGTTCACATTCAAGATACGCTTTACACAGGCCAGTCTCTAAGGTTGTGGACATAGGAGCTGAAATGATACTGAGTTTTTGCTATTATTGTTCATGTTGTTTATTTTCTGAGAACTAGACATCTGGGTGGAAGATAATGTCACAAGCATTCACATTTTCACCTGCATTTATAATATGCTTTTCTACTTGCCTCTCTTGTTTTGCCAGCCTAAGAAAAAGAACAGACAGCATGTTGGATGCCTCTTCCCAGGCCTTCCTGTGCTATTTGCTATTTATTACCAGATGTGGAAGGCTCTGGCATCCCTTCTGTAAAGAATAAGGTAGTACTTGAGGCATGTTTTTCTTATAGTGTTCCATGCTAGAATAACATTTTAAGGTGCTGCTTGGTCTCCTGGGAAGTGCTTCTACCTTCTACCTGTGATTAACATACCAGGCCACTTTATGTCACTATTGCTCCATGTTCAAATTTGGCTGAAGCAATGTTCATTAAGCAGCAGGCCAGGATTCTCTTTCCAGCTTATTATAGAATTTAGAAGTTCAGTCTTCCAGAAAGAGGCTGTCAGAATTAGCCTGGGATGTCTCCTTTTGGTGGGATCATCCCTCTCATTTGTGTACCAGTCAGATGAGTCTGGTTTACAAACACAAGAGATGCCTGGCCACTTGGGTTCGGTGGGTAGTTATTTCCTTTTAGATTGTTCTCTTTTGTGACTTCAGCTGGAGGTATATGGGTTGAGGCAGGATTTCATCAACATTCTCTCTTTACCCTCCAACCTTTTGGACAGCTGACTTAGCAGCCATCCAGTCAAAAATGTTAGCAAGCCGGTCTTCCCTTTCTGCACTAAGACTGTGGCCAATAAGTAAACGTCATGCTTGCCGAGATAAGGGTAATAAAATCTCATGCTTGAGGGCATAAGACAGTTGTTGCCGAAGTCAAGCTGGAGCTCCTCCCCAGGCATGCTGCAGCATTACACAATTACCTCAGCCAACAGTTCTCATGAGTTTTCCATAGTGTAGCTTCTATTTACAATGAAGGGTCCTGCTCCCATTTCTGTGTGACGAATCTTCCTTGTAGCTGTTCTAGTGCTTACTTGTGCAAAAATGGAATGCTGGAGAAGTCAGGGAGTAGGCAGAGCCTCACCTTGATGCCACTTGTGCTGTTGCTGCCTGCTGTATGTATTAACCATTCATGTTTGGTTTTGGTTTTTCTCCTTCCATCTTCACTGAAAGAGTTTCTGCAAATCTCCTGCTGTTGTGATCCAGCTGTAAGGGTGAAAATGTGAGTTTAAGCCTGATGTGGCTGTCTTCACCTCCATATGTTCTAGACTCTGCTTTACATCCAGACTCTGTGGAAAAATCTGTGTGCCAGAGAGAAAGTCTAGAGGTTTAAGTCAACAGCTGATATAAATGGGCATTGTTCCATTGACCTCAGCGGAATGAAACTGGCCAGTGCCAGCTCAGAGGAAAACTAGAGAAAAGCAACTGGGAGGTGTATTCACTCACTTGATTTAGCTTGTGAAGTAATGGGAAAACTTTCTTGAGCAACTTCAGTCTGGAAAAGGATTTGAGTGTCCACAGCCTCAGGTTAAGAGCATGTGTGCCCTGTGCGTGCCCCAGGAGAGGTGTGTGCCACTGTGCCGTGCACTTTAAGCTGGGCAGTAGGAAGTATGCAAGCCTGGCCCTCTGCAAAATGCTGTCCTTCATGGGCATTCAGAGACAGGAGCCTTCTCCTGGAAATAGCTGTTTCAATGGCCTTTGCATAAAATAAATATGAAATGGTTCTTCCTTTTAGATAGTGCTTTAGTGGTGGTTGGTACTTACTGGTTTGCAAGTCTTGTTGTATCAGGGTAGTATCTTCTTGTTTACACAGCCTGTCTGGGAACCAGTATATGAGATATTTCTGCAGATGGCTGTAGGTGTCTGTGATGTGAAGATATCTAAGGCAGCTCTCTGCCCAGAGATGGACCTTGCAGGGGGTTTTGTGAATCTCAGACCCATGCCCCCGGTTACTGTGAGCTAGCAAGTACCACAGGCTGGTACTATTAAGATACAAGACACTTTGAAGTCTGGTGAATGCTGTGTTTGCATAGTGAATCAGATTCATCATAGAACTACTTAGCAGCGAGAGTACAGAGAATCTATAATTATGATTCAGTAGGAAAATATACAGTGGTCAATAACCCACATAACTCAATGTTCTGTTTTGTGGTGCAGTAATGTAGTGTCAATGTCCTGGTCTGTAATATGAAATATCTAAGTATATTGGGTCTTTTTAGCAGCCTTAGTTTAGCAATCATAAGATCATAGCTAATGTGAACTTTGAATTTTCCCCTTCTGAAAGGAGAGGTGCTGCCATGGCCCTTCTACAGGATAGACTGGAGTGGGAATGGCACTTGCTGGAGTCAAATGGAGGCTCTCAACCCAGAAAAGTTGATCTTTCACTCTTAAACTTTATCACATTTTAGTAGCTGATTCATCTGTCACATCCACTGGCTTTGGTCAATTTTTGGGATGAGTACCTGTGTGAATGATAAAATTGGTTAGAATGTTTAGACTTAAATAATTAAGTTTATGCAAAGATACTGCCTTCCCCTCTGAATAGTTTGGATATTTTCTCCTTTCTGAACCAGAATCTTCTCTATTGTTATGCAGTTGGAGAGAAGATGGGGACAGTTATGGATATTGGGGTTGTGCCACACCTAGGGAAACACAGCAGAGCTAGCCGGGGGAGGGAGAGTGGGGCAACTGGGCAACTAAAGCAGAACTTCTCTTCAGACAGTATTTTCAAATAGAAAGAATTGTCATTTTGGTCAGAGCAGTCCCATCAAAACCGAAAGCCAGTTCAACGGCCACCTGTTTTGTTTTAAAGTTCCTCCTACAAAAAATGAGCTCTATCAACTCTGCTTCTGAGTAATATTTGGAAGTACCTGGAAAAATTATTTTCAGGGTTGTTTTTTTGTGTTGTGTTTTGTTTTGTTTTAAATTACAAATATTTAATCCTTTTATTCCACAGCTTTGAAACACAGGCAAGGAACATACTATATATCTATTTATAAAATATATATGTTTACACATACCTTATCAAGAGCTCTTGATATATGACTGAAAGGAAGCAACCCTGAATCTTTAACAGACTTCCTTTATCAGAAATGGTGACCATCCGTGCCAATAAAAGTAAACCAAATAAAAAATTTTGAGTAGATACATTGTCTGCATTTCATTACTTGGACAGTAATTAAAAGTCTTAATAATTAACTTTAGCAGTCATTAAGGTAACTTTAATGTTAGGGGAAAAATCACACAAAATCTGAAACCAACTCAAAGGAAATTTGAAACATCTAAGAGAATTCTGACTTTTATTTGTAGATAATCTCTCAGGTTTTGAACAGGAATTTTCTAAAAAATCCAGTTCTTCCTAATCATCCCTTCTACAGTGCTTATTTTTCCCTGTGATGTTAAATCTTACTGGCAGGTAATACTCCAGCCTTGTTTCAAACTGATAGTTTTCACCTTTTGGAGGACATAAGGCACAGCATTCAGTACCTGTGAATCTAGGAGGAGTTTAGAGTGACCAAAATCATATACACTTGTATGATGTTTTGCCTCACAACCCATTAAATCACAACAGCCAGTGACAGTCACTGACATAGTGTAAGAAGTTTCATTTGTCACTCAGAGTGGCCATCATTGCAGAAAATACACTCATTTCCTGGTTGCTTTATTAAGTTAGTAAAGTAAACTCTGTTTACTTTTTGTTTGTTTGTTTGCCTTCTTTACCAGGTTGCAGAGTCCATCTTTAACTATTCCAAGATCAAACTCCACCAACAGAGTAGACTGGGAAACTCAGAGCAGATCTGCAGAGTGCCTGCTACTCTTGCTTACAAATAGCAGCATCTGTGCAGTCATAATTAGGAACTGTAATGGAATGTGCCACATTGCAAAAGTAGTCTGGCCAGACTAATGTGGCCCAACATTTTCTTACAGGCATTACCTGTTTCAGTTAAACAGCATTCTTCTTATATTTCAAACCAAAGAAGGAGGGGCAGACTAAAAGATGCAAACCTCCTGAAGTCTCCCAGAGCTAAGATGACCAGATATTTTCATTAGCTGGTTTGTCAACCTGCCTAGTTCTTCCAGTTCTTTCGCTTTTGTTGTAGGAACACATCTCTTTTTTTAAGTAGTTATTTTTCAGTAAATTCACCAACACCAATCAACCCAAGAAAGCTGGTTCTTTCAGTCACTGATTCAGTGTTAAGTGTCCGTCCCATTTTGCCAAGGTGTACAGTGCCATGAACTTATTCTAGGGGTGCCTACTAACAATACATAATTCCATATCACCATTTTTCCCCATGGCAAAACTAAGGAGATAATCAGCTGTTAAGAGAGGGAACTTACAACATAAAGATATGTGTGTTAGTGCAGGGGAATAGTCAGCTTTTTGTACTGCTCGCTACCTTGCATTTTAGAACCTAGCCTAACTGTTTTCAGATCTAACAGCCAATTTCAGACCTCCCGCTCGCTATAATCACTGTTAAGTTTTGCAGGAAACTTAGTCTCTCTACTTGTCCAAACTTTTTAGGCGGTCTGTTGTTACTATGATTACCTCTGCAGTATTGGCTTCTAGGAACGAAGAAAAAAATCTCACATCAGCACTGTGTACAATTACATCATCTCAATATCACAGCTGCCAACTCTTACTATTTGCTGGGGAGTCATTATTTTTGCTTTAAAGAGATGGAGCGACCTCATGGGCTTTTGAAGAAACCTCACAGCTGGCTGCTTCCCATGCCAACATAATAAAATGGTCATATGGGACTTCAGTTGATTAATACTTCAATAAAGAAGCACTTGTGCTCATTGCAAGAGATTAGATCCTCTCCACTAGACCAGATCCTAAATGCGAGCTCCTCTTCTGTGTTCTTTTAAAAGTGGTAGGCTGAAACTGGAAAAGAGTAACTGTTTGTGGTGGGTTGAAATTTCCCATTACATTAACTAAGCATGACTAACTGAGTTGGAAGCAAATGGAAGCTTTTATTTACAAGCAAAAACTACACTCTCCAATGGAATGCAATGAATATGTACAAAATATACAGTATTTACAGTATTATACAGGTATTTACAATCAGAAAGCAGCACAGAAACCCCCTGGTCAAAATGACCAGGCAAGCTGCTCCACTGCACCCTCCCCCCAAAAAAAACCCCACCCTTGTACCAAAAGAGAGAGAGAGAAACTGGAAGAAAACAGTGTTAGTCTTATCTCAAGGTCAAAGGGATTATCCTCCCAGCAGAACAGCCATACCAGAGAAGAAAAGAAGGAATGGGGATGAAAGTAAAATGTGTGAGATGTTTATAGAACGCTTGCTTCTATACCAGATATTCTGTTCAGATATTCTGAATGAAATTAGTTTAGAATAATCTTTTTTTTCCTTCTTACATCCAATAGTGAAATATTTATATTTTTCTACTTTTTCTGCTCAAAATCTGCAGCTTAATTTTAAAGGCATAGCCTGAAACTGCCACACTGTTGTACACAGCTAATCTGTTGGGATTTAAGAAAATAAAATACATCTGGCATTAGTTCAATCTTCATTTTAAAGCTGAAACAAATCTGAGTGTAGCTGAAAGAAGGAGCATGCACAGGAATCGTGAACCTGATTCTTGTTTACCCTTCATACCCTTTGCACTTCTCCGGCAATATGAAATGTCTTGGAGCATGGTTCAGTTATTTTTACACTTTCCTGTAGGGCCTGTTTATTGACTTGGAGCCTAGAAATATTTGTATGAGTGCAGAATTTGTCTTTCAGAGCAGTGGAAAGTGAGCACTGTATGACTCTTGGGCACTGTGCTGTAACTTATTAGGGGTATTCAGCTGGACAGTTGGACAATGGGTGGGTTAGAGGTTTTATAAGGAAGTGTGATGTACCTCATCTGTAGGTCATTTGCATGTATCAAATAGACTTTGGTTGTTGACTGGAAGCAGTGTGACTTTTGAAGTCTAGGTAAAAGTGAATGGTCTCTGGGCTGTCTCACTGGCTAGACGATTTTGTCCCAACTGGCAGCATCTGAGAGACCCATCCTTGTTAGACACTGACTGTGCTAGAGCAACTCAATGGTGCTGCAGGATAATGAAGTACCCTGATCTTCTTATGAGAGAAGATCTGTAGGTCAAGGTACTTGGCATCCTGGGTGGAACAATGCATGGGAAGTGTTCTACTGATGTTGCCTTTTCTGTGCCCATGTGGAGGACAAGCAGATATGATCAGGCTTCTGGTTGACGGAATAGTGCCTATTGAAAGCTCTAAATTGGTGTAACCTTTAGTAAAGGAATGGTAGAGAATGTAGAGGCAAATTAAGAAGCTGAAGGAGTGGATTGGGAGAAACATAGTTATCATGAAGCTAGCAGGAAAATAAGGGCTTGATTATGTAGCTCCAAGTGGGCCCTGCTAAATTGCAGTTCAACGGGAAGAACCTGAGCTGGTGGCAGTAATTTCTGAGGGTGTCGACATCCTATGTAAGGGAGGTGCTTTCTTCACTGGGAGGAACACCATGAGTTTTCTTCTTCTGGCAGTGCCAGTCCTGCTCTGCAACTGGCTGTGATTCTGCAATGCTGCAAGTTCCCTCAACTGGCTACCCGCAACTGACTAGGACCCCAATTGCTAAATTCTTTAGCACGCAGGTTGCAATAGAATAAACCAGAGATGCTTCATGTTTTACCAGTTGTTATGGTCTTTCTTAGCTCCAGGAGCTACAGGAGAATTTAACTTTAAGTTTTAAATGAGAATGAATGAAATAAAACCCCACAAAGTCAATGTCTTAAAAAGTCCCAAGCACTATTTCGGGAATGTGGCAGAGGAAGAAAAGTTGGACATGTTCTGATTAGAGCCACCAAAAAGTACTCAGCACTGTTGTGCAACATCTAACACAGAGGCGCCTTGCTCAAGTATGTTTTCAAGAAACTTTGAGACTGCGCTGTACAGAGGAGGTCAAATGCAAGAACAAGTTCATACCTTCTGGCCACACCAAGAATGTTTTCTTTCTCCCCTCCCCAAAAGAGCCGAACCACTAGCAAATCACAGATTCAAAAATGTTTGACTAAAGCAACGCTTTTATGAATCAACTTCTAAAGTAGACCTCAAGAATTGGACCTAGAAATAAATAATAATCCTGCTGCCCTGAATTTCCTGTCACTCTTGGATGTCGTATTAAATTTTGATATGAAATACATTTTCCTGAATTGGAATTTGTCTGTAAATTACTCATGAACAATGAACTCTTTCAAGAAAAATAACTGCTTGCTTATCACAAGAATTAGTGCTGTGGTTTTTGTGAGTTTCCATAGCTTATTGAATCCTTTCGTTCCTCTTAGTTGGAGAGGAACTCAAAAATGGCTATTGGTTAATTCTCTTCAATTTAATGATTTTAAATCAGGTAATATTTCACATTTTAGCTTGCTAAAAGTGGCTACAGGCCACTATTCATTCTTGTTCTCCTTTGTAATATCTTCACCCCAGGAAAATGACTCTTTCTTTTTCTTTTTTTTTTTTTTTTTTTTCCTTTTCTCCCCACTGGTTTAATAGCTGCTTTGCCTATGCAACCATGTTACACCCAGATATGTATGTATGTTCTTTTGCAACTCATTTTGCTCTGCAGGATTCCGGCCTGTTTACTGTGGGTTTCCATTTGCCACTGAAGTACTGCCACCTGTGGGTGCCTCCAAGTTGCGATTCTTCATGACAGGGCGAGGGGAAAGGGAAGAGTTTATATTGCTGGCATGATGCCAAGTTAGTGACAAAAATGTCTGGGTTCTACCATTTAAAAGCTCATTCATGATTATTTAGAAGTGTTGCTTTAGATACATGTATGACAGTGACATTCCAACCCTTTGACTTTCAGATGGATGCTGTGTTAGTCTTGATAATCCTAATTTAAGATACAGATAATAAAAAAATTATATAGTAGACTTTACAGGTGCAAGTTGCAATTAGTATCCTTGACTTCTGGCTTGCCTAGGTGGTTAGAGCTTGAAGACATTTTCATACTGAAAGGGTATGTAACAGGTGTCTCCAGTAATGTCTTGCAGAGGCTAGAGCTTGAATTTGGAACTTGTAGCAAGAACACTGATTTCTCCAACAGTGGCTGTATAAGAAGATCGAAACCCAATGGCAGCCAGCAAGAATTGTAATCTTCACTTCAGTGAGCTTTGGAAGTCCTCCAAAGCACTGATTCTCAAACAACACTAGTTTATTATGTATTATTAAATCTCACAAGAAATCTGAGTGTATGGTGTAAGACATAGATCTTGCCCTGTCTGGTACTTGTGTCACTGAAGACATATTGTGAATGGTCTGTGTTCACTGCTGAACAAAGTTGGACTGGTTTTCAAAGGCTTTTCCTGTGAGGATTTTGAGGAGGAGGATGAGCAAGGGATAAGTGTGAAAGGGACACCTTTGGATAAATGGATGACATCAGTAGATACAACTCCAGGAACAGCAGTAGGCATGCTGAGTCTTGCTTTTTAAGGTCTGTACTGTTTGTGCAATCACAGTTTCTTGGTGACTGCCAGAAGGGTTGATTTTCAAGCAATAAGGAATCACCAGGCTTGTAAGATGTCTGTATTTGAAACTCATCAAATCCTTGGGATTGTCGATAACTACCAAAAAAATCGCAATGTGAAGGTTAGGTGAACTGCACAGTTTGCAGTTCGGATAATAATTTAAGCACAATTTTATTGACTTCAGGAACTAGAAGCATGTACCAAAAGTTAGTTGTTTTCTGGAAAGGTTGCTGTTTCTTGCACTGGAGATAACAGTTGTAACTCATAGCAACTACATCATCACATATTGTTTATTATTTCTGGGACACTGAGAAATACAAGTATGTGATCAGAGTTAATTTGTGTAGTTTCATACAATAATATATTCTTTGTACTTCCATTCATGCAGAAAAATCTCATTTTTCCTTAATACTGTTGAAGTAGTTGTTTAAATATGATGCCATTTGTCAAGCTGAAAGCAGAGATCTACAACAAGTATTTTAAAAGAAAAATTATACTTCCTAATTTTTATGAAAGGGAAACCCATAATGCTCAGATTATTTTTCAAACAATAGGCAAGTTGCATAATCCCATTCTGAGCAGTATACATTGCACAGGCCATCCAGCAGACGATAAACATTGTGACTTTGTGGGCTTGAAATGCTGGGTGTTGTGCTGCCAAAAAGACAAAACTCTGTGCACATGGCACATCTCTCTCAAAAATATCCATTATATTAGTTAGTTTTATGTTTTCTGTAAAATAGCACGTGTTTAATAACTACTAAGTAGTGAATTATTTGGCATGGTGTGCCTGCCACTGAGGTGGCGTGGATCTTGCCATGTTGAACTGCCCCCAGAGCTGCCTTTCTGGTGTGCAGCCAGGCCCTTTACATGACTTTGCATCAGGTTAATGAATTTGCTCTTGCTAGAGTTGTCTGAGCTCTTCTAAGGAGTTGTTGCTTGGAAGAACCAGTCAGTCTAAGAAAATGGAGAAGATGAAGCCATCATAATAAGTTAATGAATATTTCTGTGCCCATAAGAACCCATGTGGAGTGTTGCTACTAGATCTCAATTGATCTTGTATACCAAATGCTGCTATATTCCAAGACACGAGTCTTACTGCTAGTAAGTAAGCAAAAATCTTTCATCCTGTTGTCTTTATCACTGGCTACTTGATTTTTGGGCCAAATTCCATGTGTGGCTTCACTGTTATGCTGTATATGTTTATATGCATTAATATTTTTTTTTCTGTCTTTGCAAGAGAAAATATTTGTCTTGCTCTTTGACATAGTGCTGTGTAATGTCCCAGGAAGTCAGTGGTAAAAAGACAGTCCTACAACTCCTTGGATACATCTGTGAGTGTCAGTGTCCCTCTAGGTTGCTTCTCAGTGAAAGGTGGTTGCAGATTTATTATCCTTCCTGTAGCTGCCATTACCAAAGTGAAATCTGCTACCACAAGACAGACTGAAATATCAATGCTAGCCTTGCCTTAAGCTGCCTGTGACAACTAGTGTCCCTTCCTCCTGCCCCTTCTTGCATGGTTATCTCCTGGGCACTCCATAGCTAAGAGATGTAACCTGTAAGTTCAACACTAGCTTGCAGGTCTTGAAGATAAGACATAAAGTAACTGTCCACACCTGCAGTTGGCTTCCCAAAACCTCTGGATCATGTTAAAGGCAGGCTTTGTGCTACTGATTTCAGTGTTAGAAATGGAAGATGTGACCCTTTTCAGGGTCCACTGCAGGATGGGCTGTGTCATGTAGTCAGTATTGATACACGTGAGGATCAAGCTTATTTTCTGATATTTCTGTCCTCCTATTACTTATGCCATCAGGTGTCAAGTTCCCGCTCTGGTGTGAGCAAAAAGGAAGCATCTGCAAATGTGTTACGTCCACACCTTGAAGAGTTAGAAAATCTGGGATTTAAATGAAAGTAGCAGCCAAGTGGAGCATTGTAATGTTGATATTTTGTTTGTTTCTTTGGTGTTTTTTTTGTTTGGTTTGGTTTCTTTCTTCCTTTCCCCATATCTTATTCAGCTTCTGGGGACAACCAACAGAAGAGACAGAACCAAAATGAAACACGTTTCTGCACTCAGCTGCCTTTAGGTCATGATCAGCATTGCCCGTTGTGGCATCATTGCAGTAAGATCAGATTACTTGGTGTTACCAATTCCATACTTATATTCATAGTGAAAAAAGTAAATTTGGAGTGGATTAAACCCCCTGTCTTTTCCTCCCTCCTGATGTTGCCCCTCAACAGCTGAGCCTTCATGATTCCAGCTCCACACGGTTCTTCTGAGGCAGAGAATTACCATTCCATTTTATAGCTGGAGAAATAAGGCAGAGCAAGGTTCAGTAATACACAAGTGGCCTGCGACACAACTAAAACCCACATTTGCATCTCCTGAGTCCTATTTCACTTATTGTCTCAGACCTTGGTCTTACAGACCAGTTATCCTCACCTCCATCCCTGGTAAGGTGATGGAGCAGCTCATTCTGGAGGTCATCTCTAAGCACATGGACAAAAAGAAGGTTATCAGCAGTAGACAGCATGGATTTACCAAGTGGAAATCATGTTTGACTAGCTGGTGGTGTGGCTGAATGCGTAGATACAGGGAGAGCAGTGATTGCTGTCTACCTTGACATTGTCTCCCATAACATCCTTGTAGGTAAGTTCAGGCAGTGTGGGTTATAAGAGACTGTGGGATGGATTGAGAACTGGCTGAACAACTGAGCTCAGAGGGTTATGATCAATGGTGCAGAGTCCAGCTGGAGGCTTGTAGTTAGTGGTGTTCCCTAGGGGTCAGTACTGGTCCAGTCTTGTACAACATCTTTATGAACAACCTCAATGAAGGGATGGAGTGTACCCTCAACAAGTTTGCTGATTATATGAAACTGGGAGAATTGGTTGATACACCAGAGGCTGCTCCACCATTCAGCAAGATCTGGACAGGAAGGAGTGCTGGTCAAAGGGGAGCAGTAACACCATGTTCCTGTACAGATTAGGGGTTGACCTGCTGGAAAGCAGCTCCATGGAGAAGGACCTTGGAGTCCTGGTGGACAATAAGTTATCCATGGGACAGTAATGTGTCATTGTGGCCAAGAAGGCTAATGGTATCCTGGGGTGCATTAAGAAGAGTGTGTCCAGAAGGTTGAGGGAGGTTCTCCTCCCCCTCTACTTTGCCCTGGTGAGACCACTTCTGGAGTTCCACATCTCCAGTTCTGGGCTCCCCAGTTCAAGAGAGACAGGTAAGTACTAGAGTGTCCAATGGAGGGCTATGAGGATGAGTAAGGGACTGGAACATCTGTCTCATGAGGAAAGGCTGAGAGACCTGGGACTCTTTAGACTGGAGAAGACTGAGAGGGGATCTTATTAATGTTTGTAAATATCTGAAGGATGGGTGTCAAGGAGAATGAGCCAGTGCCCTGAGATAGGATGAGGGGCAACAGACACAAACTGGAAGACAGGAAGTTCCACATCTACATCAGGAAAAAACTCTTTACCATGAGGGTGACATAACACTAGACCAGGCTGCCCACAGAGGTTATGGAGTCTCCTATTCTAGAGACTTTCAAAACCCACCTGGATGTGTTCCTGTGTGGCCTGCCCTAGGTGATTGTGCTTTGGCAGGGGATGATGGATCTCCAGAGGTTCTTTCCAACCCGTACCATGCTATGATTCTGTGATCTTCTGAGGTGCCCTTCCTTTTCTACCAATCTGAGAAGCACTAGAAGGGCTTCCTGTAGCAAACAGAAGCTCATGAATTGAGATAACTAGCTAATGAATTTCAGTAACTGGATGTGTGTATGTATTTGCTTGAGGTGAGAGAGGAGCTTTCCAAGAGACTGAAACTGGCATGCTGATTGAAACAAGCAAAGATTATTTTATACCTAGGAAGCTATTTAGATTTTCATTTTGGTGGAGGAGTTTCAAAGGATTTTCATGAAAGGATAGGAAGCTTGGTTTTCTGCTTCTGTAATTTTGTTCTTTAAAGTTTATTACAAGTTGAAGAGAGATCTAAGAAGCTCATTGGAACTTCCTTTCTCTGCAGATCCACATTTGATTGCTTGGAGAATATCCATTTGTGGCTACGTCCTCAGTAACATTGCTGTCAGAAAGCTGATGTTTTTGTCAGATTAAACTTCCTGAGAAGTATCATTTTGCAAGCTCTGAAATGTTCAAACTCTCTTATCATGGCACCTTTGATCTACAGCCTGTGCCTTCACTGTGCAGTCAGGTTGGGCTTTTAGTAGGTTGTTGTACTTTGTCTTGTCTGTCCCATGCAAAACCGTACAGTGAGATTAGCACTTCTATCAAGAGAGACAGATCTTGCTGAGAGAGTTAGAATATGGGCTTTGCTTCTCTGTGGAGTAGAAAAGAAAAGAAAAGAAAAGAAAAAGAAAAGAAAAGAAAAGAAAAGAAAAGAAAAGAAAAGAAAAGAAAAGAAAAGAAAAGAAAAGAAAAGAAAAGAAAAGAAAAGAGAAAAGAAAAGAAAAGAAAAGAAAAGAAAAGAAAAAGAAAAGAAAAGAAAAGAAAAGAAAAGAAAAGAAAAGAAAAGAAAAGAAAAGAAAAGAAAAGAAAAGAAAAGAAAAGAAAAGAAAAGAAAGACTAAAATAAACCAGGTTGGAAGAGACCTTTGAGATCATCGTGTCCAACCCATCATCCAACAGCATCTAATCAACTAAACCATGGCACCAAGCACCCCATTGAGTCTCCTCCTAAACACCTCCAGTGATGGCAACTCCACCACCGCCCTGGGCAGCCCAGGGAGTAGTCACACTTAGAGTGGAAGTTCAGTCATTCCAGCCCCACCTGTCCTTCAGTGCCTTTCTACAGCTCACAATCTGCATCTAAAAGAGGAGACCAATTCCTCTGTGACTCTGTGGGTGAGAGCTATGTGGTGTCATAGAGAGCCATGGGGTGCTCTCCCTGAAAGCTTGGAAACTGTTGGGGGACATATGATCATTAGGACACACGTGCTTTGTAGTGTGGCTGCTCACATCTAGGCTTAACTAACCCAAGACATTAAAAGACGTGATGTGGTCTTGTGACTGGAGAAAAGCAAACAATTATTCTAAATTGTTCTTTTCATTCAAATCCACTAAAGAATTGGGGTGGATCTCAGTGATGTTTTCCCTTGAATCTAGTCCACATGAGTGAGGGCAGCTTTATTGTACAAGAGTGTCCTGGCTTTACAAATCATATATGCAAAAGCAGTCCTTCTGCTTTGCATCTTCTAAGTGGCTGAAACATCAGGTTGCTAGTCCCAACTAGAAAGAGGAGTCCCATGGGAGCTTCTTGACAGCTGGATGTCCTTGCTCTGCCAGTAGGAACTAATCTTTGGGTTTTCTCTTGCAATATTCCCCAATTGTCATTGTGGTTTGCAACAACTTCCGCAAAAAGAGAAATCATGGGATCTAGAACAGTGGCTTTCAACCTGCCACCCACATGTCCTGAGAGGAAGCTCTTTGAAGCTTTAAAAAGGACACAAAACTCCCCTTACCAAAACAAACAAACAAACAAAAAACCCACAAAAAACCCCAAACCAACCCAAAAAGAAAAGGTGCTTATTTCAAACAGCAGAAGATTTTGAAATAAGTCACTTCAGCATGCTTGTGTTAGTTAGTATGTTTGATCATTCTCCTTAAAATGGTAGCGAATTGTTCAGCAATTTGTGGTTTAAAGGTTGAGTGTGCTGTAAGTGCTACTGTTCTTTTAATAGTCTTTGAGATTTAGCTGTGGCTGGTAGAAAAATGGAAAAGTACAGGTAGTAGATGAGTAAGGCAGTAGATAACTTAAAATGGCTGTAGATTTTGGTGCTGTTGGCAGGTATGTGTTGTACTTTATGGATGTTTTCAGCCCTGCCTGAGGTTTGTCTGGCATTAGTTTCATGGTGGGAGATCTGATACACAAGAACAATGTTAAAAAAGCACCTTATTTCCATTGTCTAAAGTGACCTAAAGATGCAGGTATTTCAGGCTGATTGGCAAGATGTAGAGGCTTATGCTAAGCAGCTCAGGCATTTTTTTGAGAATTTTTTTTTTTTTCTAAAAGAACAAGACATTTAATTGAAGCAAAAATCTTTTGCAGTGGTGAGTCAGTTTTGATGCATTGTTTTATATAAGCTTTTTTTTTTTTAAAAAAAAAAAGAAAACTCAGTTAAGTCAACTATGAACACCGTAATTGACTTGGCAAGGACTTGGGAAGAGATGGGAGTGCATTTGCATCTTTTCATTTATGTTTGGGACTGGCTTAAGGGTTGAGTGTGCTGAAGAGTGTTGCTTTAAGTATATAAAGAAAATTAATGTAGGCCAGAGGGATGTGATTTTCATCTAGTTCCTCTAGTCAGGCACTTTTCAAATGTCTTTACTCACCTGGCAGAGTGAGGATAAAACTTTGATCATGGGCCCTAGTTGCTTAATAAAGAGGCAATCTCCTTATGCATGGTTACAACAAACACAAGTGAAGTAATGAGTCTCCCCTGTGCCCTTCCTGCTCCTGACGCAAGATGGTACATTTTGGTTTCAGAGGAATCTGTTTGGTTTGGGTTTTTATGTGGCCCATTCTTGGTGAAATGGAAGGCTTTGTGTCTGCAGAACAGCACTGACAGCTTGATACCTGGAATAATTTGATGACCTTTGACTTCCCTTTTGACATGTATACACTTGCAGAAAATTCAGTTTGAAATAAAAGGCATCTCACTGCTAAGTATTCAAGTTATTTAGTAAACATTTTTCCACGTGTGCCTAAAGGCAAGCCTGAACAATATGATACAAAACAGTGCCGCCTTTGTTTCTTTTTAATGCACAATGAGCCTAGCTCTATTCTGGACTTGACCCTCTTCCATTTTACTTAATTTAGAAAATCTTTGGAAGGAATTATGCCACATTATGCACTGCTCTGGTTCTCTTTTTTGGGGGACGCACTTTGTGGCTCATTTGAAGGGATCAGGAACTGCAAGGATTTTTATTGCTATAGCAACATGCTGTGTCAGAGGAGAACAGGGATGTTCTTCCACGGGTCAGCAAGGGAATATGGATAAGCCTGCATTTTGCCATCAACTTTACTGGCTTCTGGAGTTCAGAGTCCCTCTATGTGTCCCTAAAAATGAGACATGCAAATTTACTGGTCTAGTCTGATAAATTATCTTGTGGAGCTTTCCCAGCTCTATGATCAAAGTGGTTTTGTACTGAAAAAGCTTCACACTTTCCATTATCATGCTTGGAAAGGAAAATTTGTAAGTGTTCAGCATCAAAGATTTTAAGGTACACTTTGTGTTAAGGCACCTTTGTGTTCCAGTGGTTACAAATTATTTATTCTCCCCAGTCCTGCAATGATTATTACCTTACCAGTCTCATTTTTAGGCTGTTAGCATCCCTCACATGCACCAGTTACTATTTCTTAAATAGATGGCCTCATTGGTACATCTTAAATTCCAGGCAATTCCCCCCACCCCCAACCCAGTTTGCATTTAGTTTGGAATTCTGCTGCTTTGCTTTGCATCTGTCAGAAAGGCTGATCTGAAAGCTCGCCTACATTTACAACTGGTACTTGCTGCCTAATAAGGGAAAGTCCTTCCACCTACAACCCAGATCTCCCCATCTTAGATGAGAGACAAGCTAGCAGTCTTTGTAATGTTTTAGGTGCAGAGCATACTGGTTCCTACTCCTAGCTCTTATCGAATTGTGTAAGACTAAAAGAATTATGTCACAGAAATGGACATGGGTCCAAGTGTTGCTGGCCAAATGTACCTATTATAAGTGGTGGACCTCTATGAAATTACTTTTCTGTTTATCTCCTGTCTGTTACTGACTCGCATACAGCACAAACACTGAGTATGGAAAAGAGTTGTAACTACAGTGAAGGAAAAAAAGGGAAATATTAATAACAAGAAAATGTAAGGCTAAAGATCAGAATATATCTGTTTGGAAAAGCTGCTATAGTACCTGGCTTTAAACTTCCTTCTTTAAGTTTCTTTAAACCTGTCTTCTATTTGGACTGATCCTCTCTGTTCTCCTCCTTTAAAGATGATAGATGTATGACATTTAAAATGTAATTAATTTAAGGAGCTTGGCTTAGATGAACACCAGAGAACAAAATCCAGCTCCCATGGAACATTGCAAAGGCATGCAGAAATGTCTTTGTGCATGGTTGGAATACTTCAATATTTTCAACAATCAGTTTCTCAAGGGAAAAAGGATCATTTTTATGCAGAATGGGGGCACTTTTCAGAAGAATTGTGTTATGAAAAACCCATTCTCCATCAAAACATCTGTGATTCATTTCCAGACCACTATTTGTAATGATGGCTAATTTGATTCATATTCTCCTCTTTCTCTTCACAAGTCATATGTGAAAAGATGGTGATTTTCACATATGGCTTTACATTTCAGCTGTGCTTGTCAAGTGGTCTTTGCCTATAGATCATTAACTGCCAGTTTGTGGAAAAGATTCAAGATCCAAAATTTAATCAGTGTTGAGCTTCTGTGACATAGTAGAGAGGGTGGGATTTGCAAAATAACTGCCTGGTCTACCTTTACTGCTACTGAAGTCAGAAACAATATCTGGGAAGGAAGATGAGGCTACCTTCAAGACAAAGGTACAATTTCTGCCAGCAAATATTAAAAGATTGGAGCTGTTCAGAGTAGTAAGTAGCCTGGTTTTCAAAAGAACTCAACACCAAGCTCACTTCAGAAAGGCAGTCATGAATTCTGTCCTTTCCTGAGAGAATACAGGGTGGTGAAGAATGGTTGGGTGTGTTTGGCATATTTTACAATCTGGACGTTTTATTGTTGTCTCAGTCAGGGAACTGGGTGCATGTGGGAATGTGTCCTCAAGCGTGGATGGTGAACTGTTTCAAAATCAGCCTTTTGCTGCTTGTTGTTGACTGTATTTGCAAAGGAACTCCACCAGAAAGAGCATGGCAAGACCTATGTGGATGTCTTGCAGCCAGTGATAGTCCTCACCCCTGAAAACGGGAGAGGCCACATTTAAATCTTGCTCCAAGTTTGGCTGATAGTAGAGTTTGAATGAGGTACTCAAAGAACAGCTAACCAGGAACACTAAGCCCTGTCATGGGGGCAACACTAAGCACAGGATATGGAGAGGCTTATGTTCCTTGAGTACCAAACCAACGGATAATCACTTGATTTCTGATTCAGTCTGGGATTTTGGCAGGAGGTATACCCTAAGATACTTGCTGCTGCCAAGACACAGCCTCTACCTACCCACTGAGACAGATCTTGGGGACTTCCCGAATGAAAATGAGGTGGTAGCAAAGTCACGATTTGGGAATGCCAGTCTGACTGGAAGAATTAGGACTGGATTCAGAAAGGGGTTTTTGCTCTTAACTTCCTCTTGAAAATGGGGCTCTGATTCCTATGTCATTAAAGAGGTTTTAAAATCATGAGCTTTAGCCATTTTGAAAATCTCAGTCTTAATCCCTACCAACAGTAATTTACATTGGTACAGCGTGAATGAAATTAGCCCAGTATGTTTTCTGGCATTACTTCCTTACTCAGAAGATCTATCTAGTCCTTGCTGTGTCTGAATTATTTATTTATTGCCTCTAAGCTATCTAGCATAAGTGGGGTTTAGTCTTATGTAGACCTGTGGAGTTGGATTTTTTTTTCTTTTTCTTCTTTTTGCTCTCTATTTTACTATCAGACTTGAGGCATTTGGCTTACAGCCCAGGGTGAAGAAGGAGAAATAAGGAGGAGAGAAAGAGTCTGACTTTAGTGGGAAAACCAGAGAATGATGAGCATTGAGGCAAAGGAAAGAAAGTTGGCTGCCATGGAGGTAGTGGAGTTGTGGCAAAGTACAAACAAAAGATGTGATAGCACAGACTGAAGGTTGGACTTGATGGAGGAGAAGGGAAAGCAAGAGTGCAGCTGGCTACAGGTTTTGGTGACATCTGACATACCGGTGTGAAGAAATAATCGGATTATGCACTAACATATTTTCTTGCATTGCTACGAGGAGGACACAGGCCAGCCTAAAACAGGAGGTAGTAATTAGTAAGGGATGCACAGGAAGAAAAAGGAATAGGACAATATAGGAAAAAAAAAAGGGAAATGATATACTGCTAGACTGGATGTAGAAAGAGGTAAAATAACAGAGAGAGGAAAGAGTCACTGCAGCAGAAAGTTCAAGTGGAATATGACTTCCTTAATTCTCCAGCTTATCTCATACAGAGGAAATAAACCCAGCATCTGCATAGAGAAATGATGAATCACTGATTGGTGGCTGAGCTCATTCCTTGCAAAAAGATTTGGTAAGATAGGGACTTGAGACAGTTTTTTGTATGTTTGTTTTGAACTTTAGCATTTATATTTTATGCTTTTCTGTAGGGAAGGTGTAGACTTCCAGGGCTGATTGTGAACTAGATTGTGAACTAGCTGATTGTGGAATAATTAGAGATGAGAAAAAAGGTAAAGTCATACAGCCTCTATGACCTGAATGTGTTGGGAAAGATTAGGCTTGTCGGATATTTCCGTAGCATGAGATGCAGGTGTGTTCTTAATTTGGATTTTCTAACCTGAGCTAGATAATTCATACTAAATCAGATAAACCAAAGCAATTTGAGATCCATCACTGTTCTTTTAACCTGAATTGGCCAGCCCCAATTAAAAGTACATATTTGTAGACTTGCTCTGTGCTACGCAGCCATACCTGTGTTCTTATTGGCTCTGGGTAGCATCTCTGTAGTCACTATTGTGAGATTAGGCCTTGGCTGTGCTACCAGCCCTGAGCTTGTGTGCATATCTGTCCTGGCCCAGGAGCAGGGTGAGCTGGAGAGATTGCTCTAATTGCCCAGGATCAGACAAGGGAGACTGGCAGAAACAGGGCTTGAGCGGAGGCCTCTTGAGCTGCAATTGGATAAGCAGAACATTTAATATTGGGTTTCTGTTGATAAAACACACAATCGTGAGCACTAAATTTCTTTCCCAGGAGCATTCCCTAGTACTGATTTAAAATGCACCATCTCCACAAATATTCCTGCCAGAGAATTTGTTAAAATATTTGTTGAAAGCATATGGAAAGGGGTCTGGCACACAGCTGAAGTGATTCAAAGTTAAGGATTCAAATTAATATTAAATATCTTGTGCAATAGTACATTCCTGTCTCTAATTATGATTCCAGGTGAGCAGATGACTGTAAAGTCAGTCCTGGAAGATGTACATACAGCAATCAGTGTGATAACAGCTTTGCAGATTGAAGAGAGTGGATGAGTTGAGCAGTACGGTAATGACATATGGAACCTTCCATGTTTTGGAGACAATTCCTATCTGTAGTGGGGTGGACATTATTACTTGTGGAGAAGCTTTGTAACCCAGAGACATTCAGAGGCTATGAGATGTTGGGAAATGCTGGCCACAGCCCTGCCAGGTCCAGGAGCAGCCCAAAGTAGGAAGCCTGGGTCTGAGCAATTGGACTCCATGAGTGATAGGCTCCTGTGGAGATATAAAGGCTGACCTGCCTGCACCTGTTGTGGTAAAGCTGTGTTGGTTCCCAGTAGACAGGCTCTGGTATTACTTCCACAGGCTCCTGCCCAGCACTCAGCATGGTACATGTGGCAATTTGTCAGGAAAATAGCTCCCAATATCTTTCTTTTCTGCACACCCTCCATTGCCCCCCTCCCCTGCCTCATGTACTCATGTAAATGACCTTTTATGTTGTGATAGGAGGCTTTGTTTTCATCTTCCTTGTGCTGTTTTTCTTCAACCACTTCAACTTTTCCCTCCTTGCTTCCCTGCTGTTCCCACTCCTTTCCTTCTTCCACAATTTATGCCAGTAGATGGTGGTATTCAGCAAGTTCTTTGAGTGCCAGCGTAGCTCCCTTTGTCACTAGCTGGCAGTCCAGCTCAGCAGTAGGAGTGACTGTCACAGTGTTGACCTGCATAAGCAAGAAGCATGAGCTCTGCTTATGCATTTTTCCTCTTGTTAGACCTGTGAAGGAGCTGTCTCATTGACAAAGAGTCCCAAACATCACCAGGGGAATCAATTCTTTGTTGTGATGTGTGGGATTTGGGAGAACCTTGTGTACACATTTCTGTGTGTACACCTTCCATCTGTGTGTATACCTTCCAGAGACTGGCTCTGTAGCTGGCTCTCTGACAGAAAAATCAGGCTGGAAATGAGTGAATGTACTTCTGAACAGGAGTATCACTAGTAATAGTAGGTCTTGGATCTAGATGCCCAATGCAGGATAATTGGATTATAAAAATTCATATGCAGACTGAGTTCCTCTATGGAAAGGATTTTTATACCAGAGCCCTGGTATTTATTTGACTCAGTGAGAAGACCATATAGAATTTACAGAAGCAGGATGTAAATTATGTTAAAGATTAAAGCACAAGTTTTCAAATTTGGTTATGGAAGTTGTGTGCAAAATTTCTTCTGAAAGAGGATGGGCAGCTGTATAAGCACACATATACTTTCCAGCTGCTGTCAGTTCTTGTTATGCATTGTGATGCTTCCTGGCAAGCACTGGCCAAATATTTTTAAAGAAAAAATGTTTTGAGTGTGAAACTTTCCTTGTCTTGTTCTTAACATCTTACTGTAGTCCTTGTATGTCCTGACTGTGGCTTTGCAGCTCCTTCCATCTCAAGCCCCTTTTGGACATGCTTGTGTGGGAATAGCACTTATTGCTTCGCTGAGTTTGGAATTTGAACTCCCCTCCTATGGAGAGGTTGACTGCAGCATCAGATCTGAAATAAATTCACTTTTTAATATTGAGATTGTCATCAATCAGTTAAGAGTAGCCAGAAAATAAGATCTAAAATATTGAGGTGTGGTGCTTTGATAAGCTCCTGGCTGAAAAATGACTAATTATGGAAAAAGGCGTTGAGAAGTGGTGTGCAATTTTGGGTGCCCATTTAAAGAGCTTTTGCAGACATCTGGTATTCAAGAGTTGCTCAGTTCTTACTTTCTGTAACAAGCTGCTTTAAGCATTTTAACCAGAGAAATAAATACTTTACTGACATTGTGCAGGAGTCACTAGACCTTAACAACATTAAGCATAAACCCTAGAAAGACCTTGTGCAGGAACTGCTGTGTTTTTGGTGCCCCAACCTGTCACTGAAAATATGTTTATCTCTGTTTAGCAAGGTATCTTGTCCCAGGAAGCATCTCACTTTCAGTTGCAGCACACTATTGTTTTTTGTTCTAGCAAGGAGTGTTTCATAGCCAGTGTGTCTCTTTCCCATTCTTTCTCCACTTTGTCATTCCCTGGGGCTTTACCAGCCCAGTTGATAAATGTTCATCAGCATCCTGTAGATTACCTCATCCTAAAATAAGAACTCAATACACAATTACAATTCTGTTTCTAAATAACAGTAGTCCAGGCTGTAATGCCTTTGCTGTTTCTGTGCAGCACCCACAGTAAACTAGTGAGTGGCTTGAAATCAAAATACCATTTCTTGCCAGCAAGAATATACAAGCTGAGCCCCAGAATCAAGTCCAATGGATTTTAGTTCAGAATTACTTTTGCCAATGCTTCACTTTTCAGCTACTTTTCATGGATATAATCCAAAGATTGCTGTCCCACATCTGAAGTTCTTTCAATATCTGTAAAAAGCATGTTCTCCAAGATCCTGAGATGAATGATACCTGTGTCATTCATGTTAGCAGTATTACTAGTGCTGTTTTGTCACCACAGGTACTAGCAATAGGGCTGCTTTCGAGTTGGATTTTCCATGTGGAAAAATACCATTAAGAAATCCTTTCCTCCACTCTTTGATGTACATTCTATCTTTTTTTAAAAATGTGTGTGTGTGTGTGAGGGTATTACAACAAGAAACAAAAGCAAGAACTAGTAAAGGGGAAATCAACATCTGAAATAAGGCTTTGGTTTTAAGCAAAGATACTTTCTGATCCACAATCAAAGTATTTAGTTTGGGATTTTCATTGAAATCAGGTTTATGATGAAAACTCCAAGATTTTGTCAACAATTTGTCAAAAAAGTTGAAGAAGCCAACATCCTTCAACAGAAAAATCTTGCCCAGTTCTAATCAGCAATGCTGGAAAAGCTATTGGAACGTTCAGAAGTCCCCTTCAATCAATGAAAAGACATAATCAGCTTTGGACTTGCTTCTGTCTGTGTAGCTGTGGCCAACATTGCTGCTGCTCTCTCTAATGATCCTGCTGAGAACAAACCTTTCTCAATGTGTGGTCAAAATTGTTTGTTGTGCATTATAGTATTGATGGAGGAAAGCCAGTGTTTATAACAGTAATGTCTGTAAACACAAGGCTGATTTCCAGAAAAAACATCTCAGGATAACTGAGAAACATTTCACAAATCCTACATCTGCTTCTCCTTTGGAGGAGCAAGCTGTGGCATGAGTGGGATCCGTTTCTTACCTGTTTGCCCACTGAAATGCTGCTCTCTACCCTACTGCCAACAGCAGACCCCATTTTAGAGGCACGGATGCTCTCCCTTGTTCCCTGTGCTGAGTTTAGAGAGATTGCTCCTGAGCAAGGGCTTGTCCATTGTGAATAGTATATCACAGACAGGTTTCTAATGAGCTATTAATTTTAGAATTCCTGGCTAATTGCCAGATAGACACATGATTGACTTATTATAAGTACAGCTCACTTCAGCCACTAGAACTGTCAACTAGTGTTGCTAATCCAAAGATTAAAGAAGTCGTGAGTCAAACCTCTCAAATCATAGCACTGGTTAAAAATGATGAGATTTGTAAATAAAACTTTCTGGGGTTTTATTTGACTGGTGATTATTTGGGTTCATGTTTCTGTATTTCATTTTTTGCAGCTGTGGGAATTGTAGTTTTATTATTCCATTTTGCCTCCTGGCAGCTCTGATCATCAGCCCTTAGACTGTTACACTCATGTCTGCATTGGCAGGGTCTTCATAAAAGTCTTCAAAATAAAATTGACAGCAAGACTTCTGCCTTACAGCTTCTCAAATTTTACTCCTAAGCTTGAATATAACTTGACCTGAAAACTTTAAAGACAAGCATCTGGGGCAATTTGGAAGATACTTTAGACATTTCCAAATTATGGGCCTTTCAATTCCTGGTTATTCTAATTTGGTTCATATGCCATGCAGTAGAGATTACAGTCTAGGATATTATATAATTTGTGAAGATTATATGGCCTACTGTGAGATAAGGCCTGACATGCTTTCTTGAAATGTGTCTCAGATACCAGCACACCATGTTCCCAGTGAAGGCAACAAGAATATGGATCCTCATGGTTCATCCAGCATCTCTGTTAAATATTTTGCTGCATATCCATAAATCTTTAATTTTTAGATGATCAACTTGGAGCAATCTTTGTTAAGAAAATATTGGATGTGTTACAATGTTCCCTCGCAAAGCCTATTTCTGTGAAACTTTAATAACTTCCTAGTCAGACCAAATTCAACAGAAGTTTTGTCTGGGTAAGGAGTGTGGAAGGGATCTTTTGAGAGGCTTGGAGATTGTCCTGTGGGTGAGCACATCTATGTGTGAGTGCCTCCTGCAGTCAATACTTCATGAATCACACACATTTTTCAGTTCAAGGGATGGACCATCTCCAAGAAGATGTCTGAGTACAACTGTCCTTGTGTAACATTCCAGGCTCATTGGATTTGGGGTTTGGTTAGCATTGGGTGAGGAATAGCAAGTGGTGACACCTGTAGGAGAACATGCTGTGGTATAATAGACATTATGATGTCCTTCCTAAAAGAGATTAGTTGCTTTTCTCACAGGTTGTCTTTTTTTCCCAACTTTTATCCACTTTGATATTTAGGAAGATGTTCAGCCTTAAAGGCAGGGTTTTTTTGTGATCGGGAGATACTGATGCAGGGCAGAATGGAAGGTCATGTCATTATTTTCTGGTTTTGTTGGTAACTGTTCAAATAAAAGTGATTTCCTTTTCAGGAAGTACCACTTTATACTTGTGAAAAGCTGAATAGTGTCAGGATGAGGCTGCTTTCCAGTCCCTACTCTCTCCATTGTGCACCTCTGCACAAGACAAGGAGAAAGTACTTAATTCTTGCTGCCTGTAAGTTGAGTCCATCATCAGTAAATTTGTGGACGACACCAAGCTGGGGGCAGGAGTTGATCTGCTGGAGGGTAGAGAGGCTTTGCAGAGGGACCTTGACAGGCTGGACAGATGGGCAGAATCCAATGGCATGAGATTTAACACATCCAAGTGTCGGGTTCTGCACATTGGCCACAACAACCCCATGCAGTGCTACAGGCTGGGGTCAGAGTGGCTGGAGAGCAGCCAGGCAGAGAGGGACCTGGGGGTACTGGTCGAACATGAGCCTGCAGTGTGCCCAGGCAGCCAAGAAGGCCAATGGCATCCTGGCCTGCATCAGGAACAGTGTGGCCAGCAGGAGTAGGGAGGTGATTCTGCCCCTGTACACTGCACTGGTTAGGCCGCACCTTGAGTACTGTGTCCAGTTCTGGGCCCCTCAGTTTAGGAAGGATGTTGACTTGCTGGAGTGTGTCCAGAGAAGGGCAACGAAGTTGGTGAGGGGTTTGGGACACAAGCCCTATGAGGAAAGGCTGAGGGAGCTGGGGTTGCTTAGCCTGGAGAAGAGGAGACTGAGGGGTGACCTTATTGCTCTCTACAACTACCTGAAGGAGGTTGTAGCCAGGCAGAGGTTGGTCTCTTCTCCCAGGCAGCAGGCAGCCAGTACCAGAACAAGAGGACACAGGCTCAGGCTGCGCCAGGGCAGGTTTAGGCTGGATGTTAGGAAGAAGTTCTATACAAAGAGAGTGATTGCCCTTTGGAATGGGCTACCCGTGGACGTGATGGAGTCACCATCATTGGAGGTGTTCAGGAGGAGACTTGATGGGGTGCTTGGTTGCATGGTTTAGTTGTTTAGGTGGGTTGGATTGGTTGATAGGTTGGATGCGATGATCTTGAAGGTCTCTTTCAACCTGCTGTATTGTATTGTATTATTGTATTGTATTTAGGAGTCCTAAACTTGGTCTGGGAACTTCTCTGGTAACCAAAGATATTCAGGTGGTTTCTCTCATGTTCCAGAACTCTCCAGGTGTGTGCTAAGTACAAAACAGCACTGATGCTGAAGAGATATTCACACTAGCTCCTGTCCTTTCATCTATAGTTGGTAAGGAACCTCCTTTGAAAAGTTTTTTTACTAGAAGAAAAAAACTAAAGTCTATCTCAAGGATCAGTGCCACCACAGGGAAAGGAAGTGGCTCGTAACACAAGACATCTCACATCTCCATCTCTTTCATCCCTTACCAGAAACTCTACTGTACTTCGGCACCTCAAATGCAGCATGTACTATCTTGTATTAGGCTTCCCTAGATACATGCAAGAGGAGCTTCAAGGGCTTTAGAATGAAGTCAAGATAGTGGTTAGGTGGTGGATTTCATACCCCACACCACTGCACTTGTGTGTAGAAGTTGCTGTTTTCCTAGCACAACTGAGAACAGGAGCAGATGGCCATTTGGGGGTCAAAGCTTTCTACAGGGGAATAAAGAAGGAATGCTTTTTCTCCAGACAACCCTCTTTGAAAATTCTGAAATTTAATTAAAATGAATTGCTTTTCTGAAGATAAAACATTGGATTGTTTCCTAGGTTTTTCTTTTTTAGGCTTTCTTTTTCCTTTTGGACAAAACACCAAACCCAAAAACTCAAATAAAAAACCCCAAACAAATAAATAAACCCCCCAACCAACAACAACAACCAAAAAAACCCCAAACCAACCCCCAAAACAAAATAAACAAGCAAGCACCCCCCACCAAAGCCCCCCACCAAAAAACAAACAAACAAAACAACAAGAAGCCCCAAACCATTACTGCATTTTATACCACAGAAAATGTTTTTGTTTCTTTAAACCCTTTGGTAGAAAATATTTCTCACTTTTCTTCTAGTTGTGATTAGAACCTCACCTGCACTTCTCAGGTTTTATCTGTATCTCATCTGAACAGGCACAAGGAGATTCTGTGATTCTGTCACATTGGCAGATGCATTCAAAAAGCATTCCCTGGAACAAGCTCAGTGCAAGTCATTGGTGGGGGAAGGGAAAGTAAAACTTAATTTTAAGATCTCTGGGAGGGGCATTGTCATTATGTTCTGTAGGCATTAAATGCAAACACAGAACAGGTCCAGGTCTGTGGCTGGTACTCGTAGGTGTGACAGCAGTACAAGTGAAATAATATCAAGTAATCTCAGCTGGTCATTAACCCTGCAGTAAATGCCTGCTTCATTTGCCAGGTAGGAGCACTCAGGGACCTCAGCTAAAATTGGTACCTTATTGTGCTAAGCGCACACAGACAGCTAATTAAAGACAATCCTTTTCAGTGAAGTGTTTTTTGGTATAGTTGGGCAAGACAGATACAGGAGGGCAGTAAGAAAGCATTAATTATCCCTGTTTTGGAGGTGGGGACCTGAGGAACTGTGGTGACAGAGGCCCTGCCACGGGTTTTCTGTGCTATGCTGGAGACATGCTGTGGGTTAGTAGAGTCTTAGCCCTGTGCTTCAGCCACAAGACCATCCTTCCTCTGCAGATCAGTTGAGTTCCTTGTTGCTTAAACAGAAACATGAATTTATGTTTTCTTATTCCTCTTTCAAAAAAAAAAAAAATTCCCTGACCCTTTTGATTTCTCTCATCATCTCAATGTTAGTCATCATTTAAAATACACACAATGATTAAAATAAGTCTGATCATGCTCAAGTACAATATCTCAGGGAGGCTACTTGGTATGACTTGCATGAGGACATGAAATGCCAGAAGGACCAGTGCAATCAACAGCAAGCTGCTGTGCCAAAAAGGGTGGGTGGGGTCATGTGCCATATACAAGGGATTCATAAATGTTTACTATAATTTGCTGCCTGGTTATATTTGACCTTTGTGGGTTGGCACATGGACTGATTTATTGCATACATTCTATCTTAATTACTAAGGACACAGCTGAGAGCTTTTTAACATTAAAAGTGACTTATTTTCCTCAATTACTTAAGTGCAGAGGCTCAGGCACATACACAGTTGTATTATGCGAGCCAGTTACACTTGTTTGTGGTTCTTCCAGATGCTGGACTTTGGGTATAGGCAGAAGCAGGCATTTACTGCTGACTCATAAGGATATGTTTACCAAGACTTGGCAAACTTTTCTTTCCCCCAGTGCTGGTCCTGCTTACAAAAGTTTGTTCTTCCGGGTCTCAGTTGGAACTGGAAGGCAAAATGAGCAAAGTCTCTGAAACATTGCTCCAAATGTTTTTCTATTCCAGCTGGATGCAGGCATTATTTGAGACCTCATGAGAAGGATTATTCCAACAAAATTTTCACCCTAGCCTCATGGACTAAGGAATACAAACATGTTTTAAGTAAGTATCCAAACTCATGTTTGCTTAGCCAGACTCAGACACTGAAGCTTTTGAGACGGGCCTGCTAACGCTTACATTGTTGGACCATTTTGTATGTGTGACACTAGGCAGTTGTGCAGCAGGTCAGCAGGAACTCACAAGTGCATGATTTTCTTCATAGTCCTCATTTTGAAAATGTGCCCAAATAATCAGGTCTGGATGCTAAGGAAGCTGTTTTTCCATCAGCTACAGCCCTCCTTTGACTTTTGCAAATTTAGGCAAAGATTTTGAGAAGTGGTTTGCAATTTGAAGTTTTTTGTCTGAGACTTGAGACTTCCTTAAAGAGTCTGGCTTTCAGAGGCCTTTTCAGTGTAGCTGCTCAGAACTGAAGACTTCAAATTGCTCTTACATTTCTCTTACCTATTATTGCATTTCTGTGTCCAGATAAGGTAACCACACCTGTGGATCTGAATTTGCTAATGCTGTAGCTGTGTTATAGCATAATTGCAGACATACTTAGAGACTTTGTTCTTATTTCATGTTAATTATGCTCAAACATTACTCAGCTGCAGCTGGTGCCATTTTTATTCACATCGGATAGCAGTGCAGTGCAGTGATTTTCAGCATCTGGTTCCTGGACTTCAAGCATCCTCTGAAAAATCTGAAGCAAGTAAAACACTCAGTAAAGCAAACCTGTCAAAAGACATGGGTCAATCTAAAGACATTTGCATCTCTTCTGTAGGTGGACTGGTATGAGAAAGGTGGTAATTCAATTTCTGTGAATCTCCTTGATAGCTCATCTCATGTTTAATCCAGGATTTAAAATACATAGCAACTTTACAAAAGCACACTTCTCTCCTTTTAACAGCTCACTTGTTGAGAAAGCAGCTAAAATAAATTCAACCCATCCCAGTTCTGTCTTTTCCTCAGAGTGTTGGAAGGGAAGGAGAAGACTGACATATTACAACATTTGTGAGCTGCTAACAAAACTGCAGCTGTTCTAGAATGAAATAGGCAGGCTGCAGGCAGGGAGGGCCATCTCAGTACAGACTTCCAGCCCTCTTGCTTCTCACACAGCTACTGCATACTTCTGACAATACAGCATTGAGAAAGGAGCAGTCCCCTGGTCACTGACTGTGCACCTATGTTGCAGCTAGGAGTTGTGATTGCACTTCAGGTAATTAAATAACAACTAGCTTTAATCTTCACAGGGGTTAGGACAGGCTGGACAAGCCTGTCCAGGATTTGGTGTGCATATTCATAAACTGGTGCCTGAACACTGTGTCTCCACTGCATAATGTATCCAAAGTAGCTGGATTGAAGCTGGTCAGTGTGTTGCTGTTGTGCCTTTGACTGCAAGGCATACAGAGTCACAGCTGCAAATTGTGTGCTGTAAGTTAACTCAAGGAATAAGTATTCTTTATCCAGAATTACTACAGAAATGCTCCCATTCCTGTACATACCTCGGGTCCCATTGCTCTCACTGCTGTGCAGGCGGGCAGCAATATCAGCTCTAGAGCCTAAAGGACTTGCATTTGGAATGTGCAGGACATCTCTCTGTGCAAGCAGAGATGGATCTGGCAGTGGAGTGACTTCTTAGTGGTCAACTAGAAGGTCAAAATAATCAAATAATCCTGAAATTTAGACCAAATTGACAGTCCAGACCCATAATAATAACAACAAATAATTTTCCTTAGAGTATTCACTACTTGCTGGGGTCTGTTTACAGACCTGTGTTGCAGAAGGGTATCAAACACAGACGACCTGATCATGGAAGAGAGAAAAGCAAGGAAAGGGAAAAAAAAAAACATTTGAAACTTGAGACAACAAAGGAGAGAATATGGAAGAGTTAAGATGTAAATATGGATGATAAGTGCCCAGATATGCCTGGAATAGGGAACTGTGTCTGTCAGTGTACAGTACCAGAGGAAAAAGCAAGCTTATGGAATATGAGGCTTTCAAATGAGACCCTGTAACAAATCAGGACTAATCCTGACAGCAAGACTGGAGGGAAAGCAGTGTTGTAGAAACCTAGAGAGCCAGTTAGTAAAGAGTCATGTAATTAAACCTTGAGTCCAATGGCAACAAAGTCCTGCAAGAAATCGTGACTCTAGTGAAATCAGTGGCAAAAATCCCAGTGATGTCAGTGGAGCAGCTGCTGGCATTTACCCAGAGGTTCTGTTCATGACCTGTGAGACTGTATGTAGTATTGTAGCCTGGATGAAAAGCAAAGGCTCTAGGAATAGGTGGATTCACAGGTGCACCAAAAGCATGTCTTTTTGATCAGGTGTGTTTTGTTTTGAAAAGTGCTCACTTTCTTTGGGAAGTGTCACTGTCATATCAAACAACAAAACTCTTGAAAAACACCAAGTGTTCAGCTGAAGTAGATGCTCATCCTGGAAAATGCCATTTATCTCGAGAGCCTGACCCATAGAGTCAAAGGGAAGCACAATTTCATTTCTGATGGGACACCAATGATACCATCTTGAATCACAATATTAAGGGATTGGCTGGAATGCTGCAGCAATTTTTTACCTCCTCATCAATTTTTTCAGCACAAAACCTTGTTCTGTTTTGTGAGCAATGCAGAAGCTGAACTCAGAGGCCTACTTGGACAAAACCCTGTTTGTCCAGCTGCTGCACAGGAAAAATCAACTTCTTCCCAGGATAAGCCAGCATCTTGCTGCCTCTCAGAAGATGTATTATCATCTCTCCAAGGCGAACAGCACCCCAAGTTGAGTCCCTGGATGCAGGAACTGGACCCGGGACCGTCCATTGTAGTCAGTAGAGGGGGACAGAGAGCCACTGCAGGAGCCTGTACTGGGCTTTACAGCTTTGTTAGCAATTTGCGCTGGGCTTTCATAGTGACCGATGCACTGGAGTGTTGGTCTGTGAGCAGAGACCACTTACACTTTGGTAATACAGATGGAGAATCATAGTTCAACAAAGAAGCACTGTTAGATAACTTAAAATAAAAGCTAGTTTTTCAAAGCAAATTCAAAGCCACAACAGGCAAGAATTTTCATTTTATCTGCTGATAAATGAAGATGCTTAAGGGCCTGTCTCTAAAGAGAAACTATATGCTCATTTAATGACATCTTTTCTGGCAAAGGGAGGATGCATTATTATTGTTATTATTATTGTTAGACATATTAGAAAGAGCTATATGCTGTCATACCCTTCATTGCAACCACATTGATTAGCACTAACTGGGAACATAGTATAATATTAATATGAGGTGCAAAGGACTTGTTTAGCCTGCCCTGTTTGTTACTTAATTAGGCATGTATAAAGTAAGAGGTGCAGCACCTGCAGAGATTCCCAGCACCTCCTGGTAAGTTGAGGCAGAAGCTGCAGCATATGAGAGCAGTAAACAAATCCTGCAAGCGTGTTTACATTTTGAACTTACCAAATCTTTCCAAGTGGAATGCAGGGTCCGGTTTCAGCCAAGGAACTGTTAGCAGTGAGTGAGAGTTAATGGATCAATCTGCTGTCTCTTGTCAGTGCTTTTACTGTTGACTTCTGGAATGTGTTTGATGAAAAGAAAGCAACTTCTTGAGACAGAAGATACAGATGTAGCATGTTAAAGTTGGGACCTACATGAGCAATAAAGCAATGTTATCAGTTTTTTGCTTCCCTAGTGCTGCTTGCCAGAGCTGACAATAGAAAAGCAGCAAAGCTTTTTTTTTTTTTTTTTTTTTTTTAAATCACCATCACTTCACATTAACCATTTGCTCCACTTGTTTATGGAGATGCAGTCAGATGTTGTACTGGTGATATAAGTGAAAGTTACTAGATATTTAAATAGGAGGATGTTGCACAGCCCCCTGCTGCTTTTCTATGGATGGTAGAGGCTGCTTTCTGAAAAGCTGAATTTAAGTGGAATTTGCAGGAATTTTCAGCCCAACCAGGACCACTGGCTACCTGTGCTTTATGTGCTTCCCACCAGCAGAATGCCCAGGTACCAATCAGTAATTCTGGGATGCTCTCATTCTCCCCATATCCCAACAGGGCATGCTGTTACCCAAACTGAAGTGTAATTTTGTGGCCCCTGGGTTGTACCCACATGGTGGGTACATAGTGGCTGTGTGGAGCTACTCAGACCAGCTCAGAGTGTGATGTAGCTGAGAATGCTGTGGCAAGAACTGTTCACAATCAGATTATATTCTGCTCTTGGCTGAAGAGTTGATCAACACCAGCATATACTGCTTTTCTGCCAGAGGCAGGTTGTTAAGAGTTAGTTCTGACGTACCTACTTAGTACTATGGATACCTGTGTGCTGTGTAGACATAACTGCAGAGGCTAAACCCCAGATCCATCCAGGTACTCAGGCTTTTAACTCTCACTGAAATGAACAGGAGTTAAAAGCCTAAATACCTTTGGGGATTTGGGCCTAAGTGGCTTACAGAAAGCCTGTGGGACAGCAGAGGCTCAGCTATTTTGACTTGGAGGCTAGTGCCTCTGATATGAAATCATTCTTCCTCCCTACATCTGGTAGCAGTTTGCATTCACATTTCCCAGCTCGGGCCATCAAAAATATGCTCATGCTTAGGACAGGAGGTGAAGAATAATTTAGGTAATTGAAACTACAGCAGGAATGTGGTTCTGTTGCCTGACCTGGAATTTAACCAGACAAGTAGGGCTTGGGGAAACTGAGCGCCAGCTCTCGCCTTTCAGGTGCACTGAAGGCAGTTAGTTTCTCTGATAGTAGGGGGATAAATAGCTAGGCTTATGTGTCTGTTGAAAATGAGGCCATATTACTGAGAATGAAAGCAGGAGACTTGCCAAACACTTGCCTTGTTATCCACATGACTGTTTATCAGTTATAAGTAGAGCCGAGCCAGAAATTCTTAATGGGTAATTCACATGATGAATACCCCCTCCCTTACGCAGTGTTTGAATGGTGTATGAACCAGCCATTACTTTCAAATATTTCTTTACTAGTCACAATTATTTGTTTAGTACTGTGAATAATTAACTTTTGTGGAATGTTTTGGGGCAGATCTCTGACAGTAGCCAATACCCAGACTATTTTCATTGGGCAGAGAAGTAAATGTTGCCTTTTTCTGATTATGCCAGCGTTAACTGAGGATAACTTGAAGTCAAAAGGCTGGATCCTTTGCTGATGTAATTTGGCATAGCTCCATTTTTTTCAATTGATTTCAAATGACCAGTGTTAATTCACACCATCTTACTAAATGGTCCTGAAAAGAAGAATTGTATGAAGGAAGAATGACTTCCAGCCCATATTGACTGGCTAAATATACTATGTTTCCCAGTCACATCTTTTCCTTGAAATTATCATATGTATAAATTCAAAATTGACCTTTAAAAATATCATTCAGTATTAATACCTCAGTTTCATATTAGTGATTAGCTTTGCAGTAAATGATGCATGTGTGATTGTACACGAAGTGACAATTTTTGGAGAAAGTTCAGGTTTTGTTTACAGGGCAGGGGAGAAATTGTTATGAGGACAAATTCATGGCTTGTGTTGACGTTAACCTGGAAAACTTCCTCGTTCAGTGTGCAGGACTTTTCAGTTCCAGTATTACTTTTAACATTACAAAATCTTACCTTATATAAGTCTCACTGACGTCAGTGGAGCTTTGCCGCTTGTATTTGCCTTATCAGATTTCCAATCCTTAAAGCTATTTTAGAAGACATTTTTAACTGCATTCTCTGTGGTGCCTAGCTAATGATGGGAAAAGTAGAGCAAGGGATTGTGTTGCATTGTCTCTCTGTGATTCTTGCACCAATTGTCAATGGTCTCCAATGGTTGTATGGATTCAGCAGGAATACCTCATGCCTTATCTGTATCCTCTATCTGTCCCTCTCTGTCCCAGTTCCTTTCACTGCAACAGCAAATTACATGTAGTGATACCACCAAGAGAACCAGGGAGGCGTAAAAGGCTTAGTCCCTCAACATGAATTTCTAGGTAATTTCTGGTTCCAGATTTCCAGAGCAACAGCTAAGGCTTGCATTCAACATTGCTTCTAGTTTCCCAGCTGAATCTCTACACATCCATGTTCCTCTTCAGCACTTTTTGTCTGGCTGAACAGCCACCATAACATGACTGTGATCTTGGCTGCAGGATCCTGTATCTATTGTTAAGAAACTGGTAACAGCACTTCACAGGGAGAAGGCTTGTGTGTTTCTTTTCTTGCCTTTAGGCATTTCTGCTCTACTGATGATATGGCTTCTAGAAATACAAAAGCTCAAAGGAAAGAAAGCACAGTGAAGAAAGGCTTTTTTTTTTTTTCTTCCCTTCTCCTTCTCCTTCTCCTTCTCCTTCTCCTTCTCCTTCTCCTTCTCCTTCTCCTTCTCCTTCTCCTTCTCCTTCTCCTTCTCCTTCTCCTTCTCCTTCTCCTTCTCCTTCTCCTTCTCCTTCTCCTTCTCCTTCTCCTTCTCCTTCTCCTTCTCCTTCTCCTTCTCCTTCTCCTTCTCCTTCTCCTTCTCCTTCTCCTTCTCCTTCTCCTTCTCCTCCTCCTCCTTCTCCTTCTCCTTCTCGCAAGGCATGAAAAAAATGGAACACAACAGTTTTTGCTGTTAGGTACCAAATATTATCTCAACAGTTCTGTAACCAAACGGGGGGAAGTAGGTTTCATAAACCTTACTAGATGAGCACAGTTGATTGCTTAATATTTTTCATGTCTCAAGTTTCACATTTCTGGATGTCAACAAAAGTTTCCATTGGAAAATTTGTATATGTTTGTTTTTTGACTGCGCAAAGGTAAGCATGATTCTCAGAAAGGTACAGCTACTGACCTTTCTTTAATTACAGGCAAACGCAGTGGGTTGATGGATACTGCCATAGTGTTGGTGTTTTCTGTTGAGTGAACATTGCTGAACAGCCTTCTAAAAACAGTGGTGTCTTTGTACTGCAGGCTGTAGTGCACTAGGAACACACCTGATTACACCAAGTTCTTTTTAACTAGAGTCCTGCACAGTGTCAAAGGAAAATGTTTTATTGTAAGTGTAGAGAAGAGCAGATACATTGAAGAAAGGCCAAGGAAGAAGAGAACCAATTGACCTGCTTTAACAGAGCATCTTTGAGGACTTTTAGCAGAAAACCTCTTTGTCTTCCACTGTGATGTCACAACCTTCAATCAGAAAGAACTGCTGTGACTGGAAAGGTATGATACCTTTTTATCTTAAGTCCTTCCAGCCAGTTCAAAGACAGTAATTCTTCTTCAGCCAGGTACTGTCTTTACAACTGTTTCCTGGACTGTGATTCAGGGCTCAGTCCTGCAAACACTTGGTTTCCCTTTGTGTTTGTATTTGTATAACTCTCAGTTCCTGAAGTACAGTCCTCAGAGACACAGGCTTGTAAAATTGTCCCTATTGACAGAGTGACAGAGACAAAGACCACACATATGCCTCACAGGGGAGATGGCTGCCCATGTGTTGGTACAGCCACACAGCACAGAGCTGTCTAGGGACACTTGTGCCAGTCCTGTGCAGACCTGCATTAGGGTCGTGCTATACTGAGCTATTTCAGTGGGACAAAACAGCCTGATCATAGTGACATTCTGACTTGGTTATACTGCTGTGATTCTTCCTCTGTAGCTATCTCAGGACATGTTTGCTCAGAAATCTCTGAATCATTGGATGGTTGACAATGCATGTGCACCCCCAGACACTTGTCCATACTGAGCAGGGAGATGCCTTTAAGGAGGGTATTTGCATTAGCATTTTATCTGGGATCAGCTGTGTGCTTCTGAAATGAATCTCCCAGTGATCCCCACTGAACTGCACATGTATGTTGCAGAGCAGTCATGGAGGACATGAACTGGATTCCTCTGGGATAGCACTAATCTGCTGAATGTGCAGCTGGCATGGAACAGCAACCTACTGCAACTAGACGGCAGGAAGTTTGAAATAAAACATGTATGAAATGGAAAGGCACAGTGTGAGGTTAGGGTCTCAGCACCATCTATTTCTCTTTGTGTATCGATTCTTTTTATTCTGCTGCACTACTTGATGAAGATGTGGTCAGTACAATAACTCTTCTTCCTCACTGCTGGGCAGGGCCTTTCAGGCCATTTTCCATGTGTGTGTAAGACTTTGGGAAATCAGGTTTACTTGTATTAGACTCTCCATATGTTCACAGTGATTTCTTTGTGTAATCCCTTGCTGGGTATGGACTGATGGGTCACATCAAGCAGCACAAAACCTAGACCTCTTGTACAGTTGCAAAGCTATAAGTCATGCAAGGGGCAAAGGGTGAATTTCTTTTTTCCATTTTTCTATGATATCTGATCACATCTCATGATAGTCCTTTTCCCCTTACTTGCACTCATCTAATTACCCAACATCGCTCTTTTGAGCTGCCTCTGGAGACTGACAATGTTGAAGAATGTAGTTCACTCTCCTATTGTCCCTCTGGGGGAAAGATAGGAAGAAACAGTGAAATTAAATGTAGGTGGGGTGGCAATGATAATTATGTTGGATCATAACTTCCACTGATCTAATTAATGCCACCTAAGTTGTGGCTTGTGCAATTACCTTGATTTATTGGTTATATCCACAGTTCACAGAATGGTGGTTTTGTGGAAGGCCCATGGCTCTGATACAAGCAGCAATAGAAGTTGCACTTCATGAACATCATGTGGTATAGTTACAGTATGTGTAACAGTTTGAAAGGTGTCTGCTCTGCCATGCTCTTTAAAGGCACTGTGAATTGGTGATCTAGGAAGTAGTAATGATGTAGACTCTACAGTCCAGTTTGTTTCCTGCCAAAATCCCTTCATGATGCTCTTAAAATCGTGTTTTCCTGTTGAATCCAGTATAGCAAGCTCTAGTTGTTCCCAGTACAAAGTGACAGTAAAAGATGGTTCTCACCTAAGTTCCAGTTTATGTATTTGTTTTATTACTCAGGATATGTCTGGATTTTACAGCTGAGTATGTTAGGAATTCAGTTACAAGTTGAAACCACTTTATAATGCATGGCTATAAAGATCAAAGGTTGCAAAACCAACATTGGAGAGCCAGGTCCTGCTCTTCCAAGGCTCATCAATCATGACTTCGTTCTGGCCCATCTCACACAATTTTGCACCATGTGCTGTCATTCAGACAAATGTTTACCCATAGCAGTAGACCAGAGATTCCCACAACTCTTATGCTAGGTGTTGCTATTGGTTCCTGACATCACTTCTCTTTTTTTGTTTACCTGCTGTTTCTTTTTCCTTCTCATTTCTTTTCCTTTATCTCACAGTTGATAATTTGAGGTATGTGGCTTCTGCTGGTGGCATACTGTGATTTCTCCTTTCTTCCAGGTGGACGAAAATCAAGAGCAATGTAAGATCAAGATCTTCCTTGGTTCCTGCTAGGAATCTGCTGAAGACCATTACGTTTGTATTAGCGAAAGTTCTGCAATCCTCTGCCAGCTTGTAAAACAAAAATAAGGTGGGAGAAACCAAAATCAAGCCTTTATCCAGGAACTCTGACCATACACACTTTTCAGATAGGAGAAGAAAGAGGCAAAGTGGATCAGACTCTTTTTGCAGCGTGGCAATCAGTCTCCTCTATGGCACTGGGCAAGTCACTTTATTTTTGATTTCCCATCTTTATTTCTCTTTTAATTGTGAGCCTCTCAAGTAAGGAGTAGTCTTTTGCATAATGGGGCACCCATAAGCCACAGTCTTAGGAGGCTTCTTGATGCCACTGCAGTAGGAAAAATGATCTTTGTGCTGTACATCATCCCAACTTTGCCTGGGAAAACTGGAATGGCTATTATGAGTTTTCTCATGAAAGATTCCTTGGTAGAACATATAGGAACAACAGGTAGGCACTGGGATTGCTGGCAATTCTAGGTTTTTTAAGTCTTTCTAATTTTTTTCCTCAAGAAATTTATTCTGTAAAAAAAAAAAAAAAAAAAAAAAGGTTAATGGTTAATTTCATCTCAGATAAGATGTATTTTGCAATCTGAAGCAAAGTATTTCACTAATTAGTTTTTGAAAGTTTTAAGGCTGTTTGTTTGTTTGTTTTGTTTGGGTTTTTTTTTTTTTTTTTAATATGGAATTTAAAAGTAAGTCAACTTTTTGAATGGGAAAATTCAGACTTTTGTCCAGAAACATCTCAATTATTTAAATAAAAAGAGTGTCTGTAGTTAAATTTACCATCAAAATGTAGCAGTTGTTAACCTAAAGTTTTGGTTTTACCTGCTTTGGTAATAAAGCTTAAGAAAGTCAGTGGCATAAAATGCATTTTACTATTTTTGAGACCTGAAAGTTTTCCCTGCTTCTTTTCCTGAATGAACTTTTTGTGGAAGTCTAAGGAGTAGATTGAATTTATAGTCAGTTGCCATTTAAATTACAGGGTTAGAAATTAGAATGTTCAAATGGCTCATTTGTTTCTGAAATACCTGTTTCTGAAGATACAGCTTGAGTTTTCTCACCCCATGATGCTTTTGCTTGTAGGGATTGCTAGGGAGAATAATGATTAATATGTTTTGCTTGTTATTGTGTCTGTCATTTTCATGGCTGGAAGGTCAGATGCATATTTGACAATGAAAATCCAAATTTTCAGAAATGATTGGTGAGTCTGGAGATTTATCTTTTTCCCCCTCACTGTCCTGTCTTTGGATATATGAAAGAAGCTCAGAGCTTTGAGCCTTAATTTTTTAAGGTGCCTGAGAAGAGAGTTGCAGACAGAACTGTTTCCTGGTCTACTTTGTGCTTTTGAGGGTGCAAGAAAGTTACATCAAAAGGGAAAACAACAAAAAAAGAAACAGGGTTGCATTGTCATTCTCAAGAAGCATTTTTATGCAAATACATGTAACAGTTAAAGCTCATGTTATGTTGCCTTTGACTTTTGTAACTCTTGGGGTGTGACAGGATTTAAACTTTTCATGGCATGCCAAAAATATTTCTTAACATAAAGTTTCTTTGACTAGCTAATGTAATTATGTCCATTACTCACAGAGATTCCACTTTGTCCTGGACTTTGTCTTATTAATGTATTTGCTGCAGGAGTTGGTGCCAGTGTTCAGGTGGGTTTTGCTGCTGCTGTTCACCCCTAAAGAGTCTGCAAGTTTCATGGAGGAGGATAAGCATCTGACTTGCTTGAGGGCTAGGAATGACAGGAGCTCCTGGGGTGGGGTAGAGCTGGAGGTAGAGGGAGGGTTTTTGCTGATGGGTGCTGCAGAGCTGAGGCAGAGGCTGGGCAAGTTTTGTGCTAGGTGAAACCTCTATGAACTCATCATCTGTGTCCCCAGCTGAAAGATGCCTTGTGAATATATGTGAATTGACACCGGCTGGGACTGCTGGACTGGCTAGACTGTGGAGGATGTTTGCACTGATCCTCAGGTGTAAGGTTATGGTGGGGCCTGGAGTTGGTGCTGGAATAAACTTACGTTTGGCAGAGGTGGGCTCCTCTACCTGGAATTCTGCTGAGGCTGGCTGGGATTTTGGGGCAGGATTTTCCTATTTGACTGATTTCATTGACTATTAGGTTGCGTAGCACTGAATGGGATTTTTAAAGACACTCAGCTAAACATCCTTTAACTCTCAAAGTTATTTATCTCTATTGGTCCCTGTAAATTCTGACAGAGCTCTGTTTTCTTGTCCTCTCAAGCCAGATGTCTGTGATGCACATCCCCCTTGAGTGCTGGACCAAGTGATTGCACCTCTCCCTGCCCTCCTGGGCAGGGGTATGGGTAGATGCTGTGACCTAGAGCCTCAAGTTGGTTCAGTCTGTACCTGCCTTGTTACTATGCCTGCCTTCCTCTGACCCAAATTACCTAACTCAGCTGGAATTTCCTTCCTCATATTCCTTCCCTTACATCTACACATCTCACCTGCTATAGTTTAACTGGCAGCAGTGGGGGAGTTGGGGAAACCATGTGCTAACGCTGTGCCCACCTCTGCCCTTCTCCCCGCCTGGCTTAGAGAGACACTGTGTAAATGGAATTTTTAGCATCAAAAGTTTCAATTACAGCAGGAAATGTCAGGCCGACAGAGTGCGACTGTTCCAGGTTTCCCATAAGGAATACTCCCACCCCTACTATTTACCCATATGGAAAAAACAACCTCTGATGGTATTTTTTAAGTTCTCAGGTAAACGGAGCTGAATGGTATCATCACACACATGGCAGGCTTTTGACAGGAGATGAAAAAATGTAAATCATAGCCCAGGGTCCAGAGCTTTTACAGTGCCTTTTTCATGAAAGAAAATCCTGAGATACAGGCTAAGTGGGATGGGGGCTGTTTGAGAGGCAGCTTAACCTCTAGCAAGTTAGTAGACTTGGGGAAAAAGGAATGAAATGGAATGTTGTTCTCAGAGCAGGAGATCAGATGGAAAGCATCATACAGAGTGGCATGTACACATAACACTGGGTTACAGAAGAGCCTTACTGAGGTACTTTTTCATAGATGCAGATTGTCACTGCAATGACCAGCAGAGCTGTGCACCTTCAAGAAAAGCCTGGCTCTGCCTTGTAAGTGTTATCTCTGAAGTAGCTGAAAGAAGAATAAAGTCTCCCCTTCATCTTCTTTTCTAGAGGCTGAACAAATCTAAATTGGCTCAGTGTCTTCTTGGTCACCTTGAGCTCCAGCTCATGATCATCTTATCTTGTCTTTCTCTCTTAAATTAGTCCAGAAAAGGTATCTCCAACACATCTTGCAGGTCACCAGGCAGTATCAAGCTCAGCTTTTATTGGAAAAAATGTAAGACTTTTACCATGGCCTCAGAAATCTCCAGTGGTCTTTGGTCTTGCTTCATATCACAGAGCAACTGCTGAGATGGATGATACAGCCACTTATTTCACTACCATTCCTGCAGGGACTCCATCATTTGCCTCAAGCAAGAACAGGTCATGCTTTTGATGACAGTGTTCCACTTGTGGGATTGTCTTGGACATATTGGTTCCTGAAATCACAGATGGGGCTTCCAAAAAGCCTGGAGAACTTCACTGGTCAAATTAAATCAGTAAATGTGGTAAGGAATTTGTCATTTAAGTCACCTGGCTCTTCCAGATAATTTAGTGTATCACAAAATCAGGCTTAGTCAGCACGTTGTCCAGCAGAACAGCTGCTGCTATTGAGTTTTCAAAAGTGTTTAGGCTCTCCAGCCTACTCAGCAAACTGCTTCCTAATGGGAAGTGTCTCTCTTCATGTGTGCAGTATGTATAGATTGGCACTTATTTATGGGAGGGAAGTTCTGTGTGAAGTCAGGTGGTCATGTCACGTGAAACCTCCTGTGTTTCTCTGTGAAATGGCACAAGATCATAGCTCAAGACAGTACCATTGGTGACACACTACTTCTGGTTAAGGCAAGTGGTAATGCAAGAATTTAACTTAAGAGAATGCAGTGAGGTTTTGGAGTGTGTTTTTATTCCATAAGAAGATGAAAGCAAAGCTTCTTGAAATGTTTCATGAAATTAAAATGAAAGGGAAGGAGATCTTTTTTACCTGTGTGTGAGTCTGCATGGTAGTGTAGAGTGCTCTGTCCTCAGCAGGACTCAGGATCATTCAGGGTGGGTTGTATTCATGGCATTACATGGGGAGTTGGAAAAGGAAGAGAGCTACTGTCAGTGGGCACATCCGGCCATGGGCTCATCCATGAGCACTACCCTCAGCAACTGAGCTCAGCTCTGGCTCACTTGGCACCCTCTAATAAAGACAGGATCAGGGTGAAGGATATGAGATAACATGGAAGAAGACATCTTCTGAAACCTTTATCTCCAAGTACAAGTTCAACAGATGTCAAGGCTTCTTTTCTCTGGTTTTTGTTTTGTTTTGCTTTGTTTTGTTTTTAAAGCTTATTAGCTTTGGGAAAAAATGTAGCATTGTTTCTGATGTAAATATGTATTGATTTAAGTTGATGGGAGAACTTTGCAGCTAAGGATATAACCCATCACTTGTAATGGTATCATTTTTCTGTATCAGAAAAAGCAAGAAAATGGGGGTATGTGAGAGAGAAAATGGAGAGAAAAAAAGCACAGGATTCACTAAATCTTGTCCATCACTTTTCTCAGCCCCTGCGTGGAAAACATCTGCATGTTACAAACCACTTTGATGTCTGCCATACAAACTCTGGGCTCTCCTATCCTCTGAATGGTACATTCACAGGGCTCTGCTTCTCTGATGTCAGCTGCCCTTGTTGGGAATAAGCAAGCTGAATATTGCTCTGAGCAGCTGAACATACACCACCTGCTGACTCCAGTGAGTTCATTCCGCTTGTCTGCAAATATAAAATACTGAAAGGGGCACAATTATTGTTCCTTTGGAGATATTAAAATTTAGAAGCTGCCCCTAATGACTGATGTATAGTAGCAGAGCATGATCTTTCCATGGAAAATTGAGAGCTACTGCAAGATAAACCTTGCATGGGTAGAATAAGTAACACCCTTCTCTTGGGAGCTAATGCATGGTGTTTGGTTAACCAGTGGTGCCAAATCCAGTGGGGATTATCCCAGGTATCTACGTTCAGAAATCTTCTGGGTGGAACACTGACCAGTAATGCAGATCAATGGAGATGTTTGCAAAGGTCTCTTTTGGGGCTTTTTGTCTACATATAAGAACTTGGATAACCAGTTCTTGTTGGGTGTGAAGAGATTCTGCTTTGAGCCTTTGTGCTAGAACAGCACTGCCTGTGCACATGGGGCAGTCTTTGTGCACTTGTTGCTAATTGGAGGTGTGGAAACAGCAGAGGATTCCCTGACCTGGGGTCAGTCATAAAAGGCAAAATTAGCACAAGGCAAAATAGGTATACAAGGAGCAAAGGATGCACACAAGGCCAAATCTGTGTGTGAAACAGCTGCTTTTAATTAATTGTAGCAGCTCAGAATCTGACCAATCAAATGGGGTGGGATCTCTCTGGCTGTGTGTGGATATGTGCAGCTGATCTAGAGTTAAATGGTCTAGATATTGATCTCATCCTAAGGGAGGCATGGTGTAGGCCAGGTGGTTTACTCCCTAGAAGTGTCTGCTCTCTCCATTAATGCTAATGGGAGGTGAATGTGCCTGAGCAGATGTAGATACAAACATTGCTGGGAGTTAGATGAGGAAAAACCCTATCTTTTGCTGCAAGGCAAGTAGTGTTCAGTCTGGCTGCTAAGGAAAAACAGCAGGTCAATGAGTCAGACAAATCTGATTGAAACCCTGCTGACCTCTCTCCAGCCTAGCCCAGTAAGTAATGGAATAATGCATTTGCAGAACTGGTCCTAAAGTACTCAGTTACCTTTGCCAGTTGCCAAGCTAGTGCCAGGCGTGATGTTATTTCTAGGTTGTTTGGAGACAGTTGTGTTGGAAAGGCAAAAAAGGACTCTTCATATGTCTGGAAGTGGTCAGCATTGGACAATTTGTGAAAAATCCTATTTGCTGATCTCTGCCAAACTCCATCTCTCTAGTGAAGCCAAATTTAGCAGTGACATCAGTGGTGATGTGCATGAAAAGCAACAGAGCTAGCACTATGGATGGACTTGTCCCAGAAGGAGAAGGTTTCCTTTTGATCTACTCTGCAGATCCTTTGCCCTCGATGTGTGAGTCTATACACCACGCTTCTTCCACTCTGACATCAGTGGAAACTCTGTGCTTAGGCAGGTGCAAAATACGTGGTACTTAGATGCATCACAGTGATAAGGGCTCTGAGCTGCTAATCGTGGAGGAAAACTCCCTGCCATTTGTGTTACCTAGTAGGAGAGGATGATTCTATGGTATAGCCTCCTCTGAGATCACTGAGTTTTGTGTATGGTGAGACTTGCCATACCAATGTGAGTCACTTGAAGAGTTTAATTAGTAATTTATGAAGTAAATTAACAAGATATTAAAGTCCTTGTGCAACGTTGTTCTTCTGAAGTGATCTGGTGAAGGACTTTTAATGCAAATTATTGTATCAGATAGGCTAACAGTAGAGCAAACTGTTTCATTCAAAAGAAAATAGTCATTCTGAGGTTACTATCCTGTGCTATCCTCTGTAGCGGGGCTAGCAGTGTATGATGTCAGTGAGCAAAGGCAAAGAGTTTTTTATGGGAATGTCAATAGCTTATAGGTTGCGGTTAGGGATGTACGAGTCAGGGTCACTGTTTTTGTATAACTGAAATTCTTCAGAGCTCTTAAGACTGCATCTGGACTGACCTAATGGTCAGTGGATCCCAGTGCAAGTCACTATGGCTGGGTTATCTTTAAATTCCAGATTTTGGGTGCCAGATGCCCTTATCAGACAAAGAATTGACCGCATTGCCTAGCAGATATGACCACTGCCCTTTTCAAACCCTCCAGTTCACACTGAGAACCCTCCTCAGCCTGAGTTTAGAGATGGGTGACAGAGATACAAGAGGGAGGGAGAAGTACAGTAGATTCCCCAATACATTTGGCCAAAGCTTTCCTTCCTCCAAGTTGCCTGATCTAGACATGGATGCAGTCTAGTGTGCACTTCAATCCAAGATAGTCTTCCAAAAAGGTCCTGAGTGCAGCTCAGTGTGGTATCGAGACTTTGAGCCCAAGAAGCAGGTAGGCTAGCAGCCAGAAATGTGGACGGAAAGCAAGTAAGTCATAGGGCTGGGCACACTTGAACTTTTTTGAATCCCACTCATACACAGCAATGCAGAAATAACCTTGGATTATATTTTAAAACTGTTTAGCCTTGACCCACATCCCAGTCAAGTCAATGAGATGTTTTCCAGTGACTTGAATGGGCTCTGCTACAGGCCTACAACGTTACTAGTTCCTTCACCTGTAGGATGAAAGACCTTCTCCTGTGTCAATAGGCCTCCTTACTTCTTCCTCCCCTCTCAGTTTCCATGGGCCCCTGGCATGGGAAACTCAGCCTTATTCATCTTTGTATTTCCATGTCTCTGAATCAGGCAGGTTCTGGGTATGTTCCACATAGAAGTCTGTTATCTTTTCAAATGGCAAAAGAGAGGGGATTTTTCCATAGTCACATAGTTTTTCCACAGAAATGTATTCATGAGAGTTAAACTTGCCCAAACTATGTTAATGTATGTGGTTGGCTCCTGTGCCAATTTTCATTGTGAATAAGATGCAAAATAAAAGGGCTCTTGTGTCTCCCTTTCCTCCTACCTGAATCCCTCCTATAATTTTTGAGTTCATAAGCCCATTTTGTATGCGAATCAGATCAGGAGAGGAAAGGCAAGGGGATTACTTTTTTCTTTTAAACTGTGCCTTTGCTTTAAACTGATACATAGATGAAAATTATGACTGAACCAAGCACAGCTTAATACAATGGAGCTGGATCTGGATCAAATGGGATAACTCCCATTTGTCCTGAGTGAACCTTGCTAATTTACCCCAAAGAAGGAGCCTTAGCTTATCAGGAGCTCTGTTCATTGCTGCATTGTTATTATAAGGTATTTTCACCTAAGATAAACTGTGTCTCTTTCTTAATGCAAGTATTCGGACTTCAGCTTGACATTCTCCTTCCAGAGCATGCACCCTGGTATACCACAGCACACAGAAAACATAATTTGAGTGCAGGCAGTTCTGTTAGCCAGATGGCTACAAAACATTCATAATACAAGCTGTAGCTATTATGAGCCATTTCTCTTTGGTACATGTCCTGACAAGCTGCTGTTATTAAGTTTCAGTGTATTTCTGCTAATGTTACCTACCTATTTTCATTCCTGTGTGCTGTCACACAGAGCTGGTTGGCGTGGTCTTGGGAACTGGGCTTCAAGGCTCCTCCCTGCGAAAGTTGCCAGCTCATTTATTTGTTTCTTTCCAGTGGCTCAAGCTGGTGCGTTATTCAGAAACTTCTGAAAGAGTAGGGTTAGGTAAAACTCTGATTCAGTTCATTTGAAAGCACCCTAGTAGTCTTCCTCCACATCTTGCCCTCTTGTGGCTCTGAAATAGGTTTGACAAGGCTAATTTGGAGCCCATTTCTGAGAAATCATCAGTATTTCTGTTGGAAGTGTCCCTGAACTTGAAGGTCCCTGTTCTTTCTTGTAGAAATGTGGTAATTTTAGTTCAGACCCTGACTCTCCCTGATCTTTGTTTCTCAGTTTTAGAAGGCAGAAGTGCAGGAGGAGAGCAGTGCAAACACAATGTGAGTAGTGAAGTGTGAAGGTCAAGTGGCAAGAAGATCACTCATATTTTATCCTTATGCCAGCACTACTCTGCAGGGCCAGTGGTCATCAGTCCAAATTATGTTCTCCTGATGGCTGCTCAGTTTTGCAAAGTCCATTAACTTTGCAAATGGTGGCAAGGGCATTGGAATATCAAGGGAGCTCTGAGCACTCATTGCTCTTGATTCTGCTAGTGTTGTCTTCCTTGTCTTTAGCAATAGAAAGAGCTGTGATACAGGAGCTGCTCTAGGCTGTTGACTGTTGATATAATCATCTGGGATGGGTTATGTCAGATGGGGTGGTTTGACTGATAGCTGTAGGCTCTCCACAGCCCGCCTTTGCCCTGTAGAAGAGCTTCTCATGCTGTTTCAGCTACTCATGAATCTGTACACAGCCAATAGCATAGTCTGTGAACTGTTATCTCTACAGATGGAGCACACCTCTACATCCCTGCACCAAAAGGACAGCAACAGCAATGTGCCAAGTGGTTACATGCAACTGAAAATACTTGGTATCTAAGTGTCACTCTTCAACAGATATTTAGTTTTTGGAGGCACTGTATGCTATATACGATTAACAGGTGGACTAAGGAAGGTCTCTGGAGAACATACCTTCAGCAAACTCAGTTCAGTTGGTTTGTTGGCTTATAGTGCTACTGATATGAACTACTTACATACTGAGAGGGGTTTTTATATGGCAGTAGTCATGTTAGCCTCCAAAAGAGTGTCATCTTGAGATTGACTTTAGATATACAGAGATTTTAGTATGTAGAACTGGGTGAAAGTTGCTTACTTTTTCATGTGAATCAGAAGCACTTATGTCCTTGCCTTCACAGCGGATAAAAACTGACTTTAAATCAGAGACAAGGTTCTTAGGTAAGAAAATTATTTTAATGGAAAGTCATGGTGCATAGTAATACTCCCTATAAAATTGTAGGAGTTGGCTGGCCATTGTGGAGAAATCAAGCAACACCTGGTATTTGAAGAAATTATTCAGAATACAAGGAAAGCTTTTCATTCACATGCACCTGAATGTGTGGCAGATGGGTCTGAACAACTCTGCAAAAATACCGTTACAGTGGTGGGCACAAGACCCTTAATAGGATGGATGCTGCAAAAATAAGAGGACACCCACAAGCTCTTTGGCTTGTGACTTGACCACATGAGCCAATGTGTAGTCCCTAAAGGACAAGGTCGCCTCTTGGCAAATCTTGGAGGCTCTCATTCCAGCTGCTGTTTTTTGGACACACAGAGAGGAGTGAATGTATGGAAGTTGTTTTGAAATGGATAGCCTGAGAAATTTCCATCACAGTTGCAGACTGCTTATGTGGACGTGTGTTCTTCTTTCCCAGCTTGTGAAGAGAAACAAAATGTCTGGCAGGTGACAACTAAATTATTTCAGAAACTCCCTGCAGTCCTTTCAAGCAAGTGCTTTTTGCCATGATAAAAAAACTAAGCAGTCCTGCAGAGGTTTTTCCCTTGGCATTGGCCCTAACCACCAGTGTTCCTGTCCTTTCCTGGTAAGGGCCTTCTTTCACACCTCAGATGTTTGTACTGAGGTCAGTTAGCTATTAATCTGAAGGAGCCAGTGTGTTGGGCTCTAATGCAGACCCTGAGTTTCACCCGGGAGCATGGTCCAGGGGGCCCACTCACCCACCCACCCCTGGATGTTCAGGAGCTATGGCAAGGCTTTGAGTAGTGTGTTTACAGTAGGTTTTCCAGCTGCAAAGTGAGAAGACTTTTCTTTGTAAATGTATGCAAATTGTTGTGGAAATAGAGAGCAATAATGTTCTTGTTTTCAAGAATTGTCGTGAATGCTTGGTTTTGAGGCCAACCATTCAGCTCCTGTTATCTCTAAGAATCAAGATGTTTATCTGTTTAAATGATTGCAGTGTGTCTCAGGTATTTGAAGGCGGTTTTTCTATTTGTGGAAAAAAGAAAGGAAAAAAAGAATCCATCTTTGTTTCCCAATCTAGCAAAAGCTTATTAGCCTCCGGCAGATCTTTTTATCTGCAAATATAGCAGATACGTCCACATCCTCAGCCAATATAAATCAGTTTAATGCCCATTATTTTCCTCTTGTACAGTTTCACTTGTGTGGGATTTGGACTACGTTTAAGCATCTCCTTGTCTTCATGTGTCCAGTTTGAAACTTGGCAGCACAACCATTAGCCCTGGCTCTTGGAGAGCTTGCACAAGATGCCACCCTAGTCTCCAGTGCCTACAGAGTCAACGGAGTAAGGTTGTGAGCCTTTTGTCAAGCAGCCAAACCAGACAATTGCTTCAGTGAATCAGTAGAGAAATAGAGCTCAGAAGGTGGAGGAGAAGGTGGTGGAGCGGTGACCCCACATACAAGCAGTATGCATATGTGTGCCTCTCAGTTCATTGTAAGGCTGATGCAGTTTTATCTGCTGTTTATGCAGAACTTCACCCCAGGCAGTGGGTGCCCTGGGGGTCTGCTGAAGGTTTAGGTTTCCCTCTTTCCCAGCTGAACTGACTGCTGCTCTGGCAAAGTGGAGTATGTCTCCAGAAAATTTGGTTGCCATGTGAAATCATCACTGTTTTCCTCCTGAAATAAAACACTCAACTTCCACTTGCAGTTGAGGGCTATAGAGCTGAAAATTATAACATTCCTGGAGACACAGAGGCTCCTCTGCCAAGATTCACATCAAGAAGAGAATAAAAGCAGAAAAAGAAGGTGATTCCCACTGTTTGGGGTTCCTGGCAGAATGAGGCTCTCTTCCTCTCCTGAGGGGACAGCTATGCTAGCCAGGAACTGTGGTGACACCAAGTGAGGAAGTAAGGATGTGGATCTGAGGGCCAGGGGTGCAGTGGGTGCTGGCAGCCCTGCCTGCACTCCCTGGCGCCTGAGTCAGCCCATATCCCTCTGGCAGCTCCCAGCCCCACAGAGTCCACTGTTTTCCCTGAACAGGACCCTGTGTTAAAGCTAGGGCAAAGCCTCTTTGTATCCACAGGTGATTTCTTTGGGGAATCAAAGCAGGTTCAGCCCTTCTGGGAGAGAAAGTTGGGTTATTGCAGTTCTCCCTCCACACCTTTTCCTTTTATATTTTTAGGGCGTGGCATATTCTGTAAGTTTTATGTTTATCAAGAAGTTGATTGTGTAAATAAAATTGTGGCCTTGTGTGCCAAATAGCTGGGTTATGATTTCCTGGAGGAGAGCCAAAGCGGTGTGTGGGAGCATGCCAGAGTTAATATGTGCACTTTGCTAAGAAATACAGCGTGTGTGAAGCAGCAAGGGAGGACACTCTTCCAGCCATGGCACTGGTTAACCCTTCACTGGCACCACCGTCTCCATGCCTCTGCCTGCCTTCCCCCAGCAGCAGTTCACAAACAGTTTGTGCATTCGCTGGCAGGAGAGGCTGAGGCTCTCATGGGCTTACCTGGAGCATGGCCCTATCAGCATGAGAATTCACAAGACTTGGGATCCCACCCCAATTTCTTTCTTGTGGCAGGAGCCTGGCATGTGAAGGCTGTGTCACACAAATCTCACAGGGGCCTCTGAGAGAGGCCAGGTCAGGCACGTGCCTGAGGTTGCCAGGGCAGGGACAAAGGCCTTGGGCTAAATGGGAATAATCTTCCTGACTACAATAACTTTATTCCCGATTTACTGTGAAGTGCCATCCAAAGTTTACTCTGTTTCTATGCTGCAGAGACAGCCAGAGGTTTTTTCCAGTGGCTGCTGGAATAGCAGCTGAATCACTGAAAACTCTGAGATTTTTCTTCACAGGATGGTGCTGCAGAGGGGAAGCCTTGTGTCACTGAAGGCAGTGGAAGGATTACTGCCAGGCTTTGGCAGCACCAGTTATGCTCTGGGTTACTTTAGTTACTTTTTTCCTACATATCATTCAGTCCCTGTCTCAGAGCATCTTCTATCTCCATCCACTCAACCTTAGGTCATTATATCCTGGAAGTGTCTAAACCTAATGAATGCAGAAAATGTAACCTCTCACTTTCTACCAAGAAGTCACAAGCAGAAGTACCAAGGATGCAGGAAAAGACTTCATTTTGCCAAGCAGTGGGTAGTAGAGTTAGCTGTACTACTGTTACAGTGATGAGGAGGTGGGGAGACTGTGTGCAATGGGAATTCTTGCAATTCAGACAAAAATAGTGACTTCCATTATTTACCCACCTAACCCAGAAATCTGCTTACATTTCAGGCATTTATTGTAATTCCTCACATACCTGGGGATGATAAGCCCCACTAACTAGTCATTGCATGCTGACTGAAAATGATAGTTAATGTACACCGTCTCCCCAGACAACTTGCTTGCTTCAAACTTGCTAGATTCTGGTGGTTTTTTTCAGATAACATTGCTGTCAATCACCCTCACCTCAACCCTCTGTCTTTGTGAAATTCAGTTTAGTGGAATTCTTTGATCGCAGTCTAATCTATATGGGAGACTTCTCAGAGCAGTTCACACATCTAAGATGCAATGACAGTTATGGCTCAAATTTCAAAGGAATCAAAGGGAGCCATTTGGCCGACTTCCATTAAATGTCACTGAAATTTGGATACATAGCTCCTATGTGCTCCTTGTGTAGTCTGGATACTGTGGTTTGAGTCTGTTAATAACCCTGAGCCATAGCCCTTTGCAGTTGGTGTAATTTTTGTCTTTGTGCGCTATTATCTAGGCCCAAATGCCAAGGAGGTGAATGTGCTTTACTCTGAAGGGAACTGATGGGAGAGGGAGCACCCCCCGAAGGGTTAGAGTTTAGGCAAAGGGAGCTTACCTTTTCTGTCTGTGCTCATGCACATATCTATGTCTTCCTGCAGCCATCCTGCAGCCCTCATGGCTTTGCTGTGTGCAGGAGTGTGCTCTACTGTCCTTGCCGCCCTGTCCCACGCTGGCTGTCCTCTCAGCAGCATGTGTTGGCTGGGCTGGTCTGCCCATGGCCTTTGCATGGCACACCAAGCTCTAGATGTGATCCCACTGCTGACATGCCTGATGGAAACATTCACTAATTTCAATTCGTGGGGGAAGAGGGAGAGAGCTTGCAGTTGGGCTTCAGCCCAAAGCTGTTTGCACTGAGATGGTGCATCACATGATTCCCATCAGGCTACTCTTCTGGGGATTTGGCAACGTCAAAGTACAAGTTGCATGTTGATGTTTGGTACTGGCATTATATAAATGCTACTTGCGCAAGCCTAGCAGCTGATTTGACAAGACGTGGGGAAAGACGCATCTTTTTCCAAGGGCAGGATTTAGTCCTAAATGCAATATCTTCCCAGCAATGATACAATAACAATACTTAGCAGGCATGTAGTTCTTAACATCATCAAAGTGATGTACAAGCAGCAACTAATTAATCCTCACAACACCCCTGTGAGGCAAGTATTACTATCTCCATTTTGCAGGTGCGGATGATGTGACTTTGGAAGGTCAAGTGACTTGTCCAGAGCTAAACAGTCTGCAAAGGAGCTCATTAGTTCTTGGCTCATAGCCACTGCTCAATGTACTTGCCCGGCCTATCACTATATTTTATTATGAAAATCCCCTATGGAAATTGGAAGCCCGAAGCAAGCCGCAGATTAAAACATGGTGCCTTAAATCTAAACACTGGATCCATTTTGTTTGAAATTGGTTTCAGTGGTTTTCCACTAATTTCACTGTGTTTTGGATGGCAATATTAAAAAAAAAACAGTGGCTGTCAAGCCTGCAAGTCTCCAAGAAGAATGGAGGTTATCTAGATGTATGTTGGTGGCAGTCCATCTCCACCATTGTTTGCACAGGCTCCTCTGAGGCCACTGAACAGTGACAAGCTAGACAGTGTCACTGAGACTGGTAAAATCACAAAGAAAGGTTCAGCCTCAGTTCCTGCAGGTGAGTTGCAAGCAGTGAATGGAGATTGCTCTGTCTAGTACCTGGAAGACTCTTTGGCCATGAGGTTAAAGCTGGCTGAAGAGACAAACCACCTAGCTGTACTGAACTGGGGTCTAACACAGGCATAATGGGTGTTGGTTTTTTTTCAGTATTGGCAAGCTTTTCTGAAAAGCTGATGTGGTCCAAGCAAACTGGCACTATTTTGATGATTCAGAAAATATGCCAAGCCCTGCTTGACTTGCACAACCACAGTTCTGGAAATTGCCTGGGATTTTGTGTGCAACAGAAAAACAGAATATATTCCCCATGTAATATTGGATCGGGACTGACTCTTGGCTCATGGACTGACAAGTCCACTGCTAGATTTCATGAAGGTGTCATCATGCCACTGAAAATTATTTACACTAAGTCACCCTTCAGGAGCTGGGTTACAACTTTTTCTTTCATGAGACTTGGCAGAGATTTCAAGGTTTACTAGAAGCTGAAGAGAAGATGCCTGTGTGCAATGCCAAAACCAACTTAGATGCAAGGAGAACTGGGCCCTGTGCCACTGATCTGTGCATGGCATGTCAGGCTCTGAAGGTGCTGGGATGGCACTTCACTGCTTTGCAGCTCCAGCGGTTGCTGCTGGTTGCCTTTTGCACTCTGAACAGGTGTAAGTGACTACCCAGAGGGAAAGCACAGCAGAATCAGGGCCAGATCTTCAGCTAGTGTCAATCAGTGCCTCAGCTTCAATAGGGCTGCATCAATTTGCCTTAGGAAAGGGTGTAATGTGGGAAACAGAGATAAGGGAACTCATGTTCTAGCACCCTATATACTATATAATTGCTTAGGTAAGAGCACAGCCCAGAAAGGGTTTGCCAGATGCTGGGGTGGTGCAGAATCAGTCCCGTGTTTTACAGACAGGTTTATACACCCAAATGGAAGAAGCCTCTGGTCAGGATAGGCTCATCTCCTGCTCACTTCAATAGTGTAGCTTGGTTACCAGCTGCTGAGAAGGATGTGGTTGTATAGACCTCAGCAGAGAGTCCACATAGGCGGGCTTACATTTTGGTTGCTGGGCTGTGATCAAGCCATGCCTCTCTATCTCCTCTGCTCCTGTGACCCACAGTAGCTGGAGTGAAGCCAGTGCAGGTCTGTGAGTGGCAGCAACAATCATACCTTTGTTTTGCTGGGCAGATGAATAGATAGATAACAGCAAGTTAATGGATGGCAGCCCCTTCCCTCCACAAATGTCAGTCCTATCACTCACCTCCTCCCCCAGCAAAACGAGGCCTCAGGGACAGAGAAAGAGCACAAGGATTAAAACTAGCCCATTGCTTTGGAACTCCTCAGCAAAAGAGGCTGATAAGAGAGGGCTGAGATCAGGAATCAGATTTCAGGGGTAACAAGTGAATAACCAGAAAACAGAAGGATACAGAAACGGTTATCAGAAGAGAGCAAGATGGTGAGCACTTTCCTGCACGTCTTTTGAAAACATGGGGGAAAGGCGTTTCTCTTGTCACAGCGACAGACACAGAGCTGTTCAGACCACTTTGCACCCACCAAGATCCTGGGAAGACAAAAGAGCGTCCCAGAGCTCTGGTGGCAGTTTGTAAGCTGAGAGTCAAGTACTGTTTCCATGCTGTCAGATTCCCGGAAGCTGTAAGCTCTGGTGTTTCATGCTGTCACTGGGAAGTGATCAACACTGGAAAGGCTTGAGGAGTAAACAGGGCTCATACATCAGGCTCTGGCTCAGATTGGGCAATATGGTTTCAATTTAGGAGCTCTTCTCTCAAAAGCTCCTATAAAAGCAGCCTGAATATAAAATCCCATGTTCTTACAGCTTAGAAGCATTGGGAAGACTGTTCCCACCTCTAGAGAGGAGCAAGATTTGTCAGCACAGGCTTCACAGAAATGCTGCAAGGGTAAAGTTCACATTTCTACAGAACTCACAGAAGTTGTTGGAATCACTGTGTGATCCAAGGAGTGTATTTCCCCTGCTGAGACATGGGCCATTTGTATGTTCTTTGTGCAGGATGGATTGTCAAGAGTCAGCAGTACAGCTGGAGAAAGGCATTAGGGAACTTTTCCTCTTTTTGGAATGGTGAGAAAGGGGGAACCCATTTTCAGCCCAGTGGATGTTGCAGGGGGTTGTTTAACTTGGAGGAGGAAGATAGGCAGCTACGGCAAGGTTGCAAGGTTACTTCAGTGAGCATACAGTTAGGAGGTTTCTGCCTGTTATCTGGATGATCTGGATGAAGCTATGAAAGAGGCTAAAACAGGCAATGAGGATCCTGCCTCACATGGGGTAACCTGGTAACATGGTTTTGATTCTGTCTGTGGAAATAAAGGTAAGCCTGAGGAAAGGGAGGAGGAGAGATCTACCTTTGAGGATTTGTTTTCCCATTCCCAGTGGGTGAGCCTGTCTACTTACTCACTTGGGCAGATAGTAGTTAGTACCATTTTCTTGATAATAATATATTGGGGGATCTGAAAAGCCGGCAGGTGGGAGCCAGATAAACCAGTTATGAAGGTAAACAGCTTCTCAGATGGCTCCAGCTGTCTCCATCAAGGCTTCATCAGCCTTAGCTGTGGAGCTGGAGACCAGTCTCTAGTTGCTCTTGGGGCCAGAGATCTCTTGAGGCAACACCAGTGCAACATCTCAGCCTCAATGGGTGTCCTTTAGCCACTCACCTGAGTGCTGAAAAAGTCATGATTGTGGTGTTTTCCTTCTTTGGAAATTCTAGCTTTGGAGTGTCTCCTGGGCTTGAACCTTCAGTGTTGCTGTTTTCATGCATCTATGGGCAGACCCCCAGGCCCAGCTAGTACTGTTGCAAAGACAGGGGTTTTAAATGCCGTGAAACTTGGGGAAAAGTTGGAATAATAGGCAAATTTTCTTGCAGGCTACTCAAAGAACCATTTTAGGCCTGGCTTACATGAAAACTTGCCTTGATACAATTATTTTGTTAGAAATAATTCTGTGCTTTTTTTAACCACTGGTTGTAGTGGGACAAGACCTAATGTAAGTGCAGGGGGGTTTTTTGGTATCAGAGTGACTTGTACCATACAGCTTTTCTTTCCAATGAGATCTGTAGTGCTTTCAGTGTTCTACTATACTTAGAGATGCACTACCTTAGTATTTAAATTAAATGTTAATGGCAGAGACTTCATTGCAGCATGGCAAGGGTGAGCAGGAAGGTAATTATAGTCTTGCTCTTTATTGTTCTTCCGTAATGCTACTGTGGATGTTTTCCACCCCAACTGTGGTTCCTAACCTGCCCAGTCTTACGTTCCATTGCAGTGTGTGTTTTGGATCCCACAGATTCAGACATACATGGTGAGATAGCACAGAATGGCTCATTTTCCCATGCACCTTCTCCATGGAGGTACAGAAGCAGACTTGTTCTTGCAGATTTTGTGTGTGCATAAAGCCAGGGGTACTGTCCTATTTTATTTTCATAGTGAGATTTGTAGAACCAAGAAAGGGCTTGACCCCAAAGCTGTATTCTTAAAGCATCAGATTTTTAAGGATACTTGAAACTCAACCCTGGATTTCACCCCTAACCTTGTGAGCAGTGTTTACACTTTTAATAAATCAGATTTGTACTATAGGATCAGAAGTCACAGCTTTCATCTGTCCTGTGCAGGCATCTTCCCTTTGCGGAACACAACAATCAGGAGTCTGACACTTTGCTGGAAGAGCTGGGCTGTATGTAGGTCAGCATGCTTTTGTTAGGCTCTGTGGGTTTGTGGCTGTGTGGCAGCGCTGGCTGAGACTTACAGGTAGGCTGAGCCATGTGGGGACCTTCCCTCAATATCAGGGAAAATGTGCTTCTGGAAATCCAGAGACTAGCAAACCAATTCCTCAGGTGCTTTCAGGTGAATTTTCCAAGCAGCGAAATCAAGGCTAGAAAACAAGACATACAACAGCATTTCTTGGACTGTTTGTCATTCTTGCCCAGCAGTTCTTGACAAGTTCTACAAAATGGCTTCTTAAAATCTTCCACTGAGGTGAGAGTATTCTTGCAACCTGGAGAAGCAGCAATCTCAGCAAGAGCACTGCAAGTCCTACAAGGCATTTCATGCCTGGCTAAGTACTAACAGAAACATTTAAGAAGTACGAAAAAGTCTCGTTCTTTAAGGTTCCATCCCATGTCCAGCAGATACTATCAGGGATCTTACACCCAGACAGTCCATCTGAGTGCACATTTAGATCTTCTGTGATTCCTCAGGAAGATAACAAGTGATAATAGCATACATCCCATGAAGTAAGTGGTAGGGCTATCAAACTTCTTGTCTCACCACCTCTGTGATGCTGGGTCACAAATCCTTTTGTTATATGCATGTAGAAGAACTGGCATGTTGAAACCTGTTAATACTACAATGACATTAGTATTACTCCTCTTAACACCGCTACTGGTACTAATATGTTAATGAGTCATATAATTAATAGATTAAGAATGAATTATATACTGAGGTAATGTGTGTTACACTTTAACTTCAAGAGAAGGCCATTTGTAAATGTCATACATGCTTTACTGTGGGAGATGTATTTTCCTGCTTAGGAACTCTGGTGCTAGAGAAACATTTGGCATTGCTCCTGTTTTCCTAGAAGTTTTCCACATAATTGCTGTTTGTTAAGTGGTGCTACATATTTTGGTCTTCTTTCTGTTAATGAAATAAAAAAGGACCTAATTCTATATTTTTTCAAGTTGAGAGTTTCCCATTAATTTTGAAAGGAACAAGGAAGAAAAGAAAAACTACAGGGCCAGCCCTGAAATGTGCTCTTTGAGGTGGTAGGTAAGAGACAGTGAAACATGCCTCTTCCTGACTTCTGCAATTTTAGAGAAAATTCCTAGAGAAGCTCCTTGAGCACAGTCTTATCCGTGGTGTATACTCCTCATGTGCCTGCTGTGGCCAGGGCAGTGCTTCAGCAGTGTGCATTGTGCAAAGTAATATTCCTCAGCATCAACAGGGTGATATTTGATTTATATTTGCAGATTTGAAATTTGATGCTGTAATTTAATTTTTGGAGGAAATGTGTTCCCTTCCAGGGGAAATTCTTATTTAAGAAAGAAAGAAAGAAGGGAAGGGGCTGGGGGAATTAAAAAACCAAAAGAGTGAGAATGATAGAGGTTACTACAGTATTACATTACTGATTGGATAAACTGACAAAACAGCCTACTGTGACTCGTAGAGTTTAATTTTGTACTTTTTGGCAACTTCTTAAAGCAGAAAATGAGAGCAGTACTGTCAACAGGGCTTTTGATATTTCTCACTGTTTATACTAGAGATGAAAGTGCATTCTGAATTAGGGTGGAAGGCAGCAGGCCAGATTCTGACTTTGACAACAAGAGGTGATAAACGCTGCAGATCTACCTCCCTGTAACAGCAGGTAGGAAATGGTTCTCCTGTTGCACAAGATGCTGTGAGATTTCATGTTTTTTTCCACTCCTCTTTAAAGTCACAGGATCTGTATAGGCTTTGGTTTTGTCCTGTTACTGCAATAAACCAGTAGAAAGCCAAGTCACTGACTTGGCATATGGGAGACCCAGCATCATGTTCCTGTTCTTTCTGGTTCAGTGTTTTGGCCTCTGGGCTTGAACTGATCTTGCTGTTACCAGCAAATATTTCATGACTTACAACCAATATGAAATTTCTGCTACAGAAAAGCAACAGCCAAGAATGACCCCTTGCCAAGAGGGTTGAGATATCCCTCTTGGATTTAGTAGATGCTGTTCAACTCTCTGATTTGTATCAGGCTCACAGATGTATGTCTTCTGTGCTCCAGCTGAATGCTGAAATGGCTGGCTGCTCTGGGCAGGTTTGTTTATGTGTGTTTTGACCAGAATTTTCCTTCTGGAACAGATAAAATTTTTCCCATTGGAAGTTTTCATGGACCTTGATGATTATGTGGTTCTAACCTCCCTGCTATGGGCAGGGACACCTTCCACTAAACCAGGTTGCTCAAGGCCTCATTCACAGAATCACAGAATCAACCAGGTTGGATCATCAAGTCCAACTGATCACCCAATCCTATCTAATCAACTAGACCATGGCACTAAGTGCCTTATCTGGTCTTATCTGTTGCCCCCACTACCTCCCTGGGCAGCCCATTCCAATGCCATCACTCTTTCTGTGAAGAACTTCTTTCTAAGACCAAGCCTAAACTTCCCCCTGCACAGCTAGAGGCTGTGTCCTTTTGTTCTGTTGCTGGTTGCCTGGGAGAAGAGACCAACCCCCACCTGGCTACAGCCTCCCTTCAGGTAGTTGTAGATGGCAATAAGGTCCCTCCTGAGCCTCCTCTTCTGCAGGCTAAACAACCCCAGATCCCTCAGCTGCTCCTCATAGGGCTTGTGCTCCAGACCCCTTGCCAGCTTTTTTCCCTTTTCTGGACATGTTCGAGCAACTCAACACCTTTCTTGAATTGAGGGGCCCAGACCTGGACATGGTACTCAAGGGTGTGGCCTAACCAGTGCTGAGTACAGGGGCAGAATGACCTCCCTGGTCTTGTTAGCTACACCATTCCTGACACAGGTGAGGATGCCATTGGCCTTCTTGGCCACCTGTGCACACTGCTGTCTCATGTTCAGCCTACTGTCAACCAGTACCCTCAGGTCCCTTTCCAGCCACTCTGACCCCAGCCTGTAGCACTGCATGGGGTTGTTGTGGCCAATGTGTAGAACCCAGCACTTAGATGTGTTACATCTCATGCCATTGGACTCTGCCCCTCCTTCCAGCTTGTCAAGGTCCCTCTGCAGAGCCCTCCTGCCCTGTAACAGATCAACACCTGCCCCCATCTTGGTGTCATCTGCAAACTTACTGATGATGGACTCAATCCCCTCATCCAGATCATTGATAAAGATATTAAAGAGCATCGGGCCCAGCACTGATCCCTGGGGGACACCACTAGTTACTGGCTGCCAACTGGAAGTGGCACCACCACTCTCTGGGCCCAGCCCTCCAGCCCGTTCTTAACCCAGCACAGAGTGCTGCTGTCCAAGCCATGGGCTGCTAGCTTTGCCAGGAGTTTGCTATGGGGGACAGCCTTGAACACCTCCAGGGAGGGGCATCCATGACCTCTCTGGGCAACCTATTCCAGTATCTCATCACTGTAAAGAATTTCCTCCTAGTATCTAGTCTAAATCTACTTTCTTCAAGCTTAAGTCCATTCCCTCTAGTCCTATCAGTACAAGCTCTTGTAAAAAGTGCCTTCCAGGACTTTACTGGAGCTGATATCTATAAACAACAACAACAAACATATTGGGGGAAGTAACAGAATATCAGAACCAATTCTCCAAACTATGTATTTTAAGATGTAAGTCTGCCAGTGATTCAAATCAGTCTCCATGACACTGTGTCCTTTTGCTAAGATTTAATGGAAAGAGCTATGAATTGTGATTATGATTAACCAGCAAGAAAGGTATCTGTCAGGCAAGTCTGTTACCCTTTCATGCACAGTATTTAATTTCAGAGGCTGTCTTGGCTATTTTGCTGGACTATCCCTGTAAGGCTGCTCTGCCCTGCTCCTCTCTGCCTCCAGCAATACTATTAAGGGAAGGAGGGAGCTGTGAATTCCCACAGGCTTTGGTAAGGTACAGCTTCCTTTCTTGCTCACAACTAATGAGAAAGCCTTCACCTCTTCTTCAAAACTTCTTGCCTGTTTATTTATAGAGGCCAGTATCCATCCAGTATGGGCTATACTTCAAACCAGACTTGGACCAGGGCTGTAGGCTGGTCCAGCTCAGCTGCACAGTAGAGTTTTTGTTGGGTGGAGGCATCTTAGTGTCCTGCTTGGGACATAATATCTTGCCTCTAAATAAATGGTCTGCACTGCAGGGTAAGGTGATTCTTAGCATGAGTGAGGTTGGTGGAATTTGGCTTATAAAAATATCTGAGCAGTGGAAGAAAGTAACTGCTGTTTTCCAAGAAGATGCATTTTTCTATTTTAATTCTTTAAAACTATGATAAAATAAATGTTGCCTATGATGTAAAGCTGAAGGGTTAACCAGAACTTCCTTTGTGGTCAAACTCTTTTTTTTATTGATTGATTTTAAGTCCTATAATTTTGTCAGGCTCACAAGTGCAGCAATTACTGAAGTTATAAGAGAATGTTTGTGTCTTTAAGGAAAAATACAGTGACCCCTCCTCCCCCTTGCCCTTCTCAACCTTGCAAAGAAACCTGCACTTGGCCAGAATATTTTTTCTCCCTCAGTGGAAAATGGTGATTAAATATTCAGAAAAAAAGGTAATTCACTGTCTCTTTTTGGTTGAGGTTCACATCTTTAAGAAAGATATCTTGAAAAGATTGCTTTTCTGTTGATAAAAGAGTTGGTTTTTTTCCAAGCATTTCTGTGCAAGCTGTTCTACAGTTGAGTTGGTTGAGCAAAGCCATAGCCATATCACTGCATCACTGAAAGGCACGAGGGTAACTTTCCATATTAATTTTTTATTCCTGAGCCAGAAATTTGTTTCAGGTCAGCTTTTCGGTCCTTCTTCACACCAGGACAGACATCGGGGCTTGGGCTGGGATCATCTGAGTGCTCAAGGCCAGTGTCATATTACTGCACTGATTGCTGGTGCTACTGTTAGCCCCTCAAGGGCTGGTGTCAAACACTCCCTGGATGTTTGGGGCACATCTTTACTTAGTTGGTTTTACTAGGGTAAAATTCTTCCTCTTATTACTCCCAACTCACATACACTGCTTTACTGCTGACTCGAGTTTGTTCTACAAACAGTGTGTGAGTGTTGTGTGAGTCGGTACAAAATACAAAATGACCAGGTAAGATGTCCAGGTTATGTGAAGTCAGTGACCCAAACAGCAAAGCTCCACTGAACTCTGTAGTGAGGTCACAAAGTACCCAGTCCTCAAATAATAAAAAAATTACTCATCTTCCTTCAAAATCCATGTCTGCATATATTGCTGGCTTTTGAATTCAGAAATATGGAATCTGGATATATGAAGTGAATTCCAGAGAAGAGGAAACCAAGCAATATGAAAACAGAAGAGCTTTGTAAATCCATGTAAGACCTGCACTGTCTCTCTTATTCCCTGGCCACGTTGTCTCCTTCTGTAGTGCATTCAGTACTCTGTGGTTATCAGGGTTTTGTATGCTAAGAGTTTGATCTCCTTCCCTTCTGACTAGGTTTTGCTTCTGGTTGAAGATTTAGAGGAAAGGTGGTTATTGACAATCTGTACCAATGGAAAGAGAAAAGATGGAGCTGTGTTTTGATATCACTGGACTTTATTTACACCATTTAGGATGTGGACTTCTCTGCCTTGTTTTCCTTCCAGGAAGAGAGATACAAAGAAATTAAAGGAGCTCCTGTGTATGATTGCACAGTCAGCCAGCAGCAGAATCAGCCATGTGTTTTGCCTGTGGGGCTGTTTCTTCACGTTGGTTCGGTTTAGCTGTTGCTGAGGTCAGTTTTTCTAGAGATCTCTATTATGGGAGCTGAGGTTGGCCATTTCTCATCCACATCACAGTTGGTGACGGGCCCTCATGATGGCCGGGAGTACAGCTCCAGAATAAACTAGATGCTCACAAAGTACACAAGGTAGTTTTCAGTGGCACTAGGGAGAACAGTTACCAGAAGGGGAAGAATTTTCTTTCCACAGACTTTGTTTTAAAGAGTATTTTGGGATGTGAGTTTACCTTTTGTTTGGTCTCTTGCCAGCAGGTGGGAATCTTTTTAAGTTCTCCTTTTCCTGAGAAGGGCTGAATCGCCTTCTCTAAAGCATCCCTTAATGCAATTAAAACCAGCAGTACTGCTTTTCCAACTCTGGGGCCTACGATACTGGGAGGGGAAGCGGTGGCTCTTCTTTGAAGTCCCACCTACGTGAACATCAGTGGCAAGACTTCAAAGGGAAGCTGCTATTTCCTGTTGGAGCTCGGCCCTGGTGCTCAGCGCTGCTAACAAAGCAGTCGGACTGGTTGTAAAGGCACTGATCCAGCAGAGAACTTAAGCACATGCTTAAGTCCCTCAGGACTTAACCACATGGTCTGCTGCATTGAGACTTGGCTTTTCTGGAGACTGGACTGATGGTCAGCATTCTGTCTCCTAGGTAAAATTTTCAAGGGGAAGAGCCAGGTTAGGAAACCTTCAACAAATAGCTTGATGGCTGCTGTGAAGATGGGCTCACCATTCATAATCCAATGACTTGGGACACCTGTGCAGCAGCAGGAGGTGGAATGACCACAAGCAGTGCTACTGAATTTAGCAAACAACCTGGAGATAGACAACAGGCTGAAGGTAACTGTCAGCAAATGCTTGTAAATCATTAATTCATAACTAGTTTAAATCAGCATTGTTGAGTTCACCTCAGAGGAACTGGCCAGGTGAGGATCTGGCCCAATAAATAGAGCTGTAAAGAAGAGAGTCTATTTGCAGTCAGGTAAGAAATGCTAAAGGCACAATCGCTCAGCCCCACCTTTTGCTGAGTAATATTTTATTTCAGTGCTAATTCCTCTGCTCTCCGTGGAGTTACTTGCAGACTAGCAGATGGCAGAATTGGGATGTAATTTTCTAGCAAGCATTATTTAGGTAATTCACATAATTTGCACCAATTTATTCTCTCAGTTTTTGTCCTCAGGCTACAGACCTTGTGGCTGTGATCTGCAGCTGATGCAGAGGTACCACACTGCTAGCCCTGTTCTCAGCATCCCCTTTTCTTCAGCAGCACAGCATGAGAGCTGCTTCTTCATCACAACCCATATGAAGCCTCATGGTTTCCTCATGAGTAGCAATTAAAAGATGTCTGGGATGTGTTCCATGCTGGCATCATGGGTGTTTGCAATTGGAAAAGCTGCTCTTCATTGTGTTAGAGCTGTATCAGATTGTACGTGATATTTTTGTAGACTGCGAGGATAAACAAGTCATGAAGCCTGAGAAACCCTAGTAGTTTCCAAGTCCTGATCCCTGAGGTCCTCCTGCATCTACAAACCTTATAGTAGACTGAAGTGTTTCTCCACCTTGTCATGCTCTCTATAGGGGAAGCCATTGCCTAGTTGCTAATCCCTCATCCTAAAAGAGCAAACCAAGAACAGTGTATTTTCTGGAGACTGTAATCAGAAAAAATTGGAAACATCTTCATCTATGTTAAGAAAGTACCTATGAAAATGTTAGGATGCTGGTTTTGGTTGCCACCAGCAGGCATCTACCCAGTCATTCAGGTTTCCAGAAGAAACTTCTGGCATGTCTTCATGATGCAGATGAGTACTGTGTAGTCAGCACTGACCAAGACAGCAGGACTTCGTACTGTGCCAACTTGCTACACTACTTGCACACAGTCCTGTGGCACTGCCTGGACAAAGTAAGGTCCCTACACCCCCACTTCTTGGTTCAGGTGTAGGATGCTGGTATGGTGCTAATGTCACTGTTAGCATTGCATGCTTGTCATGCTCCTTGTGGGCTTGGTTTAATGTGTCCACTTTGTGATTTTGCACGGAGGTCTGGTTTGGAAGTATCCACACACAAATTGTATACAAGCTCTTCTTTGGATGGGACAATCACTGACAAACTGCAGCATGACTTATTGCTCATGTCTAAATGAGCTGCAAGGGGTTTTTGCTCCTGAAGCATAGTGTGGTCGCTTCACATGAGACTATAGCTGGTGACCTTACAGACTTGAACAAGCTCAAACTCAGCTTTTCTGCACCTTGAAAATTCCCAAGCAGCAGCTGATGAGATTCCTTGGGAAGGAAGCCTTGTGTTGTGACTGAGGCATAGGAATGACATGCAAGAAAACTGTCCTGTACTTGGTACTGACACAGGTATCTCAGGTGGCCTTGAGCAGTTAATTCAGTCTCTTCTTGGTTTGGTCTCCAACCTGTAAATTAGGCTAGTAACTCCCTATCCACCTGGCCAGCGAGTTCTTTGGGTAAGTGTTGTATCTCATTGTGCATTGTATAGGTACCAGGTTTGCTCTTGAGCCAGATTCTCCTTTAAAATGAAGAAATATTAATAACCAATTGATACAGGATGAATTTTTGGAAGGTCCTTAGAATTCAAAAAAAGGTGCATTTTGTTAATCTTCATTTGTGTGGTTTCTACCCATGGGTTAGTACTGAAAGGGTTTTAGCCAATTCAGGGTGTACATACAAATATTTCTATTTGAATAATACTGGAGAATAAATTTAGAAATGTTTAAAGAGGGTATGAATACCTCAATCTGCTAGGTGGAAAAATTGCTACTTCTTGTGGGTAACCCAACCTGTTTAAGTTGCTAAAAACATACCTGACTTTAAAAAAAGGCAAGAAGGCATAGCTGAAAAGAGGGCTTTTAAAAAAACCCAACACTTCAGATTTCTAGTTTAATACTTCAGTATGCAGCAGTACTTTCACAACTGCAGCTCTTTTTTTTTTTTTTTTTGGCAGAGGTGGGGAAATTAGAATATATTAAAGAACTCTGGAAACCACTTTCTATTTGTAAAACATGTTGTGTGTGTATCATAACACCTTCAGTACTTGTAGCTGTGCCAAATTGTGCATCATCTGCCAGAATTTTCCTTGCTAAATGACTGTATACTACTTTGTAGGTACTGAAAACAAATATTTTGAGGGGAGGGTGCATTCTCATCCACAAAACTTTCATCATGCTTGCAATATTCAGTTATGGTGTTTGAGCTGATGGCTGCTATATTATTCATCTGCTTAGCAGAAGGTAGAGAATAGGTTTGACAAGTGTTTCCATGCTCATTGCAATGTATTTTTTGCCATATAACAGCCCCTAGGGGCTCTGAAGGAGATGAGGGCTGTGGGATGCTGGGCACCTTACATGCATGGAGTGGACTATGGTAGTGGAAATGGCAAAGTATGGTGGTTATCTTGAAGAGTGCAGCCCCAAAAGAGCTATTCTTGCATAAGGTGGTGTTGGGAGGAGTGTGAGATTGCATGGATGGATGGCTGGAGCAAGATAGCATGCAGGGTGAGGTGTGATTGATGAAGCCATGGGGCACTGCAATGAGGACTGCTGGTGTAGTGTCTGGTGAGATGGGAAAGATGCATTGCTGGCTGGGCAGCCACTGTGGCTGCGGAATAGGTTCTGCAGAGGCTACAGCCGTGCTGTGAGATACAGATACGCTGCAGCTATCTCTAACCAGATGAGGTTACCAATTTACCCAGGGTGTCCCACATGCTTGTGGATTTTGTGCGTTACACAGAGGCATTCCCTTGCCAACATGAGTCCTGACAGTTTCCGCTTTGTAAAAGGCTCCATAAGAGGAGCAAGGAAGGAGGAAACAGGATTAGAAGCTGCTGAGGTCGGATTGATTTGGCAGCTGAGCAGTCCTCACTGAGCTTTTGCTGCTGCTTATGAAGTAAACCTGCCTTAAGACTGCTCTAACTTATACCCAGGGTTATGCCTCAGTCACAGCCTTGTGCAGAGCTGTTCCTGCGCCAAAGCCTGAGAGGAGCACTAAGTGTTGCCCAATGCACTTTGGTGCCCTGATGGCATCAGCACATTGAAAGATGCGTTTTCCAAGCATTGAAAGTGGAGACATTCGCTGACATTTTATATTACGTTTCAGTGGCACTCCTATTTTTGTTTGGCATAAAAGCCATGATTAAAATGTATGCTAATTAGTAGTTAGTTATTAATATCTACTTGCTTTTTAATCATAATAGACTGCTGTGATCAGTTTTCACAGGTATAAAGAAGTAGTGTCCTGCTAAAAACTGTAACATGCTTTAATTCACAACTGAGCAGTTTTCTGTGACTGGAGAGACCTGTTGGCTTTTAGAATTTGTTATTAGAGATGGGTGATTAAAATAGAAAGGAAATGGAAAGATATTTTGGAGTTGGTTAGTAAAAAAATCTCCAGGAATGGGCTCTCCTGTTTTTTTCACTCTCCTCCTAAAAATGATATTATCTGGGGTTGCTCCAGGGGCTTCAGGGCACATTAAAAGGTAATAAGAAGGGCATGGGGTGAGAAAAAGGTTCCTGCTGGGTTAAAGAGAGACACATGATAGCTCATCTGGGAGCAGAGAGTCAGGTTTAATAATGTCCTTGCTAAACGCAGTTAATAATTGAGGTCAGGGCCCTGGGGGAGGGTAATAAGGGGATAGACTCCCATGTGTGGAGTGATGGGGTAAGGACAAGCTGTTCAGAGTATGCAAGTGATGCTGATAGCAGGCACACAGCAGAGCTGGGCTGGGTCACTTGGGACCATGATGGCAGCAGGTAGTTCACAAAGCACTGCTCTTTGTGGGTCTTTTCTTTTAAAATGTCTGGAGATTGCATCACTTGCAGAATTTGAGGCAGCACAGGAGCAAGTGTGCTGGTTTTGCACAGTCAAAATGCTAATCAGTCAGCTAGTAGAGGTCTAGTTAAGACAACAGACTTATCTTGCTCTGTCTTGCTGATGTGGCAATGTATAGCTGGAATTAGGGACTGAAGGACTACATATGTTTCCATCAGAAGGATTAGATTAAGGTATCTGAGGGTCATTATGCATGCTGTACATCAGAGTCCTTCCCAATCCCCAGTGCAGTCATCCTCAGAGCAGTCTGCTGAAGGCAGGATTACCTTTTCCTTGTACAAATGAGAAATAAAACTATCAAGTACACAAGAGATTTGGCTAATTTTGTATGGGGAATCTCTGTCAAAACAATTAGGTTTGTACTCCAAGCACTGGTGCTGGGTAGGTTCCATGTGGCATTTAAGCTCACATGGTCTGTGCTGTCATAGACATGGGTGTATTATCACAAAAATGTTGGGAAAAGGGTCCATACCTACTGCAGGAGACATAACATGTGATGATCTTGTTCAAGGCACCATTTTTTTTTGTTACAAATGCAACCGCACTGTTAAGAGTAGAATAAATGTTACTTTCCAGTTACATCTAGTCATCATCAGCTAAAGAAGGCCAGGCCAAACCACCTCTGTATATCAAGGTCAAGGCACAAAATTGCCATTATCTGAAAAACATTAATTTATATAATGTGCTGCTCCCTGTGCATAGCTTTTACTTTGTGATCTTGATCCTGCCACAATGTATGGGTGGAAGAATGCCTGCTGGTTTTTGTTGAGGCCATGGGCTGCGTGCTTACAAGCCTGGTACTTTGTGCCAGGATTTGAGCTACAGCTTTCTGGGATGAGGCACGCGTCATTCCTGGCACAGCAAGGGAAAATGAGAGCAACCTATCACTGTTTCTGCCACCTCATGGCAAAGTTGGAGGGAGGATGGGAAAAAATGCTCTCTGATTACAACTCATGTATATGCTTTGGCAGAGAGAACACAGTGTAATTGTAGGCCAGAATTTTGCCATTAAGTGGTAAATCCTTGAAAACTGTAATTCTGCAGACTTTAGGGAAGGGAAAAGCATGTTTCTCAGGCTTGTACTGAGAGCTGGAAGGAATGGGGAAATGTTATCTGGGGAAGAGAGACGTTGTGGTGCTGTGCAGATCTGGGTTCATCTCCAGACACTTGCATGGTGTCTGTTGCAGCTTGGCCTTCTCATGCACTTGATCAGCTAGCGCCTTTATTGCCGTTCCCATTACACAGGAAGTGGAAACTACCTCTGCCTAGTTAAAAGGTCTAGAAAAAGGACACTGCTTTCCTATTCAGTACATTGCCTAGCACAGCATCAATATGTTGCCTAGCACAGGCAGGGTCCTGTGACTTGCAGGGATTTCTATGCCAGCTATTAATAATAAATCACAAATATCATACAAGTTCTTTGACAGAGCCTTCCTTTCCTCCACAGGCTTGTACTCAAGGTATGGGGTAAGAAAAACAAAAAGGGGAAAGAAACAGCTTATTAAAAGGCCAGATTGCATTAGTTTGGCAGTCTTTGCTTAAAAAAGGCCTGGTAGCACATGAAAAATTAATCAGTATGTGGAGGACTGGAACATTAATACAAGATCTAGTGGGCTGATGAAGGACTGAAAATGCTGCATGAATAAGTAATTCATAGCTTATCATCCCAGTAATCGTTACCTCAGTGACAAAAAACTTTTTAGAAAGCATTAACATGAACATGGAGTGGTCTTAAAATTTAAGATAAATCCTGTTTCCATTTTGGCTCTCTGTGAGGTCAAGTGGCAGAGGGGGAAATGGCAGGACTGGAGCCATTTCAGTTAGATCCTTGTGCGGGAACATGTGCTAGGCAAGTCCCCAAGGTCAGCAGTGCCAAAACTGGCATCTTTTAAGGGATGTAGCTATATACAATTTCTCTCACATCCAAATGCTGCAATAGCCCTGCGAGTAAAATACTTGACATAGCTTGTGGCTACCTGGACCCTCCATGTACCTACTCCTAAGCATGAGTCCTATTCCAAAAAGTAGTATGTGGTTTGCAGACAAATATTATACCATGAGGCATAAGTTAATCTTAATTGCTGAGTTTCCTCACTTTTTAGGCTTGGCTTTGTCACTGCCATAATGTTCTTTTAATGTTGTTATTGTTTCTTATATACATTAAGTATTTTACAAATGATGGATGGCCAGGTCTCTCTGATGTTTGGTTGCAACAGCTCAGTTACGTGTCCTGCTAAAGCATTAGCTAAAGGAGACAATTAAGTCTGTGTGTACAGGCAGATTTGGGCCTTCTGATCCTCTGACTGGGTGTTTCCTGTTCTCACAGGTATGACCAGCCCAGATTATGCTGCTGTACCCCTGCTCTAACTTCTGCATTGCTTCACTATTCCTAGAGGAGAATCCTTCCCTGCTAGTGGTGGTGGATGCTCCCAGAATCACAGAGTCCCAACTGTCTTCCCTGTACGATTCATTTGCCACATGTTTAAAAATGAATGTAGCTATGTGCAGAAGAGGAAAACTTCAGGCAGAGGAATAATTTATAATTCCCAATAATATTGCTTCTAGCTACTGCTCTATAGTGCCAGTTCCTGACCAATGTGGTTTAAGCAGCTAACAGCTATAAAAGTTTGTTGACCTGAGAGGCTTAGTAGCAACCATAGGTACAGTCAAAGTCAATATGGAGGCTGAAAATCCAGTGCTAATAGAAAAACAGAAGTCAATATTTAGGATGTGAGTCAGGAACTTAAAATAGGAAAGTGAAACAGATGAGGGCTGTAGCTGCAAGAGTGCTGGAGGGTGAAATGTTTAGATCCGAGGACCAGTGCTGATTACTATCTTCCCCTCTGACAAGGTTGCTCATTCTGCTTCAGAACTTCATTTCCAGTGCCCAAGCCACCTCCCTGACCTGTATTCCTTAGACTGCCATTACATCAGAGCCTGTCTATTTGGGGTTATAAGTGAAATCCTCTGTCTTCTAGGTGGAATCCACAGGTAATTACATGTGGGGCAAATATGGGCTGGGGCACAGAAAGGCCAGGAGAAGAATTTGGCTTAGCTCTGTTTATACTGGAAAATCCCCTTTCTAAGGCTGTACTGTTAAATCATGTAGGGGAGGGGAGGGAAGGGGGCACAGGGGAACTCCCCTGCGTGAGGCAGTAGCTGCCGGGAACAGGGATTTCACAGAGCAGCTCTTCCAGCTAAGCATTGGGTGGAAAAGTAACCAACCCTAAGTGGGGGTTTTCCTACTGGAGAGGGGCACAAGGAACTGAGAGCTCTTACCCACAAATGAAAATGATGTGGCCTTACTTACATGATGAGGGATGGAGAGCAATGCCTGAGCATGCTGATGAGTAATTTATATGCCCCTCATTGAGGCAGTATTTTAATTTTTACATCCTGTCCTCAGTTTGGTTGCAGTGGGTCAGATCTCCAGCAAATATGAATTTCTCTAGCTCCACTAAGTTCAGTAGAACCTGTACTCCAGCTAGGGACCCCATCCATGTCTTCTGGTATTTGAAGAAACTGACATCTCCCAGGTTCTCCAATTGCACTCCCTTTCCATAGAGAGACTTGGTAGCTGAGAAGGTTTCTCAGGAGTCATACTGCATTATTTTACTACTGTAAGAGAACTTCATCATATCCTCTTTTGACACATGTGATGACATTCCTTTGTTTTGGCTTTGATGTCATAACATTGTTTCCACAGAGTTCCCCTGATCTTCTTGTGACAAGGTCAAGTCTCATTCAATTCAAGAGGAAAGTATTAATACCAGGGTGAAACTCCCTGGTATTAATTAAGCTCTGAGCAGTAACTTCAGGCATATGCTACTGTCTTTATTTCTTGCATTGTAAAGTGCTTTCAGCCAACACAATTGGTTCATGGTGCAATCCTAGCGTTGTGGGTTTTTAAAAAAAGATGTTAAAAAAAAAGTATGTACTCCGCCAAATGATTGCTGGACAGGAAGGACTCACACTGAAAATCTGAGCTGTGCTCAAAAGTAACACCAATGATAACGGGGAGATAATTGTGACAAAATGTTTTGCAGTCCAACATGGCTGACTGGGAAAAGTTTGTTACTAAAACTACTTTTTTGTGAAAAGCAAGTTTTGTTGCAACTGACCTACCTGAGGTCTCTATGTAAGTTTGACCCTTTCATTTTTAAATCCATACACCTCAAATGTCAAATATTTGAGCTGAGACAGTTTGATTATAATACAGTTCCTGTTACATGCTGCCCCATCGGACTATTGTGAACTGCAAATTGCAAATGTCTGTGATTTGCTAGCATTATTGTTATATCAGTGGAGTTTGTTATTTTTCCTGACCAAGTGCACAGGCAATATGGCATGTTAGCACATGCTAAAATATATACGTTGGATTATGTATTGCCTGGTAGCTATTTAACTTAGCATGTCAGAGGTAGAAACTGAGGCACACTGCAAGGAATGATTTGCTCATGGTCCTAAATGCATATTATTGTAAACTCAGTACTTAATTGGTTCCAAATCTGTCAGGATGTTTCCTTGAACTGGAAAAAGTCCAGTCATCTGATACTCCTCTTTGTTGCACTCTTACTTTTGCTAAGGAAGAAACAAATTGATCTCAGTCTGTCTCACCTTGGGGACCAGTATTAAAATGGATACAGTACCTTTTAGCCAAGCTTTTTCAGCTGATGAGTTCTCGGAGATACAATACAACACAATACAATACACCAGGTTGAAAGAGACCTTCAAGATCATCACGTCCAACCCATCAACCAATCCAACCCACCTAAACAACTAAACCATGCAACCAAGCACCTCATCAAGCCTCTTCCTGAACACCTCCAATGAAGGTGACTCCACCACCTCCACGGGTAGCCAATTCCAATGGGCAATCACTCTCTCTGTAAGGTATCCATAGAGATTTATTATCTATACATAAGGGTGTACATAGATAATTCTCTTAAGGGTGGCAAAAATGCAAAGTTTCTGATTCTCAAGCAACCAATAGAAACTATCTTTTCTTTCCTTTTTCAACTTCAGTAAAGCAGCAGATCCTGGGTCTGGCAGCTTCTGAGTTTCCCTTCTGAATTGTACTTTGAAGACTTTCTTGCCTCTGAGGGGAATGTTCCAGTCCCTAAACTGCGCTTTGGCTTCTTGCTTTATCCCTGCACAGGAACTTGAGGATCTCTCACCAGTGGTAGCACTGGTATTTAAATGGCTGTGCTATAAGATGGGTGGTGCGAACTTGCTGCCAATCCCAGCACATTGTGGAGCTGCAGGGACCTTCTGCTATTTCCTTGCTGAGGCACATGGCAGAGGATGCCCACTTCAGAATCGTCATCTACTACTTCCAGGTGTGCCAGCAATACAGACAGGGCCCTTTCTAAATCCTTGCTTTTCCTATGAGGGCAAAAGTAAATCAAATGTAGGATAATTCAAATGAAGCATTTTGAGGCTCCCTGAGCCATCAAATCTTGTCAAACTTTGTTTTCAACTGGGAGCAGTTTTCATCATCATAAATCTGGGGTAGACCCATTATTTCAGAATAAATAAGCCGTGAGTCAGTTATAAACAACACTGTGAACAAAGCTTTTTTTGGACACAGTTGTATAAAGCATTTGGTATGGGTCAAAGACTTTGAAATTTGTCCTTTAAATATAGATGTGCATTGTAAACATACAGTTGTAAACATACAGTGTGCATTGTTACAACATACAGATTTCCTATAATCTAGACACACATTCATCAGTACAGATTTTAGAGGGATAGAATGTCCTAAATTGACCTAAAATTGTTTTACTTTGCATAAACATGTCATGATTTTTAAAGAGCTTGGGCTCTTTCATGGACAGAAACTTGGAATTTCTCCCCTCAGCTCTGATCAGTCAGGAAATAGTCCTAAATTTATCACACTTGCAAGACTGAATATTACCTGTTCTGTTGCTCAGAAGATTCTAAATCTGCAGAGATGCGCCTTCAAGGCGCAAATTTTGAATCTCTATCATCTGTGCCTCCTTCTAAAGATATGTCTCCAAGAAGGTCCCAAGGAGGAAGACTGACATATGTTGCCTTACCATATGTTTCCTTGCCAAAAATAGGATGAAAATATGACAAGTGGAAATGAAGAACTTTGCAAGACTAGTTTAAAATGAGTTGCAAGACAAGACAATAACAACTTTATTGAACTCACAGCTGCATGGAGCAGAAGACAAAATTCTTCCCTGCCATCCCAATACAAGGAAACATTGAATCTTAAGATCTTCAAGTCCAACCATCAACCTAACACCACCATGGACATTAAACCATGTCCCCAAGTGCTACATCCACACATTTCTTGAACACCTCCAGGGATGGTGACTCCACCACCACCCTCAGCAACCTATTCCAGTGCCTGACCACTCTTTCAGTAAAGAAATGTTTCCTAATAGCCAATCTAAACCTCTCTTGGCACAATCTTAGGCCATTTCCTCTCTTTCTATCACCTGATATAGGGAGAAGAGACAAAATCCTACCACACTACAACGTCTTTTCAGGTCCTTTTCTCAAGACTAAACAATTTCAGTTCTCTCAGCCACTCCTCGTAAGACTGTATGTGTTAAAACACCAGCTGTATTTCCCAGATCTTCCTACAAAACTGATAGTGAAAAAGGGAAGAGATAATCTTAGAAAGTAAAATAAAATGTCCTTCCTAAGATGCCATTTGACACACACACACAAAATAACATGAGAGAGGAAAAGAGCCTTCACACTGCTGCATTCCCCTGGGTAAAGCTGGACTAAACAAAGCACAGGCTCCAGGGCTAACCTGCTGCAAGTACATTTGACCCTTTTGCTCAAGCTGTATTTCATTAGTATATCTCAAGGAGGATGGACTGTTAAATGATTCAAACTGGATAAGATTTGCTGCAATGGAAAATTTGTTTGCCTCTGTGCCTCTCTAGTTGAAAAAGCCTTTGCAAAAATAGATTAGAAAATAATTGTGGAAAATTGGACTCTTCACCTAAGAGTAAAAAATGCAAGGGGACTTGAAACTGCATTTTAATTTGTCATGCTTCTAAATAATTTATTGTACATCTCACAATATATTGAAATTAAAACCTGAAGTATGACATACAGTAAATAATTCAGAATGACCTTTCATCAAGTGTGAGCTAGGTTATTGATACTTCATTTTAGTTAGATATTGATGTCAGCTCCTGCTGGGGATGTCTCAGCTAATTTTGCTTGTGTTGGTACCAGTGAAAAATTTAGAGCCACAAAAATTATTAGAGGTCTGGGACAATTCTGTGGGAACAGGCTGAGAAAGTTGGGGCTGTTCAGTCTGGAGAAGAGAAGGTTCTGGAGATACCTTACTGAGGACACTTAAAGGGGGCCTATAAGGATGGGAACAAACTTTTTTAGCCAGGCCTGTTGCAACAGAACAAAAGGTGATGGTTTTAAACTAAAAGAGAGGAGAATTAGATTACATAAAAGGAAGACTGTGACTTTTTTTCCAAGGGATGTGTTGAAAAATTGGCACAAGTTGCCCAGATACGTAGTAGATGCTCCATCCCTGAAAACCTGATCTAGTTGAAGATGTCCCTGCTCACTGCAGGGTCATTGGACTAGATGACCTTTAAAGGTTCTTTCCAACCCAAAGCATTTTGTGCTTCTATGAAGTCCTCCTTTAGCCAGTCTGCATACTCCTTGTACTTGATGCTCATTCAGTTTTCCTAATAAAGTGACTGTAAGGCAGGTTTGCTGAAGCCTGAGAAGCAAAAGCAAATAACGTTAGGGTGTAGCCTCACATTTCTTTAGAAGCAGCCACACTACCTTGAGGATAAGGCTGCAGTTATTGATCAAAACCTGATTGTCTCCACTAAATATCGAAGATGCCTGAGAAGCATGTGCACAGCAGCCACAGCAGCGAGTGCTGGAGCAGTGTTATTTTCAGATCAAGGGCACCCGCTTTCCTACCGGCAAGACTGTTTTTGCTATTTGAGATTGAAATCTTAACAATCAATTAGTATCTCATTAGTGTTCTATTTACATAGCTAATTAAGATAATTTATGAAGAAAGGAAACATTGGAGACTCCCCAGCACAATCAATTGAGTTTAACTTTGGTGAAGCAGATAGCCAGATATATGTAGAGCTTCCTTTTCAATTGGACAATAGGGAGAATAAAAGGACATAAACCCACAAGCAGAAAACAGCCTTCCTGGACGATGGCAGGAAAGCATAATTTAGACTTCCTTGTGCCTCAGTTCCCACTGACCAGAGTTAATGAGCTTTCCATTCCCACACGCTCTATTTAGGGTGCTGATTTCTTTTAGGCAGAAAATGTGGTTTCCCCTCCCTTCTTCCCCCCCCCCAAATATCTGAAAACAGAAGGGGGCTCATCCAGTCTGTTTGAAATTGTGGATCAGTCTTGTTCAGCCCATCTCAGAGGAGGTCTATACATTATTGTAGGTAATCTAGAGTTTACTGCAGGACAGTAAAGTAAATTTGGCACTACAGAAAGAAAGTGAGTTTGGTACTACCAAGCTTCAGGAAAGATTAATATTGAAGTTACTAGTTTCTGTAGTGAGAGATGGTATTTAGAGAATTGTCCAAAACGCCAAACCCCTTGGTGCTGCCTATAGGTTATATTCTAAGAATTACAGGATTTTATAATGGCTGGAGGGGACTAGCTCTGTCCTTAGGAGGTAGGAAGAAGCCAATTATTTTTAATTTGGAGGGTTTTAGCATCTCTGGTCTTGTGGAACTGTAGCTTGTGTTTGCAAGTAGCAGTACAGCAAGAAAATGGAGCCTCAGCCACCCATGGCAGAAGGAAATCAAACGGCAGGAAATGTGAACTGTTGGGTTTGGTTTCCAATGCCAGATTGGGAGTTAATCTGATCAGGACCTAAGCCTTACAGCTACTTCTGTGCATGTTCACCAGAAGTCTCTGTAGAACAAGCCATGACCCAGACTGGATTGACATTTCTGGCAGAGGACAGAAACTTCTGTGACACCACACCCAAGTTCATTCCCACAGCCTTGGGCAGCAAATGTCTGAGGAAGATGGAGCTGTGGCTGGAAGTGTCCAGAACGGTGCTTCACATGGCTGTGCTTACCTGCCTTGGCAATCAGGTGTTCCCCTACTTTTTTGGGAGAACTGCTCTGGGGAAAGACAATCTTTTAAAAGCAAGAGAGACGCTTATTTTTCATTAAAACCAGATATTGACATTTCCTGTCTCTTAAAACTTTTGTTCTTGAACCATTGTTGAGGACAAAATCTGAATCTGGAGCATCTGTGGGAATCATGGGAGACTGCCTTTTAGGAAAAGATTTAATTTTTTTTGGTCATGTTTAATCAGGGAATAGTCCCAGAAATGCCAAGGTATTATACCATTTATAGGATGGGGTAGGTCTCCAGCTGTTTTAAGTATGCACAGTTTGAGCTGAGTTGAGCAAGGTCACTAGATTTAGACTTCATATTCCTCTCCAAGTCTTAAAATGGGAACACTAGAAAGTTGCAAACCCAAGTTGAGCTAAAGCAAGAAGTGCCCTGTGTTATACTGACATGTATTCAGACCCAAAGAAAAAGCTATATGAAGCTATATAAAAGTGTGAATCTGTATTTATGATCTGATTGCAATTTTTAGCAAGCTGACTCTAGAGATTAAACAATTCATAGAGGCAGTAGAGAAATTTGTAGATCTTTGGGTAGGCACAGGCAATTTAATATCTAATGATGACATCTAGACAATAAAAAGAAGAAACAAATATATTAAAATGAGAAGCAATCCATCTTCTTTCCCACACTAAAAATGCTTTGGTCACCCCTGGTCTTCCTGGGAAATACCTTGTTGAAGGCATTTATAGTGAGAGATAGGTAATGTAGTGGATGTAGTGCACTGTACACTATGAAATGCCTGTATGAAGTCTGTGTGTAGCTGATTTGTATAGAGTGTGGAAAAATTGTCTGATTCCATCTTTTTGTTTTTGTATCCATATGTCCATGGACATGGTGGAAGGTGAGTAGTGCTTTTGCCTCCCTTCCCTGTAAGAACAGGGATAGTGACAGGGGTTGGATTGTTTCAAGCTATGCTTCAATACACAGCACAGCATGGAAAGTGTGAGTAGGTCTGGGATTTACCTCCAAGCTGGGAGCCTGACTCTCATTTTAAGGGGCACCTGAGTGCTTTATGCTCTGGACTGAGCCTCAGTGCCTCTGAGGAAATGCAGAAATGTAGAAATACAGCTGGTGCTGCACTGAAATTGATTTAATTTACTGCATGGTCCAACATTTACTACTGCAGGATAAGACACTTTTCTCTGCAGGAGGGTTTCAGTGAGATTATTAAACTTGTGCTTTGCTGTCTTCTCTCCCCTTTGCATCTTTGATGATGTTGCAGAAGCTCTTCATTTTTGTGCTGCTTCTGATCCAGTTGGTGCAGATCACATGGGCAGCATTCCCAGGGTGACTGGGTCACCCAGGAAGAGAAATCAGCTTGGGAAAATTACTCCTCTTTTTTCATACATTCTTGTTTGTCCTCCTCCCCACAACCTCCCATGAGTGTGTCTCTCACACTAACAACAACAACAAAAATACAGTAATAATAAAAAATAAAGGGGGGGGAAGGCAAAAAAAGCTTTGAGCTTTTTTTTTTTTTAATTCAGGAAAGCTTATGTTCACTGAAAACAGCAATTACTTGAATTTAATTGGAACCATTTTATGTAGTTCCAGACTCATTGCTTGATCTCAATAATAAAAGAACTTACAAAATATTTTTGTTACTAGAGGAATTGTAGTTGGGCAGGCCAGATCATCAATCATGATTTCCTTTTGTAGGCTTAATATGAACCTCATCTGCTTTTGAACAAAACAATGTTAGCTGAAAAGTTAGCTACTGTACCTCCTGCTATGGCAGGGAAAGGAATGTGGCTCCTACAGATGTTTAAATCCTGGCTTACAAGTTAAAGATTTTAAGTGTGAATTATTTCTTAAATTAATTTACATTTCATTTAAATAGAACAGGAAAGAATGTATTTGTAATATAGAAGTCCTAAGTGAGAACAGGACCCCACTAAGCAAAGTGATGTGTACATGCTCAAAGGAGAGACAAACCAGCTCTTTGAACCTGTTTACTGCAGAAACACTAGTTTTGGCAGAAGAGATGGAGTGGAGCTGGGTGGCTGTGGCTGGGAAGGATGTATCTGAAGGGAGGGGCTGGCAGCCTGTGCTTTGATCAACTGAGCTGTTTGGGACTGTGTTGTTTGCAGATGGGCTTGATTTAGAAAGTTCCTGTGCTGAACAGAGGGCAAATGGAGAGAGGAGGAAAGGGTCCTTCATCTCTAGGATGGATTGACCACTGGAAATGCAAAACCTGAACAAGGTAACAAGGTGTTACCAAGCTGCAGCTTGTATAGGAGAAATTGCTTCCCCTTGGTTGCACACAGGTAGTGCTTAAGTGGAGATCACTGGTATCTTCTGCCCAGTTTATAGCTTCATAGTGAAGGAATAAAACTTGAATGAGGTTTGACTGAATAATTGTCTCTAGTGGACAGATTCTTTTGGGGGAGAGATTTGAAACCATGTGCTTGTCCTGTGAACTGGATAAAACAGCTTCACTCCCATCATTGAGCTGTTCTTAAAAATAATCTGAGATTAAAAAATGCTCAAAGATGTAGAGCTCACATATCCACATCTGACATTAGCACTTTCTGCTAAAACAGCTGTTTGTCCCTGCTCCTCTTCCAGTCCCCAGAGCTGCCTCTCTCCTTTCACCTGTCAGCAGAGCAGCACATGATTGATCCCTGACCTGGACCTGAGAAAATAGTTGGACTTAACTTAAATGTATGGAGAAGTTTTGTCCTAACTTGGAGTGTATGTGGAGACTGGAGTTAGGGTGCACGTGAACTGGAGGAGGCACTCTCATTGGGCCTGTGGGAAGAAAAAGACAATCCCTTCCCCTGCTCCCTGCAACCAGAACAGGGTTTATGGCCATAGTGTGACACTGATAAAGAGTATGCTAGTCCCATGCTAATTTGGACCAGCTTGTGGACCAAACGCAACGTGAAACTACATTGTGGTACTGGCTGTTAGTGTGCCAAAGCTCCATAGATCCTGGCAAGCCTGTGCACAGTTACTTCATTCCTCAAATAACGATTTCATTCTTCAGTGGAATAGCTGAGCGTGGGCCATGGCCCTGCAGGAGTCCTTGGGAGTCCTCTTGCCTCACCACAGCCCAGGAGCACCCTGGGATCCCACCCTCTTTCAGTCCAGACCTGCCCCAGAGCTGCTTTCTGAATCAGTGGAACTCTGCTTTCAAGTGGTTTCCCCGCTAGGCTGCTTTAAATGCTCTGTTATCAACAGCTTCTGTACAGATAAAGAAAAGGTGCGTTCAACAAGTGTATGAAATCACAATCTGTTGACTGAAGTGATGACAGTGTTAATGTGGGTGATGCATCCCCATGAGGACATGGTACCTGGGCAGGCAGAGGTAGGCATAGCCTGGGGCTGCACCTGCACTAGTAAATAAAGCACTGTCCAGGTACACTTTTGGGCGCATCTAAAAGCCAGTTGTCAGGACACCTCCGGTATAATTTAGGGTGAGGCCAAGAAGCTTTCTCCTAAATGATTTCTAGCTGTGGTTTGTTCTAACACTCTTGGGACCATCCCCAGGCAACAGTTTGCATGCAGCCACCCCCAGCGTGGAAGCTAGCAGTGAAGCAGGCTTTTCCATGCCAGCTTGCCTCTGTGCCCAGGAATGTTCCCAGATGCACTTAATTTACTAGTAGAGTTGTAGCCTTAGAGGAAGAGATACAAACAGGCTGTGAGTCTAGCTTGCTCCCTTGGAATTTTGCCCTGGGCTTTGGAAGAAGAGGATTTTGTTTCTCTGGAAATGCAGTAGGCTCAGGACAAACATGGAGTGATGTGCTGATGAAGGGAAGAGCAAAGAAGGAGAAGGAGTATCATACATTTTTCATCACATCTTTGAGCTTGGGCAGTGATATGACAGGTCACTTTGGTGTTGCTGGATATGGATTTCTAGTTAAGGCTCTAAGGTGGGTTTAAATAGTGCCTTCAACACAGAGGAAGAGTTGTAGGTTTGAATAGCTGGGGAGAAACTAGAGATGTTCTTCCCTCTCAACCCCAGTTTCTGGACTGAAAACCTCTCCTTATGTTAGCTTTGCAAGCCCAGCACAGCGACTGAAGTCTTCCAAGCTGCAGGTGCCAACTTCCAAATGCCCATGCTACACGCTTCTAGCCCAGTAAGGGTGAGACAGAGGTTCATTTCCCAACTAGGGTTTCATTTTTCTGCTTAAGATGGTATCTGATGCCGAAAGTTGTTCTGCATTTAGGATGTGAAATACTACAATGAGGGAAGAGCTCTAATGCCTCCTTGTTTGGGTGGGTTATTTAGCCTTTCCTGGCTTTATTACATCATTTATACCAAAGTAGTGCTATTACACTTTGTCAGTAGCAGGGCTAATGAAGGGATTGCCAGGAGCAATGTCCCCTCTTGAGGGACATTGAAAAATACTATTTCTCGGAACACAATGGGGATTGTCCTTCTGCTCATCTGCTGCTCTGCTTAAAATGTTTAAATAATCACCATGTGGCAGCTCAGGACCTCCTTTCCACATGGGGTTTTGGAAAAGCCACAGGGCAGATCAAAAGCCAAAGAGATGGACTTTAAAGCTAGCTGCTGCAGTAGCTGATCCCCAACATCCTGGGATTGACAACACCACCATAACATCAGCAGCATCTGTTTGAGTGTCTTAGGTAGGTTGTACACATTGTTTGTGTGCAAAAAGGATAAATTGGACAGTTTAATGCACCAGGACAACTGTAAGATTAAATATATCAATCAAGTCTTCAGTTCCTGCCTTTTGTTATTGCTTTGGAGCTAGTAGCAAAAGCAACCAAGTCTTGTAGTGACAGCCGACACAGACAGCTTGTTGCAGCAATACGGCTGGGATGTGCAGTCATGAAAATCCACATGCCTGCAGTGGACCAGCACAGGGCCTGTAGGCTATTTTGCCCAAAATTTATGGCCTTACTGATGTGATGGATAGGAGCTAGCCCAGCTCTTCTATATATAGTGGGCATTTTCAGTCTTAGAACCTACAAGGCTTATTGAATACAGGAAAAATATTTGAAATAGAAGCCATCATCATGATTCAGTGTGAAGAATTTTGTATTTTTGAATTTTTCTGGCTGAGAAATCACGTCTGCTTAAGGAAAAGAAACCTTTATTCTATCAATTGGAGAGTTTGTAGAAATGCTTTTTCACAGTTTAAGCTCTGGTAAATTCATCAGAACATGTCCAATATTGTAAAGGGATTGAAGGAAGGAAAAAAACCCAAATATTTACATGTTATTACAGTGGTGTATATTTTTAATCTAAGTTCCTTAATAATAATGTCTGATATGTTAGAAGTTGTTTAGGGAAAAAATAGATACAAAGCAGTCTACTTTTTATTAAATTTATTTTGTAAGGAAACTATTTTCCCACCAGCTGTAGAAACAAATGTCACGTTCGATTGTGCAACTTGGAATTTCCACTGGCATGGAAAGAGTGGCCCTTCATTTCCAGAGATTCCTTTTCGATGTCTATATTTAGGTCCTTGGGCTTCTTCCTACGCTGTGTGGGCATCTGAACCAGGATTTACATTATTTGAGGTCGCAATTTTGGGATTGCCGTGATCTTGCTTCTTCCCTGATTTACTTGCTGGCGGTCTTTTCCTGCCAAACAAAGAAGGGCAGGAGAAATTTTGCAGCAGTTCTTTTCTTTTTCAAAACCCAGTGGCTGTCAGGGCTGTACACAGAGGCTTGGGATGGACACAGGGGAGTAGAGAGCAAGGGAGGAGGTCAAAAGGGCAAAATAAATGGAGTTTGTTCCATGATTCCCCAGTTTGTTTGTCTGTTTAGTGTTTTGATTTATTTGAAAGGAATTTATTCTGTGGCTGAATAAATTAATGTATTCAATGTTTAGTACATGCATGTTAAGTGGATGTGAATGTTTACTGAGTTTATACACTGTCTAGAAAACAGCAAATGTAACAAAAGGCAAACTTCTTACAGTAATACAACAGCCAAGGCTGCATAAATCCAGTTAGAGAACTCAGAATTGTTGGGAATAATGCAGTTTGTAATCAGACAGCCCTGCACAGCATGAATGGTTTATAGTCCTGCTTTTTCAACCTAATCCTGAATGAGCTGAAGGACACAGTTTTACAAGCACATAAAGTATGGGTAGATAGGTCATTTCAAATTTCAGGGAAAAAAAAAAAAAAAAAGGCAGGCATCTGAGCTAGTTAATGGTATTGAGGAATGTAATGGCTCAGGCTTTCCCAAAGTGGAAAGCTGTACAGCACCCATCCTGCAGTGGAGCCTGAAGAAAAGCAAGAGGGAGGAGGTGATGGCACAGCAGGTCAGGGAATTGACTGTACCTTCTACTGTGGTGACTGACCTGGTTTGAGAACAAATCTGTGCCTCAATACTTTGACCATCTTGAGGATCTTGATCATCCTTTGGATGATCCTTTGGATGATTTGGAGCACAAGCCCTGTGAGGAGAGGCTGAGGGAGCTGGGGTTGCTTAACCTGGAGAAGAGGAGGCTAAGGGGAGACCTTATTGCTCTCTACAACTACCTGAAGGGAGGTTGTAGCCAGGTGGGGGCTGGTCTCTTCTCCTAGGCAACCATCACCAGAACAAGAGGACACAGTCTCAAGCTGTGCCAGGGGAGGTTTAGACTGGATGTTAGGAAGAAATTCTTCATAGAGAGAGTGATTGCCCATTGGAATGCGCTGCCTGGGGAGGTGGTGGAGTTGCCATCATTGGAGGTGTTTAGGAGACTTGATGGGGTGCTTGGTGCCATGGTTTAGCTGATTAGATGGTGTTGGATGATGGGTTGGATGTGATGATCTTGAAGGTCTCTTCCAACTTGGTCTGGTCTATTCTATTCTATTCTATTCTATTCTATTCTATTCTATTCTATTCTATTATATTCTATTCTATTCTGTTCTATTCTATGGCTGTGAAAAAAAACTCTTTTCAGCACAGATTGACTTCTGCAAGATCAGAACTTTTCTCTTTAGTTCAATGAGATGACTACATTGCTGCTAGGATTGGGCTGCAGTAAGAACCGTGGACAAGGCACTGCAGGAATTTGTCAGAAAACTATTGGGTAATTGGTACTGGGCTTTAAAAACCTGTCCGCATGAGCAGAATACTTAATGTCTCACTAAAGTTTTGTGAGTTTAACCCAAAAATTGTGTGTAACCTGATTATGCATCACTGAAAACCTGTGTGACCTATATAGATCTAAGAGGTATTCCTGTACACCTCTTAGAAAAGAAGCCTACCCCCACCCTCTACCCCTTTTTCCCTTCTGTAAAATGGAGGTAGCAGTTCTTTCTCCTCTTGGAGGGGAATGTGGAAAGGCCAAATACAGGAAGAGTATTATGACTTTGGGGCTACAGATGCTCTGAAGATAAACAATACCTTGAAGCAGTTCAATGTGTGCCAATAAAAATTAATTTCTGGAATTCAGACTGTGCTTTCTGGAATGCCACAAGTGGAGCATTGGAGCAAACAAGAGCCTGGGAATGGCCAGAGGATGTTGTTCTCTTAAGACCCCTCCCAGTCAATAAATGTACATCACAAGCAACTAAATGAAATTTACAGGGTGGTGGTTGAACTGAGACCTGTGCCCATCAGAGCTCCTCTAGAAACTGGGCAGAGCTGGGAACAAGGGATGTATTTGAAAGCAACTTGCAAATAGCTTTACTCCAAGTGTGAAGCAGGTGCAGCAGCTGATCACTTGTGCTGAGCACATGCCAGAGAGCAGACACAAAGCTTTACTATTACTTTCTGTAGGATATTTGAAAATTGGAATGATAATGACCTGAGAAAACATAACTTTACATCAGAAAATAAAATTGCAAGCATTCATTGTCAAAGGCATACTGGCAAAGAAGTGTTAGAGAGCAAGAATGCCTGATAATGCAATGTTTTTCATCCTGCAACTGAGCACAGAAAACCTTTTCATATGCCCTAAATCTGCAGCTACAATAAAGCCTTCATACAGACAATCTGCTTAAACAGAACGTCACGCTTGCCTTTATTTTATTTTAATTGCAAAACATCATCCAGTTTCAGTACTAAAATATGCACTTCTTAAGGCAATATGCGTAACTTTATATTATCCTCCATTTTTCTTGACGTCAAGATATCCGCAGTGATGAAATTATAAGCTCCTGAAGTGGACCATCTATGACGCAGCCATTTCTCTTGTGTGTGGGGCAATACCCTCACCTTATTGTCTTTCTAAGACTTATATAATGGAAAAAAGAAAATCCTTCTTTGCTCCAAATCTCCTGATTGGAATAGTTAGCATCCCTGTCTCTACAGCCTTTAAACGTGAGTCTGTAACAACAAAACCAGAAGGAATTTTGCCACTGTCATTATGATATGATTGAGCCATGAGATTTCAAATATTTGAGATTACTATTGGCATTAACCTAGTATTTAGCCCCAAACAATAGAGGTACCTAACCCTTAGTGCTGTTACTTGAAGGTTTTGCAGGGACTTACAAGTAGATGTCAGTGTGATCATCCCTGGTTCCAAGGTGGGAAAACTGGGGCATGAAGGAAACTTCTATTACTGGGAAGAGAAATGAGGTTTTCTGAATCTTAGTTCACTGCCCAATGAATCTCCATGACCTGACAGTCTGTAACTAATCATACTGCAGGTAATTATAAGTACATAAATGGTGGCGGTGCCTGAGAATCTGTTTGGCGATGACTTGGTTGTTCTCCAGGTTGTGTAGAGGTATTACAGCTGCCTTTTTTTTTTTTCCCCTCTTTTTTTTTTTTTTTTTTTTTTTTTTTTTTTTTCCCTTTACTGATAAAAGCCATGGGTCAAATACTAGATTTTGAAATTTGGAAGTTTCTAGCATCAAGGGGAAAACAGTTAAAGGGTTATCATGACAGCCTCCCTTTTTCCTCTTTCCCCAGCAATTGTATTACAAATTATGGGAATTTGTCTTAGAACCTAAAAGTTGCACAGCTACATGACTGATAACTGCAGCCTGTGTTTGCAAATATAGCATTGTTAGGAGCAACTGTTATCATTCACTAGCAATAGGACATACTGAAAGTGTAGAGAATACTGACTCTGCATTGTATTTTCTGATAAATTCCAATTTTCCTGACACTTTGATGGAAAGAAAGCTGAGATTTGATGAATGAAATTGAGACTCATTCTGAAACAGAGCAACAGCTTTGAAGAGCTGCCAGATTTCAGCAAAGGTGAATGAAAAAAGAAATAGACATTTCTGAATAAACTGCCTTTCCCCAATTCAAAACCGATCACCATCTTGGAAATTATTTTCTCTGGTGAGAATCCATCCTTCACGGAACAGGAGACAGGCTGCACAGCAGAGACAATTGACAGATGTTAAAAGACAAACCACACTATTATGCAATATTTTAAAGAATGGCCACATATCATATTCACACAGATGCCAACAGGAAGCACAGTTCAGGAACAGAAAAGCTTTCAGATAATCTCCACTCATTATGAGGCCAAAACCTCAACATCAGTAATACATATTAACTCATTTTCAGAAGTCACCCGTCTCACATTTGGTGCCATACCATGTATGTGTTCCATACTTCAGTGCAGGTTTTTTTATCAAGAGGCTTATTCACTGAAATATGTGAGATCTGTAAAAGACCTCACTACTATTAATATTTCACTTCTCACTTACTTATATCATGGGGACAGTGGTCTAAAGTGGGAACTTTCAAACATGCTCAGCATTGGTCTAACAGGTCTGCTGAAGTCAGTAGTAAAAGTGCTGCTTCTCAGTGCACGTAGAGCATGTATTTCTGCAGACCTGTGTCTCTAACTAGACCAAAAAATAGGTAGTTCTCTTACCATCAGAGATCCAATGTTCTAGCTGAGGTCTCCTCCCCATAGCAATGGCAATTTGACCAGGTTGGAAAAAAAAAAAAAAAAAAAGACAGTACATGGTGGCAATGTATAAATGTGATTTCATACAGTATTTGTAAAAGGAAAATGCTGAAGGGAAAAGATCTTCTTCTTTCTCCCTCTAGTCTTAAAAAATAACTCTCACCATATTGTAAAACCTATCCTTATTTGGATACCTTTCTATTATTTTATTAAGAAACACCAACAATATCTGACATTGAGATCTATCAGCTGTGTTTGGGTCCTGAAAAGGAACACCTGGATGTGAAAATGTAGCAGCAGGTGCTGCTAGCTGAGTATTTACAGACTCAACAACTCTCAAACAAACCAAACCACCAACTAACCAAACCAAATAAAACCAACAGTAACAAAAAACCCAAGGAAAAAAAAAAAAAATAGTGCATGTGGGAAAGAAGAAAGAAATTAATGAGTCCAGTCAACTATACAAAACTGAGGAACAGGGAAATGAAGTTTCACAAAGGAGATTAGCTTTCCTAAAACCCCACTTCTGTACCAGATCTTTTCAGCATAAATGGTGGATTCTCTCTCTGGTAGGAGTTTAGCTGAAGAACAGACTTGATCTGAAAATTAACACTGTAAAATTAAACAACATTGTGGGAATGCACCACAGTGGGACAGGATCTGTAGCTGATGTGCTGCTCAACTCTGCTTGCACAGAGCTTGTGACAAATTGCAGTATGAGGAAATGCAGCTGACTGAGCTTCAGTTTCTTTATCCCAGGTTTGCTGCTGCTGCTGCACAACTGTAGGGTTGGGAAGAGCACAAGGGCATTATGGCTGCTGCAAAAGCTTATTTTGGGAGCTGGAGGTCTGTGTGGGGATGTCCTGGCATGTCTGTGCTCCACAGACCAAGTGCTGCATTTGTTGTACCTAAATACACCTGTCTCTGATGCTATCATGATAAAGATGTTTCTCAGCTTGTGACCTCAGGTGCATGGCTGAGGTTCTAGAGTTTAGGGAATATGTTCTAAGTGCACACTGGGAAGTCAGAGTTACTGCCCAGCAAATCCTGATCTAAATAGACAGAGATTACAAACTAGAAGGGGAGTGTGTTCAGCAAGTCAAGAGAGGTTCTTGCCCCTCTACTCTGACCTGGTGAGACCACGTTGGTGAGAGACCACAACTGGACACATTGTGTCCAGTTCTGAGCTTCCCAGTTCAAGAGCGACAGAGATAGAGATCATTCAACATAGGCTACAAGGATGATGAAGGGACTGGAACATCTTTCTGATGAGAAAAGGCTGTGAGACCTGAGGCTGTTTAGCCTGGAGAAAAGACTGGAAGTGGAACAGATCAATGTTAATAAATATCTGCAAGGTAGGTGTCAGGAAGGAGCCACCCTCTTTTCAGTGATGTCCTGTAATAGGATGAGGGGCAATGGACACAAACTGGAACCCAGAAAGTTCCACCTCAACATAAGGAAAAACTTCTTTACTGTGAAGATGCCAGAGCCCTGGAACAGGCTGCCCAGAGAGGTTGTGGAGTCTCCTTCACTAGAGATTTTCAAGACCCATCTAAGCACATTCCTGTATGACCTGTCTTAGGGGTTTCTGTGTGACCTGTCCTAGGCAATCCTGCTTTGGCAGGGGGGTTGGACTTGATCTCTGGAGGTCCCTTCCAACTTCTACTATTCTATAATCCTATGAAATTTTGTCTTTTATGGCCCAGAGAGCAGAAGAGTATGAAAATCTATTTATACAGACTCATAGAATCATGAAAGTTGGAATAGATCTTTAAGATCATCAAGCCCAGCTATTAACCTAACACCAACAATGCCACCACTAAACCAGCTTCCTAAGTGCCACATCTACATGTCTTTTAAATACCTGTAGAGATGGTGACTCAACCACTTTCCTAGGCAGCCTGTCCCAATGCTTGACAACCCTTTCGGTGAAGAAAAATTTCCTAATGTCCAACCCAAATCTCCCCTGGTGCAACTTGAGGCCATTTTTTTTGCTTGTTAGATGGAAGAAGACTAACACTCACCTGGCTCCAATCTTCTTTCAGGGAGTTGTAGAGAGTGGTAAGGTCTCCCCTCAGCCTCCCTTTCTCCAGGCTAAACAACCCCAGCTCCCTCAGCCACTCCTCACAGAACTTGTTCTTTAGACCCTTCACCAGCTTTGTTGCCCATCTTTGTACATGCTTCAGCACCCCAATGTCCTTCTTGTAGTGAGGGGCTCAAAACTGAACCCAGTACTCAAGGTGTGTCCTCACTAGTGCTGAGTACAGGGAACAAACATTTCCGTGGTCTTGCTGGTTACACAGGACTGATACAAAAATATTGAAACATTTCTGATAAAAAAATATTTATAAATCAGTGAAGGGCAAAACTATGAAAGCCTCTTGATATCAGCTCAGAGTATCTGCAGGGCTTCAGAACAACCACAAACACATTTTCCCCTTACAAGGATCATCAACCTAATATATAAAGCTCCCGGAGATAACGTGAAGCTGAGCATACAGTACAGCCTATGCTGCAGGCACAGGAGCAATTGTTGAGGCAAGAAATGACTTTTTCCTGGCATGACCCACTACAGATTGAACTGGAATGGCAATTAGATGTTGAAGTGCTCATTTAATGTCAGTGATGTGTAAACTATGTTGCCATTGTTGTTTTAGTGTTGCTTTACATAATTGGCATACCCTGAAGTCACAATGCACGGCACCTTCAGTTCATGCTGGAGACTTGCAGGAAGTCATAAAATTAAACATTATCTGTGCAATGAAAAAGTAATCTAACTTTTGAAGGATTTCACCTCATTCTGTGTCACTTCTCCCACTGTATGCACAGTGGTGAGCAAAAAACAGGTTAACAAGTGTTGGGAGCTTTTGGTATGGAGCTTTTCCATCTCTTTAATTATGCTGATGTAGTTCCAACGTGGTTTGTTATGCTAGTATGAAACTCCCTGTGTGAGCAACCTCCTCCTGCAGCTACATTTTGCTGGTATAGATGAAGTCATTCCAACGTGATAGAAAAGTCAAGAGAAAAGGGTCCCCAGGAGGACTTATTCCAGCCCAAATGTGCTAAATTCCTGCCTGAAATCAGTGGTTTTCCTCTGCTACAAAGTTGTAAGATGGAGGGAAACGGCTGCTCCCAATGGAGGATCTGGTGATGGAGCTCTCTCCCTCGTTACTGCTTTAAATCCTTCTCCACAGTAGCTCAAGGTGTCAAAGGCTGTCTATGTCTTTTGCAAATGAAGCCCTTGAGAGGCATTGCGAAGAGCTCTCCATACGGAGCACTCACTTTGCCGACACTGAGCCTTGGGCTAGCACCGGGACCCCAGCTAATGACTGTGCTGATGGCTTTGGCTTTGATGAGGACCCTAAACTGTCAGGTATCACATACCTATGCGAGAAGAGCCAGGTCCTACCGCAGAGTCCAAGAAACCGAACATGAGAAGGGACAAAGGATTCATCCCTATCCCCGAGTTACTAAATCTCGTCGGGATTAAAAGATTTGCCATCAAGACATTGCCAGGATTGGGAGTTCCAGCTCCCTGAGCATGGACCTGCCTTCTTCACCCTGTCACCTCTGTCCTCCTCCGTGCCTGTACGCAGCCGAACAGGGACTGCAAACCAGGGAATGCCAGCGTGAGCACCATCCACATCCCCACAGGAAGTGCGACTCGGCCACAGGGCAGGTGCCAGGCAGAGGCCGGGGTCCGCGGGCTGGTTCGTGATGGAATTGCCGTGTCGGGACCGGAGATCCGCCGCATTTCCACCACTGGAGGGCAGCCACATCTTAAAAAAATATAACACAACGCAAGCCCTCTGCCATGCGCACGGTCGGGGCTGAGCCCGCCGTCGCCTGCACCGCAGCAGCCGTCCGGGAGGAGACTCCTCCCCGAGTCTCGGTGCTTCTTTTTCGGCGAGGCGAGAAAACCCTCCCGGTTTCCAGCCCGGGCCCAGGCAACAGGCTCCTGCGCACTGGTAGAAAAATAAATAAATAAAAACTAATTTAAAAAACTAACAAAGTTGAAACTCTTTCTAAAGCACCGGGATTCTCCCGGTACCTTACGTGACCTTCACACTTTACCATCCCCGGCAGCCCGGGGCACAGTGTTAATCCGATTTGTGGTGGCGTAGCGCAGCACTCGGGGGCCTCACAACGGGTCATTGTTCGGTCCGGTCCGATATCCCGCTCCAGGCGACCGTGCCTGGAGCGGGACGCGGGACCCGGCAGGCGGTGCTTCCCACACCAGCTCAGAAAGATCCCTTAACGGGACGGGACGCCCGCCCCTGTCCCGCGACCCGGGCGGGCGAGGGAGGGAACGGGCGAAGGAGGAGGGAGGGAAGGCACGGAGGGAGGGAGGGAGGCGGCGTTTCCTTTAAAAGCCGGTGCGGGGCCGCAGCCCGCTCCCACAGGGCGGCTGTGATTGGCGCGGGCCCGCGAGCCTCCGGGGTCGTGACATCGCCGAGCAACAAAAAGGCCCGGCGGCGGCGGCGACCCAGCCACCCCCGGCAATGGTGCGGTGCGGTGCGAGCGGCGGGCGGGCGGGCCGGCGGGGCAGCGGGAGCGGGCTCCTAGCGCGGCTGCTCCACGCGGGACGGCATTAGCAGGAGCAGGCTGCTCCCCACCCTTTTTTTTTTTTTTCCCCTTCTCATTTTCTCCTCCCTCCTTTCTTCTTTCTTTTTAAGGGAGTGGAGGAAAGTCAAGCTTCATCTGAATATTACTGCAGGAGTCTCAGTAAATGTCTGTCTGTCTGATGCGGGTGATGCAAAGGACATTTTTAAAAAGGAGCCTCCTAACTCCGTAGACATAGGGACCCATTCACGGGCAGGCACATGCGAGGAGGAAGAAGAAGAAGCAGTAACTTTTTCGATCTCTGCTTTTAAAAGGGAGAAGCCCTTCCCTGGTCGGGACTTGCTTTCTGCCTCCTCAACTAGCTGCTAAAAGTATGTTTCTGAGGCGGACTGGACTTCAGGGAACTTATGTTTTCTGCTCGGCAGCTGTAGAGGAGCAGCAGCGAAGTCTGGAGTAACACCAAGTGATGCGGGAAAAACACCCCGAGAGCCGAAAACCCTCCTGCAGACACAACCCCCGCTGCTGCACACAGGTATAACTTCGGCTCCACTGAAAGCCTTCTCCGCAGGATGTCTCCGTGGGCCACGGCAGAGGTGCTAGCGCTCTGGAAGAGAGGGGGACGGGACAACTAATCATAACAATTCTAATGATAATAACAATGATGATAAAAATAATCCAGCGCCGAGTTTCACGGGGAGAATACCACCCTGTGGGTTTGGCTAAGGACGTAACAGGATTTGTGTTTTCCTCCTTCCCCTTCTTCCACTCCGCCGAGGGAAAATAGCTTTCCCTTGCTCTCCTTTTGGAGAAGCCGCCGTCCCGGCGCGGAGCCGCGGCCCGGGGGAAGCCGAGCCAGCCCAAACTCCTGCGGCTCGGAGCGGGGAGGGGGAAGCACGGGCGTCGGGACGGGAGCACAGCAGGGAAGGTCGCTTTGAGCGTCGGCTGGGGCTGACACCCCCTTCCTTTCCTTTCCCTGCGGATCGGGCGGCGGCGGGAGGCCCGGTCCAGGCAAGGCGTGAGGGCGCACACCTGCGACCCGGCCCCGGAGGTGCACCCGCCGCACTGACAGCGGCCGCCCCCTCCTCCCCTTCACCTCCGTGCTCCTTTGTTGCGGACCAGCCCCGCTTCGCTCCCCCGCCCCGTCCCGCCTCGCTCCCTTTGATCGCCTGCCACGGGGATTTTCGTGCCTCGCTCCGCCGCCGAGCACCTGAAGCGGCCCGGCGGGGCCCCATGAGGGGCTCTTTCGCGCCCACCCGCCGGGTAGTGGCCGAGGATCAGCTCGCCATGGCTCGCGCCTCGCCCCGCGGGGGTCAGGCTGGGCGCCGGGGTGGGACCCACCTGCGGACCGTCCCCGACCGCCCTCCCCCCACTGCGGCGCGCTTCCCCGGCGCGGTGTCTGCGCTGACTGGCTCCTATCGCCTCCTCCTCCGCGCAGGTTGATCATGGTTGCCGTGACCCGTTCTCTCCTGGCGCTGCTGCTCTGCCAGGTGCTACTGGGCGGCGCGGCCGGCCTCATGCCGGAGGTGGGTCGGCGGCGCTTCATCGAGCCGGGCCGCGCCGCCTCGGCCGCGCAGCGTCCCGAGGACCTCCTCAGCGAGTTCGAGCTGCGCCTGCTCCACATGTTCGGGTTGAAGCGGCGGCCCAGCCCTGGCAAGGACGTCGTCATCCCTCCCTACATGCTGGACCTCTACCGTCTGCACGCGGGTCAGAAACTGGGGCAGCCGTCGGCGTTCGGCTATCCGCTGGAGAAGGCCACCAGCCGCGCCAACACCGTCCGCAGTTTCCACCACGAAGGTAGGGGCGGGGGCTGGGGGAGCGGGGCTGCGGGCGCACGGCCTGGGGCTGGGCGGAGGGGGGCGGGCGGCAACGGGCGCGGCGGTGCGTGGGGGCACCAGCAGCAGGACAGGCTGAGGGAGCCGAGGAGAAAGGGGAGGGCCGGGGAGGAGCGTCGGGGAGGATTCCGCTCCGGGAGCGCGTAAGTTTGGCCGCCGGTAACGCAGCGCTGAGTACACCGGAGTGGCCGGGTACTTCCAGGCGGGTTTCTTACTGGGATCCCGGCTGCAGGACCAGGGCGTGTGCTGCAGGGACGCTTGCTTTGCGAACCTTTCTTCTCCCTCTGTCCGACGGGAGGTTCCCGTTTTACTTTTCCCGCTAAAACAAGGCAGCTCTGCGTTAAGCATTCCCACAAATAGCTTTTCTGTTGTAAGTGAAGAGCAGGAAAGTCTCCCTAATGCGCGGCTGAGCCGGCGCCGCTGCGGAGGTTTCTAATCCTTATATAATCCCCGTGAGAGATCAATGAAATAATCAATCGTGGCCACCTCAAGAGCTCCCTCACGCCGCCATCGAGCTCTCAACTTAAGGTAACACGGCCAAATGCAGAGTGAAGCATCCAGCAGCACCTCCACACTTTTCCCCTTACAGTCCACCGAGGCAGTGGGCCCTCAGGGACAGGCCCTTACTGAGCAACTGCGTGCATTTTTCGGTTTATGGAGCCAAAACAGTCGCTGCGGCAGTAGCCACGGCTCGGGTAGGCCCTTGAAGCTGGTGGTTCATGTGTCGCTCGTATGATCTTTGGGAGACCCTTCGCCAGGTTGTAAGTGTTCCAGGATCCTTGTCTCCAGTGCTAGCGTGCTGTAGCCTCGCTGGAAAACTAATGAAGATTAACTTTTCCCGCGCTTTTCATGTTGAGGAAAGAAATTAGTTAGTATTTATATTTCTGATGGATAAAGGAGGTGGCCTCGGAGAAGTGAGTGTGCTGTTTACTGGGAAGCCGTATTGTAAGAGAGGAGGTGAATGATGAAACCTCTCATTATCTGCATATCCCTACAGGGGAAGTAAACATCTAGTAGTGAGTGGGGAAAAGCCAGCACTCGGTCATTTAGTTTAAACCTGAGTATGGCAGGCAAAGGGGCTGTGCAAGACAGGAGCCTAAGGGGCAACATTTATAAGTGTCAAGCAAATGAGCAGTTTGAAGTAATTGTACTGTTATAGCAAATACTGGTTTTGACATGAAAGCTATTCTATAATTTTAGCAAAACTTAGTGGCTTTTTGAAAGCAAAAATTTGTCTTGTGCCCATTTAAAACATCAGCATGTTTACAAATATTGATCTGGTCCTGAAATACCATAAAGCTGAGCCTTACCTCATCCAAATAAATCATACTGGATTCAAAAGGGAATAGTTATGGCTTCCCCTTAGGAAATGAACAGTTCTCCAGGATGCTTAGCACCAAAAGTAAACCCCATGGAGAGAGATTTGTTTTGGCACATTTAATTTCTTCAATGTCTGTAGCAACAATGTACTACTTAACAGCCCTAGATACATTTTATTCCCTCCATTCAGTTTTTTGTTGACTTAGAGGTGAGAACCACCTGGGATTCAGTTATTTATAACATTTTATTGTTGTTGTTTTTCTGAAACCCTGCTGTTTAGAAGTGACTTTTTTAATTACCCTTATCCCATCCACTCATTTTCAGCAGTTGAACCTTCCTGCCATTCTTTATGTCCTTTTGGGGTAAATACTGGAGTGGGCTTTGTAAAGTGCTGTTACACCATTGAGTTTGTTGTCACTATGTTCCAAATATCCACGTGTTAAGACTTATAAGTCACCTAAATTGTGGAGTAGTATTTTCCAGAATGGAATTTTAAAAATTGATGTTAGAGCCATATTCTTGGGGAAAAAAGCAGCAATGTAATAATTACCCTAAGTCTTTAACCAGGTTTAATGATTCTCTTCAGACCCCCACTAACTCTGCTGCTAGAGTTTTCTCATGAATATTCTTGCATTCCAAAGTAATGCTATGTGTTTCTTGCCACTTATTACACCTGGAAGGTAAAGGGCACCAGTATTCAAACAAAAATGCATTAAAAAAAAAAAAGGGAAAAAAGAGTGAAGCACTCTTAACTTCATGCTATACATGCTTGCCTACATAAACAGAAGGAAAAGAGAGATGGTATTTTCTGCCTGAAAGCCTTTCAGATCTTGTGTGTCACATGTTATAGCTGTCATTTGAAAGTTGCCAATAGCAGATTACCTAAGGGGTTTGGTTCCTGATTTATTTTCCCCCCCCTTTTCTTTTCCCTGTTTAATCAAATTAGAAATTTTGGAAGAACTGCAAGAAACAAGTGGGAAAACAGCACGACGTTTCTTCTTTAATTTAACTTCTATCCCTAATGAGGAGTCTATCACCTCAGCTGAACTCCAGATTTTTCGGGAACAGGTGCACGGAGCCTTTGAGAACAGCAGCAGCTACCATCACCGTATTAATATTTATGAAATTATAAAGCCAGCCACAGCCACCTCTAAGGACCCTGTCACAAGACTTTTGGACACCAGGTTGGTGCATCATAATGCAAGTAAATGGGAAAGTTTTGATGTAACACCAGCTGTTTTGAGGTGGATTGCACATGGACAACCTAATCATGGGTTTGTGGTAGAGGTGGTTCACTTGGACAAAGAGAACAGTGCCTCCAAGAGGCACGTTAGGATTAGCAGGTCTTTACATCAGGATGAAGATAGCTGGTCTCAGCTCAGGCCATTATTAGTAACGTTTGGGCATGATGGCAAGGGACACCCGCTTCATAAAAGAGAAAAGCGTCAAGCAAAACACAAACAGCGTAAACGCCACAAATACAGTTGCAAAAGGCATCCGTTGTATGTGGACTTCAATGATGTGGGGTGGAATGACTGGATTGTTGCCCCTCCGGGGTATAGTGCCTTTTACTGCCATGGGGAATGTCCTTTTCCATTGGCAGATCATCTAAACTCAACAAACCATGCCATTGTTCAAACTCTGGTCAATTCAGTGAATTCCAAAATCCCCAAGGCTTGCTGTGTGCCGACAGAACTGAGTGCTATTTCCATGCTCTACCTTGATGAAAATGAGAAAGTTGTTTTAAAGAACTATCAAGATATGGTTGTGGAGGGTTGTGGGTGCCGCTAACACAGCAAATATATTAGACAAATGCAAAAAAAAGAGGAGAAAAAAAAAAAAAAAAAGCTGACACTTTAATATTTCCCAATGAAGACTTTATTTATGTAATGAAATGGAAAGAAAAAAAAACCACAACTATTTTGAAAATATATTTATGTCTACAAAAAGTTGGGAAAACAAATATTTTAATCAGAGAAATATTCCTTTAAAGATTTTAAATGTATTTTAGTTGTACATTTTATAAGGGTTTAACCCCAGCACATGAAGTATAATGGTCAGATTCTTATTTTGTATTTATTTACTATTATAACCACTTTTTAGAAAAATAGCTAATTTGTATTTATATGTAATCAAAAAGAAAAAAAATATAGGGTTTGTACATAATTTTTCAAAATTGTAGGTGTTTCAATTGTGTGTATTTAAGTTGAAAAGAATACATGGAAGGTTACTATGGCAAAGTGCATAGCACATTTGCTTTCTGCTGTGCTACTGTTAAGGTCACAAGTTCAAGTCCAGAAAAAAGTGGTTAATCCACTCTGCTGACTTTCAAGATTATTATATTGTACAATTCTCAGGAATGCTGCAGGGTGGGCTCTCCAGTCCATGAGAACTGGCATCCTCTTTAGGTGGAACAGTTGGATAAAAACCAGACGGTGCTGATCTAGTATAAATACTGCTATTCCAAACTAATTTGCAGCATGAATATAAGAAGGGCCAAAAGAAATCCTGCGGGGGGGGTGGTGGGGGAAAGCTAAATCCATTCTAGATCTACAGAAAAATGAATGTTTGATGTTTCCTTTAAAAGTCCTTCCTTAAAGTCCTGGCCAAATACAAAATAATAAAAACTGAAATGTCTTTTTTTTTTTTTTTTTTTTTTTTTTTTTTTTTTGGTCATTATGTATGCTAAAGAGGAATATTTACCTTATTTGCACTGGCTCTTGCCTTTAACAGTTGGAAAAGCATTGCATACTTCCTCCCCTCAGATGAGAGCTCACTTCTGTGGAGTCTTATAGTGAAATTAGTCTTCAGTTTTTCTCCTGTGTACAGCAAGCTGTTGTCTTATACGGCCTCCTATCAAACCTCAGCTGATTGTTTAGCTGATTTCCAGATTACCTTTCCAGGGTTTTGTGTTTGAAAGCTTTCTTTTTCTTCCCAAATGTTTGAATTTGTTTCAGGTAACAAATCATAGAATTCTGATATTTATGAAAAGCCCAGTCTATAAGGAAAAAATGGTGTGCTTACGCAGTCATCACAGGGATAACTTGTGCTTACATCTTACTTTTCAAATCCTTTGTCAGGGACAAACCCACAATTTGAAGCTGGCAAGTACAGCATTAAAACTGATACTTTCCATGCCTGTTGTGTGTTAGGAGACTGCGATGGCAGTCAGATTAGTAGCTGTAGAACCTGGGATGAGCATGGAGAGGCTGAGTTGCTGCTTGTGTGAGAATTGTGCTGAAATAGCAGAGTGGGAAAGTGACTTGAATGGGCTTCTTGGTGATCTGTTGCGGAGTGCACTGAAGCTGGGAACAGAACAAAATCATGTTAGACTGCTAATGGTGAGTTCCTGCCTGTTTCAGGAGCTCTCCACTGTATTTAGTGGCTATACAGTGACTGTGCTGATGCCTCCAGTGATGTCAGAATTCCCTTGCACTCTGTCATGCATCTGTTTCTGGATTTGGTGAACTGAGGCAGCAGTTCCTAAAGCCATGTATGCACTTGTCCTGTTAAAGATGTCTCAAAGTCAGCTCTGAGAATCTCTGATTTGAACCTCTTACTAGCCTTTTTATTAATAGAAACCTCCTGTTTCTCCTGGCCCTCCTCAAACTCTTGCTTTTTTACAGAATCATCTGGGTTACCCAAAGGTACCAAATAGGTTTGCTGATCAGAAAGGGTAACTTGATGGTGTCTTACAGGTCTTCTTATAAAGAACAGTCCTCTATGATTAATCATCACAAAACAGCAATGCGCACAGTGGATAGGAGAGAAACCAATTTTCTATTGGCTCCTTCAGTTTTTCTCTTGGGAATTTAAACTGTCTTAGGCTATCTGTAAGTTTCAGTGGCAAGAGAAAAACTTACGTAGCAGTGTTTTTAATAGCTAGTAGGGAACAGTCCACCGCTCCGCTTGTTTTTGAGAGGTAGCTGATGTTATTGGTTATCCTGGTTCTACATAGCCATGGACACTGGATGGATAACCCCTGCTTTTTCTGAAGACCAGAGTGTTTTTGTTGGATAATGTTTTCAGTGAGGAACCTGATATGTACAGAAGTTTAGTTTGCCTTTTGTTTCTTGTCAGCTTTAGTAGTGAGGGAATTTGTTGCTTTGGGAAGGTTGTCAGCTGCAGGATGTGCCGCAGTGAAGGTGCTTCAAGACTTCCTTGACTGTGGTGTGTGGTTGTGCTAGTTGAGTCACAGCAATGCTAGTGTATTTTATAACATAAGCTTGCAGAAGCTGGACACGAAGTGCCTAGAAATTGAAGACTGCACTATTTCTATGAACAGGAAAGGTGTGATTCCAAACCTGCCAAAATCAGAAAGACCCCATAGCACTTCTGAACAGATACTAAATGCCAGTCTTGCAAGGCTTAAGTTGCTCAACTCCTATTCCTTTGTGTGTAACTAGACTGAAGGAGGCTTTTGCAGAGTGGTGACTGCTTTCTCTCCTCTAAGGCATGAGATGTAAATGCTAATCGTGTTTCACAAAAATTTGCTACAGCAATTGTCTGTGCATGAGCAGTAGCTGGCTCATGGCGTGATGCTCTATTCCTTGTAAAGGCAAACCTCTTGTTGATTGACAACGAATTGCAGCCTTCACAAAGTACACTGAGGTCAATGTATAATTGTAACCTATTAAGACCCACTCTTGTAAGCATTTCTATACCTGCTGAGCATTAGTCACAGAATCAGCAGTTTCATATTGATTTTTTTGAGGAGGATATATGCATGTGTCAAGTTTAGCATGTTAATAAATTTCAGCAGAATTGGTTCTGTAATGTATCTTTAAATCCTTAACCTTTCTCTAGATTGGAGAGGTGAGATTGCTGTACTGAAGAGTTTGTTTAGGATTTAAAATAAAAGAAACCACACTTTTATTAGTAGAAAAATTTTCCTGGAGATCAGTTGGGTTTCTGAAATCTACTAAATAGAGTTGGTGATCAGACAGTACTGAGAGGGTTGGGCTTTCTGACATCTAACTCTAGTAATCACTGCTAGATGACCCTGAATATGGAAAGTATGCTGTTACTCCAGTACTTATTTCTTTAGTACTTGTTAAAATATACAAAAAGTTTTGTGTTGGTGTTTTTTTTTTGGTTGGTTGGTTTTGGTGTTTGGGTTTTTGTTTGTTTGTTTTTCCCCCTCTTAAGAGGAAGGAAAGAAGACCTGGAAGGCAAAACGGCCTTGGTTACTCTATAGTCTGTTTCCCCTAAACATATTGCTTCTAGGCACTTAAATAATCTATATAGGCAGAGATTGTGATAGATAATGTCACCCTTTGTGCATTTCAGATAAGCATCTCTCTAAACACAAATGTGATCAGCATCTCTCCTTGTCCTTTTGAGACTCAGTAGCAGCTTTGTCGAATGGCTTGATAATTTTTGCGCAAAATTCAGTTGGACTTCTGTGGTCAGCAACATGTAAAAATGACGTGGGAAGATCTTCAGTTGAGGTAAGCTCTCCTGAGAGCATTGGCCAGTTTTGCTGAGCAGGATCTGCTCCACTCTGCTATCCTGGGCCCATAACAATCAGGTGTTGAGACCTTTCCTGCTTGTATGATAATTTGATTTGGATGTCCACAGACTCTCACCTGCCTTGACCTCTGCCAGGCAGTTAGAGGTCGTACTTGTGCAATCAGTGCTGATGAGGAACATGATTTGTTGTACTCTAAGCTTTGAAGAAGGAGCTCATCTGGGCTGCAATTATTTTGGACTCATTTTGCTATGCTATTAGAGGATAATTATGGAACTATTTTATTGTGCAGCTATTCCTAAATTGTTGATTTTGTGTTTTGTTGTGTGTGTGTGTTTTTTTAATTGATTTCAGGAGGCAGCTAATTGCCATATGGCAGCTTGATGTTACTGTTTTATGAAGATCAGGAAACAAAAGTTTATGAAAAGCTTTTGTACATAACTGCAGAGTTTCAAGAACTGTTTTATACTTCCTGACAGTGCAGGTCTGGCCTAATGGTTTGTTTTTATTGCTTAAGTGTGTAAACCGCTTTTAGCCAATGTGTAAAAATTGTATCCTCATCCTGCGTTATGAATTTCTCATTGCTCATTACTCATTCCCTACTTGCATTTCTGCTATCTGTAATCAGAGCTTTACTGTTTCAATGCATGCAAAATGCTCCTATCCTTTGCAGTTTCCTTAGCACTCACCCACCCTTTAAAATAAAAAAAAAAGACTGGGGAAGGGGAGAAAAAGGGGTGGGGAAGGGGAGAAAAAGGGGTGGAGGTAAAACCTGCTCTGTCTATATGGTTTTTCTCTGTTTTGGGTGAAGTTTGCTGTAGATTCTGGTTGCTAGATGGTTTCTGTAGTAACAACAAGCAGAGAAAAATCCAAGACTGAAAAGGCACTTTAAAAGGTGCCATATCTTGCCTGAAGTATTATTTATCTAATTATGGATATGGAATGTTTCTCTTCTCCTTTTGCCCCTTTTGGTAGGGCAGGCTGATGCTATGAGAACTTGATTTGTTATGCTCTTACAGGATGAGAACATGAGAACCATGAATCTTGTTCCCAATTGACTTAAGCTGCTCAAAATCATGATCAAAAGCCAAAGGCATTAAAATGTATTTTATAATGTTATAAATGGTTGTTACAGGCACAAGTCACTTTATTTTTCAGTTACATAGGAAAGAAGAGACTAGGTTAGATTTCACATATTATTGTTGTAAAGACAGTGTTAGATAATAGCACAGTCTTTTATTATGCTAGAATACTGTGTCAAGGAAAAAAAGTCCAGCTCCTTCAGAATATAATCACACTATACTGTACTCCAAATTTTGTGTTTACTTCTGCTGAGAGATTTTTTTTTTTTTTTTAGGTGTGTGAGAAAGTAACACTTTGTCTGCTACATTTGCCTTGTTTGGACACACAAGAAATTCACAAATTAATTTAAGATTACTTCTTGCCTGTCTCTCCATTACTAATCCTTCATTACCTGTATTCCTGACAGCCATGTCTGGAACAGGCAGTAATGGTTTCCTAAGGTGGAGCTGCCTCTCTTTTTTTTGGAATCTAGTCACCTGTCAGTGCTCTCAGGGATTTAGCAACCTTCCATCCACCAGCTTTTTGTAATGGTCACTTAGAAAAGCAGGTACACCGGTTTTGTCCAGCTTCTGTGTCCTTTACAGAAGTGAATTGTCACTGCCTCCAGTAAGAATTGTAGTTTGGGAAGGGTCTGAGGGCTGGCACCTGTAATGTGCAGCAGGAGACACCTCGCAATACCAGGGACTGTATTTGTAACTTGCCAGAAGTCTGAGGGCCAAAGCTTATTTGCATTTGTATTTACATAATGCTGTGGAGGCACTCAGTTGTAATACCTGCCTGGGCTTGTGTTGCCCTCGATAGATGAACAGAGGCTGAGAGTTGTTTGACTTCTGCAGAGGTAGGAAACTTGTGGTGGGCCAGCTAAGGCTCATAAGTGATGAGATGTGTTTTTGCCCTTCATACTTCATTTTTCTGCCAAACGTGTTTGGCTGCCCATATAGAAATTAGACTAGGTTAGGTCTGCAGTTGGGTGTATTGGCTTAACTCCAGAGACGAGCCAAGTCTGTGCCTTTCAGTTTGGGGAAAAAAAAAAAAACACCCAGGGATTTTTGTGGGAAGAATTCATAGGTGAGGGAAGTGGGGAAGGACCCTGCAGGTGTTTGAAGCGAAAGTGTTAAAAGTTTCTAGAGGGACTTCAGGTAGAGATCAGAGCAGTGAATTGATAACATTCTGAAAGTTCAGGTTCCCACAATAGCCAGACTGTGGTAGATTTACAATTTAATGAGGCTGATAATCCCATTAGAGATTAAATTAAGAAGTTTTTTCTGGGAGATCACCAAGAAAATTATGAATATTGTACTGTAGTTTGGGTTGTAATGCCAAGGCAGTGGAGAGCTGACCTGCACTGCAGGACACTGTTTCATTCAGTGTGTCTCATTAAAATGGAGCATTCAGCTCCAGCAATGTTTCACTACAAAGAGACGCAAATGTGTTATTATTACTACTGCTATTATTACTATCATCATCCTGGAAACAACATGCAGATTAAAAGATGGAAATATCAACCAGATCTGCAGATCAGCACAGCTCTACCTTCATATCTCAGATGATCTGGCCCTTTTTATTAAAGCAAATCCTCAGAAGGCAGGGTGACCACATAGGAAAAATAATGTATTTAAGGTAACTATTGACATAACTCCAGTAGCTTGGAGCTTGCACAAAACCAATTTTTTTTTTATGGCATCCTGCACACCCTAGTGATGGGAAAGTGTTGTATGAAATAATGACTCTGTAACCACAGGCTTCAAAACTATAGAACGTCTGTGGCATGATGGAAACAGCTGTTTCCACATCAATAATATACACAGAGGCATATTGAAGCTTAATTGCAAGGCCAGTGGTGATGGGAGAGGGAAGGGATATTTGACTGCTACCGCACCAAACATGCGGGCTGAGCAGAATGCCTCTGTTTTACAGCCAGAAATGATGATTCATTTCATTTTAATCTTGACTTTTGCATTTTTTCTCATGGCTTATTGATAACTTCATATGGGACTTCATAGACCACAGGAGTTGGTGGTACCTGAAAGATGGTTGTAGCCAGGAAGAGGTTGGTCTCTTCTCTCTAGCAACCAGCACCAGAACAAGAGGACACAGTCTCAAGCTGCGCCAGGGGAAGTTTAGGCTTGAGGTGAGGAGGAAGTTCTTCATGGAGAGAGTCATTTGTCATTGGAATGGGCTGCCCAGGGAAGTGGTGGAGTCACCGTCCCTGGAGGTGTTCAAGAGGGGGATTAGCCATGGCACTTGATGCCATGATCTAGTCATGAGGTCTGTGGTGACAGGTTGGACTGGATGATCTTTGAGGTCTCTTCCAACCTTGGAGATACTGTGATACTGTGAGTTATTGACTTCTTGGGAATTAAGAAGAGAGGGCATGTATTATTTCTTATAAACATCACACTTGCTGTTGGTTTAAATTATTTTTATCCCCTTTTAATGGGAAAAAAATCCTTAAAAGCAGTCTGTTACTTGAAGAGCCCAGGTTTTTTGCCTGTTTTCATGAAGAATCCTGATATTTTAGCTGATGTCATAAATGTTAACATGAAGGCAGTTTGGATGTCACATACTGTTGCTATTGGACCAAGTCCAAATGCACATGGAAGCCGTTTACCGAGCCCTGTACCTGATAACTTTAAGTGAAGAATGAGCAGTATTGTGCAAAATGCTGACATTATTGATACTCCTATTTGTATTGGTCAAGACCTAGATCACTGGGATGACCGGTGTGTGATCATTTTACTGTTTTCAGTGTATTAGCATCTTGCAGGGTTACTTTAAAGCTTTCCCTGATGGAATCTTGTAAGGACATCTGAGTTTGAGAGAAAAGAAAGCTTCCTCATGTTCTCTGGGGAGAAGCTTCAGAATTCCACCTTGAGACTCAAAGATCAGAAGAAAATAGAACTGAATTTCTCCTTTTTTTTTTTTTTTTATTTTTAACCACTAGTATTTTTAAAGTCCATCAACATTTTGATTAGAAGTAACCCATGTTCTAGATTGTTATTACTGAGGGGAGGATCAAAGACTGATTCGTATTTCCTGGTCTGGTAATTTATAAAGTTTTGCTGGTTGGTGTTTTTTTTTGTTTGTCTTTTTTGGGGTTGGGTTTTTTGCTTTGTTTTGGTGTGGCTTTTTTGTGTGTGTTGATGGTGTGGTGGTGTTTGGTGTGTTGTGTTTTGTGTTTTTATAAAGAAATACCTAATTGTTAGCTACTTCTTGATGTGTTGGGCTAAGAAGTCTCCCAGGTTTGCAAGTGAAAAGATTTTAATCTTTGAAAATAAAACCCAAATGTACCCTAGAAGGCAGAGTCATTTAGAGAGAGATCCTGCACACCTGCTGAATTACTGATTCATGCCCACTGCAAAGTACCTTGGTGAGAAGGACCAAGCACTGGGAAAATGCTGTTGGGAATGTGAGTGGAGCCTTCTGGCAAATGTTGAGAAAGTGGTCTGTGACTTTCAAAAAAAAAACCCAAAACAGCTAAAGGCAACTAACCAAGAACAACCCCCAGCAAAACAACAAACAAAAAACCAAACCAAAAACCTGGAACAACAAAAAAAGCCCCAAACAATTTAAAAAAAATAATAAATCAGCAGTTTATGAACAACTCCACAAAATCTAGCAGGCCATTCAGCTGGCAGATTGTTCTTGCATCTCTTGCCTGCTGGGTCTTAGCCTTTTTTAATGATTAGGTTTAATTTTTAAATAGAATCAGCTTTTAATGCACAAAAACCCCCAACAACAACAAAAAACACACAAAAAAGAAACAAACCAAAACCACTGAGGTGCTGCCCTTCCCAAAAGCCTTCTAGAGGCTTAAGCCAAGCAGTGGATTATGCCAACTTTTCCATCTAACTGGTGAGGAGAATTTGTTGTTGGGCCTCTCTCTGTGAGCCTCGGTGTCTGGGAAGGTCTTTCCAGCTCCTCTTGTACATGAGTACTTCCTTCAGGGTTTCAGACTCCATTTTTCTCTTCTTTACCTCATGCATCTGGGGGGGGAGGTCAAATTCTGGAGCACTTTGAAGAGTATGCTTCTACCAAGCTTTCTTTTTTCTCTCCTCCTGGAACTTTCATTACATGATCCTGTGGTGTGGGGTTTTGTTTTTTTTTGTGTTTAGCCAGTTGTTAGCCCAGGGCCAAATCCTTAACCTTGGGCTAGATAACAAAAGCACAGCTGAGATGATCCTGACTGTTTGAAAAAGGCTGTCTAATCTTTGATGCACTCAGGATGAGACGCATAATTCATTTTAGCTCCAAAGGTTCTCCTTGGCATAGGAAATCAGCAACCTCCATGATAAAAAGTCCTCATGTTAAATATATGTGTGTGTGTGTTTTATGTTGGTCTCTGTCTTCCATTGCATTCCACATCCTGAGGGGTGTTGGTGTGTCTAGGGAGAACCTGAGACTGAATCCTATCTGGGAAGTTTTACTTTATGTAACTGTGTCAATTCATATCAAGGCCCAAAGGCCAACAACAAAAAAAATCCTTAAAAGCAGTCTGTTACTTTAAGAGCCTAGTTTTTCTGCCTGTTTTCATGAAGAATCCTGATATTTTAGCCGATTAAAATCTTTTCACTTGCAAACCTGGGAGACTTGTTAGCAGCACTTGAAAAATGCAGCTTTCTACTTGCTGTTCTAAATGGGAGGAGTGTATAATTGGAGTGTATGCTCAGGAGACATGAAACTGAGTTCAAGTTTATTAATGGATATCAAAACTGGCTTAAGTACTGTCCTCTTCTGCTATGCAAAGAGCCCAGAGGCATGAGAAAGGTGTAGGAGTGCTGTACAGTGCTACAGCAGAAGCTCTTCTGTCTCTGTGGTGTGGAGGCCCCTGCAACAGGTCCTTTCAGGGTGTTTTCTTTAGGAGAGGACTCATGCTTTATTGTTGAAGTCTTGGTGCTACTCTGAGTAACTGTGGGTTTGTTTTGTACCATCGTGAGCTTGCTGTGGGAAAAGTCCCTTACTGTCCTTGTGTGCTTATACTGAAATACTGCTGCCTAAGTGTTTTGTAACAAGTACCCTAAAAAATTTGACGATGCCCAAATACGCTGCTGTTTATCCTGTAGGGTAGAAGTAGATAGCTATATTATGTGACATAATAACAGGTTTCATCCTTTTGTAACCAGTTTGCATGTGGACCAGGTCTGGCCAGTACTAAATTGGAAAGCAAAGATGACTTTGATTAAGATGCTGGAGTGGGACACTGGAAATCTGGGTTCAAGTTGTAGGTCAGCCATAAACTCCCTGTGTGACCTTGAGCAATATAATCATTCTGAGACTTCAAAGGTATCTGAACAATTTGGACACCCATTTTTCCAGTCATTTTAATTAACTGGGGTGCTTTGAAATGCTCAGCTTTAATCTCTCTGTGCCTAGGATTCTCATTTGTAAAACCAGGATAATAGTATTTCCTTGAATATGAAGAGGATGTGTGCATTAATGATTGGGAAGCGTGCAGCTACTCTGGATGCAGCAGATATGGGGCTTGCAAGTTCAGTGAAGGCAGAGTATGCCGAGTTTTGCAGGTGTAGGGCTCAAATACATATATGGGTGCTATGCACAGGACAGCCAGACTATTTCAGTGAAATTTGTTTATGTCCAGACATAAACACAGGCAGTGTTACTTACCATGATATATTATGGTCCTCTGGGTTCATGGGAGATAAATACCACTTGCAAGTAAACTGCAACCAAAATGTTTACTGAGAGGAGCAGTTCATTTATTCAACATTTCATTTAGCTTCATAACATCGTGCTGTTTCCTTAGCATCTTGCCATTCTTTAATAGTGAATATTAAACTTTTACAAGATAATATGACTAGTTATTAGCATTTCCATTTCTGTAGCTTTACTTCATAACAAACCGTATTCCCCCTTTAACATCACCTACAGTTAAGTCCCTTTGCCCAGTGTTACATGCTTATGTAATGAAAAGCCTGTCATGTGCACAAGCAGAGGGAAGGGTTAAAAGAGCCAAGGGAGTCTTTAATTCCTTCATTTTCTGGCTTTTGTGGGTTTAATACACAATCTTAACATTCCATTTGTAAGTGGATGCTTTTTTTTTCCCTCTTTTTAACTTAAGAGATTAGAGGTTCCTTCAGATTTTACATTTTTTTCACTGCTCTCTTTAGTCATGTCAGTGGTGTGTGCTGAGCAGGCAGGAAATGAAAAGCTGTTCTCAGTAACCATTGATGATACTCTCAGAGCCAAGCAATGGAAGTCTGGGAGATGCCTGTCCATAGGGGGATGCTTTTCCCAAATGTCTACCAGTGTAGAGAAAAATGCTTCAAAGCCCCTAGGACAGGTTGGACTCGATGATCTTCGAGGTCTCTTCCAACCTTGGTCATACTGTGATACTGTGACTTGGTTCTGTCACTGGCCTTTGAGATGGCCATCACCCCACACCTCTGAGTAAAGTGCTTTGCAAACTGTATGCAAAACACTGTGCAATGTTACATACTGTGAGAACATCTGATCTTGCTTGTTACAGAAGTTATTGGTGTGTCAGTGTTAAATATATGTTGAAATGAAGTTTCACTATTTACATATGAAGGAAAGAGACATCTGTTGCTCTGAACAGCTTCCACTGAATCAGTTGCATCTTCAGCATGAAAAGTTCTTTTAATTGCTCTGTTCATTGACTTCTTATAATGACTACGCTGTAGACAAGAAAAACTGACTCACTTCTTGTTAGCATTATGCTAGGATGGCAATGGAGTAAGTTTTTATCTATTATAAGGAAGTCTCAAATATGGCTGTCAAGATATACTTTTTCTTGTGAAGTTTGATATATTTTTCTATATTTTTTTCAAAGCAACCATGAACCAAGTGCTTCTTTAATGTTTTAATGTGTGCTTGCAGGATAGGTGACCAAATATTTATAGGTCCAAAGTCAATATTTATTCCAAAGTCAATATTTATTCCAAAGTCAATATTTATTCCAAAGTCAATATTTATTCCAAAGTCAATATTTATTCCAAAGTCAATATTAAGAGCATTCTGAACAATGAATGGTAAAATTTCCTCTAAAATATCAGTGGAATCAGATAGAGAAAACTCTGGTTGTAGTTTTCACTGAAAACTGGCAATCAAAGTTAAAAAGGACTTGGGGTGGTAGCTGTTGTTACCTGAGTTTTTCTTATTACTCTGATTTAGCTTTTTACTGAAGTGAGCAGGTAGGAAATACAAATTATTTTCTTGTACACAGTACAAAGTATAAACTATTTTGCAGAAGAATAGCTATTTAATGATTTGTATAAAGTTTTTCAGATAGCCTCACCTTGCCAATTGTGGTTAGTTGTCACTTTTACAGGTGCTTAGTTTATAAATAAAAGCAAACAAACCAGGAAACAATCACATCTAGCTACCTACCAAGAGTTAAGATGACCTCAGATAAAGAAAACTGGCTCCGGATTTTCCAGGGGAATAATGCATTGAATTAGCTTAAAAAAAGAAGAGAAAGCTAAGAAAAAATGTGGTAATTTTTTTCTTTTCTGAAATCTGTGGCCCGCTTCTGCAAAAACCTAATGATCTTACCAGCTATTTTGTATTTCAGGCCCATGTTGAAAAATGGACAGGACTTAATTTAGTACATTGTTACAAACTCTGACATCTGCCCAGCTTTATCCAAGTTCGTGAACCTTTTTGAACTGCAGCCCCCCCTTCATGCCCCTGGGGTTCTGGAGAGGGATTTGTGGTTTCATGTGCAAAACAGTGTGAAACTTGGCATTTTTGCATGGCCTGATCCCTGACAACTCCAGGAACACTAAGCAAAATCAGGGCCTGTGAGCTCAACCAGCTGAGAGGAAAAGTAAAGGTTTATTAAAACTTGCATAAGCTGTACTAAATTCCATTTTTAAAAGTCCAGCCATTATTGTCTAGTCATTGCCTTGTCATTAATAGGGCAAATCCATCTTGCATGGCTGCTACGAAGATAAATTCAGTAACATTTTTGGTGTTCAAACAAGGATGCTGGAAGAGGTGATGTTGAGTGGAGAGTTAAGAACTTCTGATATGTAGGAAGGAGGCTGATGACCCAGAGATAAGAATATCTTAACAGTCAGTTTATAGAGTAGTTCCTCTGAGTTTCTGCTTGCTGAAGAGCCTGGACAGGACAGTCATTTGGCTGTCTGACAGGGTAAATGAGTCACAGTCAAGTCAGGCACTCATTTACATCACCAGGATTTCTTGGAGCCTGTGCAAACTGCAAGCCCCAGTTCATACTGAAGGCCAGGTTTGCCTTTTACTTACTGAAACCAGGGTGATGTTGAAAGCTTTTGAGTGGGAATTTGGCTGAAGGTCTAAAAGACTACCTGCCTCCCAATTTGTAAACCAGCAATGGTGCTATCTGCAGCCAGTATCCAAGTCCATTAGAAAGTGTGTCTGTTGCTTAATGCTATTCAGTTGCAGTTCTGCAGATCTTGTCCTTTTTATAAGAACTGAAGTCTCTGGCCATCATTTGAGTTGGCTGATGATGGGGATTTGGCCCATGAGGTACAGAAGTATTTTTCTTTATTCATTTCCTGACCTTGCCCTCTGGACAGTGGATAGATGGTCTGGCTTTGCAGCTTTCACCATTCAGGTAGGTCATGGTATGCCTCTTCTTACTAGGTCCTGAAACAAGCCAGTGTTGCTCACCTGCAGACCCAAACTGCTATTAAGTGAACACTTCAAGCATTAATTTGTTGCACTGGCTCCACACCTACACTGTATAAAGAGCTCCAGAGATTCTTCACAAGTGAGGCATGGATGGATTTGTCTGAATGGACCTTTCACAGTTGCTTGTAGTTGTTACATTTGCATGTTTTAGATTCCACCTGTGATGCTATGGTGTATTTAGAATGATAGCACGTTGGTTCATAAAGTTCCAACAGGAATATTATGCTGTTAACACATACATATGTCTGGCTTATCAAGAAGTAGGTTCATTTTTATGACACAAGACTAAATCATTTGAGGAATGCTGTAGCCCTCCCCACATCTACTGGAAGAGCAGTGTGACAGGATATAAGAAATTCAGGAGATTTACAGAGCGTATCAGGGATAACGTCATGCTGGTGCTGGTTGAGCAGACTGATGGAGGTGCCGTGCTGGGCCTGCTGCTCATGAACAAGGAAGAACTGCTTTGGTGTTATTTGACTGGAGTATCACAAGGTGGTGGTTTAAGATCCTGAGGGAAGTGGGAAAGGCAGGTGATAATCACTGAAAACTTCAAGCATGTGGACTTCAGCTTGTTCAAGGAACTGGTAGGCAAGAATGTCTTGCTCTGAAGGGCAGAGAACCATGATACTTGCTTGATCTTCAAGGATAGCCTCCTCAAAGCACAGGAACAGTCCATCTTGATTTTCAGGATGCTGAGCAGGTATAGCAGGAGGCCAGCTTGGCTGAACAGGGAACTCCTGCCTGATCTCAAATGCGAAAAGGAAGGAAGAGTATGGAGCTGGAAGCAGGGACAAGCAAGCAAAGAAAAACACAGAAATGTTTCCTGGATGTGTAGGAAAAGTTAGGACTAAGTCAAAGCTCAGGTGGAGTTACAACTGAAGCTTGTGGAGTGCAAGCAGATCTCTTCCAAATGTGCATCAGCAACACAAGGGAAATAGGTGTGGGCCTTCTGCTGAATATGGCAGATGATGTAAAGGCATGGGAAAAGGCTGAAGTAATCAGTGTCGTGTCTTGGTCTTTATCAGCAAGATCTGCATCCAGGCCTCCAAGTAGTGACAGAAATTGAGGGAAGAGGTGGTCCTTACATTAAATAATTAAAGATCATGTAGGTAAAAATTATACATACCAGCCTATGAGACTGGACAGGATGCATCAGAGGGTGCTGAAGAGCTAGTACCTACTGAACACCTTTATCAGAGACAGTGCATCCTTAGTGAGTTTGCAGGTGACACCAACCTGGGAGAAACGGCTGGTGTGCTGGAGAGCAAGTCTCCTGGCTGGAGGAACCATCTGAGAGATGAGGTGGGTAAATGGGCCAACAGGAATCTCCTGAAGTTCAACAGAGGTGAATGCAAGGTCCTGCACCTGAAACAGAAATGCCCCATGCCCAGGAATGGGGGGACCATATTGTAAGCAGGGGAGAGCTGGGAATCTTGATGGACACCACATCCAACATGCAACAACAATGTGGCTCCTGCAGGAATGAAAGCAAATTGGTTGCTTGTTTGCCTGGATGGGAGTGACTATTCCACTCTACCTGCACTCATTAGAATGGCACTGGAGTGCTTTGTCCAGTTTGGGACTCTGGTAGAAATGCTGGTAAACGGGAGACAGCTGAGAGCAGCTGTCCTGGTTAGGGCTAGACTGTGTGACACATGAGGAGAGGTTGGGGGGGACATTTTAATTTATCTGTGGGGAATAAAATAACACTCTTCTATCACCCAGAAGGAGGTTTTAGGGATGATAAGGCCAGTCTCTTGTCAGAGGTACACTGTAAATGGACAGGAGACACCTGCCACAGATTATAGGAAAGGAAAAGTAATCTGAATATAAGGGGGAAATTTTTTTTTTTTTTTCACCAGAACTGTGGTTTATGACTTGAGCCCGAAGAAGCTGTAAAACTTCCACATTTGGAGAGTTCCTGAACTTGACTAGGCAAGACCCTGAGCAAACTGATATAACCTGAAGCTTGACCTGCTCTGTATGAGCAGGAGCTTGGACAAGATGATCTTCAGAGGTCCCCTGCAATCCCAGTATTTCTGATTTTTGTGGTGTAGAGAAGAAAAGCACCGAGCAACAGATGGGCCGATACGAATGTTGCAAGTTCTTGTTTGTGGATACCATCTCTTTCTATTTTGTGCTCTGTTTAACAAGCAGAGAAAGCAAAAACATGCTGCTACCTCCCTTCCCTCCCCCTTAAAATCAAGTAGGCAGGAGACCTGCTGCAGTGTGCCTACTAGGTTGTTGCATGTTGAGACATTGTACACAGTATCAATGAAATAAGAAACAACTGATCATTTATTTCTGGCAGGCCCTTTTTTTTTTTTTTTTTTTTTTTTTCCCTCACACAGACCAGTTTTGAATGAATCCTAACAATGGTTTTTGAAACCTCTTCATGCAGACACGACTATAATGCTAGCATGGATCTGAATGTTTACAACAAAAATTCAGTACAGTATAGTTAACTATTTAAATAAAAAATGAAGGAATTTGTCTTCACAAAAATCACTGTAGCCTGGATGAGAAGATAATCTAAGGACAGCTTTGACCAATTAGAATAAAAATTTTTAAAAGACAGCAAACTCTTTGCAACCACTGACATCTGCTAAAATTTGAGCTCATGCTAGAATATTCTCATGGGTTGACATTTAAGCTGAAATATGTACTGACTGTATTTTTATGTTTTAAATATGACTTCCCATCCTGGTATTTGCAGGTGCATTGTACTAAAGTGAACACAAGCATTTTGTTAATTGCAGTTCAAGCTCATTAAGGAACTATAAAGGCAGAAGAATGAACGTAACCGTGCATTAAATAGTAAATGATTTTGGGGTGGGAAGCAGTCAGGTGTGTTGCCCTGGGCTATGATTTTCCCCAAATTAACATACATAGTAAAGAAAGAAAGAATGAGGCGGGTGGGAAGAAAGAAAGGGCACAGGTCACCAAAGCAAGCCTCCCGAACTTTAGTGATGCTGAAGGGGAATGTTGGTGGTTGAAGTGCTGAGAATCTGGCTGGTACTGGCTCACACCAGGCAGTTTTTGTGCTGGTTTCAGTTCATCCAGACCAAATATGGTGAAATCGAAACCAACTCAGCATTATTCCTGTAGTTAACATGTAACTAAGTGGAGCTTTGGTAGGTTTCATTGCAGCCTGCAAGAACTCTTGGATGTGCAACTTCTATGCCTTCTTACAAAACCATCCTTAATCAGTGTATGCTTGAGCAAACAGCCCAATGTTTTCCCTCAGAGCTGTGATGGAAGATTTGTAAGCTTGAAAAATGTGTTATCACAAAGCTTGGTTGCTCCTTGGATCCATGGATTTCCAGATGATTGTACAAGTGTATTTTGCTGCTTCAGAATAATATCAAATGAAATTAAAACCTTGGCTAACACTTCAGATTTGAATAGCAATATAAGTGTCTCAATGGATGTCTGAATAGCACAAAGGGTAGTTTCTTCAGATGGCTGTGATTTGGGTCTTCTGGAAAATCAGGCTCCTTTATGTTGTCACTTGGTTTCCATTTTACCTTTGCTTGAAGTAGAAATACATGTTTTAAGAAAGGAGGAAGGTGCTAGGAGAACTGAAATAAAAATTTCTGCTGGAATTTTCTCAACAGATAGTATGTTTTCTGTAGAATCCCAAGTTTTTCTTTTCTGATTCATTTCCTGTCAGCTTCCTGAAAGCCTTTCAGTATTATACTGCTCTAATGAATTGACTGCAGAATATTCTGTAGTAGCTGAATGGCAAATGAGGTGCAAATGACCTGAGGTGTTTTTTTTTTTTTTAAAGCCTTCAGAAAAATAACTAGTTTTTGTCAACTCCTAAAAAAATCCTTTTGTTTAAAAAGAGAGTGAGAAATACCATTATTTATTAACATTTGTATCTGGTAAAACTCTGTGCTCCTTAGCAGTTGTTTAATGATACTTGGTTTGAGTTCTTTGTTCTGTAGTTATATCCCAAAGTGAAAATAGGTAACTGTGGACAGTGTGGTTTTTTTCACAGTTTGAACATAACTGTGGAGAACAACTAGTCAGAATTATAAAATCAGTGACTAATATACACACTTTTGTTAATTAATCAAGAGAACAATTGCACTCTCAAGCCCCAAAAGCACATACAATAGATAGGGAGATTAATATTCTCTCCTCTCTTGCATATCTGGTGCTGCACAGGGTCAGGGAAGAGCTTCTAGAATGGACTTGGTTGAATCTTTTCCAGCAAATCCTCTGTTCTTTGAAGTTCCATGTTTGGCAGCTGCTGCCAACTTTACTGTCCAACATGAGACCAGTAAAACCTGGTTTTACTGGTAGGCCCAGTCTCCAAGATGTCTTCCTTTTGTAGAACCAAATATGGGCAGTTGATTTGCCTTTGAATTATGGGTATTTGTTCTTAACAGCTTAAATGCAAAGGTGTGTACTCTTGCCTACTCTGTTCCAGTTATTTTAATTAGTTTTAGCTTGGTTTAGCACACTTGTTATTTGCCTACTACATATAATAGGTCTGCTGAGAAAATGTATGCAACTTTGTGAGTCTAAAATGAAAGTTCTCAGCTTGAAGTAGACAGGTGATGAGCTATTCAACCACAGGCAAGACAGGGAAAGAAAAGGAGAAAAAAAACCTCTTGCCTGACAACTGATCAGAAGTAGTAATCTGAAAATAATTAAATGCCCTCCCCCGCCATGGCTAAATTGTTGTGAAAGTCTTCCTTTATTGGTGGCACATGGATGAATAATTGTGGAAATACTGTTTACATTGCAGGAAGGAATTTCAGCCATTGTGGGGTTTTCTGTTATGATGGGTGGATCTGAAATAAAACTTCTCAGACATTTGCTTTAAATCAGGGCAAACACAACTCTTCACTTGATGCAGAAATTGAAGTGCTAGTATTGCTCTGTGTGTATTTGCACACCTTGGTGTGTGTGGCATGTGGTTAATGTGGGGCTGGCACCGCAGGTTTTTGGGGAAAAGGGCCAGGTGAAGTTTTGCTTGTCTGGAAGATAGCTGCCAGTTGGAGCAACTCTAGCACCACTGTGGTGTTGAGATTTGGCAGGAGAGTGGCTTTCACTTCATTTTCCTGCCAGACTCAGCCACTTAATGAACATTTCAAACTTCTCAGCTTGCATGTGCTCAGATGATGTTTGAGGGAGAAATCTCATCCTTGCAAGGTCATCTTGGGTTTCTCCCTGCTGCATAGGAGCTGCCCTTCACAGCTCTCACCTATGATGGGTCTGTCCCTCTGGGAGGTGCAGAGGGGTACAGTTGGAAGAGGAATTGCTCTGGAATTGCAGCTGTATTTTCAGGATGGGTGTAATCTCATGAACGTCAGTATGCCTGCTTGAGTATCTCCCTCTGTACTCACAGGATAGGGATGGACGTTTGCAAAGAGCTCTTCTGTCCCCTTGATGCATAGATACATATGAAACAGAGTAAAAAGAGAGGAGGAGACTTTATTTTGGGAAGGTAGTAGAAAAGTTTGTGTTCAGCCTGTTTCCTTCCAGAAACATAAAATAAAGCTGGTGATTCCTGCATTTTGCCCTTCTGAGCAAGCATCTGCAAAGTCAGCTCCCTCAACTGCTCAGCAGAAGGCAACTTACTCTATTTCACACAGTACTTCATTAACTTTAACTGCTGGGGTCTCTTCAGTAACTCCAAAGGTCCTAGCCCTGCTGGAATTTGCTTTCAGCTATGCAGTGGATTTTTGTAGCCGCTCTTTTCCTTTTCTTTGTTTTTTGAAGTCAAGGCTACCACACACGTGTGTGTGTGCACACCGTGTTTTAAAAATGCTTAGGATATACCAAAATTCTCTTGCAACTTCAACTCTCTTCCCAGCCCTGCTTCCATCATCTGTGTTGTGATACGGACTTTAATTAGAGTACTGCAATTACAGATCTGCTTGGGGAATGAATCAAGTTTGTGGGGTAAAAGATGCCATTGTCCAAGGATCTCTACGCCATTTTTGGCAGGAGTGGAAAAATGAATGAGGTGGAAATTTATGGAAAGAGCAAACACTATCAAAGGCTGTTCAGATGCGCACTAGAGAATTAATACTCAGTGTTTCCGCCAGAGTGATTCCAGGCAAGTTATTTAAACCAAACTCTCCACAGACAGTCTCTCGTATTCTGGGTATCTAACTTGGGACCCTGGTGTCTGACCTGGAATCCTCAGCAGTCACAGTTGCAAGAGAAACTCAGGAGAGCTGCAGTGTTGAAAATATCATCATAACACTCTGGAAAATGAAAAGCCTTTGTCTAGTTGCACTAGCCCAATAGCTGTGGATCCTTCACCTCCCTTTTTCTTTCCTTGCTTCCCAGCAGAGGAAAGGTCATTCCTTGGCATTGTTGGTAAACAGGGAAGATGAATTCAAGTTTGAGACACTTATAAGTAATAACCTCAAGAGTGCCATGGCAAAACAGACAAGGATATTCCTAACCACCGCTGCAGCTGCGCTTGAGTCATGTGCAGCAAAGGGGGCCTGCAAGCACGCAGCATGTGCCAAGGCTCATGTTGATTGCTGCTTTGCAGGGCCAGACCAGGCCCTCCCTTGCTCTGGCTGAGGCTGGGGCAGGCAACCTGAGGGGAAAATAGGAGTGTGGTCATATCACTACAGGCTGCGTTATCGTGCACACGCATGAGAGCAGGGAAAATTGTTCCATTTACTGTAATTCTGGCTTTTTCTTACTTTTGAGTGCTTGTCTTTGCAAGAACATCAAGTCTTCTTTATCTGTTCTGTGAGTAACAAATATCCCTATACACTTCTCAGCAAAGAAATGGTCCTTTAAGGCAGAATGTGCTCTGCTAGTGGCTTGTTATTAGAAAGAAAACTTGGAGGCACAAATGTTGATCTTTTACTGCACTGCAGTTTATGGATGGATAAAAGGTTTCTGAAAATAGGGTTGATTTAAATAAAACAACTATCTGCCCTTTAATTTTTCATGTGTGAACACTTCACAGAGTGCTTCTGTAAACTTCATTACAATGCATCCCATTGCATGCCAAATTGTAAGTTTCAGGATCTTTGAAATCAGGGATTTGCTATCTCTTGCCTGGGGTTTACTTAAGGAAAACAAGCATTCAAAACATGAATGTGCACAATCTCTACAAAAATACTGGTGTTTACACTTTGACCTTTACTTTCTAGTGTTTACCTAAGGGATAAGTATTTGGAATTATGCTTTGGCTTATAAATATTTATCATCTAATGCGAGTGATATCAGAGCTCTTGCAACTTAAGAGTTCCCTGGAATGATTTAACTGAAAAAAGAACCACAGTGGTGGTGTGTGTGTGAGGGGAATAAAGAAAGGATTGAGACTCTGCCATCACTGCAGTTGTGATTTGAGAACAGTCCCCTCAGGGCTGGTGTCACTGCCATGCCAGCAGCCCTCTCCCTTGGGAGGTGGCAAGGTGCAACTCCACAACTTGTCTTCAACCTGCCACTCTCACCAGGTAAACCCCATGGCAGCCTTGAGGAGGTAAGGTGGTCATTGTGCAGAGATCAGTGCAGGGGATGCATGCAAAGTGAGACTCAGCCCATAGAGGTGCAAAAGGAATGTGAGCAGAAGTGCAGGCTCATCTCTTTTGAGAGCTGACTCACAGCAGTGGGGCTGTCTTGCAGCCGCTCTGCAGATGTTGCATGGTAGAGGGAAATACATGTAGCTATTTGATGTACTTTGTTTTTCTACAAAATGATAGACTCATACCCTCTTCCTAAGACTGAAACAGGTAGAATTTCTGATCAATGTTTTTTGAGAAGCTGAGAGAGAGAGACAATCAGATGGTGTTGTGTTGGGTGAATGGGATGGTGTCTGATTTGGTGTAGGAAGGATTGAAGAGAGCTATAATGTAGCCCTAAGCTTACACTTTGTCTCACCATACGGTATCCTGAGTACCTCAAATTGCTATTATTCATTGGATAAGATGCTGGAGTCTTCCCTTATCTGAAAAAGTGGTGCTTTTCAGCATGCCTGTTCCACGGAGGCACGGGAAATTAGTAGTCAGAATTTGGTTTGAGAAAGGTGGTTCAAAGGATCATTACTGTGTCCTTTTTCTCTGCTGATGTAAACATGCTGAGACTGTTTGGATTCCTCTGCTGTCAGTAAGGACAACTCTTGAGTCAGTCTTTGGTTGGTTTCTATTATCAGGTCTGTTTGTTGATGATCTTTATTGCTTACCTGCCTACTTGATTCATTTCCTATCTCATGCCTTTTCTTTTCTTTTTTTTTTTTTTTCCCAGTCAGCTTAACAACAAACTCATCTTTCCTCTCTCTCTCTCCGTGAACAGCACCCAAGTATTTCCAAATACTGTGTAGCTACAGAGGTCAACAGGGTTGTTGACTGTATTGATAGCCTTGGTGAACTTGGCCTTAATTCAAACTACACCCATGATCTGGCATATTGCTGTGATGAAACAGAAGTTCATGGGAAGAGACTTTATTGGTGCTGCAGCAGTTCTTATGGCCCTAATGCACCATTAGTGTGCAGCAATGCCACCATAACAGTGCCTAAAATCAATGCAAATGAAAACAATTCTGTTTTATGACATCTTGATTCCAGATTTTGATATTCTCTGTACCTACATGGGCTTTTGAAATGCCCTTGAAACACAGAGGATCTTGGGGTTAGTGGATTTTTTGCTTTGGTGGGGGTTGTTTCTGACTTATTTTTTTTCCCCCAGCTGTCTAGATCAGGCCCTGCATGATTTTAACTGTAGTTTTGCCCCAGACACAAACTCTGTGATCTTAATTAGCTGCTCTCTTGTTAGCTTGCCATGGAGAGGAGGGTTATATTTACAAGAGGTGGCTATTTTTTTCTTGAAATAGAAGGGACTCCCTGGTTTACTTTGAAACTATCAGGCACACCTTGGCTTCTTGGGTCGAATATACCACTGTTCTTCCTGTCCACCTTGTCCATATCAATGTGTAGCATTTGGTGGGTCAGGACAGGGCTGTGAGTAATGAAATGAATGTTTCTGCTGCTGCATTGGCTTCCAAGTATCCTTGAAATGTGCAGCTGAAATCTCTTCTCTGCTGGATTCGTAAGTTTGGATAACTTGCCTTTTTATGCTTTTGCACTTCAACTTGTCGTTGATAGAAGGTAAAATATTACTGTTCCAAATGGCTTTTTGTGCTGGCTTCTGTTGTTGTCATTTTTGGTGGTATGTGGGTTTTTTGTTGTGTTCCCGCCCCGCCACTGGCACATTTGGCTACACAGGCTGGAAGTGAATGGGTGAGTCATGCCCAGACATGCCAAGGAGTTCCATTCAGGTGGTGTCCCCAGAATTTGAATAGAATAGAATAGAATAGAATAGAATATAGAATAGAATAGAATAGAATAGAATAGAATTACCAAGGTTGGAAGAGACCTTGAAGATCATCGAGTCCAACCTGTAACCATAACCTCACAACTAGACCATGGCACCAAGTGCCACATCCAGTCCCCTCCTGAACGCCTCCAGGGACGGAGACTCCACCACCTCCCCGGGCAGCCCATTCCAATGACGAATCACTCTCTCGGTGAAGAACTTTCTCCTCACCTCCAGCCTAAACTTCCCCTGGTGCAGCTTGAGACTGTGTCCCCTTGTTCTGGGGCTGGTTGCTAGGGAGAAGAGGCCAACCCCTTCCTGGCTACAACCACCCTTCAGGTAGTTGTAGAGAGCAATGAGGTCTCCCCTGAGCCTCCTCCTCTCCAGGCTAAACAGCCCCAGCTCCCTCAGCCTCTCCTCATAGGGCTTGTGCTCAAGGCCTCTCACCAGCCTTGTTGCCCTTCTCTGGACACGTTCAAGTGTCTCGATGTCCTTCTTAAACTGAGGGGCCCAGAACTGGACACAGTACTCAAGGTGCGGCCTAACCAAAGCAGAGTACAGGGGCACAATGACCTCCCTGCTCCTGCTGGCCATACTATTCCTAATGCAGGCTCCAATCAGAGAGAAACATAGTTTCAGCAAATGTCCCTCTTGGGTGAGGAAGGTGGTCAAGCTGAGCTCTGGAGAGCTCTGGATCTGTGGGAGCACTCACTGTAGAAAGTATGTGGGTGGAAAATCAGGGAGATGTCAGGAGACAAAAAGCCATTGTAAGAACTGAGGTAAAAGGGGAGGTGAGGCTTGGGCTAGCTCTTGCCCTTGGTCTTAGGCTGGATCACATTTCTCTTCACTTGTTTTGGCCCTTCCGATTTCTCTGTGTGGTTTGATTTCTCCAGATGGAGTAAATAGGAAGATGTCAGGCTCCTACTTCCTACAGATCGTGGGCCTTGTTTCTGGCCAGAGGAGCAGCACTGTCCATGTCCTTTGAGTTCTCTGCATGCTCTTGCTGATCCCACAGCAGCTCTTATTTGCAGTCCTGGGGTGAGCTTGACTAAGCAAACTTAGCTGCTGGTGAGGTCACAAAGGATTTATGTAATGTAATTATCATAAAGCTCCTGCAGGCCTGGTGGGGTGAAGCGTGTGAATTTCCAAAGCCTTGGAGAGACCTTTACATGCACAACTTCACCCCCACTCCCCACCCCCTCCAAATCTATTGCAAGAGAACAAAACTTGAAGCAGGTTTGCAAGTTTTGTGCCAATGCCTCTAGCATTAGCTATGATTCATTAGCCCAGCCTTGAAGAGATGTTTAGAGGTCCAATTGCACCTATTTAAGATCTTGTTTTGGAAGGTATGCAGGAATGGGGAGTGAGAGGCTCTTTACAGTATAAAGAAGAGCCTTCCCTTTCTTTTCAGGATCAGGGTTGATAAGTTGTGTTTCTTGCCTGACTTTGAAGTTTTAATATATATTAAATAGTGCTCAGCCACATATTCTGACATGAATGGTTTTGCAGGACTGTTGGTAAGGAGGCGGAGCCTGCCTCTGTCCTGTCCTCCTCCCTATGTGACCTTAAATTACAGTTAAGAGCAGACTATGTGTAAAATACAAGCGTTTGAATTCAGAGGGTGCTTTTTACCATTGTTCCCACAGCCAGTGCAATTCAGAGGGAAAGTCCTAGGAAACAGCATTTTTGAACATGCCTCAGTGTAATTCTTCCATCTTCTTTTGGGAAACGGAACCATGTATAGATGCAAAATCAAACTCAGCATTTCTGACCCACTAGATGTAGAACCAGTAGAAAAGCAAACATGATTCCTTAGGTTACATGTGTCAGAGTTTGATAGAGGCAAGGCTACTTGTTTGCTGGTATAGAGTGGAGAGCAACCGCAAGTCTTCAGAGGTATCAAGTTATAGCTAATCTCAGTTAGACCTGACTCCTGTGGCTTTGGTAGAGCTATTCCTGATGGATACTGCTCACTTAGGGCAAAATGAAGCCCAGCATGTTTTACAAGCATTTAATCCTGGGTCATATGTATGAATAGATGATGGCAATGTTCATTTGGTCTGAGTGCTTGAGGTGGCTTATTGATGTGCCACAGGAAAAGCAGAAGTTCTCCGTTTTGGGACAGGCCTGCAGACTATTAGACTGGACTTGCATGTTTATTCTAGGAACTATTTTCCCTAGGTTATGTGAGAACTCTCTTTGGCTGAGTGTGGAGCATTTAATCTCAGATCAGTGGCTCGAATTAGGATTTGGGATTTGCTAAGAAATGCTTGACAATATCTGGTGCTCTTGTCCCTGGTCTTTTGGGGTATGTCAGCTATTTTCCCTCTGCTTTCAACACTTTGGTTTCCAAGTGCTGCCTTTCAATGGCCAGTGGCAAATGAATTTCTTTTTCTCTCTTTTGAACTGTCTGATAGAACGAGCAAAGGGAAGTGAAACCACTGTTGGACTATCCAGGTCAAATGACTGTTCATGTGGAGTAGATGAATCTAGTAGCTTAGTATCTGAATAGTGGCATTAATTTTGTTTCCATGCAAACATTCCAGTACTTTCTGGTTTACCTGCCTTTCCAAACAGGCCATTGTCCAGTGGTATCTCTGAAACTGCTTCCAGATAACGCTGGACAATGTACTAGTACAGATGTTAATTATCAACTTTCTATCAATATAGTTTCAACAAGGGAAATTGTCATAATGGGATGATTGGCTAGGAAGTTAGTTTCCTTGTTCTGCAAAGGCTGTTACAGGTTTTATGGTGATGACTGCAAGTTTTTGTCTTGATTTTGAGCTTCATGTACATCCACACTGATTTCTCTGCAGTTCTCAGGTGCTGATCACCTTTCACCATGCAGCAGTGAAAGAAAAAGGAAAAAACCCACATCAGCCCATCAAAACACACCTAAAAACTGAAAACCTCCAAAGCCAAGCTGTTCTCTTTAAATACTGAATTTGTAAGCCGTTGGAAGGTCCAATATAGAGCGAACATTTCCTTTTGAGTTTGCAAGCTGCATGCTGGGAAAACCAAGTGAGAGTCTAGACCCTGCCATCCTAGATTAAGGCTGTTCAGCTAGTGCCAGGCTGTATGATGAAGATGGCATTAGCTAAAACACCAGTGACTGTAACAACACACACTTTCCCTGAAACATACTTTCTTTTTCCCAAGGTGCTTTTATCATACCCTCGTTGTGTTGGCATCATTTTGTGCTGAAAGATTACTGCATCTCAAATTTTAAGAGAGACCTGCATTTACTCTGAGGAAAATGAGACTTCTTCCAACACTGTTGCCTTCCCTGAACTTTCTTTCCTCAGGGAAATTGTTCCATTAGTGGGGCAAAATGAGAACTCCTGAGGCTAGATTCTTACTGGTAGATGAGCTCCCTTCTTCATGGCTGCATCCACTTTTCTAGCATGTTACCTGTTAATCTAGATGAATTAGACCCTGAAGTAGCTCTAGGGCAAAGGAGGTTGCATTAGCTTTGAACTAGTACAGTTTTCTCACCCTCAAAGTGATATAATTCCTCTCTTTTGAACCTAGCAAAGGGGTTTAATACTAGCAAAAATCCATAAGGAAGTTCTGAACCAAGACTTTTGGTAATTCATCTAAACCTGCAATAGCTGATCTTCAGCCTCCCTGGTGAAGGAGAAACCCATGAAAATACCCTTTGAGACCGGGAGGATTTTAAAGGTTTGTATGCACGACTGGCTTGGAGGCAGGAAGCAGCAATATATCAGCTCAGATCACTATTTGCAGGGAGAGTCCAGAATCCTCTTGCATTTGCACAGCTTCAGTCATCTGGCCTCTCCATCCACCACACCCCTCTTTTCACATTTCTGATTTGCTATTGAACTCCTTAGCTGCTTGTACCATAAAAGCATGAACCTCATAGCTCCACTTGCAGGTGAAAGATCCTCTCTCCTATAGGCTCTGCCATGCCAGCCTCTCCCCATCAGCAAAGGGATGCTCTTTTACCTGGTAGAGAGACTGCACTGTCTGTCAGCATGTTTCCTGTTATTGAGGATTAAAAAACCACCGTGCTCTGGGAGCAGATGGCCACTTCTCCACCCATCCTCTCAGGTATGGGGAAGCAGCCAAAAATTAGCTTAAAAGAGCAAAGCATAACCTGTTCAAAGGAGAACAGAAAAGGAACATTTTTCAAACAGCTTCATGAAGCACTTGTTAAGGACTGCCAGGGACAGATTTCCATTCTACACAGGATATTCATTAGAAAAGTAAACACCCTCTAGCACCATTTGTAGGAACAAAGCAGCTTGCATTTTATAACGAGGTGTTAATTTAATGAAGGAAGGGACTGGCAGAGGAGCAGGAGGCAACTAACCAAATGACAGACACCTTTTCCTGGAAGAACAGGGCAGCTATGCTGTCTTGTTTTACTGTGTGGTGGAGGAAGTTGGGCAGGCCCTCCCAACTCGGGAGAATGTGGAGGTGGCTGGCCAATGGTGGTTGAATTGAGGCTCTCCAGAGCCAAATGTCTCAGCTGAAGAACCAAGCCCCTCAAGGCTATAGTTTCATGGAAATCTCTGGGGCATTTTTTTTCCCTGTACTGAGGCAAAAAGACTTTTGGAATATGTAGCTTCAACAGAGTTCATCTGAACAGCTTTGGAGTTGGATCTTACAGCTTCCACCTTTGCCACACCTGGGCAGGAACCCAAAAATCCATGCAATTGTAAGGTACCATATCCTTCTGCTTTGTGCCCTGCTCCCAGGCGTGAAGTCCTGGGACTTCCAGAGCCTGCTGTCAGGGTCTCTGATTCTTGTTGTGACCCCAGGGCAAGCTAAAGCTGCAGGTACTGAAGTATCAAAATACCCAGCTATTTATTTATTTCACAAGGAAACAAATCCTGTGGAAAGATTTTGCATTTTTTTCCCTCTTAAAATGAAACAACAAACCCTGAGTAATTTCCTTTCTGTGGGAAATTGCCTTTCTGAACCTAATCCCACAGACACTCATGAAATGTCAGAGCTTCTTGCAAAACAGAAAGTGTGGTGATTCAACCACCTCTGCTCTGCTTATGATATCAATGGTTTTGTGACTTGCTGGATAGAAAGAGCTGGTCTAGGGCTAAGGTGTATTTGTCAGTGGGGCATTCCAGATAATGCACAGTTCTGGGGTCATTTGCAGAAAAAGGGGGGATGGAGAGTCCCAACCTGCTTTTCTGAAGGGGTGAGAAACCACAGGAACATTTTGTTCTGCCACTGATGGGGTTGAAGGCAATCTGTGTGCTCCCAGGATTAGCCAGATGTCACTGGAAGACATCTGGGAGGTGAGGGTGAGTTTTTCTTCATTGCCTGCCAGACCTGTAGCCTCAAGCCTATCCTTTATTTTCATATATGTGCATTTCCTACCATGGGATTTCTACCAGCGAATTCAACCATCACAGTTGCTCCCCAGAGGGACAGGGACAAAGCTAACCTGCCCTCTCAGCTTTGGGAAAACAGGAGCAACTGTGGTGGTTGGCCAGGGAGGAGGTTTAGGACTTGGAGGGAAAGCACATGACATGAGGCCAAGTCTTATTTAATGATGCTATCCTGTTTTGGATCAGAGCATACAGCAGACTGGAGAGCAGAGCAAAACTAAGGCCATGGGAGAAATTCCGGTCGTGAACCTATATAATCAGTCTGAACGTTGGCACAAATGAGGTCATTTCTTGTGTTTATATTTTTGCATGGATTGTATGCTCCCTGTTCCTCCTCCTCCTCGTGTCACTGTGATGTGAAGGGAATTTCCTGTGCATGAACAGTATTGTTGTTGCAGGGCTTTTGTGAACATAAACCACTTCAAGTGGCAAGAAGAAATAATACTGTGTTCTGGCAGTAAAAATACGAAGTTAGGGAAACACCCTCAAATAACTTCTGGTTGCTTTCTGCATATTTTATTAGTAGATTAGAAAGAGAAGTGGCCACATTTAGCAGTGCTGATGTGTTTCAGCACTCTTACTACACAGGAGTCTGCTCTGAAGTGCCGTAAATCATCCTGACTTTGCTGTAGCCTGGCCAGGCAGCTAAGGAAGATTCTTGTGGAGAAGACCATGTGCATGCCACCTCTCCTAGTATACTGTACTATCAGATCTACAAGCGAAAAGCGTGTTGGAATGGTGAAGCTTTTCCTTGCAGTGTCTCACTTTTACTCATGAGAGTGGGACAAGTTGAAAACATTTCTCCTTTGGCTTCTGGTTCCCATGAAATAGAAATACATCTATTTCTTTGGCAATAGAATGAAACATCCTGGTTTGTGCTGGGAGTGAAGGGTGATGGGACACAAGGTGTGCAACCAATATTCAGTTGCAGTCAGCCATGGAATTCTTTTCAGTGGGCCAAATTAGGAGCAATCAAAAATGGCTGAAATATTCCAGTAGAGTCCAGTTAAAAGCAGATGGGCCCCACACTCCCTAACTCATGCCCCCAGCAGCAGCCTCAGCAGCAAAGCTGTTGCTTAAGAGCAGGAGAACTTTTCTGTTCAGGGCACACCAATAATGCCGTTCCCAGAGATAAGCTCAAGGCTGGAGGGCATAGCAAGGTTTTAACACCAGAGCTGTGAAAATGTGCTGTTGAGGCTTCTGGAGAGAGGGAACCATAAATGAGAACACCCTCAAGACTGTTGTAATGGGTCTATCTTCCCTCTCCCTCTACCCCCTGACAAAGCATCACCTTCCTCGGATGGCATCAATTAGGCAACACAGGGCTGGTGGCCAAGCTCTGGCCAGAAGCACAACTTTGCTTGCTGTACCTACCGCTGATGCCCCACCTCAGCCGCTGAGTACAGATGGGGCAGCTGTCTCCAGTGACGTGACAGTCTTGGGGCAGTGCTGTGGTCCAGCAGCCAGACCTGAGAGCAAGAGTGGTGCTCCAGACACTGCAATAACACACCTCTTCTAAAACTGCACTTGGAAGAGGCCTCAGAGTACAAAAACCATCAGAGAATCCGGGGGGGGGGGGGGGGGGGGGGGGGGCGGAAATGAACAAAAAGCAAACCCTCATGTAAACCCCAGGGCTGGAGGAATAAAAGTGCCAGAAAACATTTATATTGGGCTCCCTCAATATCAACACAGATGAAATGGATCCCCATGCTTCCCTCCAAACCACAGGCTCTAAAGCTGATTCCAAATCCCATCCCCACTTTAATTTAGGGGCCTCCCAATTAGACCGTTGGATGCCTTTCAAAGCTTTGTATAAATGGGAGATTATGTATCTAGCAGCAGAGGCCCTTCTCCTTTCTGGAGTACCCACCAGCTGTAGCTCTCTGCCCAAGCTGCCCAAGCTGCCCAGATCTCTGGCAGGGAAATTTGGAGTCCACATGTGGTGTCTGGGTGACCCATGGAGTGTGGCTCAGAACCCATCTTCCTGGGGATGGTATCTGCTCCAGCCTTTCAGTGTTAAAAAGGCCTTGGTGCTGCCAAGGTGCTGGAAGCAGCAGAGCTGTGGGAGTGGTGCTCTGACCAAAGTGGGAAAATCTCAGAAGGGGAGAAAAAAAACACAATCCTTTCAGGTTGATCTGAAATGCTTTTGCTGTTCTTCCTCTTCCCTCCTCCACCAAACCAGCAATTAAAAAAAAAAAAAAAAAAAAAAAAAAAGGCTTTCCCCTCCCAACAACTCATCACAGAATATGGCACAAATTGAAATAGTTTTGGTCAAGCTGCATTTTTCACAGTTAATTTTAAAGATTTTGTTGTTGTTGTTGCCCAGACCAAGGAATCTCCAGTATTTGCCTAAGAGACTGTACAGTCCTAGGTGATAGAAGCTTTTTGTGGGAGGAGGAAGAACCTGAGATTTTTCATTCCTTTGTGAACCTCAAGCCTGTCCTCCTATCTCTCTTGCATCCTCCTTCCTTCTTGCCTTTCCTCTAGGACTGCACCCACACCTCAGAGGCTAATGGGCAATTAGTGTTGTCTCCACAGCTGAGCTGTCCCATGTGTGAAGACTCCAAATGAGATGTCCCTGTGGGATGCAAAGGTAGACAGCTGTGGGCACAGCCACCTTCTGCAAGTACTGGAGGGGAGACTAATGATTGATTCATTTAGCAGAGGGTCTCCAAGGATGGCTGGAAAAGGACACTTTAAAGCTGCTAGTGGTGTTGAGTGGCCATCCTGCTCTTGTGTTTCTTCTGTTTCTCACCAGCTCCATCAGTTCCTGTCTGCCCTCCCCATGCACTGTGGCTGCTGGACTGTCAGATCCTGAGCAGAGGCTGGGTCCTGTCCTGGTTTGGTTGGATATAAGTAGGATTTCCAAAGAAATGAACCAAGCCAGCTGAAGATAGCTGATTACGTTAAGCTTCATATTGATGCAACTGAAATTACTGTCCTAACTTTAAATGATTGCCACCAGGCTTCTGAGCCAAAACTCAGTCTGAGTGGACCAGCTCATTTCATTGCACTGGCACTGACTGCCTTTAGTGAGTGGATTGATTTAATAATTAATGATTGTGACCAAGATGAGCAAGGGGTTGGGAAGTCATTTCACTCACGCATTTCCAAATGAGTTTGGGCCTGGGTTGCCCAGGGAGCTGCAGCTGCAGGGAATCCCAAGCCTAGTTTTGCAACCCAGGGCAGATTCCTCCCTTTTTGGGCAAGCTGGTGGGTCCTGAACACAGGATTTGATTACAGCAATGTTTTTGTTTATTTATTAATTTTTTTCTTTCTATGTCTTTAAAGTAATTTTTCATGGTCAAATGCCCTGTTTGGCAGAGTTCAAATTAGGGCAGCCTTTTTTTTTTTTTTTTAGGGTTTTTTTATTTTTGGCACAGAAGCAAAGAACTTACAGGATGGCTAATTTGCTGCTAATGCCATCTACTTTAAACTGCTGAGCCTTGCATGAGGGAGGTAGGAGAGGACAGAGCCCTAAGCTCTTTTTTTCTGATGTGCAAAAATATCCCATTTTTATCAGCCTGCCTGTGAAATGTGAAATTTTCTTTAGAAGAACAGCAGGCAGGAAAAAATAGTCATAAAACCTAAAAGATATATTTATGTCTCTTTTAATGTAATACCCACCATTAAACTGTCAAATTATCCTCTGTTTCATTTCTATATAAGTTTTAAGACATTTCACAGACAGCCAATAAGCCTCAAGGTGATAGGACTTGTTTCTTCTCCCACTGAAGCTGGTGGTAAACCTCCCATTTATTTTGGTGTGTAGGATCAAACCCCCAGCACAAATAATTAGGCAGTGATTCTTCTGTCCATATCTCACCCTTCCTCTCAGAAAACTTCTGAGGTTGGGCTCAACACTGATCTCATGCACCGACTAAGAGCATCTATCTTTCCTTCTTTCCTTCTCCCCCAACCCCCTTGCCCTTCTTCTTTGTGGGTTTTGATCTCACCCTTTGAAATGGAAGCAAATTCCCTGCAGGGTGCTCTGTGATCACTTGTTGGGTGTAGTCGCATGCTTTCACTACTTGCTGTAGGTGAAATGGCTCATGTGCAATGATATTAACTCTCTGGTAGGCAGCCATATGCAGCAGGAGTGATATGCTGCATTCCTTCTCTTTCCCTAGACACATAATAGTGGAGGCAGCTTCCCCCAACCCATAAAGACTTGGTAAAGCACAAGTGTGTGCTGTGAAGTCATGCAGCACTGTGAGAATGCAAAGTAGATGAGAAGCAATGTTTTAGCCACAAACAGATTTTGGACAGACACATCTGTATAGTTAACCTGGGTTAGTTGATCTAATTAAAAGATATGATCTTATTCTGCAAGGTTGTGCATAATCTAACAGTTCATTATCAATTATGATTTACTTCCCATAAAAGAAAACACAGTTTCCCCTTTGTTTCACTGGAATGAAGCAGTTGGGAAAGATAGTTGAAGAGGGAAGTTACAGTGATGGGATGAGTGCTGGGAGAAAAAACTCAACTGTTTTAACAGGAGAAGTATGGTTAGGCTCAGCCCAGGGAAGTATGTAAGAATGTGCTTGTGATTTGCTTCCAACAAAATTTTTAAGGCTATACTTCACTATAAGCATGACTATTTCATTGCTTAAGGTTAAGCACGTGCTGAAATACTCATCTGGAGGTAAGCCCTGACTGGCAAGGCTGAAAGAAACAGAGATCACATAATCAACTTCCAAAGCAAGAGCCTAATCCTACTCAGTCAGCTATTTTGGGGGAGTTTCCAGGAAGGCAGAGAGATTGCAGGAGGTGGATCTGCGTCTCTGATCTTACAAATTTCCTGGCAGGTGCAAAAGCCACTGCTCTGAACAATACCAGAAGTGTTTGCAGGATTGGCCTGAAGGCTTTGTCTGCTGAAGAAGATGAGGTTAACAGGCTATTTAAAACAAACAGCCTCGCCTCCCTCCAAAAATTTCATGAAGATGGCCTCTGTGGCTGTGGTGTGAATATAAGAGATTTCAGCAGGTTTGCTCTGAAATCATTCCTACAGCTCTAGGAAAAAAAAGTCTTTGGTCCTTTGTCACACTCAGTTTTGCAAATTCATACTCCAGTCACATCTGTATTAGGGAGCGAGTCTGGGCATCTCTTCTTATGTCTCATATCTTGGATTTCCACATTACTTGAAGAAATATGCCAAGTGACATTGAGAAGCTCTTCTTTAAGTGTCATTTACTTGTCTAGTAGTACTTTTAATTGGAAATTTTCCAAATAATTATGCTTAAAGAATGTGTGTGTATGCATGCATCTGTGTATGATGGGCTAAACTATGCTATTTACTCGTTAAAAAATGCATGTGCACACACATGCACAAAATAACAAGGAAGAAGGGGAAAGGAAAAGCATTTGCTTATGGATATGAAATGCAATTCCAAACACTGATTTTAAGCCCTTGGAGAGCGTTACAACATTAATGCATGCAATGCTGGCTGTGAAATATAGGACCATGTATGCAGCAAGCAGAGAGAGAAGCAAACACCAAACCAAAGGAAATAGGATCAATATGGTTCTGCTGCTGTGTTCTGTGAGGTGCCCAAGGTCTTTTTGAGACCATAAGCAGGCTGGAAAAGGAGGCTTTGGGTATTCCATGCTTTGTCAAAACTGTGTGCAAGGTCCTGTTTTCATTGCACAGGCTGTTGACAAAGGCAGAGTTGATGAAGCCACTGGATTTCTTCTATCTAGCGAGGGAGGTGATTGAAGTGTTTCCAGGTGTTTCTGGCTTCAGAGAAAACTCAGGAGAGTTTTCAACTGTGCATGGCTTGTACATAAGACTTGAGGTTCACCAGCAGTGGGCAAGTTCTCCAGCTTTCCTTGGGCACTGGGCGAGTTCTCCAGCACACATAAGCTCCATGAGAGCTGATACCTCACAAAGACAGTTGGATTGTTCCAACCACCCAAGGCTTTGCTACCATAGTGCATGACTCCTCTAGGAATGACCTCTGCAGACATGCTTTCAACAATTGGTTTAGGTGAATTACATTGGAGAATAAGCCAATTGTTTTCAGGTCCCCAGTGGTGAGTTTGTAAGCCAGGCTTTGTATGTCCCAGTATAAAATAATGAGGTGGAATAGTATAGATGGTGATCATATGACATTAACTCCTATGTAGGGTACTGGGTGATCATTTGTCGGGCACTGGGCCCTATGTAGTGTTTCAGCAAAGACCTTGTCTTTGGATTTTCATGGACATGATGATCTACAGAAAAAGTAATGTGTTAGAAACAATGGAAGTTATCTCCAAGTTTGTTCAGGAAGGCCTGGGGCTTTCAGATGCAAATACAGAAACAGATTTAACATCTTGACTTCTGTTCTTTTGTCGTAATACAAAGTGGAAAGACAATGTTTAGTAAATGTTTACATCTTACAGATGGGAGTTTTGCAAATTGCATTGTAGCTCTTTGGGAGGAACCAGGAAAGAAGGCAGGATGTTAACAACATAAAAAAGAATAGCAATAAAACCCACCCCTAATATTAATTGTCTGAGAGGAAATGCATATATCTCTCATCAGGACATTTCAGATTCTACTTTGCATTGCTGGAAGCCTGAGAACACTAATAGCTTTTTGGCATGGAGAAGCAAGTTCATGTATACTTGAAACAGAACTCATTTACAGTTGTTTTGATGGATGCTTATAAGCAATATGGAGAAACTCCCAAGTCCCTTTGGCATGCTGATCATTAGAGCTATGAGTGGGCCCAGCCTGCAGAGTACAGGCATAGGTCTGGCTCAGCAACCTGACTTGGGAACTGGAGGGGACTGCTGTGATTAAACATGTCCATTAATTTTTAGTCATAAGGTTGGCTGTGTTATGCAATGAAAACTTGTTAACAACTTTCCTTGTGAATTAATAATGCATCTGAAAGGATTCTTGAAGAATTGTTTGTATGAGCACTGTGTCAAGAATCTATCAAAATAGCTCTTCAGCAAGGTGACAACAGCTCACACTTCCTGAAGATCTGTGGCTTGGGTGTTTCAGGGTAGTCTTGGGAGGGAGGCATAGCACAGAATGCTGCAACCTGGTCCTCTTCCTCCTTGGAACAGCAGCTGAGAGTGCCACCATCCTCTGGGGTCAGATACAGGCTCAAAATCAGGCAGTGATGTCTCAGGACACAAGTGACAGGGGAGGCATGAACTGACCTGTAAAAATTAGCCACTGAACTCTGTGTATTTGTGCATACAGGTGTGTATGAGTAGGAGGAACCACAGGTTTGTGGATGCAGTAACATCTTCCATCACTGGCCAATTCCAGACATGGTGTAAAAGCTTCAGCTGTTGATGTTATTCACTTAGATATGAGACTTTGCCCCATTTTAGTTTCTCCCACAGACTATTATCCATAGATGAGTTTGAAGATGAAGATTAGCAACATGATGCTAACTCTCATAAAGAGTGATACGTTCTCCCTAGCCTATGTCTTCTGATGCTCAGAAAGCAAAATAGTGAGCTTTTGGTCTTCATGGGCAGTTTCTCTTAGTGATGTTACATTTCTGCCTCCTAATTTTCATTTTTGTGCTGAGTGAAATCTTACAAAGTTGCAATAAGTAATATTTAGGTTACATCATGTTGTTGGGAAGGAAAGAAATGGGGTCATAAACTGTGTGACAGTCAAGGAGTCCTGCATGTAACTCAGGGTGTGGCTTTGTATGCAGAGGACGGAAAGATTTCTACAGGAAGACTGGCAATCCCCTTGTGGAGATAGAGAGAGGCTGGTGCCAAATGCTTCAAAGCCAGATTTTATTTTTTTCCCACAGGCTACCTAAGTGCCTATGTACCTTCTTTCCAGGTCTTTTCCATTGGACATCCATTCTCCCTTCCCATGTCTGGCTGCCAGCCTTTGTCATTCATTTTGCTGCACATCTCTTCTGGTAGTTGGCAGAACTTGCAGGAGTCTTTACCTGCTCCACCCTGGCAGGAGGTTTTGGAGCCCTGCAGGGAGCTGCAGGCTTACTGCTCACTGACTTGTGAGGGCAAGAGAATTGCTCTAAACTCCACCTAGTAGTGAGGGACTTCTTTGGCCAAGAGACTTTGCAGAAGACAGGTTTGAAGAGAAGGAAACCTTAAAGCAGTTGGGGCTGTGTAGGAAACTGGGGCTGAAAGTTCTGGACACTGCTAGTGGGTTTGCCCTCCAGTTTAGAATGATTGGTCCTTCGTCATTTAAACAAATCAGAACAAATGGCTACAGTATTTTTAAAAAGAAGGGGGGAAAGGGCAATATAGTACAAAGGTCATCACCAATGTTAATCTCATTTTCATGTTCATTATGGTGCTAACCTCCCATCAGCTCAGGACAAATCCAGGACATGACCACTGACTCCAGCTTCCCCAATCAGTCCTGTAATGCCAAAGTTAAATGAGGATGGAGGAGAAATGCTGTCTAGCAGCTGCTACCCGTAAAGCCGCACCGCAGCTTCCAAAGCAGTACCAGGTTGTCAGTGAGCTGTGCTGGCCCAGTCAGCCGGCATGGTGTCCATGTTACCTCTCAGCCTTAGGATTTGCTGAAGGACCTCTTTGGCTAAGTGTGAAGGTATAGGGAAATACCAGAAGTAGCTGGACATTTTTCTGAGGTGCTAATGAGCAATCTCATCAAAAGCCTCTTCATATTCTGTTTAAAAAGAAAAGGGTTAGAACATGACTATGGCTTTCTTTTCCTCCACCACCCCTACCTCCTCTGTTCCCACTTCTGCTCTTTTTTTCATGCTGTTAAAAGAGTGCAAAGTATTGAAAGAAGCCCAAAACCACAAGTAAAGAGGAAAGAGATGCAAACTTACCAGAATCGCTTTCCTCTTATTTAAATAACAGCAAAGGACTTCATTTTTACTGTTTTATTTTTTGGAGCCTCATGAAAAATAAAAATCTCCCAGTGCAACTAAAGGATAGTAAAAAATGTAATTAATAATAGAAACAAAATTCTAATAGAGTTCTGGGATCTTTCATGAATGCAAATGAGCTCAGAGAGCCTTTTCCAGCACAACCAGTGCCTCCTGTAGCAATCTTCATGATCTTTATCAAATCACAAAAAAACCCATTTTCTAAATTTTTCAATTCCAGACATACTTTGCCTTTAGGATCATCCTCCCATGTAGTGACCACTGCCTTAGAGTTAACTCACGCTGGGCTCTAATGATGTGGCAGCTGGGATATATAGGACATTTAGGACACCGATGATTAAATAGGACATAAGAGGACATTTAGGATGTTTGATTTCCAGTGTGACTGAGGATATTATTTTTACTGCATCAGGACAAAATTTTCAAAACCTCACAAGCTGGCTGAAAGGTCTAAAGTAGCATTTCCAGAAGCAGTGGAATATTTAGGTTTTGGCCTCCACTTTTCTGTGGGAGAATATCAAGTCAAATATGCAGAAGCATCACACTTCTTTAGCCAAAACCTTGTGGGTACTTGATAGGTTTCCCTTCCCTGTTTCTAATTTGGTTTATACCCCGAAGTGAGCTGGTTTTTGCTATTCATTCTGTGGGTGGGAAAGCTTGCCAGAAGGTATTAACAGCTATACATCCCAGTCGAGCCATTTTCTTCCCTGAACTTTCCTCTATCTGTTAGAGGGTAGGAGAGCTCTGCAGAGGGACCTTGACAGGCTGGACAGATGGGCAGAGTCCAACAGCATGAGATTTAACACATGCAAGTGCCGGGTTCTGCACATTGGCCACAGCAACCCCAGGCAGTGCTACAGGCTGGGGTCAGAGTGGCTAGAGAGTAGCCAGGCAGAGAGGGACCTGGGGGTACTGCTCGATGGTAGGCTGAACATGAGACAGCAGTGTGCCCAGGCAGCCAAGAAGGCCAATGGCATCCTGGCCTGCATCAGGAACAGTGTGGCCATCAGGAGCAGGGAGGTCATTGTGCCCCGGTACTCAGCACTGGTTAGGCCACACCTTGAGTATTGTGTCCAGTTCTGGGCCCCTCAGTTTAGGAAAGATGTTGACTTGCTGGAGCGTGTCCAGAGAAGGGCAACAAAGCTGGTGAGGGGTTTGGAGCACAAGCCCTATGAGGAGAGGCTGAGGGAGCTGGGGTTGCTTAGCCTGGAGAAGAGGATGCTCAGAGGAGACCTTATTGCTGTCTACAGCTACCTGAAGGGAGGTTGTAGCCAGGTGGGGGTTGGTCTCTTCTCCCAGGCAACCAGCTCCAGACCGAGAGGACACAGTCTCAAGCTGTGCCAGGGGAGGTTTAGACTGGATGTTAGGAAGAAATTCTTCATAGAAAGAGTGATTGCCCTTTGGAACGGGCTGTCCCAGGGAGGTGGTGGAGTCACCATCACTGGAGGTGTTTAAGAAGAGACTGGATGAGGCACTTAGTGCCATGGTTTAGTTGATTAGATGGTGTTGGGTGATGGGTTGGACTTGATGATCTCAAAGGTCTTTTCCAATCTGGTCTGGTCTATTCTATTCTATTCTATTCTATTCTATTCTATTCTATTCTATTCTATTCTATTCTATTCGGAGAGGAAACTCTTCAAATAACCAGTATATTTTCAGGCACTTTTTTTTTTTCAATTGTCAGGCAGATGTGCATCAGGAAATCTGAACACCTGGACAAGGTTCAAGTGCAGGCTGATCTTCAGGTCTCAGCTTGGACTCACAGATACTCATAACAACTACAAATCTTTCATCAATGCAGCTACCCTACATGTTAGTAATACATGAAATATTCTTTATTACTCAGGGACTGGTGTTCTGATTGTTCTGCTCCATGACACACATACAGGGTAAGTGATTCCTGCTAGCTTAGGGCAGCCTTCACCTCTGCTTTGTTCTCTGGTTCCCAGCTGAAGCTGCCAGCATGGATGCTGAAGCCACCAACCTCAGTCGTGCACATGCATCTGTTTGTCAGGGGTAGGGTGTGGCCTCCAAACCCCTCCATTGTGGTGGTGGATGTTGAGCATCAAATGAGAATTGCATCTATTAGCAACAGACATGTTAGCCACAAAATGAGATCGTTATGGGCAGGCTGGTGAGGTCCCTGGGGAAAAGCCTCTGAACCATATGCTAGTGAGGGAGTCAAGGGCTTCTGACCTCCTCCAAGACATCCCACTTTCAAGTCTGTAATTACTGTCTGCTCATAGGCACTTGCTATGATCCCATCTCTTCCCACTTTACCCAAAAGGAAGAGCTACACTTCAAAGCCTTTCTCTCTTCTTCTTTGCTGTTGACTGTGTTTTGAGAAAGGTTTATGTTTCTTCTTTAGCTGTTAAAGGGAAACAGTGATCTGAGCTAGTCCCTGGTGAAAGCAGGGTTCTGAGCCTCTATTTTCACTCCTTCACTTGCCAACTCACCAAAAGTAAGCCGTCACTTCCTAAGAAATGGGCATCTCCTTTCCAGAGACAGAGGACATTTGAGCTGTCATCTGACCTTGGTGGGAAGGCCAGCTGTCAAGAAGGAGTGTAGGGATAACCTCCTAGGGGTGAAGACACTGAAGAATCTTCTGTGTCAAGGCTTACTCAATTTTGCTTTACTTAAGCCAGCTTGTTTGTTGCCACCCTCTGATGCCAAGCCCCCAGAGATGACCACTAAGACGTTAATGGGCTTCATTGGTCATGGGTTTAGGCTGGTGTAATAGTTCCTGTAGCAATTCCCCAGTATGTGTGCTGTGTACACAACAAGAACCACATAAAATATCTCTTGGATTTTAATGACACTCTCTTTTGTCCTAATACCAGAGTTTCTTCCTTTAAGAAAAGATTGGTGACTGAAGCTTCAACTATATTTCCAAGTTAAATTTGTTAAAACGCTGCCTCCAAAAGGTGGAGGAGTCCATGCCAGCACTCAATTTAATCTTCTATTCAGTGCTGATGGTTTATGGCTGATAAGATAATTAATTTAGCAAGCTGCTAGTTAGGCTTTGATGGTAATTATTTTAAGTATCATAGGGTTTTATTCACAAGGCAGTAATCACAGGTCATTATTACTGACATTATTAGGTTAAGTTAAAAATTAGCTTTTCGGCTTAGAGCACCATATACTAATATGCTCCAGAATGGAACACCTGTGTGATGCAATTGAGGGAAATTAGCTCTTTTAATTAAATGAGCTATGACTGTGCATTGTTTGGTGTTACATTGGCAAAAAATGGTATTTGAACATTCATACAACAATTTTCTATAGCTGAAATGGGACACTGGTTTGAAAAAATGAGTCAAAGTTTTGTGAAGCTCTGGTGACTTTCCTTTGAGCTGTTGTTGTCAGTGTCCTTACAAACTCTTCCAGGAATAGACTAAAACAAAAGTGATTTTGCTGGCTGGATTCTTAAGTGGGCTAAAATAGGATTGGCAGAGCTGTATCCATATACTGGCTTTGTGTTTTAAAGACACACACACAAATCCAGTTTTCTGACACAGCTTTGATGACAAGAAGTAGAAAGCAGATTTTATTTTTTTTCCTTCCGAGAGTTTCCTGTCTTGGGGTTTTTGCAGGCAGGGTCCAGCCTGCACCACTACTACATCCAGCTGCACCACTCGTGTACACAAAAGGATGAAGCTGTTTTAATGGGATTAGCTTTAACCATTCATAGCTGTGACCGTGCCCCTCACTCATGGTGCTCAAAGTCCTCCATCTCTTCTGCCAGCTTGTAGCAGGTTATGGCCACACAGGTCCCTCTTCAGCACTCATGAGACCTTGAGACAGCACAGAAATGCACCTCCTTCTAGCTTCCTTCCCCAGGTGCATTGAAATCAGCAATTCCTTTCCAGGTGCAATGTGAGGTATTCTTTTTAATAAGATGGTTATTTCCATAGAGGCTGTTACACTTCCTTTAGTTTAGGTTATAGGAACAGGTACCTTGTTTGAATGGCAAGGGACCAATACTTGCATTTCAATGGGACCCTCTAGGTATAGAATCCAGTGAAATGCATCTGCATTGTTGTAGGATTTTGTTCCCCATGGATCTCACAGAGTATTGACAGATAATTAATTGGAAGCAGGAATGAAGTATGATAATTTCCTCATCTCCAGATGAAAAGTTTCTTTACAGGGAAGTGAATAATTTGCCTAACAGCAGAGCCCAAAATAGGACACAGATACCAACCTCTAATCCTTACCTGCAGCCATAAGTTTGTCATTCTTCTTTTATCCTAACAAAAATGCAGAAGCTGATGGTGCTGTTGTGCAGGAGGGCAGGATGGACTGCTGCACCACGGGGACAGATTGAGATTATGAGGGGCAGCACCTGGCATATATATGGGGGCCGGGGAAAAGCCACTGAAATGGTCACCAAACCAGTCTGCCTGATGCAGCCCAGAGGAAATGCTCTTCCCCACCAACATCTGTGCATGAAGTGTTCAAAATACCTTGCTGCAGTGACAGGGCAGGAGTGTTTTAACTTCACCTCTTGCCTTTCAGACTGGGGGTTTCAGGTAGCTTGTGGTACCATCTGGCAGGTCACAACTGAGACTTCTGGTAATGGAGGTGCGGAGATGGTTAGGAAATGCCTGCGGTGGCTTTCCAGTATCAGCTCTGCTCCAAAGCTGAATAGCTGTGGTTTTCATGGTTTTGTTCTTGGTTGGTTTCGAGGCCTTTCCGTCTCTCTTTCAGACACTGCAGAGTCTCCTGCCCGGCGGAATGAGCTTGGTTTCTGCAGCACATATTTTGGTACATGTCTGTTTAGATAAATGCCTATTTTTCTCCATCACTTGTCCAAGATAGGGCAACAGTTGGCTTTCTTTTTGCAATAAGCCTAACAAATATAAACTAAAATGGAATCTCCCTCTTCTGTAGATTGTATTCAGCTGAAAAGCTATCTTACATCATCAATATGTACTTAAATTTACAAAACCAGTCTGGATTAATCTGATACATCTCTTGAAGATAACCAGAACCAAAAAAGGGAACTATTCAGTTGAAATTGTAACAAGGATACATGCAAGAACACCTAGAATATGAAACACTGGAACTGCCCAGGCTTTCAGTTGTAAGCCTCAGAGCACTTCACAAATATGCTACCATGCAATCACTTGTTTTCCTTTTGGGAGAGAGAGAGATGGAGAACTACAGCACTGGCAGCTGTGCCAGTGTGACGCAGCTGCAAATATTTCTCTTTGAATCTCACACCATTGCTTTTGCTACTGGGCTACATTGAATTAATTAGTTGTTTGCTTGTGGTGTATCTGCATATAAACAGAATTCACTCCATCTCCCAGGAATTGGTGGGAAGTTCTGTCTGATGGGGCTGTGGATTAAGTGTGTTGGTGCTGGAGGATAGGGTGTTCCTGCGCAGAGAGCCCTCGACTTCGGAATTTGCTCCTCACAAAGGTATGCCAAAGCCCTGAGGCTTCCTGCATTTAGGGTGTGATGTAAGATACACCTCTTTGTTGAGAGCTTTTCTCCTGACATCCTTGCAAGCCAGGCAGATGTGTGGATATCTCCTAGGAGTCACCCCTCGAAGGAAACATTACTGGATATCCTAAGGGGTAAACAGTGCTCAGTGCTGAATTAAGAAGCTGTTGTCTCTGTTTACTGTAGTTCTCTATGTGCCGCTAACTATTTTTAGAGCAAAGTACTTGTGTTTTATTCACAGTGGACAGTTTTCAGTATTGATACCTAGACCTTCAGAGATGTCCTCTTTGAAGAATGGGGAATATACCAAGACTTCAGGTTTCACTCCAGACTCACAGTTCAGATCACAGTCAGTGAAGGAGCTACCAAGGGGCGATGGGAAGGGATGGCTTGGAAGCACATGCAAGTAATCAGGCTGATGCTGGGCTCTGTACTTCAAAGGCCAGCTCTTGGCCAGGAAGCATTGCCCCATCAGCTCCTCACAGCCAGAAGAGCTGGTGGCTCTTCCTGATGATTGCAGTCATTTATGACCTGCCAGCACAAGGTGAGCACACCCTGCACAATCCTTGTGCTGCCATTTGCCTTTGCGGCTCTCTTCCTCCAACGAAGGAAGAGAGCTGTGTCTGTTCTGCATAGGTACCTTCTGCTTTCGTAAGGTGTCCATCAGGCTTTGGGGGTGAATGTTTCTTCTGCAGTTTCTTTGGTGAGTGGCAGAGCTCCCTGTCTGTTATGAGTGGGATACTAAAGCCACTGGCTAATGTTGTACATAGCTTCCTATTTCCCTGTACTATCTCCCTTGGCTTATTTGCTTTGTTTAGTTTGCAGTGCAGGACTATGGCTTCTTACTGATCTGTCCATTGCTTTTTTTCATCCTGTAGTTTTCCTTCAAGTTTGGGAACTATAATAGCTGCTATTGTGTACATAGCAATAAGGATCTTCAAGTATTTATTCCTAGACTTTGTAAGCATCTTTCTTTCTCTTGTCTTCAGGAAATGCTGGAATTTTCATAATTCAAGTAGTTTGGTTTCTGACAGGTTGTTTGGAGGGATAACATCTAGTCCAAGATGGAATTGAGGGAGGAGAGGAAAAGAACGGCTAGAGACAGACAGATACACACAAGCATGTCCGTGCACCCTTTCTTATCCCCTTATTTCTGTGCCTGAGTAGGCATCAACCTGTTTATGTGTGAATTCAAGGTCCAAGCAATGACCCTTCTTGACTGAGATCAGTAAGTTGGCCTTGGATTTCCATGTCTCCCAGGCAAATGGCCTGTTTTGGGGGAAAAGGGGATCCTTGCTCTCTTCCAAAATTCACAGCACAACTGATGTTGCATGTTCAGAAATTCTCCTAGCTGGAGTTCCTATTTTCTAGCTAATACTATTTATATCAGCCTTAGCCATCAGCTTTAACTGGATCAAAGTTCTGGGAGCAGACATTTGTCATGACACAGGCTATGAATTCTGTATTCCTACTTCAGGTTTTTATTCAATTTGGGGGTTGTGTGGAATTCATCTAAAGACAAGTGGTTTCAGATGTCAAAACCATAAAATAATTTTCCTGTTTCATGTGACATGGGTGCATAATAATGTGTTTGTCCTTACCTTAGGTTACCTAACCATGGGCTGTGATTCATTTCAGAGGTTTAGCTGCCTTTTTACTGGACCTGTGCTCAGTTTCAATATTTGTAATAAATGCAAAGTCTAGCCAATGCTTCTGCCTTTCAGGTTCCACCAAGAGCACTTGCAGTAGCTCTGCTAGTTAGTATTAAAATCTACCTACTGTCAATACAACACTAATGATCTGTACTTCAAGGGCACCTTTGATGTGATGATCTCAAAACAGATGCATTAAGGGTTATCCCACACCCATGATGTGCATGGAAACATTGAATGCATGGAGAAACAAATCCTAGAATCACTGGCAAACTGGATGTGAAAACTGTAATTTCTGTTCCTGTGAGGAAGTCACTTACATCAATGTGTGTTTTCTTCCCTGTCCTTGAGACCCAAATTTTCCTGTTGTGGATGTGTTTATAGAACATAATATTAAAAAAAGGAAAAAAATATTCCCAGAAAATGCCACAGCATTTGTTTGTGTATCAGATTCAAAATTGAGTTGTATGACATGACACCTCTGGTGCTGTGTCTGTATCTCTTGGTCCTCTGCACTTCTGGGCTTCAGGCTGTGCCATAGTGGATGGTGCTTGCTTCTCAGGTCCAGTAGCTTGTCTGCAAGTCAGGGGTGATAGAAGGACTAAGTATCCAACCTGTTCTTGGTATTATGGTGTCTTTGGTAAATGCTCTGTAATGCTATTGTAAGTCAAAGTCAGATACTTTATTTTAAATCTCCTGTATAGAAAAGAGACACCCCCCCCCAAAATGTTTCCTGAAATCTGTTCCTGAAAAAAAGTGGCCTCCATTTGCAAGCAGCAGTCTCCATCCATACTGTGACAAATCTGACATAAAGCAGGTTTTTACAGTGGAATCAGGTCAAGGAAAGAACAGTGTATTGCTCACTTTATTTTGGAGAAGTTTTACTGTTTATTAGGCCATGTATAGCTGCTGCACACAGTCCTCTCTGGGAAGTTCTGACTGCCTAACAGGCAGTGGAGGTGGTCCAGTCTGGAAGTACTGCCCTGTCCCAAGCCCTGTGCTGGTGCCATTCGGCTCATAGATAGTTAAAAGAAAACAGATTGAGGACAGTTTTGGTTCTGGACTGTTCACATGGCAGTAGTTTTTGGTTGAGGAGGCACATGGAACCATTTTCTGATCAGACTGATTGTTCTGGTCCTCTTCTGCATCCCTAAATGTTTGCATGCACAGGGGTAGAGAGCTGGCCAAGCAAGAAGTGTGAGAGCTGCTGTTATAACTGGGTATGTTGCCTTAGATAAGGGCAGCACCAGGATTTAGGTGAAGTACACGTAACCTATGAAGAATTAAGTAAGAAAAAGCTTTCCCTCCCATCTTATGCTTTGTCCTAAACACTTGGTGGTCGTGGGACTTACACCCCAAAGCATATTTGGAAGCATTTAAACACACAGCTGTGACAGCAGAAGGGGGAAATGGCTTCTCTTCAAGTGCTCGAGGCAAGGATTACTTTGCTGCAAATTGCCATAGGATGTAATGGTTCCTTAAAGCCCCCACCTTGTGTATCTTGCTAAGGAATCAATTTCCCTCCACACTGACAGTTACCCTTGCTTGTAGTACAAGCTGGGGACTAGAAAATCCGGGCAGTTTAATAGAAACAGTTCCTAAAGCCAAATAGATTCTCCAATTTGTCCTGTTGGGCAAACATCTGCATGAGGCTTCTGCGTCAATCTTACCCTCTTGGTCTTGCATTTCCGGGTTATCCTTTTATATGAGTCATAGTTTTTACCCATACAAAAAGAAGGTATTTTTCTAGGACTTTAGCACTAATTAATCATTAAAGCACCGAGATCAAAGAGTAGGGAACTACAACATCAGTATGTTCTTATGATCATGTTATGGCCAGTTCCTCTCATAAATGCTGGTATCTTGTGAGTTTCAGATCAAATCTCCCATGGAGAATGATTTGGCAACAAGAAGATGGGTTGCTTTTCTTTGTGTCTCTAAGAAGTAAAAGGAGTTTTAACTCCACGAGGAAGGCAGTGTCAGCTCCACAATAAAAAAACCCAGCTATTATTTTGAACACATTGGCACCCAAAGATGCCAATAATTTAGGCGTGGATGTGAAAATCCAGCCTCATCGAGTGAGAGGCACACTCGGTCCTTATGCCGAAGCTCTGGTAGCTCAATCAGAGAAGCAAAATGGCTGGAGCCTAGAGCGTATTTCGAGGGTAACTAAAGGCAGTTAAGGGTGTAAACCTCACTGTAAGCCAATAAGAGGGTTTAAGTGCTTAAGTTACTTCTGAAAGTGAAGCTTTTAAAATAATGCTGCTGCTTTCGAAAAACGTAGCCTAAAGACATAACTTCAGTGAAACATCAATCTCAGTCTTAAAGGGCTGCGGCTGTTGTCTTCTCACCTGAAAGGCCAGTGATTGCTTTTAATGATGCCTTCAACTGTAGGCAGTAGCGGGCATGGGCAGAGACGTGGGCTGGTGTCTGGGCTTTGCCTTTACTGACGCTGATAATCTACACCGTTCCCTTTAGTGACCGCTCAAATCCTGACAGCCTTCCTCTGGGCAATCCTTCAGCGTGCTTAATTGGCATAAAATCTGCAGTGCTGTGAGGGTCAGACTTGGGGTCTGACAAAAGAGCTGTCCTGCTTATAGCTTGTTAAAAAATAAGAGAATGGAGTGCAAACAGGTTCAGTTGCTGGGACACCAGAGACCAACTACTCTGGAAAGGGATATTTATTTTTTTTTGGGGGTGGAGAACGAGCAGACCATAGGTCTTGGCTTTCTATGTCTCTATCAGGTGTCTGGAACAGGTGAGAGGTGCACTGGGAGTGAGCCTGAGGTGAAACTGGGTGTGAAGCACAGGCAGGGCACAGCAAGAAAAACTCATGACACAAGGAACAAAGCATCTGTTAAATTAGTGGCTAGCAGTTGTCCCAGAAACAGATGGAATGGAGCAATAGTATTTCCAAAATGTGCTTTTTTTCCATAATATGGGATGTTTGAAAAGGCCATTACTCCTCCTCTGAAAAAAAATTAAATCATTTTTTTCCCTTCATTCTTTCTCTTGTGGGAGGCCTGGGACATGACAGCTTGGGCACTAGTTCAACATTTGTTCTGACCTAGATTTTGATCTCTACTTTCTTCCCCTTACCTTCTGCTCAGCTGGCTACTACCTCCTAAAGACATGCATATAATCTATAAAACATTTGTGTCTTTCTATTTTTAGGAGATACTAAAGACTATAACAAAGGGATTTAAATTACAATGACCATAAGTGCTATGGGCTGCAAGGATGATCTAAATAATTGTCATCAGCAAAAGAACTTGCTAGACTGTTTAACAAAAACAGTGAGATACTGAAAAATAACAAAGCAATGAAAAATGTGGTAGGTTAATCAGCACTTGTCTTCTCTGTCTGGGCAGCACTAGAAAGCTGCAGCACCTGAATTAAACCCTTGAAATTGAGTAATTACTGTTGCAGTAATTGGTTTGGGATATCTTGCACTGGGTGATGTGCATGTGCATATAAAAGATAATCCCTGTCATGAAGCATTCATAGTGGAAGAACGGACAAAGCAGAGAGAATATAGGATGGGATGATGTAGTTTATGGTCCCTGTTTTCCAGTTGGTGACTAGAAACGCTGGTTTACATCACTTGTGAGCCTGTCCTTCTTAATGATCTCTTAACCGTCCTATCACCAATGATTGCTGCTTTCTTGTTGTTTAGTGCTCAGCCACTAGGACCAAGCAGCAGATATGTTACTATAAATAATAGTAAAAGTGAAGAACCAAACCTTTGAGCTTGCACAAGGCCAAACAACTGATCTTGAATCTAGGGCTGAATGAAAATTCAGAATTTTAAAATCATCAGCTGACTCAGCTAAATGAGTTGAAAGAATACAAAGTAATGTTTAACTGCATTTATTTTACTATTGCCTCCTATTTGACATGGCTCAGGGGACGACACCAAGCTGGGGGCAGGAGTTGATCTGCTGGAGGGTAGAGAGGCTTTGCAGAGGGACCTGGACAGATGGGCAGAGTCCAACGGCATGAGATTTAACACATGCAAGTGCCGGGTTCTGCACATTGGCCACAACAACCCCAGGCAGTGCTACAGGCTGGGGTCAGAGTGGCTAGAGAGTAGCCAGGCAGAGAGGGACCTGGGGGTACTGCTCGATGGTAGGCTGAACATGAGACAGCAGTGTGCCCAGGCAGCCAAGAAGGCCAATGGCATCCTGGCCTGCATCAGGAACAGTGTGGCCATCAGGAGCAGGGAGGTCATTGTGCCCCGGTACTCAGCACTGGTTAGGCCACACCTTGAGTATTGTGTCCAGTTCTGGGCCCCTCAGTTTAGGAAGGATGTTGACTTGCTGGAGCATGTCCAGAGAAGACCAACAAAGCTGGTGAGGGGTTTGGAGCACAGGCCCTGTGAGGAGAGGCTGAGGGAACTGGGGTTGCTTAGCCTGGAGAAGAGGATGCTCAGAGGAGACCTTATTGCTGTCTACAGCTACCTGAAGGGAGGTTGTAGCCAGGTGGGGGTTGGTCTCTTCTCCCAGGCAAACAAGCACCAGAACAAGAGGACACAGGCTCAGGCTGTGCCAGGGCAGGTTTAGGCTGGATGTTAGGAAGAAGTTCTATACAGAGAGAGTGATTGCCCATTGGAATGTGCTGCCCGGGGAGGTGGTGGAGTCACCTTCATTGGAGGTGTTTAGGAGGAGACTTGATGGGGTGCTTGGTGCCATGGTTTAGTTGATTAGGTAGGTTGGATTGGTTGATGGGTTGGATGCGATGATCTTGAAGGTCTCTTCCAACCTGGTCTGGTCTATTCTATTCTATTCTATTCTATTCTATTCTATTCTATTCTATTCTATTCCTGTTCCACTTGTTACCTGGAGACTGGCAGGAGTGAACAGTGCTGACTGAACTCAGGGAGGCTATGACTTTTGCTGGTTTGATTTTTCAGAAAGATTAATCCAGAACAACTACCTTATCGTGCCATCTTGTTCTGTAGCAGCAGTTTCTGATTGTGATCTATGTACTGTTGTGAAATGCATTTTACATGAAAGATTGTTATTATGCAGAGAACTTCATGTGCAGGAGTTAAGTCTTGTAACCCATTAGTGGCAGCTGATCAAAAAGAAAAAGTCAGGAAGAATGAACAAACCTACCACCCTGAGAACACTGGCAACACTAAGGGATGCAGCTCTGCCAGCCTGGGTCATTAGGAGAGCAAAGGCAGAGATCCTATGCAAAGTAAAATATGGAAGTTCTTGATAATCTGTGCAGTATGTGGATGGGCTGGGGATCTGCTGCTGGGGATCTGGAAACACTTTTCTGTAGGGAAATGCAGATCACACTGTTCCCTGCTGAAAGTTGTAACCACTTGGTTGTGTCACATCTGTGTGCTGCAAAGGAGCAAGGGCTTTCCTAGCAAGGACATAAAGGCTCAGGGAGAGATGAGTTTTGCAAAAGGCTTGGCCCTTTTGGGCTGTCTCACCTGGCCCTTCTGCAGTTGAGCAAGTCCCTTTAGACGTATGTTGATGAGGATTCCTATGTGTGTGCCACTGCATTGCTGGAGCAGCACTGGCCAAGCATCTGCCAAAGAGGTTCAATGTATGTGCCAGGGAGCAGAAAAGTACATCACCATTGTTTAGGCAGCCCTCAGCAGTCAACACTTTTTGTTTGTTTTCTCCTTTTTCTCCCCTCCAAAAACTCAAATTGGTGACCAGCAAGCCGTGTGTGCAGGCATGCAATTCCTCCTTGTTACCATAAGAGAAAGATGCAGTGAGTGTGCAGTCCCACCAGCCCAACTCCTCTAGGCGCACTGCACCACCCAGTGTAATTCTTAGGGTAATCCTGTTTGATGATCCAGAAAGAATGTTTCAAGAATGTTTCATCCCTCAGTAATTTTGTTAACAAAGTAATGAAGTGGTATTTTCAAAGAACATAAAACCTTGACAGCCCTTCTTTCGTTTGAGAAGGGTTAGTAGGCATGTGGAGGACTTCTCCACATGGCTCTGCACTTCATCTGCTACTTAAAACCCCAACAACCTTGTGGGATACTAATTCAGTCCTTGGTTTCTTTCTTGTATCAAATGCTACCAACTGTGCCTTAAATTTGGGCCAGATGCATGATGGTTTTATGATGTGATACTGTTAGGAAGTCTGTGTTGAACTTAACCAGGGCTCTGCTAATGGGGCTGCTCCTTTAGGGCAATGATACAGTGCTGGGTTAGGATGCTTGAACTATTTACTCTGTGCCTCTGCGGGAATACGTCCTCAGCAGAAATTAATGGTTGTGTTTACCAGTGTGGATAAGATTACTGGAGCTGATTGGGCGTGTAGTGTGGTAAGAGGAGCAAAACACTTTCTGATGCATCGGGAGTTTGGGGGAGAGCCTTCCATGTCACCCTTATTTGAGTAAGAAAGGTTTTGTTTGGGTTAATTCCTGAATTATTTGTGTGATCCTGCAGGCACTGCCTTCACACTTTGCCGGGGCTCTTGGTCTGAATGGACAAAACAGACTGAGTGAATTCTCATCCTGGAGGGAAGGGTTTTTATCACTTACCACAGCAAAGACATAGACTTCGAAGCAGCACAGCCCACAAGTACAGTTTAGTGCACAGGACTATCTTGCAACTGAAATCTAATCACAAGGCTGTCTTGTTCATTTCTGATTGTGTTATGGCCCAAAACCTTTGTGGAGGATCTTCCAAAACTTCGGTGTTTTCATTTACTTGCAATAAAGTAATTACATTTCTGCCTAAGATTCTTCCACAGAAAAAAAAATATTTACAAAACAAAAATTTTAAAATATTACAATTTATCCCCTATTTTTAATTTATCTTGAGGCTGAGCAGCCATGCTGCTGAGGGACTCAAATTTATGCACACACAGAGATGGTATCTTGGGATGTCAGCATTGTGCCAGTGTGTCTGAGCTGGGAACAGGAAAGACCACTGTCTCCATTTGCTTCATCCTCAAATTTATGTTCTAAGAGTCCACCAGTGACAGGAGTGAAGGTAGCTTTCAGCCCAGTTGTGCGAGGGTTCTCCCTCCACGACGCTGACTCCATCTCTCAGCAGCTTTCTTGGTGGGTGGCTGTACTAAGAGGCTCACCACTGTGGCAAAACTGGTGGGCCTAGAAATGCTCTCCATTTTATAGTCAAGGTGCTATAATCCTCTAGACACAAGCCTATGTTTCCCAGGAAACAGTCAAGAAAAAGCATCTTTCACACACTGTAGCAATCTAAATGCCTACCCACCTCCCCGTGTTGTGCAAGGAGATTAAGTTTGCAGCTCTCTGTCCCCAGATGTGCCCCTGGCTTGCTGGTCTAACTAATTTGATCCATTTTCCCTGTTTCCTAGCTTATGCCTCTGACATGGCCTCAGTGGGACCAGATCTGCCACACACTCCCATCTCCAGTGTGCTTCTGCTGCTGAAGGCAAAAGCTGAGGGCACAGCTGGAAGGGCATGCTTCTGCACTAGAGGATTAAATCCTCCTTGGTCCTGATGGTGTAATAAACCCCAGATTCATAGAATCACAGAGTGGTTTGTGTTGGAAGGGCCTTTTAAAGATAACTTAGGCCAACTTCCCTGCATTGAGCAGGGATATTTTTAACCTAGTCCAAAGCAAGTCATGTCCTACTAGCAAAAGTCTGTTTTTCCTTGCCTGTGCTGGAAGACTGCTACCACAAGCTATGGCAGCCAAAGCTGCCAAAGCCATAGCTGCCAACTTTCTTTTAACCTGCTCAGTCAATGCATACTGCGGCAAACTTGGTGAAGCTGTGCCATGATGCTGGGCTGCACAAATGTGGTGAAGTACTAACTGGATATCTGCCCCAGCAGCAGCAGAGCTGCTATCAAGGGATGCCAGATTTTCTGCAGGTTGAGACAAGGGTGGGTTTCATGGAATGGGGCTGTGGAGCTCATTGTAACCATACCGGCAGGGCCTTGCAAACATTCTTGCTGTAGCAGATGTTAGATACTACATGGCTGCTTTCCAAAGTGTGGGATAGGAAGACAGGGAGAGGGTGTAATAACACCTCCCTGACCGTTGCAGGTGCAAAGAATTTGGTAACAATATTTGCTCTAGAGCCAAATTGCTCTCAGACTTTCTCCCATGTTTATTCAGTTGAAGAGAATTACCCAGCTTTTCTGCTGCACAACAATCATAGGGTAAGAATTCCCAGACAGGGTATTTTTCTTCCTTTTATTTTGTTCCCTTTTGAAACATGTGTCTAGACAAGTGACAGGCAAACCTCAAATGGTTTGGTTGAGTGTTTGAAAGGTACCTGAATGTTTCCTCCCTCAGTCCATCCCAATGAATACATTCAACCTGCCTTCCTTCCTGATAATTGGGCTGAGCACCTCGAAAGAGCAACTTGTTTTGTGAGCTTTTCATCTCCTTCTGGTTTTAAGGAGTTCAAAGACCTCTCAGCCACAGGGCTTTTGCAAATACTTTGCTCTTTGGATTTCAGATTCTGTCTCAAACCAAGAAGCACAAGGAAACATAAAATGGTTAAATAAACAAAACAAACAGACAAATAAATATATAGAGCCCTTCCCAATCCTCCAAACCTTAACACAATAGAAAAGTGTCCTTCCTTCAAATCACAAGTACAAAGAAGCTGCTTGTAAACAGTTTGAGAAAAGGAGAAATGTCTGAATCCATTTTTAAGATCATTTAGACCCAGAGCTCACTGCCAGTAGCACACTGCCCTGATCTCTGTGGTACAGGACGCTGCAGTAGTTCCATGGTCCTGTGAAATGGGCCACGCAGGACATGCTGCCAGTACAGACCTTTCTTGTAGGCATTGCCTGTTTGCTGAATGAATGCAGTTAATCAAATCCATTTGATTTCAGTGGGATTTCACATGGATGAAAAAAGTCTGTTGCAATGTTGATGGCAATCTTTTCAGTACTTGGATCAGTAAATATTTCCCTGCTCTAATTTATAAATTAGAGAGTCAGGCCTCTTTACTGGAAACAGTGAAAAGATGATTAAGGGTAAGCAAAGGCAATCAAGAGCCTCTTCCATTATCTGTCAATTAATTTTATTATGTATTTGTCCAAGCAGTAAGGCAGATGGTCCTACCCTCTGAACAACAAAGTACCAAGTGTTTATGGTAAAGTTTGTCCCATGTATACTATCCCATCATTTTGAAAAAGTTTTTGGATTTGGGTTTTATTTTAGTAAGTTGCCTCAAGAACATGCTTCACTTATGTTGGGTCATTGCTCTCAGGTTTTGGGTAACTCCAGGAGCACTTGTTTTGATGTGGAAGTAGAAAGGGGAAAGGAACAATCTGGTTTAAAATGCAAATATTTAGTGTAGCTCCAGTCTCTCCACCACTCCACTGGCTTTATGCTGACCCACAATATACCTGAGATGAGTCAAAGCACCTAACTTAGTGTGGGAGTAGAGGTTTGCTACAATAAATTTCATAGGAATTGTGAAAACCACTGGTTTCTGCTATCCAGCAGTTCATTCTTGTACTTGACTCTTCTCTCCAGAGTCACTAACATCCCCTCTACCAGGTGGTGTAATAATTCAATCTAGGGTGGACCTAGAAGAGAGTTAGATTGGGTTAGGAAGCAAACTCCACAACCCTACTGCATCTGGTTCCTTACTACAAAAGGCTGAGTAAGGGGAAACCCTATATTGCAGCTCTGCGGTAACACTGAAAGATTGTAATTTCCACTCCACTTGAATCTGAACGTGAAAAGAAACCTTTCGTTTGGCTTGATAAACTCCACGTGTCCTTCCCACCTGTTTCCATTTTGATGCAAAAATAGAAACACTCTAGTTCATATCTTTCTTCTGAGTTGTCAGGAGAAGTCCCTGACTTGGTTGGTAGCACTATAATTTATCAAAATATGTTGCAGCTAAATCTCTGTTTTGCTATGTTTGTCTTTGCTCCCTAATGTATAGAATACTGAAAGCTGCTTCTTAGGGTGGTGTCACCTGGCAAACTCCTGTCTCTTTTGGAGAAGAGAGCCAAGTCTGTAGTTAATTGAAATCACTGCAAAGTTGGATAATGTTGCTAAGTAAACACTACGTAGTAAGCTGTGCTCTCAGAGTTGCCTGGGGAAGAAGAGGAGTTTGGTGGACTTCAATTGCAGGGTCACTTTGAGACTCAGCTATGTTATATCCATGCAAAGGGAAATGCAGTCTAAGGGGAGAGATGGGACAGTCAGCGATCACAAGTGAGAGCTTGGTTTGAACATGGTGCACTTTTTTGCTCACTAAGAAACATGAAAGATGAGCTGAAGAAGCAGCAATAGCAGAAGTGTGCTGATAAGCTGGCACAGACAGGCAGGCCTATCTTGGGAGAGGAGACTGAGAGGGACGCAGTGGCTTAGATTTATGCCTATAAAAATGTCATAGCTAGAAGTTAAGGAAGGTAAAGAAGAACTCTTTAGGCAAAGGGATGCAGTAGTAAAGGAATGGTAACTGCTGTGGGTGGACTTAGGGGGAATTAGTGAAAAGGCTCCTAACTACTGATGGTAGCAAGCACAAATACTCCACTGCTGTATATCTTTTCTTGCTTGTGCTGCAGGGCCCAACAGGAATAATGAATGTGGACTCTTTACAGATGTCTCTTGGTCTGGAAAAGGACATCAGAAAAACTGTTAATCAGGAAAGAAAATAAGGATTATATAAATATTATATTTCTGCTTAGGAAATGAATGCTTAGACCCAAATAATGCAGATGACCACAAAGAAATTAAATGCTTTTGGGGAAATGAGAAGGGAGAAGTTTCTATGTATATTTGGTTACATCCCATTCAAATGTCCAGGTCATTACAAAAGGCTGGTCAGAAAGGCCAAAGCATGGGCAAGGTCATGCCTGGTGCTATAGTACTCTTCCTTGTGTGTAAATCCAAGTTTATGCCCTCTCCAACCTGTGTTCTTGCTGGGCCCAGTTTCACCCTGCCTGTGTGTAATGTGGGGAGTGGGTGGAAACATAAAGGTCGCTCTGAAAGGACAAGGTTAGAAAAGTGCCCCTGTGTGTGTGAGTTTGTAGGTACTCACACAACTGCTCAGCCTCAAAAACCACTTTGTCACCTTCTCTTACCAAGGGGCAGGCAGATGAATCGTGCAAGGACAAACAGCAGCTAGCTAACAGCATACCTCCTCCAAATAACTGCCTGATTAGAGTTGTACTGACCCAAGGGGAGCCACTGTGCTGACACTGCTTAAGGAGATGCTTCATATACAGCTTGTCAGCATGGAGGAAGTTTTGTGTTATTTAAACCGTGGGTGATGTCAAGAATAACAGACTTTTGTGACTAATTATAAATAAGGAGTGAGCATTTAAACAAAGAGCCACTGTGGAATTTACAAACAAATGCATGAATGAGCCAGTTTTAAAACGTACAGCATTTTACTCAAGGATGCTACGGTCACTACCAGCCTTTCAAATTTCCACCAAGTTTTAGAGGCTAAGTGCTAAAGAAGACGCATATCAGTCAGTGATGGGGTTTCATCTCTCATGTCAATCAGTGATAGATTTTTCACCTCTCAAGAGAATTTTGAAGGATTTAAGCATTAGCCCATCTTCAGTACACCCGGATTAGCTTCAGCTCTCAGGTCACTGTCCTGCAGTGATCTGCGGTTCGATGTGCATAGCAGCAGAATGGATTTGCTGGGAAAATTTACTGACCAGTCTAGTCTGAAAGTCCTTTGCACCTTCATCACCTCCCATCCAGTCAGCATGTTAGATCTCCCTATCTTTGCAACTGTGCACAAAAATAATGGCTCCAAGCATTGCAGTATGCTGGTGTTGCACACAGTGAATTGCTTGGGCCATTTCTATTGTAGCATATGAACACTGTTTGCTTTTATGCTTTAGAATCAACGAGAAGAAAAAAATAAGTTAAAAAGAAAATAACTCAGCCTTAGGTCCTTGGCAGAAGAGCAGTAATTTCAATGCACCCATCCCCCTCACACACATGCTTTGCTGAGATGAATGGTGTTGCTTGGAATGAAATGCCACAGCTGTGAGCTTTGCTCTGTGTTAAAAGAGGAATGAAATGTTCTCTTCATGTCTGTTTGCAACACAGGCAACATGACTTTGGATTACATTACCTGCAAGATTAACAACCAAATTATTTGTCCAGACATAGTGTAGCAGGATGAAAAAACCCACCCAAGAAATCCGTGTTATAATTTCAAATACATGTATGAGTATTTCCATGCTTGCAGCTCTCCTGTGGAGGTGTCTAATGATTCCCACTGATTATCTAACCATATGTTTGCTTTTGCTTTTTTTAAAAGACCCAAATGATTCCACACTTTTGGGTTTGTGTTTTTTGTTTTGTTTTGTTGGTTTGGTTGATTGGTTGGGTGTTTTTGGGTGGCATGTTAGAACAGCTAAAATAAGACACAGTCTCTGATTGAATTTAATGCTACCAGTCCCACTAGCTAAACTGGTGCAGGATTAGGCCCTCAGTGAAGAAAAGACCACATTATGAGTAGAAGTAGCCAGGACTCTGAACACACTCCCTCTAGCCTGGGGACACACTGACCTCATTTGGTACAGAAATATTATTTTTCCATAACCTGGACATACACGTATGATCCAGTCCTGCATAGTGCAGAAAAAGCTCCTAATGAATTAAGAAGAAGCAAAAAAAAAAACCCCAAAACAAACTAACCAACCAACCCAAAACCCCCACAAAAACAGGTTGAAAAATTTCAGTTGCAATAAAAATCAGTATAGCATGAGCAGTACAGTTTTGAAATATGCAGACGTTGCAGTTTTCCTTTGGAAAAAGTTGTGGTCCAACCATGCTGCCCAGCTCTGAAGATTCACAGCAAGAATTACACAGTTCTTGCAGTCAGGGTTGGCTCCACTTCCAGTTATTCTCTCTGTAAGCACCAGGCTCTCATGCTTGTGAGACAGTTTTCTGCAGTGGATTCCCTGTATGTCCAGCAAACAGGTTTCCATGTGCAGAGTGGTGCAAGGAACAATGCCCAGAGGGGTAACACTCAGAAACTCATGATAACTTCATGTGGCAGTTCCTGCACCACAACAGAGCCAGGGAGACCTGAGTCACAGTCCTCAGGAGTTCCTCACAAATGCACAAGTTGTCCTGGGTTAAGTTTATCACAAGTTTGGCCCTTCCTGCTAAACCACTCAGCTGACTGACAGGGGAGTGAGAATGATCTGGGACAACAGAGAAGTGGCAGTGTTTTGTGAAACAGGGAAATGGCTTGCCAATGCTAACTGCCCTGTGGGGTTTCACACTGCTGTGAGCGTTAATCCTCCAGGAGAACTGGATCTAGACCAGGGTACAGTAAAGAGGAAAAATCTCTTCAGCTGGCATGTGTGAGCAGGGCAATTCCAGATGAATTTGCTTCTCAGGTCTAGCTGAGAGTTCCCAAAGAGAGTAACAGGTATCGGTCAGGCATATCAAACCAAGCCCACCACTCAGGGTGCTGTGATCTCTTGCAATAGAACATTAAAGACAGATTCTGTGGTTTGGCTGATGAACTACAGGAATGTGATACAAAAGGTGTGTAGCTCACCTTTAAACATAGGCGAATATTGGAAAAAAAAGAGCTCTTGAGGTCCCTCCATTTGATGATCTGCATGGTTTATGGAGAAACCATGACCATCAGGGACAGACGGATGATCTGATAGCTATTAAAAAGAACAGGCTGACAAATGACATATACCTGGCTATGGAATGAAATACTTGACACACCATATGGGCCTTCTTATTACTGATTTCTCCAGTTTACCCACTCATTAATGATAACATGCTCAGAGACGCCAGGAGAGTCACGCCAATAAATGCAAATGCCTAAAAACTGTCTGCGGCAAGGCTTCATGATAAGAGATGAGAAAAGAGGGTTCTTTCTTGAATCTGTAAGAAGTTAAAAGCTGTGGGAGGTTAGTGGTGAGTCTCATCAAGGCTTTGGCTAGGATGTCTGCCACACATCTTTGTGCAAGTTAGAGGTATTTGTGCATTACTTAGAACTGAGGTTGCTGAAATACTAATTTGATTATGTTCAGACATATTCATAAATAGTCTGATCAAAAGGATGAATAGTGAGATGAGAAATTTTGCAGATGATATAAATTATTCAGTGCTGTGAAATGAAATCTGGCCACAAAGCACTGTTGAAAGAGTTCATGATCCCCGGTGACTGGGCCATAACATGACTGATGTAGTGTAGTATCAACAAAAGCAGAGCACATGCAGAAAACTCGCCCTAGCTGTGCTTCAGCATAGATGAGGCCTAAATGTAACATTTAGCAGAGCTTGGAGGCCTTTGCAAATTTCATTTAAAGTCTATTGAAAAGGCCACTAACACATTAAGCATAAATTGGCAAAGCAGCAGGAACAAATCTAAGGCATTGGTACAGCGCTCCTCAATGAAACTACAACTCCATGGTAGTGTGTTTTCCAGCCACCTAATTCCAAAAGGATTGAGCTGAACTAGCAAGCATGCTTAAGATGATGAAAGATGGGCAACAGCTTCCACAGAGGTGGGAAAATGAGCAGATGGGAAGTTTTTAGGGTGGAAAGGGATGACAGCAGCAGGAGGTACAGTAAAGGTCTGTCAGATCATGATTGACATAAAAAAGCACAAATAGAAAGTGGTCATTCACTACTTCTTGCAAGAATTGGAGGGAACTCAATGACACTGTCACAAAAGAAGGTTTAAAGCAGCACAAGAAAGTACTTTTTCATACAAAGCATAATTAATTTGTGGAACAGGATGTTGTGAAGGCCAGAAGTTATAAATGGCCTGAGAAAGGGATCAAAAACATTTTAGCAGAATAGACCCATGGGTGGCTGCTAAACACACTGGTCTGGAGGCAGTCTGCTTTGGGAAGTTTATAAACCACAGATTGCAAGAAGTGAGGAGGGTACAGCAGGGCAGAGATCATGCTGAACCTCCTCTTTGAGTTTCCCCCACCTGCATCTCCTCCTGCCTGTGCTGGCAGATGGGATATTGGCCCCTATGGCCATTTGGTGTGGCACTGGTCAGGCCCTAGCTCTGCTGGGTCTGCTTGGGGTATGCCTGTTCTTACTCCCCTTTAATTAAAAAGAAAAACACCAACAAAATACAACCTAAAAGAGAAGAGGGGGAAGAAAGAACCCCAGCTCTCTACACACTGTTAGTAGGTATCCTGGTAGTTGTTTTACTTTCTTTAGAGAGGACTTTGTGTTGCAAGTGGCAGGAAGCCATGAACCACAAAAAATAAAATAATTCTAACCCTGGTGCTAAGTAAGGAAAACAAAGATGGCTCAGCAATTAGCAGCATTATATATGTTAGTACTAAGTAGCAACAGATGTCAGGACTCAAGCCCTTTGCATTCCTCACAATCCTTTGGAAACCAAAGCCTTTTGACGTTGCTATACATTATTACAGTTATTTTGGGACTGAGAGAACAGCAAGGGCTCTTTGAATGTTGAAATATGTAGGTTGGTAGGACTGGCTGGGTCTTACCTGTGTCTACCTCACCATCCTGCATACTTCTGCTGACTTAACAGGCTAGTGTGTGCTGTAAAAGCCTGCTCTGTAAAGACATGTGCTGGCCATGAGTCATTAGCAAGCATGCAAAGCTAATTGGCAAAATACTCATAAAAGGTTTTGAAGGTGGGTTAATTCATTACACTGTAAACTGTCCCCAGGCTATTGTTAAAAAATGCAGGAGTTTCAAGGGCCAGTATTTTATGATTCATTTTGCCATGCAGTGAAAAACAGACTCTATATCAAACTACATTCATTATAGTTAAGACCACAAAATCTTTATTGGTTTTCCCAACATTCCCTCCTTGTTATATGAATTCATATGGACTGCACATTTCTAACAATTGGCAAGAAGGCATGAAATAACATTTATTACATTTTCTTACCTTCTTCTCAGTGCACCCTTAAAAACTGCCTGTTCTGGTTGCTTTACCTCCTTCCACCTTGATGCGTTTGAGCTGATAGCATAGGAAATTGAAAACAGATAGATGAATGAGAACAACTTCCTCATAATCTAGATTTGATTGTTGAATGAATCTGGCTGCTGCATGTGTGCAGGAACTTCAGCTCCAGAAGGATTCTGGTAATGAAACAGTAATTAGGAAGACTTTCCCCTTGTAGCAATATAGGTAATTTTTTTCTAAATTCAGAGCAGACACATTTTCACTGAGTGCTTGTATTTGCAGCTAAGACCAAGGTGCACCTTCAGGCATCTGCTTAGGCAACTCTTGCAGGCTCATGCATCAGTTTGCTCACACAAGTGATACTCCCCATATGCTTTGCTGGGATCTTTTTCTGCTCATAGCCAAATTCTCCAGCTTATAAAAGAAGATAACAGAGCCTTTGACTGTCTTTGCTTATGCCAGCAATGTCAAATACTTCTATTTTCTTGTAAAAGGTCTGTGGGAGGAGGCATTACTATCAAGTAGCTTGGTATAATTCTCAATAATGCTGTGTTGAGAAAAAGCTAATAGAGAACCCAGCTGTGACCTCTGTGGGAGCAAAGCCAAGCACTGCTCATCACTGCTACCTTTGTACCCTTCTCCGGGGGTACTCCTTATCTCCTTGTGCTGGCTGGCACTTGGGCTCTCCTTTGAGGCTTAAATGGTGCCGTTCAGCTGTGTTTTCTCTCTGTTCTACTATGCTCATCTCTGTTTGCTTTTGCAAATCCAAGAGACTTCTGTGCTGCACCAAGTTCTACTCGGCAAGTTCATATATATCTCTAAGAGAACAGTTGGCACTTCCAGTTCAGTTGAGCTAATTTTGGGGTTAAACAGGTTCTAGCAGGCCCTAAGCCTATTGCTATTACTGTGATTAATACACAGCACTGAGCTGCAATGGTCTGCTTGGAGTTTGAGCTCAACTCGGAGTCCAGCCCTGCCTGGCTTTGGGACACTGCTGTCCTGGGCAGAGTCTAAGCACAAGGAGAGAAATTATTCAAGTTGCCAATGTCTGTTGCCCTCCCCCATTAAAATTGTTGGTGACTTTTTTCTTTCAGTTACTATTTTGCATTTGTGGGGTTTTGAGGTGATGGGGAGAGTAGGAATACTAAAGTAATCTCTCACTTAGGCAATAACTGAATTGCCAGTCTTAGTTTTTTCTTACTGAACTCAAAATCTTTCAATGAAACAGAACAATTCTGGAGGCAATTTTTTTCTCTTTAATTGAAAAATGTCTTCTCTGTCACCAAAAATACCCCAACCAATAATAGAAAAACACCAAACCTAAATTCTTGCAGCTAGAAATTAGTCATGTGGGAATATCAGTTTGTTCTAATAGGATTCAGCAATAGATTTATCATAGCATCCTTTGTTTTTGTTTGCACTAACATAAGGTAAAGGGATAGATATCTCCGGTCAGATGTTTTGCCTGAGGTTTTCTCTAGGAAAGTGGACTTTCTTACATGAGTGTCAGAACTATCATATTTGTTAGGATCTTTCTTAGTTTGGTTTTCAACAGAGGCATGCATAGAAGAGGAAAAACTAACCTAGGTATTTATGGTACTTGCCTTGGGTAGTTTGCCAGCCTCCACATTTGCTCTATCACACTGGGAACTGACCCCTTCCTACTGATGTGACTGCAGGCTATGACAATGGGAACGAAGCTCAAAAATGTCACTTGCACCTATGATTTACGATGGGGGCATTTTCCTACTAGGTCACCCACCACACAGGATGTGCCTCTTGCTTTCACTCCTGAAATGATCATCTAATTGCACTGATGGGGACCTCTCATCATTATGCCAGAGTGCATCTGGATTTTCACAGCTGGTTGGCATTTAGAACAAAGAACTTGGAAATCAGAGTTCAATGATAGTGTTGGAATGGGATGATCTTTAAAGTCCCTTCCAACCTAAACCATTCTAAGAATTCACTCTATGATATGTACAGGTAATGTAGCTACTTTGTGCCTGAGACCTAACAACTACATTCAAGAATTTTGGAAAGTAATTTTGTCTTTAGTTTTATTTTATTTTGAATAAGAGCTGTTCCTGTGGCCACTTCACCTGGAAATAGTAGATGAAGAAACTTCATCAACTATCCTTTGTGGCATTTAGAAGTGTCACTGTTACTAGACAGATGTACCAGCGAGTGAAATGCAAGCAAAGGAGTCAAAAATGAGTGATCAAAATTTTCTAAACTCTCACAGCTACTTGTTTCTAGTGGTGGAGAGATTTTGGAAATGACAGGTGTCAGTGTTAAGTACCAAATTCTTTGTTTTCCCTCTGGTCTTATTATAAACAGGGATATTTGTTTTTAAAAATGGGAATTTATCATCACTTCCTTTCAGGGTCTTGCCTCTGTAAGGCATACAGATTCTGAGTTTGAACAGGACATTTTAGCCATAATATACGAAGCTCCATTAAGAATATTTTGCATAAATTGGGATTTTTTGCCATTGGCTTGACTGGTGCCAAGATTACACCCTTGCTGCTCCTTGAAGTCATATTTATTCGGAAATCATCTTGACAAATTCTGCGATACATTGCTCTCCAAGGAAACTCCTGCTACTTCATCCTTTTGACAAGGCTGTAAATAATCAAAGGGCCTTACTAATCAAGTGTTCCTCTAGTCCCGACTCATCTCAGAGCAGTCAGGAATGGGCAACAGCAAAACATTAATCAAACTCCTGTGACTCTCAAAAACAATGTTGAGTAGAGACTGCAGCAATATCTCCATGGGAAACTGTCAACATTTCTATTTAACATATTGTGTCAACATTTGGCATCTGGGAGTCAACTGGTGAATTGTTTGGAAAAAAACAGGAAAATACAATGTTTTTGGGTGTTGGGAAGATACGTCTGTGTGGATCTATGCATATGAAATATATACATGTCTTTCTAAAATATGCATAACCAGCTATGTGTTTATGTGGTATTTCTATATGCCAACAGGAAAGTTTTCAGCCAGCACCAGTTTTGGGCCAGTCACTTTGGGGGCAGATTTCTTTCTTTGTTTAACTCTTTTTGAAAAATGCCCTCACCTAGCTAGAAGCTGGTTATCCAAAAGCTGTTCTGGATTGGCTATGGGATGGGACATCACTGTTGGTTCTTTCAGATGAGAGCATCAGTAAGTCCTCTGGATTACATTTACCTGAGCTACTTTAATTCACCAGTGCGCTACCCCCCACTTCAGCAGCTGCTGAGTCCCATGCAAGTGTTTAGGGATGCAAGTGTTTGGCCATCCATGGTAAATTCTGTTGAAGTCCATTGACTTCAATGAACCTGGATTTCACCCCCAGTCTTTGGAAGCTTTTAAAAGCTGTGCAAATACACTGTATATCTCGTAATCAAAACCTCCCCTACTGAGTTTATTTACTTTTACACTGTGCATGGTATTAAAATGCAAACTCTTTATATTCCTGTGTCTGTCCTGAGCCCAGTAGAAAGATCTCCCTTCTCCTGTTTTCACTGAAATTCATCAAGGTTGGTGGAAGTACCCTGCTGAAAGTTACTCATGTAGATTTTTTCCTACAGTAAACTCAAAGGGATAAGACATCTCACAATTGGATTTTATAACCCTATGGAATAACAAAGTCTGGCTGAAAAGCTGCTGACTTTTTTCTAGGGGAGGCTGAGTTGCTAGGAGATCTGTAGCACTCCCCTCTGAGAGCCAAACCCTGCAACTCAAAGCAGAGAAAAGTGTCATAAATCGCTGCAATCAAGAGACATTGCTATCTAGCTGCGTGCTGATGGCCCAGCCATCACCTGTGGAGCCACCAGATCACCAGCAAAGGTGACATAATCACTACCATGAAGGCAACCTACCATGAATCCAGGTGCCCTGTGTGACCTTGGACAAGGTGCCTACTTTCTTTGCCTTTGCTTCCACATCTAGAAGATGAAGCTAGTAACACTGGTTTGCTCATTGTGCTTATTTAAATGATGAACACCTCCAGGCAGAGGCAATCTCTTATGGCATGCCTACACAATGTCTAATAGAAGGCCCTTGTCTGAGCTCTACCTCTGGTACTACATAAAGGCAAACAGTAGAGCTTGGCAGAGTGCAGATTTCAAATGAGAAATCTAGTACCAAATAGGTCCCATTCTCTCCTGCTTTTGGCACTCGGCCCTATTTAAGATGACTTTGGTTTGGTTTGGTTTTAAAGGAGATACAAGACCAAATACTGAGGGCCCTCTATCTCCAATTCCCATTACAGTTTACATTACACTCACTGGCAGTTTGTCTCAGAAGTGTCCCAGGATTTCCACTTTAAATTTTTAAATGGCCATGTGGCAGAAAGGAAGCAAGCATGAACTCTATCTGCTCCTGGAGCTACAGCTGGAATCAGAAGCTTTATGATGAAGTTCAGCTGGAGAGCAAAGAGAGGAGGAAAAAACCTAACACAAAACAAAACAAGGGAATGCCATCAAAGTCTTTCAAAGACACAAATTCATTTTACCTTTGTCAATGACTGTGGTTTTCAGGGATCAAGTTCAAAGTGATGACCGTGGGCAGAGCTATGACAAATGCCGAGATGAGTCTGTTAAACCCTAGCATTAGTGCTACAGTTAGACTGGTGTCTAGACTAGCAGTGGGTACTCATGCCAGGTTTGGTAAACACGGCAGCACAGTGCTTGCATCAGAGCTGTAGCAAGGAGAGTGTGGCATCCAAATTGCAGAGGGGAGGGAACAATCGTAATTCATCAGAGTGGAACTGGAAAAAGGAAGTTTAACGAAAAATAAAGCAACTAATTAAAAAAAACACACCCCAAAAGAAAACCTAAAAACAAACAAACAAAACCACAAAAAAACACCCCAAACAAACAAAACAAACACACAAACAACCAGGAAAAAAACCCCCAAACTAGCAAATAAACCCAACCCAAAAAACCCCACTGCCATATTATTGCAGTACAGGGAGTACAGGGAGGGCAGCTGAGAAGATGCATCCCCCTCGTCTGGTTTTTGCATTGTGATTAATGTGAGCAAGAAAGCTTAGATAACTGGCAGAAAGTAATGCCAAATTCTTATCAATATAGATGAGATGGCTTCATATTCCTCCAGCCCTTTCATGTGGAAATCAGACTGCATTTGATGAGGCCAAGCCCACATTTGAAATAGCTCAGCTAGGATGTGCATGTGGTTAAGGTTCAGGTGTCTGCACAGAGAATCACTACAGCTGGATGAAAGAGGGGAGACCTTTCCTGAAGGCAGAGAGAGGCTTCAGCTTCCTCACTTTTCCCCTTCCTCATGAGTAGGACAGAAAGCCCTTGCTCTGCAGAATAAATGCATGTTGAAGTCTGAGTTGATGGACCGTGCAAGGAGGCAAGGGGGTTTTTGGCTGGTGAGGGGCTCTGGCCCGCAGGGTCTCCACATTCCTCTAGCCACCTCTTGAATGGACCCTTAGAAATAACACCCTGTCATGTCCCAAAGGAGGGGGGGTGGATAAATGAGGAGAGTACACATACACTTAGAGCAGTTCATGTTAGCACATTTGAAGCCAGGCCTGCTCTCACACTGCTGCCCTGGGGTACATGCTTGCCCCAGGGCTACAGGCTTGGACAGAAGAGAAAGGAGCCATGGCATCACTCTGTGCATATGGCATCCTGTGCCTGGCTGAGTTTGGGCGCTCCTGGCATGAGAATGTCGCACAGAATGGTCACAAAGATAACAAACTCTAGAAAAATTTTGTGCTGCTGGACAGCCACCATCACCAGAGTCTCTAGGAAAAAACCTAGCTGGTTTCAAATACATGCAGGGGCTTGCATTGCCCATTGCCAGGAATACAGCATAGTACTTGCTAGAAGCAATTAGCCAAGATTCAGACTGGTCATAGCTATTCTCAGCTCTGCTACTGACTCACCTGCATGGCCTCGGGCAAGCTTGCATATTTGAGCCTTAGTTTACCCAGTGGTAATAGCAGAGATAGTAACAGTCTCACAGAGTGGTGCGAGAATTAAATTAAGTATTTGGAAAACTGTTTGTGCCTTGACGTCTTTGTGCCTTTATTTACCCATCAGTAATATCAGAGATAATAACTGTCTCATGGAGAGGTGCAAGGAATAATTAATTATTTGAAAAGCAGTTTGAGATCTCTGGATGAAAGGTGCTGTATGAGTAAAACATATCATTAGAAACATCTTCTGGGCCTCTGTGAAGTTAAAATAAATCTGGAGTTTCTTAGTCATTCAAATAATTAAACCATAAATACTGTTTATTTTAAACATCCCTTTAAAAACTAATCTAATCTACACAGTGGTACCAGCCAAAGAATGAAAAATACTTCAGATTCAGGAGACCTATCAATTTAAAGAGCTTGATTCATAATTGCTTTTTGATGTCTATCAATGGAAAGTGAGAGCAATTGTATTTACAAATGCCTGCAAAAGCATGGGGCAGCTGGCAGGACACCCACAGTTCCTCTGCAGGGTTTCAGCCTGTATATTCACATGGATGCACCAGCTATACACTGCACCGCACAGGGTTTCTCACACCAGCCAAGCAGATGATCCTATTTGACTTGTTAACCAACAGGGAGGTGTAGGCTAGTCCATCCTAAAGGCATGTCAAAGCCAGCTTTGCCCCCTCCAAAACATGGATGCCATGAAACAGAATTACAAGAGCAAGTTCTCCCAGGAATGATGATGAAGGGATGATTTGACCAAAGTCATCAGCCATTGATCTGTTCAACCCTTTGCATCTTAGGCACCGTGTGCTGCTTTGATCTCTTAAAACTCAGCACCGTGTACCATGAGCTTGCCCTGCCTGGTTTGCCCAGGTCCAGAGAGATAGAAGCTCCACAGCAGTACTGACACTGGATAGGAACAGTAGGAGAATCGATGGAGTCTACATTTAAAATAATCTGTTATTCAGAGGTCTATATACCAAAGGTGGAAAGCCCTCTCAGTGACTTTCTTGGGGACTTACTCTATATTGGAGCACAAAATAAAAGCTGGTGGCCTGTGTTTTTGCCTCCTTCTTTCTCTGTTGTTTTGCATGCTTTTATTTTAGCAAGCACACAAGTGTAAAAAAGAGGTTTGCAGAATCAAGGTCCTGGTTTTTAATTGAGCAGGACCTCTTTAAACTCTACCTGCTGCTGGGAACATGTTAACATAACTATTTGCTGTGCTGAACACCTAAACCAACACTCCATCTGAGCCTTCTACTGGCTCAAAGGGCCTCGTCTCAGCCTTTTCGTGGCCTCCCACTCCTCTGTGTGCATAGATTTTGCAGCAACCTGTGTGGGAACATGAGGAGGAAGAAAGGATGTAATTGCCCTCCTGAGCTCCAGTGCTTTCATTAGTTAAATGTCCATGCTAGTCCAGCTTCTACTGAATTTTCATCAGACAAAAAGAGGCCTTTAGGGCCATTTGAAAGTAACCATCAGATAAAAGCAATTGTCATCCTCTTTATGCAGCAGGCAAGGAAGCAGACACAGGTAGACTGGTCACACAGGAAGGAAAGGAGGGACCTGGTGACTCAGAGCGTTTGACTCCCAGCTGTCAGCTTTAGACGCCATTCCAGCCAAGTATAAAAGCACGTGGTTATCTCTGAACTCATGAATAATCCCATTGACTTAAGCCATAAACTTCGGCATCAAGGCCTTAACCACCTGACTATGCTCACCAAGAGTGGATAAACAGGACTGTAGGTCTGGATAGGCTCCAGATATTCCTCTTAACAGAGGAATAGCAACAAATGGTAGTTTCCCTGGTGCAGGTTTCTGTCTGAGAGAACCACCAACGTGAAAGAAAAGGTGGCTTGGTCCTCAAAATGAAGAGTCCCTTGGGAATGATGAAACCTGTGGGCCCAGCCCCAGAAGCCTTCTGCTGGACATGAGTGGACTCAGTGACCTCCCTCACAATCGATCTGCTGGATGCATGTGTGGGGCTACTTATCTGATTTCAGTGGTGTTGACCTTTATGGCGATTTCCCAGAGCACTGTGCTCAGATGTTGTGATCCCAGTCTCTGTGCTTTGCTGGAGGGTAACCAGGTGCCCCTGGGAGGAGAAAGGAGCATTTGCATATATGATGATACCAACTGCCCTCTCCTGACTGGGATTTATTGAGTTCTTTATCCCTTTGCAAATATAGAATCAGGAAATGACCTGGTTGTGAAGGAGTCTCACCCACAAGCAGAGATGTCCCTCAAAACTCTGTGCTCCAGATCAGAGCACAATTTACTGCCCCACAGCTACTTTTGACCTTACAGTTCTAGCAAAGGGATAAAAGACCAAGAGAAAAAAGAAGGAAGCTAGTCCTGTTGTTGATGGGAGAATGAATGATGCAACCTAAATTATACATGGGGTTACCTACCAGATGGTCGGAGCAGCATCTCTCCCTTCTATTATGCAAAGTAACAGTTTCACAAACAAAGTAGAAGGGACTAGAGATACCAGAGCATTTGGGAAACACATCCTGTGGCTGATTGAAAAGCATGTTTTACTTCTAGCTGGTAACATGGGATTTTAGCTGGATGCCTGTCATCTGGTGTCACTACTGCCTCTGTAAGGGAGCAAAAAGACTGTGAACCCATCCAGAAGCAGAGCAGTAATTTATTAACAGCAGGGTTTAGCTTTTGCAAACTGAGACAGAAGGTGGTGGTTGACATAAACCTGGACAAAACCCCTTTTGCTTCTCACTTAAGCTTTCAGTTTGGCCCTTTGTAGCTCTCAGATGGAGTAAAGGTAGATGTGTGTGAGCTAAATGAACTGATCACTTTTGCCTAATATGTCCAAATATTCTTACCAGTCTACATCCATTTGCTGCCTCATGTCATTATGGCATGTTGATATGAAAACTGAAGGTGTGAATGGAAAGCTACTTCTGCTGGCTTTAATTTATGACAGTCCAGATATTGACACAATGCTCCCTCCTGAGTGTGGGGCTCAGTGTGTGCTGAAGCAATGCTGGGCCACTACTGGCTGGCTGGAAGTCTCTCAATCTGGAGTCTGCTTGCAGCTCAGATTACCCATCCTGAGGGTGAGGATAAGAATACTTTCTCCACTTTGTGAGTGTACAGTAATTTTGCACAATAGTCCTGGTCCATGAGCAGAACTCCTCAGCACAGCATTGACACCTATTAAGATCATGTACATTAACATTTCTCCTATAACCCTTGCTACACTGGCCCCCTTCATGACCACTGTGCAAACCCACTGACAGTTGGGTTTCATGGGCTTAATTCCACTGATGATGGCATTGATCCATGCATAAAATAACCAGGCCACTCACAGCTTTGGTTTGTACATTATGTGATCATCTGCAGCCTATAGAAAGGATCTCATACCCCCATGTAATTACTTATCAGAAATATGAAAGATAGAACTTCCACTGGAGTAGTGGAAGATATAAAAATATGTCAGACTTACCTTAAGGCTTTTTGATAACTGAAATGTAACTGATAAGACCACAAGTGGCTCTTGTCACTCAGATGGGGTGGGCTGTCAGCTCTTGGGCTGATTTCTGAAGTTCACTCTGTAAGTTCTTTAAGAATAAGTGGCCAATACTGGGTCAAATTCAGCTGTCTTTCACTTGGCTGCACATTTTCCTAGCACAGATGCTGAAGCTTAGAATCCACATTTCATTTTCCCCTCTTTCATTTTTCTCTAGGAACACAAGGAGAGACAAAATCAGGAGAGGGCGGAAGGGATGGAGGGCCCTGGAATACTGCTCAGGGACTTAGTCTGACTCCTGCTCCAAGCCTTTCCTTCAGTCTGCTGCCTGACACAATTATGTCATAGCTTCCCCGTCACTCAAATATAGGTAAATACAACATTCATTCTATAGCATTTACAAACCAACAGGTAGAAAGTGTTATGTTGGAGCTAGGCAATATTGCTTCTTGTAACAGGTTGCAGCAAATTTGAATTCAATCCATGACACTTCTCAAGGCGTATTCCAAAATTCAAGGCATGGGAAAACCAAGGGTTTCAAAACAAAGCATGGAAAAACTCCAATAAATATTGGATCAAACCCTCTCTTTCAGGCTACACCCAAAAAGCAAGTGAGAATAGTGGACAAATCCTGCTCTGGCAGCAGGCTGATCAGCCAGGGCACTGTTTGCCGCATCACAGCGTGCTTGACACCACGCAGAATAACTGTGGGAAGAGGCTGAGGAGGATAAGACAGTTCCTAGCACTGCACCTTTGCCCATGACAGTAATGCCAGCCAATTGCTAGCATCTTGCTCTCTGGCCAAAGTGGATGGAGACAGCTGTCTGAAGCTGGGACCTGGGAAAATGGGGATAACATCAGGAAAAAACAAAAGCATCTTACATACCTACTACTCCCATCTCATCTCACTCTGAGGAGATGCCTACTTGCATGGACTGAGTCAGTGCCTGGTATTGTGGTCCTTGGGCACTCTGCAGAGCTACTGCATGTTTGCAGACTTGGGGCTGTTGGCACATCTTATCCTATCTTCTTCATGCTAGGACTTCACAGCCAATGCTGCCAACCAGCAGCATAGCTATTTCCACCCTGTTTTGGTCTACCTGCATGTGTAAACAAATATGCAGCCTCCCCTGTGGGTCAGCAGGTCAGGATGGAGCAACAGCACCTACTGGGGAATATTTGCTAGCTCCTTTGAAAAATTTTCCTGGACTTTTATTGGGTCTTAGGTTACCACAAAGTATCTGCTTGGATCTGGGCTTTGATTCTCTCTCCACAGTTCTATCCCAGGCTGGCTAGGGTAGAACCATTGCCTCAGAGACCACAACTGACAGCTCTCAGAGAGAGGGAGAAATGGGACAATGGCTGTGTTTTGAGGGTGGGGAGAGGGAAAGGCTCTTTGGGACCACTGTCTGCACCAGGGTGTTTCTGGGCTGGTGAGGGTGATCAGGAATTATCTTATATCCTCCTTCCCAAGACTGCTAACTCCATCTGGGGAGACCACCATTCTTGGTTCTTCCATTGCTTTCTTCCACAACTTTCACATTCCTAGTTCTTCCCAACCAGCTGTGCCATCTCAGCTCTACCCCAACCTCCACACCACTCCCCAGACAAGTCTTGGCCCTTTAGCTATAGTGTGGCAAAACTCAGATTTGCCTATGTGGCTGAGAAATGTTGTCTCTTCATAAAAATACCAGCCTGCCTGCAGGGAATAAGCAGCTGCTAGGCCACATTGAGGCCTTTTCTTTCCTTCAAGATACTCATGGAAAGTCCTATGCAGATGAGTGGCACTGTGAGAGACAGGGCTGGCTCCCCAGGATGAGGAAAATCAAATAGATCAAACAGTGACTCTGATTTCCATCAGCTGTGAGGCTGGCCAGGTGACAGTTAGGTAGGCCTGCCATTTTCCACGGATGGCTTACCTGCTTGTAACTGTAATAAACATGGATGCTTGATGCCTGCAGTGCCAGAACAGATATGTTCTCTTCCTTGCCTGCTTCACTGGTGTGATGGCCTCATCTCTGCAAAATAAGCACATGAAGAGCAGCTGAAGTTGCCAACTAGGAATCTGGTTTGTATTCATGCTGGGAGCTGGCCGAAGGAGAAAACATCCATCTCAAAGTGGTTTGTTTTTTTTTTTAATTTTTTAAATATATTTTTTAGATTTCAACATTTGGCTTCATCTCTTGACTATGTTCAAACACAATCTGTCAACTCCCATCAAGAAAAACAAGAGGGAGAATAGCCTAGTCTTTAAAAGTCAGTGCTGCCATGGCTAGGAAATTAATGAAGAACATGTTAAAAACAAGTTTAATCTGAACTCATGGCTTGAACACTAATCTACACCCTGTAACCAAATGTTGTGGGGCTCCTTTTCCTCTTCTTGTGCATAGAAATTCTGGACAGATGATCAGAAACTGAAATGCACTTACAAGTAATAATAATCTTCTTGCCATAATTAAAGCTTAATTGTAGAACTTCCACATTCAGCTGTGTTTTCTGCTTGGGGAAATTCATGGCAGGATGTAAAGATTTTACCTATGTATGCTTTGGATGGTTTCATTATTAGCAGGCTATAAACTAATTCAGTGGAAGATGCAAAAATGACTGCCAATAAAATATTTACACAGATTCTTCATTCTGTGTGAAACATCTCTTTTATACATGTATATACTATAAATAATAGGAATAATGCTCCTATTTTATACTATAGGGATGTAACCACTGGTCCCAACAGCAGTGGCAAATGAACCACTCACATTTTTTCTGATTGCATAATTTGCCTAGAGGATGGATACATAATTACGCTATAATTAAGTGTAATAAAGAGAGAAAACGATTTGAGAAGGAAAAATTATCATGGCCTCAACCACATCATCCAGAAGCTCTCTTCTAATTAAGTTATTTTATTAAACAAAATGTTTTCAAGGTGGGTTCCCTTTGAAAATGTGTATTATAGCCCATGTAAAGCAATTTACTCTATAAGTAAAACATGGCTTGTGTATGGACAGATCATATCTGATGGGACTCATGAAATACACAGCCACTGGTGCTGGGTCCCTCACACCCCTGATGCAAGAAGGAGATCCTGACTGCTGATCCAGGAAATTGCAGCAGCAAATAGAGCAATCTGCACTGCACTGATGCTTTTTGTGTTACTTGGGGTTTTGTTTGTTTGTTTGTTTTCTAGTTTAAAAGGAGAAATTCTCCCTTTAAATTACCTGCAGGTAATTCTGATGCTGTCACTCTCTAATGATAGAGGCAAAGGGAAAAAAATTAAGTAGCTCAAGCTAGCCAAAATAGCTCATGCTATTTGGGGTTGAGAGAGCCTTAAAACATTATTCCATCTCAAATGCTTTTACCCTCACTAATTCTGCTCAGTGCTTGTTAGGATGTGGACATGGAGTTAGCGTTGATGTTACTGTGGCTGGAGAAATCCAAAACACTGGTTCACAAACTATAGGATTCAGGAAGATGATGTACCATGGCAAAGGCCATCGGACACGCTCCAGTTCACCCCTCTTAGAAGTACAATTTAATTTTTAATTGCCTGCTGCCAGTTACTAAGGGACCACAAGAGCTATTAGAGAAGCCTTGAAAAACATGATTCTGAAGTTAGCTATAGCTCCTGCTTCCCTTCCCCATAAAAAGCTAAAAACATTCAACCTTATGTTTCAGCCATAAGAGTTCTGTGTATTTATGCCTCATTTCCACATTTCTCTTCCTCTTGTATCTTTAGGTCTGTCTATTGTGTGCACAGCTTAGTGGGTAACAGAGACAGCAGTGTAGTGGTCAAGAGGAGTTTTCTCTTGTTTAGACTTTTATGTTCTTAAATATTTGCAGACCTCTGAACCACAAAATGTTGTAGGTTTTTGATGAGCTTATTGATGTGTGTGGTTACTGCTTGCAGAGTGCCCCAGGCAGGACACTACATAATCATGGATCCATACACAGCTGATGATTACTTCAGTTTCTCTCCTAATCCCATGCATTTTCAGTCATATAGTGACCTGATTTCAACTGGGAGCTTCCATGAAAAATCACATGGCGATCACAGACACTGTAAACTCAAGCTAAAGAGTCATTTTCAAATGCTTGGCAAATGCTAGACCACAGAAACTCAGCGTGTCGTTAGGATTCCACTTGGTCCCATCATCATGGGTGGGAAAGAGGAAGGAGGATTATCCGTAGACCTCAAAGTGTTTTACAAAGGGAGGCAAATGCTTCTATTCCCATTTATTGGATGGGGCAATAGCAAGTTGAGACTTGCCAAAGTCACTCAATTAATCAGCCAGAAAACTGCCATTGAAACCCATATTCTGGTCTAAACAGGTTCTCAGGTTTCCCTCATTGCTGTAATATCTGAGTACCCTCCAGTAGTACATGAGGAGAATTTGGGCATGTCTACACTGGTTGATGCAAACAGCTTTCTGTCAATCCAGCCCCTTCTCAGCCAGCTGGACAAAAGCCACCTCCAGGTGGAAGCTGTGTAGCCATGTTAACACTGTCCTAGGCCCAGATGTATGAACCTCATCACAAGTTGAGCTGAAAGCTTAACCCATCACCACTCTACCTCAGTTCTGTGGCTTCCAGGGCATAGTTTGCTGATGTGGCATGAACAAAGAAGGTGCAAGACTGTCTCTGAGAAAAATAAACCTACCTTTACTCTAAACCCAGTTTCATCAGCTGTAGTGCCCCTCAGAATATTTCCTCATGTTTCAGTTCTTACAGAGACAGGGCACAAGCATGTTTGTTATCTGGTTACAGCCTCATGGCTCCTTTGAGGAAAGATCTGGGAGATGAGAATCTGAATAGGGATATTTGAATACACTGCCATAAAGAAAGAAAACTTCCAAATTATATTTCATAAATCAGGGGAAATAAAAGAGAAGGCCTCTATTTCAACTCAATTTCTACTTGTCGTGAGCAAGAGCACTGAAATTTGGTAACTTAACGACCTGAAGGAAGAGCAGCTATTATTACAGGGCATTGCACTGGCAAAGCTCCTATACATCACAATAGTTCTCTCCAGACTTCTCTTCCCATCCAAGGGATGAGGAAACATCAGTGCATTTAGCCCAAACTTCTTGGCAGGCAGCATCACTTCCTCGTGAGAGGCAGGGAGCTGACAGAATGATGGGAAGGCTGTCTTTTGTAGCAGCTACAAAAGCCCTGTGTGACCCAGTAAGTATGACACAGAGGTGAAGAAAAGAATCCTGCTCCAAGGAAGCTAAAAATCACAAGATGCCCTCAGAGCTTGTCCTGGACTACTCACACTCCTGGGTTTAGAAATCATTTGAGCATTGCTAAGTTCATATGAACCACTCCTAGCTCTGGAAGTCCCCATGCTTTGAATGGTTAAAGGCTGGAAAAGTACAGTGTGGTTGTGTCCAGCTCTACTCACACTGCTTTCCTCCCCAGGTGCCTACTCCCACCATCTGACAGCAGCAGACCATTGGGCAAGATGGGCATTGATCCAGAGCAGCACAGTTGCTCTGGTGCTCTTGCTTGTTTCTGGATCCCAATCCTTGCTGGCAGAGATCCAGCAGCTTCACCACATCATCACCCTTTGCCTGAGGAAAACAGGGCAGTGCATAGGCAGCAGCATTTCTTTGTAGCTTTTCACTTCCTGGACTTTTGGCGAAGCTCTGACCAGTGAACATAAGCCTCATGCTTATGCAGGAAGGACACAGGCACTGCTTGAGAAAAAAAGGACCTGGTTAACTTGGCTATGATCATCCAGGAAGTTTGTGGCAGAGCTGCAAATAAAATCCAGACATTTTTCTTTTGGGCCTGTGTCTTCATAACAACACTGTTCTTCCTCTGGGCATCTGGACTTGTTGTAGTATCGGGATGTGCTGCTCAGCATGACTTCCTAAAGGAAAAGAGTGAGGGGAAAGCCACACTTTAATTCTTTGGAGAAAATGACACCACCTACATAGGAAAACCCCATGGCTTTCTGCAATTATTGCCATGCGTGTGCATCGTTCCCTCCCTCTGTGATCTTTACCACTTCCTCACCATATGTAAAAGGCCTGATCCTGATGAAAATAGTCAGAGTTCCAGAAATGCCACTTGGATGATGTTGGTTTACCTCCACAAAGGATGTGGCCCAATGCTTTTGGCCAGATTTCTCTGCATTCAACTAGTCACATCCCTCTCTCCTCCCCCAGAAAGCTGGGGGAAGTTGTACGTGACAATAACATTGCTCTACTTTACCTGGCCCACCCAAGGAACAACTATTTCTGGACAGACATGGAAAACCCAAGCCTTGTCCCTTTAATCTAACATCTTCTGCGTGTTGCTAAGGCTAATGTTTAATTTGGAAAAAACAACCTGGAAATAGCATTAAAGGAAGCAGAGGATTTGAACAGCACTATATATTTAAGATAGTCCTTCTGGAAGACACTATATTTAAAAAGTGACCCTTTAACCATGAGGTTTCTGAAAACTCTAGAGACATCCCAAGCTTCCTGTGAGATAAGACTTGTAATTTGGAACTGAGTAATGGAGTATAAACACAATTGGCTTTGTATTAAGAGGCAAGGTGTAATCATCTGGCTGTATCACATTGCCCCCACTCCAGAGAAGTTTGGGGCTATTTGTGCTGGAATTAAGATTAAAAGCAACATGATGAGGTAGCTCATCCTCTGTACCTGACACAGGAGTGATGTCTTAGGTTGAAAATCTCCCTGGGGCTTTGGAATAAAAAAAAAAAGAGCATTGATGGACCTCCGTCTCCTACACTTGCGTAACTGTTGATTTAAGATGTAAGCCTAAAGCTTGGAAGTGTTTAGAAGGGCAGCTGTTGAGCTGTGGAGGGCAGAGGTGGACATCACAACCTCTTCTTGACTGAAGTGACACAAACTCAGGACTATTTTAACAAGGAAATTTCATTCCTTCATATTCACTTGACATATTTCTACTAAAGGGATGGCAAAAACAGAGGGAGAAGCACTGGAGTTCCTGTCGTGTTTCTAATGCCAGCCATAAATATCTGTGTAGGAGCCTTTCAGACCTCTTTGTACTCCCAGAGCAAGGACCAGATCCAGATCTGGCCTGGGTTTTTTAATTTTCTTCCAATTTGTTGGCGAGAAATCTGACAGGCAGGCAGATGTGTCTGCCTTGATCTTTGGTGTGGATCTCCTGTTGCACTCTCCTCTGTTTTTCCAAGCCTCAATAGGGGAAAGTGAAATGCTGTCCAGAAACATTAATCACAGCATCTCAGATCTGTAAATTCTCAAGAGTTTGCCTCCTGGAGCACTGGAAGGCTTTGACCCATTTTCAAAAGTGGGTACAAAGCATATATACATAAGGAGAGCACACATACTTGGAGCATCTGCAAAAACATATGGTAGTTTCACATCCCACTAACCAGCTTCCTGGATTGAATATATATAAGTGCAGGCTTTGTGAGAACTAGCAGTTTTTGAATGCTGGGTTTCTGACTCTCATCCCTTAACCACAGTCCTTCCTTGACTTTGTGAAAGATAGCATTTCCCTCTTAATTTGGCATGCTATTGCACAGAGTCTTTCTGGATAATTATTCTTGTATTGCCTTCTTTTTTTTTGTTTGTTTGTTTTGTGAATCTTCTGTCAGGCTTCCCTGGCAGTCTCTTACCCATCTTTCCATTGCATACAGAGGTGTTGTGTTATCTCTGCTTAATTCTGAATGGCAAAGAGCAACTGTTTCCAGAATCAGTAACGACACTTCAGATGTCCTGGGATTTTGCCGAGATGCTGATCTACAGTGCTCATTGCGAATTTTTATATCTAAATCTCTTGTTTAATGAAAGGCTCTTTTGACAAAGTACTCATTTTCCTTAAATATACCTTTTTGAAGTAGAACATCTAAAACTTTCGGCTGTTGGTTCTGACACAGATATAATTTTTCCTGTGTTATCAACATACCCACCTATCTGCATCGTTTCCACTTCAGCAACCAAACATGATTCCAACATGCCTTCTGCTACTGCCTCCAAAGCAAGAAACCCTGAAGAATGGGTTTAAGCAAATGCATGTATATATGGAGAGACCCTTCTGCATCTTTATGTGCCCAAGTCTACATTGCTTGTGTTGTACATTAGTTTAAACTCTTGGAAACTCTCAGAGATGGGGATCCCAAAGCCTCTCTTTGCCACCAGTTCCAGCATCTGCCTCTTTTTATGGACAGAGCTTTACTACTCTTACCTCCTCCATTTCACTAAAAAAAATAAACAAAAAAAAGGCCAACCTTTCTACTCCCTACAGAAAAAGACCCAATGACCACTGTATCCTTTTACTAAAACCTTTTCAGGTACTGTCTTTACATGTGAAGTTTCTCATACCTGTCCTCAGTCTTTTCTAGACTAAACAAATCCAATTAAAAATATATATTCCTTACAGAGTGTGTTTTCTGAAACCTCTTATCAGTCCTGATGCTCTCCTGCAGATTTCATCCTGTGTTTACAGTCTTGCAGTACAGTGTGCAGACTTGGGCCTGTCTAGCACCAGAATGACCTCCACACAGAGTGTTCTTAATGCCTCTTCCAACAGCAAGTCACAGCATCACATGGTACATTTGGATTTGAGCTTCTCCTCTCCCAGCTCCCATACCACATTGCCAGTGCTTGGTTCCTTATGTATATTTTAATTATGCACTCTCTTTTCCATATAAGATTATTTATAAAGATCCTCTTCTCCTGTAGAACTGAGGGTCTCACAGCCTATTTTGTTGTTTTAACCTATTGTAAGAGCCTTGTCTGCTCTACCATCCAAACTGTTAACAGAGATTTAAATGAACTCTGAGCAGCACAGTCTTCTGTTGATGGTCTTCTCACTCTGACAGTAAATCACACATGCCTAATCTTCAGGAATATTCTTCCAATCAATGGTTGAAAAATAGCAATTATTTCTGTCAGATAGGTGTAATTTCTGATACTGACAGCTGTCCAAAGAAGCTGAAGCCAAGAGTGATACCAGTGAATAATAAGAAAATACCTACTCATAACCTGTAGAGAGAAACAGGTTTGAGTACCAAGCCCTGAAACTACTCTCTCTCTCTCTCTCTCTTTTTTTTTTTTTTTTTTTTTTTTTTTTTTTTTTTTTTTTTGGACAGTAGTGAAGCTGGATTATTCATAGCTCTGAAAGCAGGATGGGCACATCAGTATGCCCCTACAGCCAAGATGATGAGCTAATCAACTTCATATTGTTAGAAGAGTCCCCACCTACGCTTTCACACAAAGGACTGATTAGCTCACAAGTATGCAAAACTCTGGGAGGATGCCATCTTTCATCGCTACCAGAAGATGTTTAATATACGTTCAGTTGCCAACAACTAAGTGTTTGTGTGTGTGTGTACACACACGCGCAGCCACTTGCTCCGCTCGCGGGAGCTGCACGCTGCGCTGCGCGATCCGCCCTGCCAGGGCAGAGCCCTGCGCCGGGCACGGCCTCGCTGCGTGCGAACAGCTGCTCCGTGAGGCCCCGCCCTCCTGGGTGATAGCAGCACAGCAGCTACCACCGTCGCAGCCCTAAGGGAGTAGATTTTAATGTGCTTGCTCTGCTTCCAGTGGCAGCAGCTGTGACAGAAACAGTTACAGAAGGTATCTGCATGGAGAGCGAAGGGGTGAGTCTACAGTGAATGGTGTACTTCCACCACTCTTCAATGCCTGGTACAAGAAAGCCAAAAGCACTCCACCATCCATGTCATTGATGTAAATAGTGAGTCTGCACTAAAACATGCTCTTCCCATGTGCCAAAGGTGCTCTATATAGGAAGATCAAATAAGAAGCAGATCTGTCAGTGCTCTTACTGCTTAGGCTGGCTGGTGTGATTCCAGCTCCAAACCAGGAGTGACGATGTGAAGTAGGAACTCAGCACCTCCTCTCATCACCACCCCATAAGATGCATATGGACACAGCACTTTCTCAGTAAACATTGGTTTTACATCACTTTCAAAATCACCTCTATGAAAAGTGCTGCATGGCCAAAAAGAAAACAAGCAGGGCGGGAGGAACTGGGAAGAAAAGTCCTTTGAAGGAACTTTCTCCTCCTCTGGTAGTGAAGCTGTGCCATTCAGAGGAATACACGTGCCTCATGAGGCTGCACGTTGTTTGTGAACCCCCAAAATATATTTGTCTCCTTTCAATGCCCATCAGCAGTTCTCAAAGTGCATCACCCTAGAATGATCTCTTATTGTCACAGATTTATATCAGAAGGAAACAAAGGATTGTGTGGTGGAGTAGGAAGGTTCCCCCCCACACACAGAAGAATTCCACAGCTAACTCAGCCGGAGAAGCAGATGAAAGCTGTATTTTACAAGCAGATATGGAATGCAGTGAATATGTACAAAAATATACAATATTTACAATATATACAGAAATATACAGCAAAGTATGTAATACAGGAAACCTTTCCCAACCCCCCTACGGCCAGGGGGTTCGGCCTTTCCCCCCCCTTCTCCCTCCCTACCTCCCCTTTTTCCCAAAAGGGTTAGAAAGAGAGAGAGAAAGGAAGGTAATTAAAAGGGGAAAACTTTGTTAAAGCTCAAAGCGAATGCAAAAAGTTAGTTTTCTTATCTGGTTAGAGAGGAATCGTAGAGAGAAACGAGCCAGCTCACAGCACAGGGGGAAGAAGAAGACGACTGCCCGACTGACTCCCCGACTGAAAGACTAAACAAAAAAAACTACAACTGAGTCCCGCCAATGAAATTGAATTAGCATATCATTGTTTTCATTCTAATATCAAAATATTCGCCCAGAGTGTTCAGAAAGTGTCCCTTTCTTAAAGGCACAGCCTAAACCGGTCACAATCCACCCCTGCTAAACAATTTCATTGGCTGTTCATACTGTCCATCCAATCCAAAACATCATTCACAGTTTGTAAGTAAAGTTCATAGTCCATTCCGGCTATCCTCAGGTGTAGATGATTCAGAAGTCCAAGAAAGAAGAAAAATGGAAAACAGTTTGTCTCTTCGCAGACGAAGCGAAGAAAAGGGAAAACAGGAAAACAGGGAAACAGGGACTCTCAGTTGACTCAGGGCTCTCAGGGTTCTCAGGGTTCGTGCACCGTGGATTCCTCAGGGATTCTTCCTTTGGGCGCGATGTAGCTGTACAACACTCTGAAATTAAACTCTTTCAGCTAAAGTCAAATTTCTTTGTGGAATACACTGAATTTCACCATTCTCTTGCATTACCCAATAAGTGTGACCCAGACCTTCAGCTGAAACCACCCCTCGGACAGGTTTAGCCTCTCCTGAGGGAGAAAATACCCAAACAGTTTTACCTAACAGATTCTTTTCTTTAACAACAGGAACTCTATCACCTTCTACTTTCTGTAGCAGATCTGAGTGTGCCGGTCCAGCTCGGTTCACTGAACCTCTACTATTTACCAGCCAGGTTGCTTGTGCTAAATGTTTTTCCCAGTTTTTCAAAGATCCACCCCCCATGGCTTTAAGAGTGGTCTTTAACAAACCGTTGTAGCGTTCAATCTTCCCTGCAGCTGGTGCATAGTAGGGAATGTGGAATATCCACTCGATGCCGTGCTCTTTGGCCCAACTCTTTACAAGGTTGTTTTTGAAGTGAGTTCCGTTGTCTGACTCAATCCTCTCTGGAGTTCCGTGTCTCCACAGGATCTGTCTCTCCAGACCAAGAATGGTGTTGCGCGCAGTTGCATGTGGCACTGGATAAGTTTCCAACCATCCAGTGTTCGCCTCTACCATAGTAAGCACATATTGCTTACCAGAACGAGAACGTGGTAGAGTGATGTAGTCAACTTGCCAAGCTTCACCATACTTGTACTTGGACCATCTGTCACCATACCATAAGGGCTTAAGTCGTTTTGCCTGCTTAATAGCAGCACAAATGTCACAGTCATGGATGACTTGTGTGATAGCATCCATGGAAATGTCTATGGATCTGTCACGAGCCCACTGGTATGTTGCATCTCTGCCTTGATGTCCTGACGAATCGTGAGCCCACCGAGCTAAGAACATCTCACCTCGGTGTTTCCAGTCGAGATCAAGATCAGAGTCCATGTCTACTGGAGAAACTCTTGCAGCTAGATCTGCTTGATGGTTGTGTTGCTGTTCCTCAGTAGCTTTGCTCTTAGGAATGTGAGCATCAATGTGTCTCACCTTCACTGGAATTCTCTCGATTCGATCAGCAATGTCCTGCCACAGGTCAGCCGCCCAAATGGGCCTTCCCTTCCTCTGCCAACCGCTCTTTTTCCAGTTCTTTAGCCAACCCCACAGAGCATTGGCTACCATCCATGAGTCGGTGTAGAGATAAAGCTTTGGCCATCTCTCACGTTCAGCTACGTCGAGAGCTAGCTGGACAGCTTTTACCTCTGCGAACTGACTGGATTCTCCTTCTCCATCCTTTGCCTCTGCAACTCGGCGTGTTGGACTCCACACTGCAGACTTCCACCTTCGCTTGTTCCCGACAAGACGACAGGAACCGTCTGTGAACAAAGCATATTTCTTTTCATCATCAGATAGGTCATTGTAAGGAGGAGCTTCCTCAGCACGAGTTACTCTCTCCTCTGGAGGTTTAGTACAGTTGGTACCTTCAGGCCAACTTGAGATCACCTCCACCAGACCAGGTCTTTCAAGATTTCCCATTCGAGCTCTCTGTGTTATCAGAGCCATCCACTTAGACCAGGTGGAATCTGTTGCATGATGTGGTGTGGAACCTTTGCCTTTGAACATCCAATTCAAAACTGGTAATCTGGGAGCTAAGAGAAGTTGTGATTCAGTTCCAATTACTTCAGAAGCTGCTTTTACTCCTTCATAGGCAGCTAGAATCTCTTTCTCTGTTGGAGTATAATTAGCCTCTGAACCTCTGTAACCTCGACTCCAGAAACCAAGAGGTCGTCCACGTGTCTCACCTGGAGCTCTTTGCCACAAGCACCAGGTTGGACCATTGTCACTTGCAGCCGTGTACAAAATGTTCTTAATGTCTGGACCATCTCGGACAGGTCCCAGACCCATTGCTTGCACTACCTCTTGCTTTATCTGGTCAAAGGCTGCTTGTTGTTCAGGTCCCCAGTGGAAATGGTTTCTCTTTCGAGTCACATCGTACAGAGGTTTCACAATCTGACTGTATCCAGGAATGTGCAGTCTCCAAAATCCCACTATCCCCAAGAAACGTAGAGTTTCTTGCTTGTTCATGGGATTTGCCATGGTAGAGACTCTATTTACCACATCCACTGGAATGTGTCGGCGTCCATCCTGCCACCGCACTCCCAGAAACTGGATCTCTCTGGTAGGTCCTTTCACCTTGTCTCGCTTGATGGCGAAACCTGCATTCAGAAGAATGTCAATGATTTTGTTACCTTTCTCGAAGACTTCCTCAGCAGTTTTACCCCAGACGATGATGTCATCGATGAACTGGATGTGTTCTGGAGCACCACCTTCCTCCAGAGCATCGTGGATCACTGCATGACAGATGCTGGAGCTGTGGATCCAGCCCATTGGCAACCTGTTGAAAGTGTACTGGATTCCTCTCCAGGTGAAAGCAAACTGAGGCCTGCATTCCTCTGCTATGGGAATAGAGAAGAAGGCATTAGCAATGTCTATGGTAGCATACCATTTGGCCTCTTTGGATTCCAGCTCATACTGCAGTTCCATCATGTCTGGTACTGCTGCACTCATAGGTGGAGTTACTTCATTCAGGGCTCGGTAGTCGACTGTCAGACGCCAATCTCCATTCTGCTTTCGCACAGGCCACACTGGACTGTTGAAAGGTGAATGAGTTTTGCTGATGACTTTCTGACTCTCCAACTGACGAATCAGATTCTGAATGGGCAACAAAGAGTCACGGTTGGTTCTGTATTGTCTGTGATGCACAGTCTGAGAAGCAACCGGCAATTTAATGTCCTGAATCTTGTGTTGTCCCACAACTGCAGGTTCATCAGAAAGCTCAGGTCTAACAGACAGCTTCAGCTTTTGTCCATCAGTTTCTACAGATGCTACTCCAAAAGCCCATTTGTAACCTCTAGGGTCTTTGAAACGCCCTTCTCTCAGAAAATCAATTCCCAGAATACAAGGTGCGTCAGGTCCGGTCACAACTGTATGCTTTCTCCACTGTTTACCAGTTAAACTTATATCAACCTCCACCTTAGTTAACTCTTGAGATCCACCAGTGACTCCCAGAATAGTTATAGCTTCTGATCCCTGATAATTTGATGGCATTATGGTGCACTGAGCCCCTGTGTCAACCAAGGCCCTGTACTTCTGAAATTGTGAAGTGCCAGGCCACTGGATGTACACATCCCAATAGATTCTGTTATCTCTGTTACCCCTCTCCTCCCCTGGCGGGAGGCAGGGCACCCCTAATTATGGGGAACATGCCCACATGTGCAATGAGCACATGGTGCGGTGTTAGAACTGGAGCCACTGTTGGAGCTATTAGAGTTGTCCTGGGGAACCGTAGAAGTAACAGCTACCCTTCTGGTATTGCTACCTCGGGTTCTGCCACTTTGCAGTTCCCTCAGTCTCCTGAAAAGATTAGCAGTTGGTTGACCATCCCATCTGTTCATGTTCTCACCAAACTGATCACGCAGAGTTATCCAAATACTCGCACGTGATTGCCTTGGTGGTCTGTTTTGGTTGGATCTGTTTTGGAATGACCTGTTTTGGAATGACCTGTTTTGGAATGACATCCTTGGAGGACGTCTATTCCTCACAGAGGAAACCTGTATCCATCTGGAGGAAGAATTGGAATTATCTCCTTGTGCCAATTGGGAGAATGTATTTTTAAATTCATCCTTCAGCTCTTTCATGCAATTCTCAATTTTTCCAGACAGAGTTTCAATGGCTGAAACCAGAGAAACACGTGTCATGCTATCCTCCAATTGTCTCATTTGATCAGTGAATTGGCCAACCGTAGGAGAAGCACCACCATAATTTCTTGCCACAATTCTGCTTGCCAGAATATTTGCATAATTAGGAGGAGCAAGTTTGATGAGCTTTTTAGCAAGACCAGTTCCTACAGGAATTTCATCAGGATTCAGAGTCTCATGGTTACCATAGAGTACCTCTCTAACAGCAAATTCTCTCAGACGCTTGATTCCCTCATCTATGGTAGTCCAGGGTTTAGCATTCCATGGAAGATCATCTCGGGAAGGATACCTCATGAGAGTTGCCATTAAAAGGCGTATCCACAGAGTAACCTTACCGAGAGTCCTGCCTAGATGTCTATCTATTCCATTATCCTTTGAGAGAGTTCCTAGTTGGGCTGCTGACTTGTCTCCAACTACCAGAGCTGGAGCACCTGTATCATAGCATCTACCAAGCCAAGCTAGGATTGGCTCCTTATCTGCTCTGATGTAATCTTTACGCACATTCCGCAATTCTTCCCTGGGTGACGAACAGCTTTCAATGTCATCTGACTCCTCCTCTTCTGCCTCATCTTCCTGAAGTTCTTGTCCCAATAATCTTACTGTCACTCTCCTAAGAATCTGCTTAAGGTCAGGAGTACCACCTTTGGTTGTTCTGCTATCAGCAATTTGCCCTGCATCTCCATCCAGTGATGATCTCAATAACTCAGCTATATCTTTAAGACAAACCTTTTCCTCCAACTCAGCAGGGTCTCTTTGAGCAGAAGTTCCCTCACCAGGATCCTGCTGCTCTCCCCCATCAGCATCTGGATCAGCTTTGCCCTTTTTTCCTCTCGTAGTTAAAACAGCTACCTGCTTAACTGGAGCTGTGTTTGGATTTACAGCTGGCTTAATAGAAGCTGACAGGTTTTGAGACGGATCGGCTGCTGTGGAGGACACTTCCGGTCCTGCCGAAGAAGAAGGAGGAAATGGATTTGCCTTATTAATGGCTGCCGAGGGCGTGGAAGCCATGTTAGGAGCTGCCGCTGCCGCTGGCTGATTGCCAGAGCCACCAACAGCACCGTTCAGAGCAGCCTTTCCGATGGACTTTTTAGCCTTGTCGTTAACTGATACAGATTCTGCATTTTCCTCATCACTAGATACCTCTGGGGTAGAGTTAGAGCTGCGCTTTCTGCGTTTTGATCTACGCTTAATTACAAAGCAGGCTTTAGACACTCTGTTATCTTCCTCTCTCGGTACAGCGTATATAACAAGTACGCAATCACCATCATCATCAGCAGATTTAAACACATCAAATAAATCACCTTTGGATCCCAGCCACCACTTAAAACAACCCTTTCGCCGACCGGGATCTTAAACTCCTTTATCTCTATGGGCAGAGTGCTGGAGGTCACATTCCCGTATCTGTTAAGCCAAAAGAATCCCAGGCACCGGTCGTAAAGAAGCTGAATCTTATACTTAAACCATAAATACAATCTATACATCAAGTATCTGCCTAAGCGATCGAAAATCATTCCCAGAACATGCTTATAGATAAGGACCCCAAAAATTGAAAAGAACAGACGCTCCAAAAGCCAAAACACTTTCATGTTTGCAACTCCGACTCGAGCAGGCAATAAATCAAGCAACCTTTTAGCCCAGCTTCTGGACAGCAATTATCCACAAGCCCCACGTTGGGCGCCAATTAAAAATATGTGGTGGAGTAGGAAGGTTCCCCCCACACACAGAAGAATTCCACAGCTAACTCAGCCGGAGAAGCAGATGAAAGCTGTATTTTACAAGCAGATATGGAATGCAGTGAATATGTACAAAAATATACAATATTTACAATATATACAGAAATATACAGCAAAGTATGTAATACAGGAAACCTTTCCCCAACCCCCCCCTACGGCCAGGGGGGTTCGGCCTTTCCCCCCCTTCTCCCTCCCTACCTCCCCTTTTTTCCAAAAAGGGTTAGAAAGAGAGAGAGAAAGGAAGGTAATTAAAAGGGGAAAACTTTGTTAAAGCTCAAAGCGAATGCAAAAAGTTAGTTTTCTTATCTGGTTAGAGAGGAATCGTAGAGAGAAACGAGCCAGCTCACAGCACAGGGGGAAGAAGAAGACGACTGCCCGACTGACTCCCCCGACTGAAAGACTAAACAAAAAAAACTACAACTGAGTCCCGCCAATGAAATTGAATTAGCATATCATTGTTTTCATTCTAATATCAAAATATTCGCCCAGAGTGTTCAGAAAGTGTCCCTTTCTTAAAGGCACAGCCTAAACCGGTCACAGTTTTTCTGCTCTTCTTCCTTTTTCCATGCTTCATGCTTATAATTTGCAGCATGTCAGGAATGCTCTCTGCTAGTTTAACAGAAATCCAGAAAAGAATGTGAACAAAAAAGTCTTGCATTGAAATGTGCCTTTGACAGATATATAGCAATAAATGTTTATCAATATGTTTTCTGACTATAGTGTGTACATGGTTAAAGGCACAGGAGTGTATCACAAAAACATGCTTGTAGACAGAAAGTTTCCTTTTATCTTGCTTATACAGGGAGACATCAGCTATTGTAGTATAGAGGATTTTTTCCTTCTGTGCCACCTGTATTTTATGGCGTGGAGATGCTGAGGGTGTGCTGCCTGCACCTCTGCTTCCTGGGAATGTGTATGATTGGGGCTGGCTCATGCTGAGCAAATCAAGCCCCTAGGAACTGAGTGTAAATTGATTCTGTACAGCTCATGGTAACAAATTATTCCAGAATAACTTTGGTCTGTTACTGACAAGAAGCAACTGTCTAAACCCCAAATGATTACATCCCTGGAGAGCTTTGCTGGCTTCAGAGAAGCAGTTATGGTTGTATCAGCTGGGCTCCAAGCCCTTCACCCAGTAGGAGCTCCAAGCACCAGTACAACCATGACTGTTCCTTCAGAACAACCATGACCCCTTCATCCCTGGTTGCTCCTCTTGCTTCCTCCACACAGTGCTTGTACTTACTGCAGAGTGTTTTTATTTTAGAGAAGTCTTTGCACCAAATGACTTTGTCCTAATCAACTGCACTACTTCAGTTGTCACCCGCACAAACATTCCCTTCAGATCAACATACTGGCTGGGCCAGAAATCACACAATTGATGTTTTGGTTTCCACTGCTTTATCTAAATCCAGTTACTGCTCAAAATGAGACTAAGTCAACAGACTTAATTGAATGAGAAGGCTGTGAGACAGCCTAGAGATTTGTGGCTGTGTATGTCCATGCATGAGTTAATCACTAAGCAAACACTTCTCCACAAACAGAGCTGGGCTGAGCAGGATCATTTCTTCTGTGGCCTGGAAGCTCCTGACATGCTGGAGTTGCATGAGACATTGTTAAGGCTGGCAGGAGGATTTAAATAGCATTGCAAACAATGTACCACCATGGAGAAAAGCTGAGGGTGGACAATGGAGCAGGCCATGAACAAACACTTCTGCTTGCTGCCTAGATTAGGAGATACCAGAGACATTCTACTAGTGGCTAAAAACAATTGCTCCCCTGTAATTATTGCTGTCCAGATATGTGAAATAGCCCTGCTGGCACCCAACAGGTGGGTGCAGCAAATTGCTTGATATCCTCATTTCTGAGGAGGCAGCTGCCAAACTCTGGCTGTCCCCAGCTCTTACAGACATCAGAAGTTTTTCCTGGCTGTACACCATGGAACCTCCTGGTTCTGCAGTTCACAAGAGAAAGGTATGAATGAAATATGTGTGAATGGCCATACTGGGTCAGATCACTGCTCCACCTCATCTGTCTTCTTGTCTTCAATGAGGGCCATAAGCAGACTCTTAGGAAAGACCATTAAAACCTGTGTAGGCTCATAGCCAGAACCTAGTCCCCCTGTGACAACTTGAGGAACTTACAAGCACAAAGCTTCTCCAGAGCTGAAGGAGTACAAGGAAAGATTTGTGCCTCTCCTCTTTCGAAGACCTGCTTGATTCAGAGCTACCTGGTATAGCTCTATTTAGGTAGGCTGCAGCAGAAATGTTCAGGTTCATGCCAATGGTTTGTCTTGGTCTTTGCAAGAAGGGAGGCGGAAACTGCAAACATCCTAAAATAGTCATTAAGTATCTTCTAATACAAGATGACTCACATACTTTCCTGGCTCGTAGGAGCCCACCAGAGGGTGGAGAATCTGAATCAGATTCTTCAGTAGGTAGTGACAGCCCTATGTACATCTAACTGCAACTTTGCCATGAGCAGTACAAAGACATAGACTCAACATTTTAACTTGGGGTTCGAACAAGATTTTGGCTGGAAAAACTCATCCCATGCTCCAGAGAGACACCACACCCTGCACAGGCCACCCACTTGTCACTACATGCTAGCTTGGAGTCAGGATATCTGAGTGTAAAAATGCAACTGAAACTACACTCAGTGAGATTCTCCCTCCTGAAGGGAGACCACAGATACTGCTGTTATGTTTACAACCCATGTGATAGTTCTTGCCCTTTGGCATGCCATACTTGCAGACAGGACAAGTTCTTGAGCACAGCCAGGAAAGATAGGAGAGATGTTTAGCTTTGTGAACAGGTGCTGTGCAGCCAGTGTGCTATGCAATGTCTAAAGGGACTGCTGTTGAATGCCCAGGCTTCAGGATGTGACATATTTTGCTCCTTTAACAAGTGCTGAATATGTAAAGGCTCCTTTCCCAGCTTCTGTCTCTGTCTTGGAAGCTGGGGAAGAGCTGTGTGTCTGATTATCTTCAGGTGCTATCCACTTTATTGATTATCTGGGTGGAATGCACAAATACTGGCAGCAAATGCCAGGAGTAGAGACTGAATGAAGCTCGCTCCCTTTTGGGAAAAGCTGAAGTAAAACCACCATATGAATGGGTCATTGAAAACAGTCTGGAATATGTTCCCTATAGTCATTCTGAAAGTTCAAGGTGGGGGCGGGGGGGAAAGGCCAAACAAAAGCACCATCTCTGTTCACTAAACCTCTAATATCCGAAAGGTCTTTAAAAAACACACACACACTTTTTTTCATGCAGTCATGGAAAAACACACTCAGCTTTTGACTCAATGGTTTTGGTTTTCCAGTGAGTCCCTTCCAGGTTCCAAATGCCATCTCACAGTCACATCTGCTGGGTGAGCTTTGAGCTAACAAACTTCAGAAGAGCTCTCTGTGATTTTGCCACATCCAGTTTCAAGTATTAGCTTGCTGGAAGTGCAGTGGAGAGGGAGGAGGGAGGGAAGTGGTGCGAGCTTTGCCAACACACCTGCGCAAGCTCTGGGCTCTCCTGGACACTCTGCACTAATGATGTATAACCTGGAGAGCCTGGCAACACACACACTGAAGACTATAACAGGCAGACTGTGCATGCCTCTGATTTCTAATTTCTTAAAACAAGTAATAAACTGCCCCCTCCTCCAACCCTGTGCTGTAGGTAAATGCTTAGGATGGAAACTGAGATGTGTTCAGCTGGGCAGAGCTTCTACCAAGGTAAGGAACAAATGACAATTTAATTACAGTATTTTAGGTCTATGCAATTCCTCTTCTAAAGCAAAAGGGATGAAAAAAGCTAAAAGAAAGACAGAGTTCATTTCAGCCCCAATGTTCTGCTAATTTTTCTTTTGACTATTAGAGATGCAGCTGGATCCTATTTCTAATCCACTTTCAAATTTGCTTGAATTAAAATCCCAGATCACTGCTATGTTTTCAAGTTGAAGTGTGCATAGTAGCCAAGGTTTATATTACAATTTCTGGAGTTATGAAATTATGAGCTCCAGTAGAGGAAAGTGTGTTGTATGCCCAAGTCCTGGGAGAAAAAAAAGAAAGGGCGGCATCAGTGTTATTTGGAATTAGAGCTCACTTGTAGAATAAATAGCCTTGAAGTTAATACATGACTATATACATTCTACATGTGATTACATCCACTGGAACTGGTTGGTATGGAAGAGCAAAGGCTACCATGGTGGAGAGGTAGGACTAGGAAGTGCTATTTGATTATAAAGCCTGAATGTTTTTGAACTATCATCTGAAACTTAAAAGCTCCCCCATTAGTTTAGGGCTTATATTAAGAAGAAATTAACTTTTTGATTGAAATAGCATGGCAAGACTGTCCTTACTTTGAAATAATTGTGCTTTCTCTATTGCTACCTGAATCCCTGTCTAAAAGCTTACATTTCTCCTCTGGTACTCTGTTAATCATAGAATCATAGAATTATAGAATAGTCTAGGTTGGAATGGACCTCCAAAGGTTATCTAGACCAACCCCCTCTGCAGTGAGGAAGGGCATCCTCAGCTAGATGTCTAAATTCAATAGCACACAGTCTTGTTAGACTTTGCCACCTGGAAAACACCGTAAATCACATGGAGTTGTGATTCCCCATGTTCTCTGGGACTTTCATATCTGCCATGTCAATTCCCAGCCACTGCCAGGTGAAGCCAGACAACCAGCCAGTATTTATGGAAAATGAGTGGACGAATAATTTCCAATAGTGGGACACAATTATGATATAATTGCAGCAGCTTAGGTTGACATCCAAGTGGACGGATACAAGCCAAAAATTGGAATAATGTCTCCACTCATCTGCCACCCAAATGTAAATAAACCACCATGGTTAAAAAGAGGGCGAGAAGGCAGGACTCAGGCATTTTCCTTCAGCTGTGTTACGGCATGGTTGCCAAGTTGCCACACAACCTTCCTGCCAGGCAATTTATCCAGCTGTAAACTGACCCTTACCTTGCAAAAAAGTTCAGCAGCTTCTTTCAATAGCAGCTTCTTTTCACATAGGGCTAGAAGTGCGTTATTGTCAGTAAGAGTGAGAGATTGTATTTTGGAGATTGGGTGTTGTAGGGTCACAACTTAAATCTGTTAAGTACCTAAAATCCAGCTCAGCCTGAGCTATGATGGACACTGCTGTAAGCATGTACACATTACTGACAGCCTGGACAATAGAATAGCTGCAGAGGAAGGTTAAGCTGTATATTAGCAAAACTTTATTCACCAAAAAGTTTGTGAGGCACTGAAACAGGCTGCCCAGGGAAGTGGTGGAGCCACTGATGGATATGGTTTAGTGGTCACTTGGTAGTTCTAGGCTGACAGAGTGGATGATCTGACAGGTCTCTTCCAACCAAAACAATTCAATGATTCTATGACTACAGCTAGAGGTGGATGAGACTGATAGCTTTTTCCAAAAGACTGGGGAGTGGGTCCTCTGCTGCTGGGTGATCAAAAATCCACAGATGGACTGTGAGGAGCTTGCTATGATGACAAGGGAAATCAGGTCAAGCCTTTAGTTGAAATAAATCAGTATAATGGTCCTAATGCTGACCAAAACCTGCTTTTAGAGCAGTGTCTCACAGGAGAAAGATGAAGTTTTTTTCTTTCAATGATACTAGAGTCAAACCCAATCCACTGTGAGGATTTCCCTCATTAACAGAGAGAGAGAACAGTGCTATCCATGTTTGAGAAAGGGTGGTCCTGAGAAGAGCCTTGAAAATACCCTTATAACTTCCTTCCTTGCCTCTCCTCAAACTGGCCTAAATTCAACTATTCCCCAAATTACAATTCCAGTAGATACATGACCTTGAATGAAACAGCATCTGCTGTCTGTTGATCCATCTTTGTGTACAATGGTCAATCCATTCCTCCTGATACCATCACCAGGAGAAAATAGTTGCTGCTCAGCTTGAAGTTCTCACTCCAAAACAGAAGACCACTCAGGAGCTTAGCCTGAGTATGGCCTATATCTGTACCTCTGGATATCATAAACCACTCAAGCAGACTGGCTAAAAGGAGGAATCTCTTGTGGAGGCTGGAAGACTTGTCCTGCAAACACTGTCATCTGTGCTGTGAGGATGAATAAAGGCCCATGTGAGCTCCTGGTCTCCTAAGCTGTATGAAATCCCATTTCCTTTCTACGTGTGCTAAATGTAAAAATGGGAACAAAGACATACACCTAAGTAAACACAAAAGCACAGACAGCTGAAGGGGAGTGATGCCCTAGTGCAGGTTGTGCACCAACTAGCGTAGAGAGACGTTTTCTATTTGCAGTCCTCCACATTAGACCTTGCCACATCGTGTGGAGGAGGATGTGAGTGAGAGACGCTTTTAGACAGCACTGGTTTTACAAATGTCTCACGATTGCAGAAACACTTGCTTTACATTACTTTTTTTTCTGCTGGTCCGCAACAAAATTCCTCCCTGGTCAACAGTTCTCAGCAATCCTTGTTTCTCCCTTCTCTGTGGATGGCTCAAATCAAACTGGTTTCTAGACCCTGGGCCACCATGAGATCACACCTGAATTTCACTGCGAAGGTGGGGGAATACACAAGGCAGAGGGGTACTTCTGCACACAATCATGCCAAAATGTTGGCTAGAGGACCAAAACCACATGAGACTGCTTACCATCAAGTGGGGGAAGTGGGGCAGGAAGGTCACCCAGGCCAAATGGACACATCTGTAAGACGCATCTGTTTTCACCATGAAAACCTCACAGCCCACACCTGTACAACATGCACCGCTCCAGTCACCACAAGTTATTTCTCTTGGTCTCCACTGCTTCCGGTGAAGATGTAATGGGTCTGAGACAGCATCCAATGAAACCAAAGGGAACCTTTCCATTAACTCAATGGGCTCTGGATCTGGCCCAACATCTGTTTGACCCTCTCTGTACACAGCACAGCCAATTTATTCTTTATCCATTCCTGGGCCTCTCTCTCCAGTAGTGTCCATATTTTTCCTACTTATGGTTGTCATTAGCCACACTAAGCACCACCTTCAGAAAGAGACCATCCACTCCCCTTCAACATCCAGTCCTCTGATGTGGCACAGCTGTGAGTGCTGCCCCAACCTCTTATCATTTCAGCAACATAACACTCTCTCTCCTTTCTCCTTGTTCAGGTTTTCAAGGCCATTCCTTCAAGCTTCCAAATCCATCCTGCTCTTCTTCTTACACCAAGGATAGAGTTGGTCATACTTTCCCCTATATTGTGACCTTGGTCAAAAACCTATGCAAAAACATTTAAGACACGTGAAGAGCATTGGTTGTTGACAGCCAGGGCAATGACTTCCCTATCGATCCAGAGTACAAGGGGCAATAGCCAACAGGTAGCTCCATGGTCTTATATTGTGGTGCAGAGCTAGAGTAAAAGACCCAGTAATAATTCTCCAAACTTGCTGTATAAAATCATAGAACCATAGAATATATCAAGGGACCCATAAGGATCATTGAGTCCAGCTCCTTGCTCCTCACAGAACTAACTAAAACTAAACCATATGAATAAGAGCATCATCCAGATGCTCCTTGAACACTGACCTGGTGCTGTGACCACTTCTATGGGGTTCATTCCCCATCATCCTCATAACTCAGGAATGAATATATACCTCATGTCAGATGACTTCAATTCCCAACAGCTCTCACAAAATTAATGACTTAGACTCTGATGGGACTAGGCATAGGTCTTCTTTGGGTTCCACAGTGACAGTAATAGCAATGATCTATGAGACACCATCCATTTATTGAGTGATACATAATACTAATTTCTGTATGACTTTGCTGAGCCCTCAGGGGCTTTTTTTCACCTGCTACACAGAGATTGCCATGCTGTGAAATTAATGTCATTGCTAAACAGAGCAATAACCTTTGCTGAGAAGCCAGGAGGCTTCTTAGGGCAGAAAAACAAGTCTCCAGTGTTAAATCTATAGATTCTCTCAGACATAGAGCTGTAGCCTGACTTTGGGCACTGGCATTGTGTAAGCAAGAATCTCATGCAAAAATACCCCTTGACATACCTTGAAATCACATGGGTTTGAAAATGCAGGCGTGATGCCTGAGGCCAGTACTGCGGACTGGCAGGCTGCTGGCACTGTGCATAGGCACATCAGCATGTCAGGTAGTTACTCATCCCTGCATATTTCCCTGATAAAATCTAGATTGCCTAAAGCTGGTATTTTCACTCCGGTTTCCTTATCAAGGTATTTACTACCTCCTGTCTGTGCCTTGTAGTCTGAGGCTGTTAAACGCTCCCTTACTCTCAAGCATGTAGGAACTGCTGTACAGGACGGGATTTCTAACCCCACTGGAGCACACAGTGGGTGGCTGCTGGCCTAGGCTTGATAGTATCTCACCCTGTTTGTACCTGGGATGTTCCTCTTTTGATCCTCACACTCTCTTTCTGCAGCTGGCGGGCTCCTTCCTGTGTTTTGGGTTTGTTTGTTGTGTTGTTTTCTGGTAGTCTTTGATTGTGTTTTAGAAGCTGTTGTCTCCTGTGTAGCTGTCGTACAGCTGCATGAAAAGAAGGATAGTTTGGGATGAAGTTATCTCAGGGATGACAGAAATTAATATAGCACCTCAATATATGCATGTAGCATCTTTCCTTCTCTCAAATAAACACCAGCTATCTCTCTAAATACTAACATTAAGATAGGCTTGTGATTACAAACACAAGTTGCCCTTGGAAACTTTGAGTAGCCATTTCTAAGAGCACCCCACACATCTTTCCCACCCACTGCTGATATCAATCGTGTATTTTAGCCAATGGCTCTCACACCCTCCTCTTCCCACAAGAGAGAACATCACGCTGAGCCCTGCACAGGTTGTCTCCTTGGTGTCTCTGCTCTTTCCCTCCAAGCCCAACAACAGGGGAATGAAACATAGTATCTTAAAAATTATTAGAGGAAACCTAAGCAACAGATCTGTTTCAGTTTGTTTTCACAAACATGGTAAATATTTGATCAGTTTAAGAATAATATTTGTGGAGACTGATCAGTTGGGTCCATATCACATTGTGGGAAGGTATAGTTTATTTTAGGATTGTCCTCAGCCATTCCTGTGAGCAATACACTATAGGAATGTAGCTTGGTGTTAATCACTCAGGAAGCTTTTTTGGCAAAATTCAAAGAGAATGAAATTAAATACTATTTGATTCCAGACATGTAACCAAATTATTTTAGTTAAAAAAATCCCCAACAATATAGAGATCGTCAGACTTTATATAAAAGGATTTTCCTCTAATGTTTCTACTCCATTGTTTTTTAAACTGCTTTTTAGGATGTAGGAAAACAAAGTCAGAACCTACCACACAGGGTAGATTTCTAAATAATTTGAAATTTCTGTCTTGACAGAGGCTGGCTGAAGAAAGAGTGATCTCCCCAGCTGCCTTTCCTAAAGAAAGTACCCAGCTGTTCACAGCCTGGGTAAACCTGTTTAAATCCCACCACTACACCTCTCCATACACACAGTGCTCTTAGGATGCTGGGCTATGCTCAATGGGAGCCAGGAGTGTTTAACTCCTCTGTGCTCCATCTGCTGAAAGAAGTTAGACTTGGATCTAAGGTTGTCATACCTGACAATGTCCATCCTTGCAAGAGCACTCTGAACGCCACCAGCTCAGCAAAGGGAGCTCTGTCCATTGGCAGTGGTGAAGGAGAATCAGGCAGGGTTCTTGGGGCTGTTTTTCCCTGTGGCTTTGATTTTCGGATGAGCCAGTACTGAAATCAGAGAGATGACTGCTTATCTGAGGCAGTGATAATTAGGTGGCAATTTCAATGAAGACATGATGACATGGGCTTCAACTGGACCTGGCTGCCTGAGATTGTATCTGACATCCAAGCTATAACCTGCTTTGCATCCTCCTCCCGCTAGTAGCTAGGCTGAAAGTTGCTTGAGATGTGCTTGCTCTTGCTGTGATTTCTCCTCGGTCTGTTAAGAGCTGTAATTTTTTGGAGGTGTTGTGCACCTGCTGCAACCTCTTCCTCCATGTCTTACTGCTGTGGGGCCAGAACATGGTGAGGAGCAGTCCTGGGAAGCCTCAGGCAAGAAGCACAAGAAGGCAGATATTTTGCAAAGTGTTGATCAGCAGTTCTGTCCTATCCTGCAACCTCCAAAGACAGTGGACACAAGAAAATGTACAGAAACATGTAGTGGGAGAGAGCAACTCAAAATTACTCCTGTAGTGAAGAAACCACATAATATATTCAAGATGTCAGAGGTTAGCTGTCGTGCATGTGAATCATGCTGCAAATACCTCACCTTTAACTTCACAGTCATAATTAGATTACAAAGTTTTTATTATGGTTTTAAATTCTGTCTTTATGGGTTACTACCCAGCTGTGCACTTAAATCTAGTTTTATCACAGTTTCTGAGCTCATCACATTTAATTCTGCCCCTACAATGCTGGATTAACTTTAAGGGTCACTGAAGTCAGAAGTCACTCACCCTTGCCCTACTAATGGATTCACACTATGGCCCTGAAGAGCAATGTATACAGTAAACTGTATTTATTGGCATGTGGGAGGGGAAGGGGCATTGGGGTTGTCTATTTACTCCACTGCTGTGCTTTGCTGTCAGAATATTTGCACAGATTACTGCATCAATGAGATGTTGTTTACCTCTGTCTAACAGCCTGTTGCAATGAAATGTGCTCAGAAGCGCTGGTCTGAGATCTAAAAAGGAGAATGTTTCAGGCCTACCTGTGAGAAGCAGATGGCTGATTAATGGGGTATATGAGCCTGTATCATTTGAGGAATTGTCTCCATTCAGAAATCCAGAAATCGCGCCCTGTTGTCCCATTCATTCCTGCCAGAAAGGCCAGAGCTGGTACTTTCTGGATCCTGCCTCTGATATTTGAGGCAGCTTCAGAAAAATGAGAAACCTTTTTTTTTTTTTTTTTTTTTTTTCTTAAAGGTGACTTCTTTGTTGTTCCCTTTCATCCAGAAAGCAGGGCAAGGCACACATGAAACCTTACATCTAAACAACATCCATCCTTAGGTTTTACCTTCATCCCTTTTTCTTTCTTGACCAGCAAAGATTAGATGGGTTGGTGTTAGACACCACTCAAAAAACATGATTTATTGTACTGAAAAATTCATCATGTACAAGAGCAAATAAAAGAGAAACAATATTCTTTCTATTAAAACAAAATGGAGACTGGAGTACTGAATGTCCAAGTGATTTATGTGAAGTCACGGGGGAGTCTGCAAGGGCTCTGGGAAATAAAACTAGCTCCAGTGGAAAGGTCATTACTCTTTTGATTGTTTTTTTTTTTTGTTGTTTTTTTTTTTTTTTTTTTTTTGGTTTTTTTTTGTTTTGTTTTGTTTTGTTTTGTTTTTGTTTTTTTTTTTTTTTTTTTTTGAGAATACTTTGAACAGAATTAGAGCAGACCTGAGCCAAAGATGGACAGCAGGGTCTATAATGAAAACTGGAAGGCAAAATTCACCACTTAGTAATTCCATGACAATTTTTGACCTTTGCCATTCAATGGCTGGACAGAACATGTTTGGAACCGAGCTTAATAATGTTCAGCAATATACAAACTTCTCCCAAGGAATGTGTGGTGATTAGGGCAAAGAATTTCACACGGTCACAAAATATCTATCTCAGAGTCCTGGGCTTATAAAATACTCTATTTCCTCCATTAATTGTGTCCACGTGGAGCTGTAACTAAGTAGCTGAAACAAATAAAACCAAAGTAATATTGTTTCCTTTTAAAATATTTCACTTAATTTGTGGAAGAGGTTTGGGCTCATTAAAAATAGACCATCTCCCATGAGGGCTTTTTCCTTTTCTTCTCCAAGCCTCCTAACGAATCCTTAGTAACATGTATCGCAGTCTGCTCCTCCTCAGCACAGCCCTGGCTGGAGCCACTCTCTTGTTTGACTCAGCAGCTTCTGTTGTGTTCGGCAGTGAGGACAGGCAGCACACATTTGGCTAAGTCTCTGTGTCTTCTGGCATGTCAATGCTCTGATGAGCAGTTGAAGTTGCTGACTAAAATTTCCTCCTTCCACCTCCACCTTCTTCGGAAACTTCACTTCTTCCTCCCACATAAAGATTTGACTATCATCATCTATGTTTCTTTGTGGAAATGACAAGATGATCACTGTGACCAAAAGTGCAAGCAATGCTTAGACCTCAGCTAGAGCCTACATAGCTACTGTGCAGGCATGTGGCTGCTTCTGGCGGATCTTAGTCCATTTCCTCTTCCAAAGTAAGCTATGAATCAGTTACCAGTGACATACAAACACACTGTGTCATCAACAGACCATGACAATTCCTTTCCCCAAGCTAATACCAGTCACAAACCAGGAGACAAAGAACACAAGACAGGGGTAAGGAGTAAGAGGGAGCAAGGACATTCATTAGGTTGTAAGAAAAACCTCCAGAAGAGATCATATTATTCCACAGTTTCCTTTCCTGTTTAACTTTTTTTGACCTTTATCACAGTATCTTTTCCTCTTAACTCCACTCCTCCGAAAGAAAGGTGTCTGCAGCCATGACTCTCTAAACATAAAGGAGAGAAGATCTAGTAGTTCCATGCAATCCCTTGCAAACTCTACCATTGCTGGTGTGCTCTGACCAGGAAAGTGCTTGTGCTGCAGTGTGATTGTGACAATGCCAAGATCCAAGGGTGGAGGCCCAATATGCAGGTGGCCCAATATGCAGGTGTTCATGGAAGTTACAGAAAACTCAGAACAGAAGTTGAGGCCATGACCTCTGTGCTGGTATGTTTCACAAGGTAGTAATGTCCTGCTGGTACTCAATAGCCTTACTCTCTCCCCCACTACTGATGTGGCCCAAATATTAATCAGGTATCTCAGATGTCACAATATGTATTATGCTTCAGCTCTGTTTTATGAAGATATTTCCATAAATTTGGATCCCATGATCCCTCTCTGAATTTTTTCTCTCTTCCAAGCTCAGCTGTGCTGTAGAATTCATGACAATGTTAGTAGGCAACAACCAAACCATCCATGAGGGCACCCCAGAAAAAAAGATATAGAGGAGTTCTATAGAGATATATAGAATCATAGAATCATAGAATCAGTCAGGGTTGGAAGGGACCACAAGGATCATCTAGTTCATCTAGTTCCAACCCCTGCCATGGGCAGGGATACCCTACACTAGATCACGCTGGCCAGAGCCTCATCCAGCCTGGTCTTAAACACCTCCAGGGACGGGGCCTCAACCACCTCCCTGGATAACCCATTCCAGGGGTTCACCACTCTCATGGTGAAGAACTTCTTCCTCACATCTAGCCTGAATCTCCCTATTTCCAGCTTCATTCTGTTCCCCCTAGTCCTATCACTACCTGAGATCCTGAGAAGTCCCTCCCCAGCCTTCCTGTAGGCCCCCTTCAGATACTGGAAGGCCACAATGAGGCTTTCCAAGTGCTGGGTCACTCCAGTTGTTCTCACTGCCTTTGTTCTCCTTTGAGGGGGAAGTCACATCTGGAAAATTACTGGTGTCCTGTTGTTCCCTATGGACACCACCAGGAACTGGGATATGGTCTTGTAAACTGTCATTAGATCTGCAAAGTAAAGCCTCATTAGGACCTCTCCCAAGGTCTTTAAAACACCTTTCTCTAACTGCTATGATTATATTCAAATTCTTTTGTTTTTGTAATAATAACATCCACATTTTCTTCTTTTTTTCTGATCATAATCTTGTTAGACACAATAGAAAAAACATTTCATAACTCTTTTCTCCTCATGTTCTCCAACTTTGGACATGAAAACTCTCCTGCCACCACAAAAAAAAAAAAAAAAAGAAGAAGAAGAAGAGTAAACAACAACTCTGTTCTGAATGAGCTGAAGCTGAGGCATGGGGCTTTCAAGAGCCTACTCCCCTCCCCCTCCTTAGAGACAATAGCCAAGATCAAGGCTGTTCTGATGCTGTACAGATGTAGGGTGAAGGCAGTCTTTGCCCTCAACAGACTGAAATACATTATGACCAATTCAGACACAAAACAGAGTGAAAGACATTGGTGAAACACTGTCAGTGTGAGAACCAGAATCCAGCTCAATTAATCTTGTGTTGCTGCCATTCCTCCACTGCCTCTCTGAATAATTTGAATTATTCTTTCTGCAGCCTCTGCTGATCATCAACATGGCTGTACCAAACACCTCTTCTTAATGCAAGGCACAAAGCCCAGAACCACTACTGTCCAGCCTCAGGAAACACACTCCCAGAAACTGCCTGTGATGGCAGTGAGGTTTTGCCCCAAAACTTGTCCCCACCATAAGAGCCATGGGAGAACTTGAGTGGGATGAAGATTTCTGCTCGGAGTATATTTATTCTGAGTATAATGTTCTGCTCCAGGCACCTCCAGTCCCAGGTGCCTTCAAAAGAGCTAATTCAAGATCACTCCAGCCTGTAAGAGCCAAAGGGGAGAGCTGGACCTGCTGACTCTGCAAGGACCAGTTTAGGTGCTGGGAAAAAGGACCTAACCACAGCAGGATAACCTGGCACATCTAAGTCATCCTAGCATCCTCTGAGGGATAACTGGCAAAATCTACATATTCATACCGTTCATATCAGATCTGTAAAGAAACATGATGTTATTAAGCATTTAAAATGTTATGATTGTAACAGAGCATCTCACTTGGATGTAGACACTCAGGGGAGACCTTATTACTGTCTACAGCTAGTTGAAGGGAGGTTGTAGCCAGGTGGAGATTGGTCTCTTCTCCCAGGCAACCAGCACCAGAACAAGAGGACACAGTCTCAAGCTGCACCAGGGGAGGTTTAGGCTGGATATTAGGAAGAAGTTCTTCACAGAAAGAATGATTGGCCGTTGGAATGGGCTGCTCAGGGAGGTGGTGGAGTCACCATCACTGGAGGTGTTTAGGAAGAGACTGGATGGGGTGCTTGGTGCCATGGTTTAGTTGATTAGATGGTGTTGGATGATAGGTTGGACGTGATGATCTCAAAGGTCTCTTCCAACCTGGTTAATTCTATTCTATTCTATTCTAACTAGAGAGATAAAAATACCCAGCAGCAGTTCACTCCACAATGCACATGCAGGTCACATAAGTCTATACAGGCATTTTCTGGATCATGTTTATCTATGTGTCATAAATGGAGACACAGACATAAGAACACTTGGTTTTAAGGACTGAATCACTTGGCTTTGATAAGATTTTATCTAAATAAAAACTGAACTGATTGACATCTCACATTTCTTGGGTTTAATGAGCTCATAACTGCACGTTAATTGGTTTAATTACCAGAACATAATATCACAGGTATGTAATGTAGACCTGTAATATAGTTTATACAACATCTTATATATGCTGTACATACTAAAGTGCATCATGTAGTAGAATCCAGTTTTTCATGGGACTTATTACTAGGATTATCAATAATGAATATTCAGCAACATGAATAGAAATTTCCTTTAAGTAATGTCTTCAGGACTCAACCTTCCATGAGCCTCTAGGAACAACATACACTGGAAGAAAATGTGACGCTTGTGAAATATAAAATTATTTAGTAGGCTGGGGTGGGATTTGGCCTCAGTAAACTCAGGGTCTAAGTTCCTCCAGGATGTTTAGGTACCTAACTCCCATTTAAAATTTCCATGTTTGCTTCAGCAATACAATTTTTCCTCTAGCTTGTTCCAAGGCTGGCTCAGTACTTGAAGCATTTTCTCAGTCTATTAATCATTTGCCTTTTGGAAATTACTATTAATTGTCGCCCTTGTTTTCCTAATAGAATTGTTTAGAACTCTCTGGTGACACAATTAGCATCTGGGAGAAACACTGTAGAGTGCAACTGCATGTTTAATTACCTTTCCATTGTGAGCAGAGATGTGCCAAGGCAGTTATTACACCTGACAAGAACAACGTATTTACAATGGGTGTTTATACAGGATAATTCCTTATACAAATACTTTGACAGAAAGTGCTCCACCTGCCTTCATGTTCCCTATTGCAATTGCTCATTAATATCATCTATGATTCTAATAAAATTGTGCAGAAAACGATCCTATCAATTAAAGCATCTTCTGGCATAACCACTGCTCTGTGCCTACCTATGCCTAGCTACCCTGCTGCTGACTCTTATGCCAGGAAGGGTGTTCATCAACCACCGTCTTGCTGATTTGATTCCCATTGCTCCACTTGGTTTTACACCAAGCCCTCCATTCAGCTAAGCACACTGTGCCATTCATTTGCCTCTGCTCAGAAACACTTACACTCCGCTAGTACTGCTGAGTCAGGGTTTAAAGCTAGACTCAGGTTTGTGGTAAAGTTCTCACTAATTTAATTGGTTAATAGAGCTGACCATAAGCATAGTTTGCAGCCAAGTGCCATCCGATTCACTTTCCCAGTCACACTAGTTAAAATACAGTTGTGAGTATACTCTGCTTTTGGACAACATTATTCTGCAGGACACTCCACACATTTGCAGCTGTTCTAAATTTTCTGTGTATTTGTCAAGCTAAGCAATGATGTTTACATTGCTTGAATAAATAAAACTTGATTCTTCAAAATGAAACAGTGGAACCACTTTGCAGATCTGATCTCTGGGAATTGTGATTGGGACTGGAAAGAACAGCAGTGAAAACCCAGCCATCAATCTCAGAATAGTCAAGTTCAAAGGGTGACTTTGCTCTGTGCAAGATGCTTTGGGCTCATATCTAGGTATGTAAGGATACAAACAGAAGTCTAATGGTATTGCCAAAAGAACATTACTCACCCCTGGGGAGGCTGTCTCTTCTGCCAAAGAGCTTCTGCATGGCTCAGCTCAAGTTGCAAAACCTCCGTGTTCTTCTGTTTCTCATCTGTTTACAAGAGAGATAATTACAGAGGTGCTAAGAGGATAAATGTAGTAGAGGTGCTCAAAAAAGGACTTGTAAGATAGATGAGGCATGACTAGTTACTTGTCTCAAGGCATGCCTGAGCTCTGCAGCAACACAGACAGGGCTTCAGGCCAAATGAAAAATCAGCTGTGATGTCTCAGTGGCCAGGGGACTTAATGAGGGCTCTGAGGATACAAACTTATCCTCTCCAGGTTTGCTTCAGATTGTCTGTCGAGAGATGTTGGACTTTGAAAGTTCCTTGGGACTTTTCAATGATCAAAAAATCATTAGAGTATCCCCAGAGGACCACTTTAAAAATCAGATTTCTGGTGTCCCTCTGAGCAACTACAAACACCACTGAATCACATGAAGGGTAAAAAAAAAAAAATCACTCACTCTCTTCTTTCCCAACTCCTTCAAGAAAGACTAGCTTAAAATATGGAGGAGAATTCCTGCTGGAAGGTGCTGCTCACTCATCCCACGTTGCTGGGCTGTCTTCAGTGGTAAAACTCTGCCACATGTTGCTTAGTGGTACTACAGCATTTATGTTAAATCAGTCCAGAACAGTGGGGGAACCCATCCTGCCAATCCAACAAGTTGTGGCTACACAGAAGGAAACAGGATCTTAAGAGAAAGGATGTCTATGTGATGAGCCATGGCCTTTTTCCCTTGGTGCCAGCTAGGTGGTGTGTGGTACTGATTAACTTGCGGGCAAAGGTAATGAAAACTTGTGGAGGGGTAGCAAGAAACCCACATGCACATGCCTTCTGGCAGACAAGGCATTCAGACTGCTCCTTTTGGAACTATTAACAACACAAATAAACAAAAAGGGGAAACAAATAGAGGTTAAATTTGAATGCATCTTTCAGTGTAAAAAATGGAGCAGTGGTCTGAAAAAAAATAAGAGGAAGAAATGTGGAAAAAGTCAAGACGTTTTTACCCTTGTGAAATCATGAGATTCTTCTACAGAGACAGAGAAGAAATATTTATTCTCAGAGAAATGCAATGGTGCCACTGTGAAACAAAGTAAGTAGTCAGCACACTATGTCTATGCCTCTCCAGCATTATCCAGGATTTCAGAAAATGTTCTTAAACCTGTTCCCAAAGAACCTGGGATCCCCTGGCCATGAGGAGCACCTTCTACCCTCAGAGGTGTCTCTCTGTGGCAATCCCATTCCTTCTCCTCCTGTGTTTGGAGACGAGCTGGAAGGTGGCTGTGACCACAGTGCCTGTACCTCCCAGGCAAATACTCTCTATGGAAATATTTGTTCTTATCAGGTTTCCCATGGGAGCTCAAGAGATGCAGCACCTCACTGGGTCAGCATATGTCATTTTCACTAGTAATAATGATAACAATAACAATAGCAACAATAACAATAGGCAGGGGGAGAAATAATACTGTAACTTCCTTCCACCCTTGAGGTCTCTGTGTGTTCAGAGAGCAATGATTCCACAGGGCACTTGATTCTGCTTTCTCTGAAGCAGTGGATAAATAGAAATATTTGGCAAAATTTCTGAAGAAACATCTATATATATGGTTATATAGGCTGAATAGAAGAAACACACAATTCTCTTTAATGCTGTTCTGCTGAAGAGAATCACTTAAAAGCAGATTCCTTTTTGACTGCACTTCACTGAAAGGAAAACATCCAGAAAAGGAAAAGTGCTAAGAGCACTGCAATTTCAAAATTTAGAGTGTGAAGTATTTGGCCTTTTTCACCTTCAAGTTTTCATGTAGACCTCTATGCAAAACTGTGAAAAGGAGGAAGAGAGACCACAGATTCAGGGTCACTTTTTGGGAGAAAAGGTGGAAAAGATTTTTTTTTTTTCCTGGACTTACTCCTAAATGTCTAAGACAAATTTTGGAATTGCCTCTTGTCAGGGCATTCCATATGGAGTATTGCTTTACATGTCTGTCTCCATTACCACCATCACTGTAGGAGTCATACATCACATCTCCTAGTATACTAATACTTGAAGAGCCCATGACCTACAGTTGTAGAAACTGAGGCAAGGAACAAGTAGGTGATTTTTATAACTTAGCAGAAAGCATCATTGACAGCACTAGGTGAAGAGTTGTATATTGTGAGTCTGTGATCTGCAGCTCTGTGAAAAAAAATCCCCTTTTTTTTTACTCTGAGTCAGCCTGTGTAATGACAGGGAGTCTTTTGTTGCTGGCATTCAAGGAGATGGCTGTTGGCTGAAACTCTTGCGCCCCCATTAAAGAGGCAGCAAGAGGGGATCAGAGCACTAATTCCAGTGGGAACACATGTCCTACGTTGGCCCATCTGCAAAATAATTATTCTCTGTGTCATCTGGGCCAAAGGCTGAGTCTGGGATTTGCTACATGGCTAAGTTCCCTCCCTGTGGCAGCCAGAGCAAGCGTGGTGACAGTTATGGGAAAGGAAATTGAAATGTTTTGGGGAGTTATGGCATGGAGAGTGACATCTGTGGCAATGGGCTCATTAAGTGAAGGAGTTGGTGTAATACGTATTGCAACAAGGTCATATTCTCAGAAAACTAGGACTTGCCAGAAAAATTAATTAAATCAGCCAGGCCTGTGATTTGGTTTGATTGCTTCTAAATTAATCTTTAATCTAAGGTCTTTTCAAGGTCATCACAACTGGCTTGCATGAATCCTGGTCCCTAATACTCATCTGGTGCAAGGTGGAGTAAATCCATTTAATTCAAGGGAGCTCTGCCTGTTCACATTAGCCTGTGGTTATTTTTAAGGGTAGGTCATTTAAAAACACATAAGTACTTATTTCCAGATATGCTTTTTTGAATAAAGCAAATAAATTTGAAACCTACCAGGATACCAGAGCATTCAATATTTTATTTTTCAGGCCATGGGACAAGTATCCCCTACCTCGAATCATGCTGCAATGCAGGAGACCCAAGGATACAAATCGCATTGAGGTTTACATGGAGTTTTCCCCAGTCCCATCTTTTGCCAAGAGATATCCAGAATGGTGCTAGGCTGGTCACTGTGCTTAACACTGGTGGCAGTTAAACGCACCACCAGGAGAGAAACTGGTGAGGAGTGCAGGAGGCATTGCTCACCTGCAGCCTCCAGAGCCTCCCACATTCCAGTCCTTCTTTAGCATCACTGAGGTCTCACCAGCTTTGTCCAGGCTCACTCCACTGATCAAGGAGGTGCGCTCTCTTGAAATAGACAGGGCCATTTCACATTACACCAAACGAGGATTTGGCTGTGGGATTCAGACAAACCTAGGTGTGATAGCCCTGAGAAAGAACTTAGATCAAAGATGTAGAAGCAAAAAGATCTAGAAGCAAAAAACCTTGAACAAACCCTGAGCCTTATTTCAGCATTCAATACTAGACAGCCTCAGCTTCCAGAACCCCAAATAGCTCCTCTCCAGATTGAATTTTGCAGCTTTAAGGAGGAATACCAATCATGATTTGCCTGGGCTGGGCAGAATGGTACCCTCATGCAAGAGAGATTACAGATTTTGTGAATTACTTTTGATTCCTCATCTTTAGCGGTAATTCCTCTTCACACGTTGTAATTTCCAGCCATAATGAAATGCTTCACTCTTAGTCCCACAGCCCTTTATCCACGACAATATTCCCCACCCATGGGAAAATTCATAAGGTGATGAGTGAATACATTGCCCCGGGAAGAGAGAGAATATTCATAAATTTAAGGAGGAAAAGTTGTGATTACCTGAATTGAACACAGTTCATTAGGTCAGAGGAAGCAGAAGCAGCAGCAGCTGACTGAAAGAGAGAGAACACTCACTAGTGAGGGTTTGTAGAGAAACAAGGAATGACTCAAAGACCAGCAAGCTCTTTCACGCCTTTTAGGCTGTCTCCAAGCAAGATTGAGACCTCTGGGTATTTTCTGAATATAAAGAGAACGAATGATACCACTTAAAAGAAGTACTGAGTAGGAGAAATACCTATTTTGCTCTATAATTTTTGTTTGGCATTTTTTAACATCCTTTGTGCCTGAATAATTGTCTCCCTTAGCAAAAATGGTGCACATAATATATGGCAGGAGCAAAAAAAATGTATTAAAAGCTATAATTACTGCTGTTTAACAATTAGTAGTTCTATTTGAAGGTGTTTTGACTAAGATTTATGGCATGTTTTTCTAATTTTTAATTTATAATTATGGGGAAGAAGCTTAGCCTTGAGTATTTCTCCTCTAAAAAATGTAAAATAATATACACTTTTGGTTTATAGAGAGAGATACAAAACTAGGAAAAAACATAGAAGAAGAAAAGGATAAATTTTTAAATGTGTGTAAGCAAGGTTTAAAGGAATAATTAAATTTATCATAATCAATAAAATGTGTGAGTCAAGTTTATTGAAGTGGCTATTTCCCATTGCATAATTTCCCTGGGGAACTTTAGGTTCTAATTCAAAAACAAAACAAAACAAAACACCACCCCAAACCCCTGAGCACTTACTGTAAAAATGCCAGCATATGTGTGAGGTTAAAAAAAGCACGAGCCTACACCCAGGAATCAAAGAAGGGCTTACCACTGCTTTGACACTTATTGTAAAAACTGAACATTTTCTAGAACCATAATCAAATCTTAACTGCCATGGGGGACTCATTCAGCAGTTCACAGTAATTCTAGTAAGATGTAGAGCCTTTCACCTTTAGGTCACTAGTTCAAACTCACTTTGGCTTGGTTAGTAAGCAGAAGGTAAATCCTGAGTCCAGTGGAATGACAGAGCATCCAGACTAGATACTGGAGCAGCTGTTGGGCAGAAGTGAGAAAGGGTTTTCCCCATCCACCCCATGTCATCCATGCTTCCCCTGGGATTGACGTGGCCAACTCTTCTGGGGACTCAGCTCATCTCCCTTAGCCTCAGATCCTCCCTTAGCCTCAGATCCTCCCTTTTGGGAAGGGGATGGGAAACCTTTCTTCTTGCTACATTTCCTCCATTTCAACTGGAACCTCCCCAGATGCCCCACAGCACCTACCACCAGAGACTCTGGTCTTGCCATGGGTTTTTTCAGTGCTTCTGTAACACCCCTCCCAAGAAAACATGAATAGCAAAATCATCTCTGTCTCACTTCCATGTATACAGTTCCTCTTAATTAATTGGTTCATTTACTTGAGCACTGCTTGGAAAACAGGCTGATTGAACATGTAATTGAAACTAACAGGCCCCCACCCTACTGCCCTAGGCCGCATAACAAACAGGTCTGCCAGTAACAGCAGCGTTTGAAAACTGAAGCCCAGTCCTTGCCTCAGCACTTTGCCTGACTTCAGGTAGAACGTCTTGCACTGCTCTGAGCAGCTTGTACATGAAATCACAGTACCAGCTGAGGCCCCCAGCACTGCTGACAGACCCAAAGCATCTTAAGTTTTGTGGCAAGAACCTCACACATCCACTGCTACACCAATGCCTGGATGGCTCCTGGCTCTACTGCAGCTTCCTTGAGGAAGTCATGAACATTTCTGTTTCAATGTGTGAGAACTTCAAAAGACATCTATGTGATCCAACCAGCCTGAATACAGATTACCACCAACATGGACTGTCTCCTCTCTCCCTCAAACATGAGTCCCCTTTCCCACATGTGTTGGGACAACTGAGAAGGTGCCTTATGAGATCTAGTTACAGTATGCAGCCGTGTTGTTTTGGCTGCCATGATGCACATGCTGCTGTGTACGTGTGCGAGCAAGTAGTCTGAGACCTTAATTGTGTTTCATATCAATACAGCTGAGAAGTTGAGGAACAATTAATCCATTGTCTTCTAAATATCTTGGTTAATGTTTCCTCCTTGGATTAATCTGTATCAGTGCACTCCTTCTCTGCTCACCACAAGCTAGCAGTACCAATTTCCTTATGTGGCAGCTTCAGTGACAGCTGTTTACTTGGAAGCTCATGAGTTTGATATATAGGTGGTAGCCACAAATTAATGGAATACTTTCCAGATGCAGTGTCTTTACATATTCAAGCAATAAGCCAAGAGCACTAAGCTGGCCATTTTTTCTCTTATCTCTGAATGTCTCTCAGAGATAATGTAAACACAATTTCTTGGGGTGATGACCAGAACTCCTAAGATGTTTCAAAGGAAAGTGTTAGCATGAGGATAGATGGTTGATTTGTCATGTGAAGCCAAGACCTTATATGGCCAAGAAAGAAGAGCAGAATAAAGAAGAAAAAAAAAGTATTGGACTAATCATTAGCAGATTGCCTTCCCAGCCTGCTCAGGTCAGGGGCATGTATGCTGGCCTTGGTCCCTGAGCTCAGGTGAGCTGTGCTTGGCACAGGTTCTAAAGAGAGGCTCCCCAAAAGATCTCCAAAGGCTCATCTGGAGTATTTCAAAGCAACAAAAAGAGTTTGCTAAGGGTGGTTACAATGGACAAGGATCACTAGAACACCTCAACCTCCTTGCCTAGATGTCATCTACAAGTTTTTCTTGAGCAGAGGAGTTGTTATCTAGCTTAGAAAAGAAGACCAAGATTGGCCCTGTGTGTGCCTTTCTTCCAAGTCAGACCTTCAGTGGTGGCATTACTCCTGTGATCTCAGTTTGCATTATATTCACATTACTGCTGAGGACTGAGACAAAAATGGCATTTGAGTTCTACAGAAACAAGTGGGCAGAAGAGATCTGGAGTGTGTGTAATTTTTACTGTTACCATCTTTGCTCAAAGTTGACAACAGGTCACACTGAAAGCTTTGGTGAAGTGGAACAGTTACAGTGAGTGGTGTGGCAGTGATTTATACCACTTCAGAGCCCTGGCCAAGTAGTGTAACTTATTTCTTGGCCAACTTACATCACTTTTTCTTCCCTTATTGCATTTTCTTTGGCATTTTCTTCTTTGCATGTACTCATTTTCTTCCACAGAAATTTAACATGACCTAGACAGTTGAGCTACCAGGATATGGATTTTCTATCCAGTAGTTGAAGGGAGGAACCTTCTTACACATGTTTATCTACTTAAAAACACCGTCAAACATGAGCTATGTGGCCTTACATTGGAGAAGGGCAAGAGAGAGCTCAAGTAACCCTGTCTGAATTTGAAATCAGCTCAAGCCCAAAACACTGTTTCTGTGAAGGTTTCTCCTTTATTCTCTTCAATGATGCTATTAACTAGAGGATTAATAGTTATTAGAATTGTCATAATCTTCATGGAACACAAAAATTCAAGCTCATGATCTAATGATAGGAAACTAAACATCATTTTAGAAGGATTTTAAAGCAACAACAGTAATAAACAGCCCCAAGATCTAGTCTGCAGGCAGAACAAACATCTGCTAAAAAAGTATGATGATTCCCCCACCCACCACCCTGAAATTTAGGGATTTGTGGAACATAGGCCTTGCCTAAAGTTGCTTGGCAGAAATCCTCATATTAAGTTCTCATTTAATGAAATCATGTGGTAGTAAATCAAACACAGAAACAGGAGTAAGTAAATCTACCACATCCTTTGAAAAAAGTATGGTTTGGCTTTGTCATCTCAAGTTGCCTGGGTAATGGATTATCTGTATTTGCCAATTAAAAAGTGATTATCTAGCAGTCACCCACCTTTTGCATAATTTCCTAATTTTCAGACTCAAAGCTCAGCTGAGAGCCAGCATAAAATGTGCAGGTCAATCCCATAAAGAGCTCCTCAAAATAGCACTAAGCTGCCACATCTTCTCAAAGTCTGTACAAATTGCCCCAGATGCAAAAATCTGAGCCCTGTCACAATGTGTTCATCTCTGAATGTCATATGAAATGTGGCCAATGAATGTCATAGCATGAGGGAAAATGGAAGAACATTTGCATCGCTGACAAGCTGACAATCCCTTCCAACCCAATGCAATACATGAAAGAGAAAACAAGGCTCTGGGGAGTACCTGAAAGGGGGGAGGGACTGTTTACAAGTGCATGTAGCACTAGTTCAAAGGGCAATGGTTTTAAACTACAGAAGGGTAGATTTAGATTGGACATTAGGAAGTTCTGTACTATGAGGGTGGTGGAATGCTGGAACAGGTTTCTTAGGAGGTGATGGAGGCCCCATCCCTGGAGACATTCAAGGTCAAGCTTGATTGGGTTCTGAGCAACCTGATCTACTTGGGGATGTCTCTGCTAACTGCAGGAAGCTTGGACTAGATGACCTTTAGAGGTCCCTTCCAACCCAGTGCATTCTATGATCATTATACAAAGAGTAAGAGGCTGTCTTGATCCAGTAACTAGTGAAGTTAACAGAAGTCTTCATACAGATCTACCCTACATGGTTTTCTTTATGTCTATGATGCACCCACCTGGTTTAGAGCCAGGGAGAAGTACTGGGCAGAATTTGGTTTCTGAAAACTTCATTATGACTTGGTCACAACTATAAGAACTAAAGGGCTTTCTCATAGGAAGAGCTTGTGAACCTTTTTCTTTTGAAACTTCCTACAGAAAATATGCTGAATCAAGCATTTATGGACAATAGGGCAACTTGATAAGAACAAGATATCAGCATCTGCAACAGGTTGCAGTGCTTAACAAGAACCAAGTGCAACTTTTCCACTCAATAGCAAAGCCTGTGCAAAAAAAGCTTCCCCACTGACCAAGATCTGAGTGCTCATGAATGACACTGACTTTACACAAACTCCTGTGGACTTTGGTAAAACCAATGCATGAACACATCCACAGTGAGTTTCCTCAGCTTCCCAGCTACCCTGAGCATCACTGGTGGAGAGAGGCAGTGGTGGCTGCTGTGCTCTACCCAGGGGGAGGAGAGCATTGTGCTCCTAGTGCTGTATTTGCTTTCTCTATGGCCCAATTTCCAGAGGTAAAGAATGATATGAACAACAGACAAATGATATTATTTTTTTTTTTTTTTGAGGGGGAACCTTTTGTCTGTTAATGGCATAGCTGAATTTAAAAAAAAAACAAACACAAAAAAACCCCAAAAAAACTTGAAATTAGGAAATATTTTCATTCTTATACTAAGGAATGTGTCTGTCTGGGTTTCAAACTATGTTTGTTTCAAAATTCCTTCTTTTTATTTTATTTTTTTTTCCACTAAAAAGGGCAAATTTCAAAATATCTCATTTGTTGCTGAACAAGTGATACTTTTTAATTGTAATTATTTTCATTTACTAGAAATAAAAAAAGGGAGGAGGTAGTGGGAAGGGGGTGTAGTGGGCAGAAAATAATCTGACCTGTTACAGAAAGTACCCTGTGTACAAGCTTCCACAAATTCCTGTGCCCAGTCAGACTGGATACTCCAGCATTAGGCTTCACAAGCTCCATTTATCCATTTTAGAATACAATAGAATAAACCAGGTTGGAAGAGACCTTCAAGATCATCGCATCCAACCCATCAATCAATCCAACCCACCTAAACAACTAAATCATGGCATCAAGCACCCGATCAGGTCTCCTCCTAAACACCTCCAATGATGGTGACTCCACCACCTCCCCGGGCAGCACATTCCAATGGGCAATCACTCCCTCTGTGTAGAACTTCTTCCTAACATCCAGCCTAAACCTGCCCTGGTGCAGCCTGAGCCTGTGTCCTCTTGTTCTGGTACTGGCTGCCTGGGAGAAAAGACCAGCCCCTGCCTGTTTACAACCTCCCTTCAGGTAGTTGTAGAGAGCAATATGGTCACCCCTCAGTCTCCTCTTCTCCAGGCTAAGCAACCCCAGCTCCCTCAGCCTCTCCTCACAGGGCTTGTGCTCCAAACCCCTCACCAACTTCGCTGCCCTTCTCTGGACACGCTCCAGCAAGTCAACATCCTTCCTAAACTGAGGGGCCCAGAACTGGACACAGGACTCGAGGTGTGGCCTAACCAGTGCTGAGTACAGGGGCAGAATGACCTCCCTGCTCCTGCTGGCCACACTGTTCCTGATGCAGGCCAGGATGCCATTGGCCTTCTTGGCTGCCTGGGCACACTGCAGGCTCATGTTCAGCCTACTATCAACCAGTACGCCCAGGTCCCTTTCTGCCTGGCTGCTCTCTAGCCACTCTGACCCCAGCCTGTAGCACTGTGTGGGGTTGTTGTGGCCAATGTGCAGAACCCACACTTGGATGTGTTAAATTTTCAGAGCAGAGAAGAGGTGAACTTGGACTAAGCCTTCCAAGGAAGTCTTCCTTTATTCCTCCTGCTCTCACAGCAGTAATTAGTTCATCCATCAGATGGGCTGCAAGGAAAAGCTGTGTAACTTTACCCATGTAGAGTTTTGGAGCACTGCACAAAGAGCATTACATTTTATAGCTCCTGTAGAATACTAGGGGATACCAATTTTACAGGTGCATTCTAAAAACTGCAGTCCCTAATATCAGAATGCCATTAAAAATAATGCACTCCTTATGCCCAGGCAGTTAATTTAATATTAAATCAATAAAACATTTACTAGGGCTGGTGAGGGGCCTGGTTGCTGACAGCAGACTCAGCTCACAGCAACAAATGTCTCCTCATCCTTTGCAGACAGCTGCTGGCTTACTGTAGAAGATGTCTTTGGTCCTGACAAATAGCCTCCCTAAGTCCTAATGAGTGAAGAAATTCAAAACACTCATGGGATATTTATTAGCAAGAAAACACAGCAGCCTTTTGGGAGATTTGGACTGACAACAGCAATTATCTATGGGCTAAGTTCAGCCCAGTTTGTGCAGGGAATGCAGAATTACTCTTTTGGTTACACAGAGATTGTAGCTCTTTAAAATTGGTTTCATCTCTGGGATATAGAGACTGTTGTGACAGCTCTTTCCTATGATGAGTCTTCACTGGTGGAGTCATTTTAGTCTCCACTAGGTATCCAACAAAATACTGAATGGTGGAGGTCACTGGGATGGGATCCATCACCATCATACCTGCTGCTTAGCATGAACAAACCACCTGGCACATCAACCTTCCTCTTCCACAGTCTCTTCCAAATTACTGAAGCAGAAAATACAGGATTTTGCCAGCACATCTGGGAGGCTGTGTGCTAAGGGGTAAGATTAGGAAACTATGTTGTTATTTGGATTTTATTTTTCCATTTTGTAAAAGAATAGAGATCAACTCTTTATGAAGAATCTGAGAACTGATGCAGAACTTTTATAGCAACTGCAAACAAACTCCTCACACAGATCAAATTTAAAAAAAAAAGAGAGAGAAAATGGAAAAAACAAAAAGTACCAAAAGGAAAAATTGACCAAGCTCACACAGAGTAGCAGTTTAGCACTTCTCTATGAAGAACTGACATTTCTGAGTTAGATGGATAGCTTCTATCCAAATGGTATTGTGTGGGTAGTCCAATTATCTGAAAAAACTCTGCACAAGTTGCTTCCCGGAGTTGTTCTCAGAAGTTCAGCTCTGCCCTGAGCTGACAGAACTCCAGAGAGCCATGACTGAGGACCTTCACTCAAAAAAGCGTATCTGGTACACTGACTTCTGTGAGAATGGCAGCATATAGTGGTTTAGGCATATTCCTTCCCAAAACACTTGCAGCAGGCTTGCCTCCTCCAGGAGCAAGGACACAGGTAGCTGGTGAAGAGATAGCTGGTGGAAGAGTCTGGTCCAGGCAGGCACATCCTGGACAAGGTGCTTCTTGTGCTTTCCCTAAACCCTAACTACCTGGGACAAGTCCAGGCCTGGTACAGCTCTGACTTGTTCTGACACTGCTGACGTTATTTGTGCAATGAGCCTCTATGCTGCACTTACAGGAACACTTTAGCTGTAACCCACAAAGCCAAGCCCAGTCAGAATTAATATTGAATTCAATCCCTAGTAGCTTCCCTTAGACATCAGCATTCCAGCACATGTAATATGATGAAAACAAATTTCATGCCATGAAAGAAGAAATATGGGTGAGGTCTGGGAGGATAGTTAGGATGTGGTTTTCATAAGCACTCAGTGCTGGCTTAACTCTGCTCCTATTACAGTCAAGTGTAAGAGCTCCATTGACTTCAATGGGAGAGGAATTAGGCCAGTACTGAGTGGTTTTGAAAATCCCACCCTCGGCTTTTATATAATGCAGAAAATAAGAATCACACACAAACCTTCAGAGGGTAACTGGCCCATTAAAATGCATATAATTTTTTATTTTAGCCACCATTTTTAATTTGAAGATTTGTGGCACTGATAGATATGGCCTGACAATAGCTGGGGAATGCTGAGTGAGACAGCAGTGAAGTCAGAGCCAACTAAAAGCAATGTGCCAACAATGTTCTCAGTTTAAAAAAAACACACCAAAACCAAATCTTTTCAAAACCCAAATGTGTTTGTAGAGATTTCACTTTTTAGGGTAAAGAACTTTCTATTAGAAAGATTAAGTCTCCTGGCCCCATCTAACAGCCCACCTTTACGTTCTTTTGTTCATCCTGGCCTGGAAAACAGACAAGTCTCTTCATTTCCCCTCTGCCTTTGGAATAAACTCCACAAAAGCTGTACAGCAAAATGTGGACTACAGTTTTTTTATCTATTAGTCTTTGACAAAGAGGTGTTAATGTCCTAGCTGGCCATCATGGTTCTGTTAGTGTCAGAAGTACAAGATGGGGACATGGTGTGGTCCAGAGCTGAAGGGGCAGGATTCACTGCCTCAGTCTGGAATGCATTATTCACCTGCCCATGTTCCAGAAGAAGAGGAAGAGTAAGAACAAAACACTGTTTAAAGAGCGTAAAACCCCAATTTGTTCCCTGAAGGGGAGCTTTGGAGCACATTGCCATTTCCTCAGAAGGTCTCAATAGGAAGCAGAAGGTGGCTTCCAAAGGGTCTGCACTCCTGTGGGCAAACCTGGGGGTCACACAAGCCTTTACTAATCATTGAGTGTGTGGAGACATGGCATGCCTTTGGCATGGCAGTGAGTCAGGAATGACTCATGAAGAGGACAGACTCGGTCTCAGACACTCAGGAAGCTCAAAGAGATGAAGAGAACAACCAGGACATGACAGAACTTAAGTTGTGCAAAAGGAGAGGCAGCTAGATTTATTCCCTGGTACAAACGGAGCAAACCATAGGGGCAATACAGTGTTGCAGGGCTTTGCCATCATCAGTGGGGACAAAGGGATACAGCCACTGACCTGTTGCTTTCTAACCCCAAGTGCTCCAGCTCCAGCTGACTGTGGGACTTCTCCACTTGTCTTGAATGGAAAATGCAGTCAGCTTAATCCTGATGATGTCGGCAGAGCATTTATCAAGCCATTGTATCAGGTACAGATATAAATAACACATGTCCTTTGGAGCAATACAGTTAGCTCTTTCATCACTCCCAAATCACTGCTCATCTCTCCCTGCCCTGGGCCTAGACATGTTGATCAGAAGCATTTTGCTGATGCCCTGGCATCTGTTCGGCTCACTGCTGTACACTCCTGTTGTCAAAGCACCAGGCCCCTTCCATGTAAAGCCTTACAAAGACCCTTCACACTATGTTCTTGCCATAATGGGGCTCCACAGGTCAAGCCCAACCACTCACGGTCAGACTCAGATAACAACAGCTCTGCAGAGATCAGGTCTAGTCTCTGCACCCATCATTGCACAGGCATTTAGTGCGAAAAACATTATTGTGCAGAAGCCATTAACAGTGCTGGGTGCAGGGACTAGAGCTCTGGGGGAGACGTTATCACTCTACGTAGGTTTGCGCTCTCCATTCAACTCTGAAAGCATGGTGGACATTTCTCAGCCCCCTACTGAAACTACTAAGGAGCCTAGCCAAGGTCCCCAGCATCCACAACCCAAACAGGCTCTTCATCTGCCACATGAGATGTGATCCCTGGAGACTTCAGGCTATGGGGCAAAGGATGCTTTTATCAAATATCCATGCCACGGCAGATAGAGGAGACTCTTTGCCAGGTTCCTTCACTCTTTCTCTCCCTGTGTTATTTGCACAGATGTTTTGTCCAAGGCTTGTCATCAACTTGGGGAGGGAGAAGTTGAACAAAAAAAAGATTTTAAAAAATGACCGAACAAGTTGAAGAAATTGCAAACAGTAAATCTGGTGCTTGCTAGGCTGAGTCCAATAAGTTGCTGAGGTTGTCCTTTTCAGATTCAGTTTTAGGCTCTTGTAAATTTTCAGTTATTTTTAACCCACCTTTCTGAGTGAGCCTAGGAATGAGAAAGTAATCGTTTCATCAGCTCAGGCTGTATAAATCTCCTTGGGGTTTATTATTTGCTGTTTCATTTTACTGGCACAAGAGCTCCTATGAAAGTACAATAACCTACTCGTTGATTTACAACCTGGAAGCAGGCACTCGCTGAAAAACTGAGCACACAGCACCTGAGGAAAAGTTCACTGAGTTAATTGAAAAGCTTCAGGAAACTGGAATTCCTTGCAATGACACTGTCACATGCGTCAGTCACCAGATGTAACTCCAATTTTCTGCTTTCATAATAAGAATTCAATTGATATCCCCAGATATAAAAATCTGCAGCCAGAATAGCAGCACATTTATCATGAGCAGGTTTAAACCTTAAAAGAGAGCTGCATGCATACCTCAGCAGGGATTTAGTAAGTGTTGTGGGTGCGTTTTCCCCCTTTACAGGAGCGTGCTTTTGTGCATACACCTATACACATGGACACACAGACATATATATCCCCGAAGGAAGTCTAAGATTAGAAAAAGGATGTTGTCCCTGGAGAGTTACTCCCATACCCTGAGTTAAACATTGCTGTCCTCATTCCTTTTTTGTCTGTTTTCTTCTTCCACTAACCCCCCCATCTCCATCTTTCACACACAGACTTTTCCTGCAATCCTGACCCATGCCATTGCTCATCAGGTAAAAGGGGATATTCTGTAAGTGGGTGGTTGCCATTGGTTGGAAACACAAACATACTGCAAACAGCATACTCCTTTATATGAACACCTATCTACATACACCACTGAGACAACAAAGCCCATTTATTGCCTTTTGGACATCTACATGTTGCAATCCTGCCACGAAAGTGTGGCCAAAATAGCATGGTAGGAAAATACTGGGCATTATTAGCGTACCTGTTTTCTTGAAGCTATAGAGGGAAATACAGCCAGATCCTTCTGATCAGAAAGTCTTGTTCCCATGGGCTGTGGGAAGGAGGGTGCTGGTTGCAGCTGTCATTGGGGAGCCTGGTCACAGGTCTCCACATGCTCCCTCCCTGAAGAAGAAATGTAGGAAATAAAAAAGTCCCCAAATTCTCTTCATGGAGGAAACATGGGGCATGGCTTTTTTTTTTTTTTTTTGTCCAGACAGAGATTTCCAACTCAGGTAGGTTTCACACTACCTTTAGCAGGGCTTCTATTTTGTCAGAATGGGACTCATTGTGCAGTGTTGAAAAAAATGCAAAACCCCCACTTTCATGCCCTAGTTTTGCGATTTCGTACGGGTGGTAGTATGTATCATCCCTGAAAACAAGGCCACGTTGCTTCCTATACCTAAGAAACAGGCTCTGCATCATCCTTTGGTAAGAGTTTATCTCGGTCTATAATCTCAGTGGTATACAAGGTCCCCAACAGGGATAAAATTGTACTCATAAAGCAGGCAGGCTCTTGTCCAACATAAACATTCCCATGGGGATTTTACATACATTAAGGTGAAAACATACCTTTTGTGGTTTTCCAACCAGTTTTAGGCAATGTCTCACTTTAGACACTCAGACTGTATGGAGTTGATTTAAGAATCCTGTTTTTAAAAAGGACAGCCCTGCTCCTCAATGAAGCACAAGTGACCATTTTTGTCCCTTGCATAGCTGAAATATGCAATTCCTGTCCAGATGCAAACCACAAAACACAAAGAAGTTAGCATCCTCACTGCAACTTTAAATTTCACCAATTTCTGCATTCAACAATCTTCATATTGCACCCACACACATGCACATAATCACACATCTGCATGTCCAATTTACGATCAAAATAGATATGAGAATAACATTGTCACCTAAATGGGGGCAAACCTGAAAACTCGTGATCCCTTCTGCAAAGGCAGATGACCAGTAGTGCTCTGTCTGAAGCCAGTTCTGCAGTCCTTGTTTTCTACACTCCTGTTGATGACCCCAGCAGGAATAATTTCCTGATGTCACCCAGCAAACAACAAGGTACGGATCCTGATTTCCATGTATTTTGTAATTGAGAGCTGTCAGGATTTCTCCTGGGCCACAGGGAAGCCTTGCAGCTGAACTCTTAATTGAAACCCCCTGCCATAAGCACCAGTCTCAGGGTCCACTGCAGGCTTGTGCCATGGCTTCATGGGAGACCACTTGTCCAGAATTTGGGATCAGCAGTAGCACAGTGCAACCCTAGTACCCTCTGCACACCTCCCTTAATGTGCTCTGAGTCTATGCCAAGCTAAGGTGTTTTTTTTTTTTTTTTTTTTTTTAAATGGTAAAAATCATAGCAGCTTCATTATGTCAGCTAACTTTTGTCCTTGTTTAACAGTCTTGTCCCTGTCAGTAGAACACATTGAGTTCAGGAGTAAAACAGCTCAAGTATAAGAAACCAAATTACTTTTTATATTTGTTAGACTTTTGGTACAGGATAATTTCTCCCAGTAAACCTGCTCTGAAGCCAGCTGTGAGTAACACACTGGCATAAAAATTGGAAATTGGCCCCCTATTCAGCCCTGCCAGAGGAATCATAGAATAACCCAGGTTGGAAGCCACCTCAAAAGATCATCTGGTCCAGCCTTTCAACCAAGAACAGGAGCAACAATACAGGCTACACACCTCACTTCTGGTCATGAGGGTTTGGTGAGAAACATCAGCCTGCTGCTGGTCATAGGGAGACTTCTCACATCATCTGCCACATGTGAGCTGCAAATGTCTCCTCCTACAGCTACTGAAGAGCTAAATCTGAGTTTTCAATGTGTGTTCAGATGTATGTTTGTACTTTATGCAAAGTGTCCCTCTCTCACCTGAGAAGCTCTCTTTTTTCTTTTTGAACCATTTGTCCAACTCTCACCAATGTTAGCTTTTTATCACAGAAATGTTAGGGTCGGAAGGGACCTCAAGGATCATCTGGTTCCAACCCCTGCCATGGGCAGGGACACCTCACACTACATCAGGTTGCTCAGAGCCACATCCAGACTGGCCTTAAAAACATCCAGGGATGAGGCTTCTACCACCTCCCTGGGCAACCTGTTCCAGTATCTCACCACCCTCATGGTGAAGAACTTCTTCCTAACATCCAATCCAATCCACCAGGTTGAAAGAGACCTTCAAGATCATCGCGTCCAACCCATCAACCAATCCAACCCACCTAAACAACTAAACCATGCAACCAATCTGGATGCAAATAGGTGTGATTTTGGAGGATATCTTGCAGGAATGACTGATCTCTGAGAGCAGACTAAGAAAGCAATCCTGTGGAGCGGTGGGCACCCATAACACTGCACTCCACAAGAAAAGCTGGTCCACCGAGCCACTACAAAGTACTCTCATATTAACCTGCCTCTGAAGTTTAGGTAAACTTCCTGATCACTTAGACTTTCAATTTATTTTTAGGGAACTGTTTCCAGTAAGTAGTTCAAGATGGATTCCAGATTAACTGGAGGCTTGGGAATAAAAGATGGTCACAGGAAAGCTGGGTTCAATTCTTGCCTCTGCCACAGACTTCCTGTATAAATCTGGATGCACTGCACTGGTGGGGGTGGGTTGAGGGATATTCACCCTTCTACCTCAAAACATCTAATTTCAATGTCTATAATACGATCTCAGCCAGTGGAGTGAGATGGGGTGATTCAGAGCATTTCCAGAAGTGGTGCACTCATTGACCATATAGGGAGCACAGGCTCCTAATTTAAGAGCATATATCAGACTTCTAAATCACCTCTGCCCTTCTGACATCCTTAGGGCTCAGTTTCTCACCCATGAAATATGTTCCAGATTAGCAATCTGAAAAAAGTGGTACCCAAAATGAGTTTTAGCACCAATCAAATTGGCTCAGGAGAGATACAGGAGGCACATCAGGCAAGACCACATTTCTTATTTAAAATTTGTCATTGGGGTTTTATCTACTTTCTGATTAAAAAACACCAATCAACCAACCAACTAATCAACCAACCAACCCCCAACCAACTCTACTCAAACAGCAAAAAACAGAAAATGTTTCAAGCACATTTTAATAAATTTGCTTCCCTTTCCCCCTTTTTTCTCTGTTCTGATAGTTCTTCCTGAAATCTTTAGAATGCAGGGCAACAGCTAAAGTACTTCTGGTGACACATGTCCAAATACTGTCACAAAATTTCTGAGCTTCTTGAACCATCCCCCAAAACCAAACATCCTTCCCATTGGTGTTTTTGAAAAACATAGTCTGTGTATGCTACTGAAGCCAATTAAAATCCTTTAAATTGAATATTCTTCACCAGATATACTCTGCAAGGACAAATGTTTTTGGTTGACCTTTTATTATGACTGACTGAAAATATTGCTCTCTATGAAATTATTTGGGGAGATTGTGCAATGCCCAAGAATAGAGAACAAGAACATAGACAAGCATCTAGAATTGTAAAATGCAAGGCTTCACATATATCAGATCCAGCTCTGAACAATAAACATGTTGTGCATTCCTGGGGCTTTGTGTGCGTGTCTGTGTGGTGGTTTGGTTTGGGTTTTGTTGTGTGGGTTGGTTTGTTGTGTTTTTTTTTTTTTTTTTTTTTTTTTTTAATTTTTTTTAGGACTGTAAACTTTCCCTTCCCAACGTCCCATTTGGGATTAGCAGTATATGGGTATCTGAAGACTGTGCTACTGAGCAGCTACTCAGAGTCCTGCAGTGATAAATTAAACCAGAGGAAATGGATCATTTCTGCTATCAGGGTCACTGTTGTCAACTTCTACCAGGGCAATTGACTTGTCAAGTTGTCTCTGAAAACCCAAGCTCACATTTCATTGCCTTTCACTTTTTTTTTCAGAATTGTATACAAGGGTCTCTGAGCTTGTCTTTCACCCAGTGCTTAGGGAAATTCCAGACACCAATCCTCCTCATAAATTGCATAGGAATAGATGAGGCCAGTTCCAGCATGAGACTCTCTTACTGGAGCAACTGTGTGGGAATATTAAATAAAAGAAAAGATACAATAGGGATGTACATATGAACAGATGGGGATTTGCTCGTGTGTCATTGTCAGACACAAGTAAGATCTTAAATGGTGAAAGGTCATTTGGAAAAGCCGCAGGACTCCTCTAAGCATCAAGAACTGGAGAAAAACAAAGCTCCGGCACTGAAGATCACTGCATTCTTTTGATAACAAATCCACCTGCTAGAAGTAAAACAATAATCACGTGCAGCCCAAACCCACTAATAACATTTCTTACTTCCTCCCGCCACCCCCAAATTTATGTAACATTCAGCTATAAATATATAAGGTACGTAGAAACCAAACCAAGATCAGGACTACACAATAGTATTCATGCAGCAGAAGAGACAACCTCCATTTTAATCAGCTTCAAGGCTAGAAGAAATAGGTACTGCCAGAGAGGAGATGTGAAACCATTTCAAGCACATCGCTGTAATGCTTGGGTCACTCTGCTACCCAAATTAGAGTTTCAGTTTTCCAAAATTGCTTTGGAATGTTGCAGAAACTCAAGCAATCACTTAAGGGAAATGTCACTATTACTAAAAATGTTCCTGCTCCAAACCCAAAATTGGTCTATGGTCAACTACAAGATTTCTTTTGTTGTTAAAGATTTCTTTTGGTGGTCATGTTGCTGCTGCTGCAATTAAGTTTAGAAGTTTCTATTACAATGTTAACATCCTTGGTTTCATTACTGATTAAGTAAGTAGTTTAATTCCAGCCCTCCCAGCCCCAACTGTTCTGCATCCATTTTTCCATGGAAGACCTCAGTTTCAATGAAAATAATTTCTAGAGGAAAAATGCTGTGTTGGAAAATAATGACCAACTCTTATAATTATGGTTGAAAATCCAAACCCACCCAGATGTACTATAAGCCCTTGTTATCTCTGGGATGTCTGAGTTTTTGTGGTGTCCTCCTATACAGCCATGGCACTTTGAGAAGGTGAAGCAAGAACATGTGTAGGGAGTTTCTTTGCATGGTTCCACAAGAATGCCCTTTCCCTCCACCCCCAACAAGATGCTTTTCCTCACAATTCCATGCTCTTTACCACCTCACCCCTGGTTTACCCTCTTGTCATTTCCTCTTGCCCTCTTCCCGCCATATCACATTTCCAGTTCGAAATCTGCAGATCCACAACTGTTTAAAAAGCAGCTCAAACTTCCAACTTATAAACATCGCTTCCTCTGTCTCCTGAATTTATTTTAATAGCTGATATTTGAGCCCAGGGGATTGTTTTAACTAACACTGTATAGTCAGAAGGAATCATTTTCCTCCAGGCTACCTCTAGGTCAATAGCATAAGGCAAGACCCCCTCACATTTCATTACCCAGGGATCGGATCCCCTTTCCCAATCCATCACTCTGAAGCTTGTTCCTCCTATTCCTCTCAGATTTGCCTGTATGATTCATGTGGTGCCAAATCAACAGTATATTTGCTTTTTTCTCAGTTCATTGTTTTTATTTGCTTACATGTTCCCTGTCGTAGTTCAACTCATAAATCAAGGCTAGTTTATTTTTCACAAACCCGTTGAAAGTTTGAGCCAGTTTCCACTGTTATGAAAGACACCCAATACTACACGTCCTTTAACAGGTGGAAAATGTCTTAAGAGGCTGTTTGGATGGGAATGATTTTCTAGCTTAAAGACAAAGTAGTATTTATTTATGATCTAATCTAATTCCAAAAAAAGGTAACAGTTCCCTGCACCAAATTATCTCCTTATGATACTATCCCACTAACATATGGTTTTATTATTTAAATTAAAAAAGTAGTGTTGAAACCATTTCTAACTATTAAAGTTGTGTAACTGATTACAGTGAAACAATGTTCCCGAGATACTTAGACCATTTTCCCTTACAAAGGCCAGTGGCTGTCCTAGCTAAATTTGGCATTATAAAAGTAAGCAAGCAAAACCCAAACACACTCCCCCTTCCCTCTCCTTGGCTTAACCTTTACTTTTTTTAGTTCAGACTAAAAAGCTGTTAATTTACCAGGTTTATCTGTGGAACAAACCCACCCCTTTTTTGGTAACCTAGATTGAAGAAAAAGAAATTGCAGTGAAGAATCCCCAGCTCCGAGTTTTGTGTGCATTCCCAAGATCAAAACTTGTCTCAGCTGGCCAAGACTGGCTGTTGTTCATCTATGCCACCTGGTCAGGCACAATAGTACAAGAGAGGAACCTGCCTATATCCCACTTCTCTCTCACTCCCCAAAATATCTATTGGAGGGCAAACTGCTGCTGTGATATAGCACCAATTTAGGCTGGGCAGCAACTGGCTTGAGAACAGCCCTGAAGAAAATGAGAGTGGTGAAGCCCTGGAATGGGTTGTCCAGGGAGGTGGTTGAGGCCCAGTCCCTGGAGGTGTTTAAGACCAGGCTGGACGAGGCTCTGGCCAGCGTGATCTAGTGTAGGGTGTCCCTGCCCATGGCAGGGGTTGGAACTAGATGATCCTTGTGGTCCCTTCCAACCCTGACTGATTCTATGATTCTATGATTCTAAAAGGACTTGGGGGTGCTGGTGCATGAGAAGCTCAACATGAGCCACCAGTGTGCACTTGCAACCCAGAATGCCAATCACCTCCAGGGCTGCATCAAGAGAAGCATAGCCAGCAGGTTAAAGGAGGTGATTCTCCCACTCTGCTCCACTCTGGTGAGACCACACCTGGAGTACTGCGTCCAGTTCTGGAGCCCCTATTACAAGGAGGATATGGACATGCTGGAATGTGTCCACAGAAGGGCCATGAGGATGATCAGAGGGCTGGAGCACCTCTCCTATGAAGATAGATTGAGACAGTTGGGACTATTCAGTCTGGAGAAGAGGCTCTGAAGACCTTATTGCTCTGAGGAGACCTTATTGTGGCCTTCCACTATCTTAAGGGAGCCTACAAGACAGCTGGTGAGGGACTTTTTAGGGCATCAGGTAATGATAGGACTAGGGGGAATGGAACAAAAATAGAAATGGGTAGATTGAGGTTGGATGTTAGGAAGAAATTCTTCACTATGAGGGTGGTGAGACACTAACAGGTTGCCCAGGGAGGTGGTAGAAACCTCATCCCTGGAGGTTGATAAGGCCAGGCTGGATGTGGCTCTGAGGAACCTGATCTAATGTGAGGTGTAACTGCCTATGGTAGGGGAGTTGGAACTAGATGATCCTTGAGGTTCCTTCCAACCCTAACGATTCTATGAGTGACAGGTCCTCCCCCATCCTGATGACTGGACAGGGTGGTTTTCCACTCCTTCCATCTTCACAATGCAATGGATGTGATCTCTGAGACTACCTGGTGCTTCTTCCTCTCCCTGGCTGACTTCAGCTTTCTGATGTCAGCCAAGCAGACTGCTTCAAGCCTTTTTATTCCTCTAATGTTTCTTCCCTGACTGACTGACATTAACCATGGGGGAAAAAAAAAAAGTCTTCTTCTGGGTTAGGAGACTAAGGATGTTCACTGGCAGTTTGGATGACAACCATGTACTGCAAGTCAACAGCTTCAGTGTCTACAGAGCAGGAAAGAAACAAAGAGCAAAGCAGATTGTTGTCCTGGCATCTCCCACTTGCAGCTGCAGCTCCTTTCCCTTCAGAGAAGTGATCTACACTTCTTCCTTACCTTGCACCAGAAACAGGCCTTTGAAGCACTGTGCATGCTATGACAGCAGGCTTAAGACAGCAAAGACCTATCCCACTAGGATGAGACAAAGACTTTCTCTGCTGCCAGAGCAGACTCAAAGCAGAAAGTCCAGAAGTCAGAAGCTTGAGCTGTTGCTGACTTCAAGCCAATGTCGTATTGTTGGATTTCAACAAGTAATGTTGCAAGACAACTTTGAACATGCTGAGAATAATTTTTCACCAACCATAAAATGTTTAATACATTGAAAACAGTACCTAGTGTGAGTTCTGATGACAACCTTGGCAAATTTGTGTGCTGTGAAAGTTAAAAAAAAAAGATTTAGAATAACTGAAATATTTAATTTCTGTAATGTTTCATTAGGATTTGGACATATAACCATTTTCCAACACTTTTATTAAAATGATAATAATTCTATATGGCATACTGTTTTAGATAGGTAAGTCATAACAGTTATTTAAAAAAAATACCAGAAGTATTTGGTGTGATGGTTTTGAGCTTTGCTACTTTGTTTTTCCTTCAGATGAAAAATTGACCAAAACTGACCCTTTCTTATAATGTATTTCAGATTTGACACATCGGCATTTTCCAAACACAACACATTTACCTTGAAAAAAATGTCAACAAACTTGGACAGTCACTATGAACTTATACTCTCTGCTTGCTCCCTTCCATCTCTGAGATCATTAAGGTTGGATCCAATAATAGGGTTCTTCAGGCCAAGAATCCCTTTGTCTCACATGCAAGCTACCATCTTGTAGAAAACCCACTTGCAAGTCTTCTGCTTAGTGGAATCAACCTAGCCCTGTCATTCAAGGCTTTACAAAAGTCCCTGATTTAATCTGCTGCAAAGCCATTAGAAATAATTCCTTCTTCCTAACCACAAGTTCTGTTGAAGATCAGCTCTAATTTCAGTTGAGTATTCACAAAGTGATGTAAATTCATGCCATTCAATAAAAATGACAAGAAACAAAATGGGAAATTATGAGTGCAGGTTAAAAGCCAACATCCATTTCCTTCTCAAAAACACAACACTCATTCCTTGATATATTCTCATAGGATTGGTTCCTAAGTTGGTCATTGTACTAATCCTGGTCAATAGGATGAATCAGAGGTAGTGAGGGACCATACCCAATTAGACAAGGGTATTTAGCAATGAGAGCAGATAGCCAGGCACCCAGGAATCACCGCCATAGACCAGTAAATTCACATTGATACAAGCCCAAGGAGATGTTTTCTGGACAGCACAGAGTGGTTAAATACACTAAGTCAAGCCTTGTGCTTCAATGTCTAATAAAATTCTGTAGGCCAGAAATACAGATTGTCCAGATAGATGTTTCTTAACATTTTTAAAATATCTTATTTACTTCTACTTTGTTTGCCAGAGAAAGAAGATAACTCTCCTGTCAAGCCTTAACTGGACAAGTTAGAATAGCTGGAAGAAAAAAAGCCAACATGTTCAGGCACAGAAGCCTTTTTCTGTGTGGGTCTATGTCCCCCAATCTGTTCCAGCTGCACAAGTTGACCTAACAAACAATATTACCTCTACCTGTGAGTCTTGTCCATCTTACACCCATAGAAAGCCCAGGCTACTCCAGCACCACTTAGACATTCCTGCACAAAGATTTTAAGCTTGGTTTCTACCTCTGGAAGCAACAATGTATTGGAGACAATTGTTAAAAGAGGGTCCTTGCCTTCTATGACATAAATCCACTGAAACTATGGCATAAATCCAATTAGGAGCAGAGCTGGAAAGATTCAGATTTTTGTATGCTCATTTAAAAGAGTGAATTCTTTTCTACAGCTTAAGAGAAACACCACAGGTTGCTACTGGTGGATGAGTGCTTGAGTTGGAGAATTCCTGCTTGCTGTCATGAAGGAGAGGGGCTTGTTGCAATGCATGCAGACCCATTATTAATTAATTTCCTCCAGCTTCTGAGCAATTTTTGAATTGTTCCTGAAATTTTTAAAACTGATTTATGGTCTATGGGGAGAAAAAGACCCAAGGGTTTTGAATATGAGCCCTGCCTTTCATTACATTTCTGTGCATTAATTGCTCATTGTCTGTAATTGGAAACAAAGTGCATTTGAACTTGGGTCATGTGCAGACAGCTGCCCTGATGTGATTCGATGTACAATAAACCAGCAGCATGTTACTGTGGATTTGCTTGTTTTAATGAAGTTAACATACATGGGCTTTGAAATACATAGAAATATCTCTAATGGACCCTTTGGAATGAAGAGATTATTTAAATTTCTGCTTTGAGACCATTTTTCCTCTTTGAAGGTGTGCATATTAAGGCAACTACCTGAGCTCACATAAGCATCCCCCAGATCTCGCCCTTCTAGTCTGAAGAAAAGGTTTTGGGTAATATTTTGCCTTTTCTATTCCAAGGCAGCCCCCAGAATTCCCTTAGAAAGAAAGAACAATAAGGAAATATAAATGGGTGTCTCTAAAATACAGAATTTTCCACTTCAGGCTTATCTCTAGTTCCGAGTCTGTGTAAATGCAAAAAGGTGCAGTGCAACCACATGGTTTTATTGGCTTGACAGCAATTTCCCAGGTTATAACTTGCCTTTAGGAAATGTGGCTAAGAAAGTCAGGAACAGTTCATTAACTTCCCTATTGCTCTAAGCAAGCAGAAAATAAATGGTTCCCACAAAGAGCAGGAAAGAGGAATGATTCCTCACTTTTTACATAGGTTCAGTTTGAAGGAGACTCCTATTTGACTAAAAATTTTGCTTTTGATTTTACAGTGAGAACTATTCATGAAGCTTACAGCTAAACAAAACTTTTCCAGTACTTTCCAAGGGAGCCAAATGCAAACAAGTCATTGTGAGTCAACCCTTCTAGAGAGAAGTAGGTGAAGAAAAGCTTTCACAAAGAGCATTGGTGAAGGGAAATTGAATCCTTGGAAGGATCCTGGACATGTTTGGAAACCTTTTCACACAGGGTGAGGCATTCAAGAGCCTGCAAACAGTCTTTGTTAAGTTCAGGGAAACATTCCAGGTCAGGTTGGATGGGCCTCTCGGCAACTTTGTCTAGTTGGAGATGTCCCTTATTACTGCAAAAGGATTGGATTAGATGAGCTTTAAAGGCACCTTCCAGCCTGGGAGATTCTATGATTTTGCCTGAAGCTGCATAGGAAAAAACACAGCCCATTTCTTCTGCTAGCTGATCCATAAGACAGCAAACACAGGTAAGAAAGCTTGAGTGGGGAAGCTGCATCCCAACCCACACAGCTATTCAGAAAATAAACATCTGCCTGCAGCACAGCTCCCTCATGCAGAAAGACAGAGCTTCCATCCCATCCACTCAGCAACAGGAGCTTAAACGTCACTGTTGTCAACCAGTCTGGAAGAAGGAAGAGGTGCTCTGGTGGGTGCTGGCACAGGAGTACATCAGGTGATAGAGAAAATGGAAGATACCAAAATCCTGACTCTGGGCCATGCATGACAGCTACACCACAGCAATGAGGCAAGAGAACATGAAGTAATTAACGCTTCTAGGGACGGTTGTGTTTATTTGAAATCTCAAAGCAGCCTTTTAAATGAAGAAATAGACTCCTTCATATCCAACTGCCGGTAGACCTCAGCCTGAAAGTGTCCTGGGGGGAACCGATTATTAAAACAGAGACCACATAGTAAAATCTGAAACAAACAAGACACTATCTTTGTTTCTAATGCTAAATTCATTGAAAGGATTTCTGTCACTTGCAGGAACATTACTTCTGCTAGGTAGGGTACAGAAAAACAGCAACAGGCAGCCCCTCATGTGAACCATCCAATCATTGCAAGAAATATATGCATGAAATGTCCACTTAAGATTCCCCTTTCTTTAAAAAGAATAAAAACGAAATTTTGTGCCCTATACTCTGTGGTGATTGGTAGTTTAGATGCAGAGAGAGGTTTTGCCTTTTTTTTTTTTTTTTTTTTGATTGGTTGTCTTTTTATTTGTTTGTTTGCTTGCTTGTTTGCTGAGTAATAAACAAAAACAGGCATGCTGTGAGAAAAGTGATTGCCTCAATAGAAAAATGCCCATTTATGTCATCCCACAGTTATTTCAAGCACTGTAGTTGAGGTTGATCCCTCAAAGGCATGTACAAATTGCAAATACACACAAATAATAATGCTCATACTTTTGGAAAATGTGAAGCCCTTTGTTTTGAAAAGGTTGTTCCTATTATTTGTGGCTTGCAACTGTCATCATTATTCAAGCCTTGTCTTCTTTCATGATTGTTCTGCAGCTACTGGGTGCTTGAGAACTTCCCCAAAATTAATATACTTCAAAGAACCAGACATTTTGTATATAGCTTAATTACAGCCTATATAATTAAGTTTTAAAATGATAAAAACTCTTCTGTGCCATAAGTATACTCAGACTCTGGCTCACAGACAAGCTACTACATATCATCCAACGGAGTGAAGGGCCAAGACATTCCATTTCATTAATTGTTTCCTCCAAATCTGAAATGCAATTACATATTTTCCATAGACCTTTGACATTTTCACACTGTGGCTTGGAATCTAATCATACCCTGAAGTAAACTGCCTGGCTGGTCACAGACTTAGAAGGAGAAAAAAAAAAAAAAAAAATTGCTAGTGAGGTATACTTGGCCTTTTTTAAACTGCAGAGAAGGGGAGCAAGCTGCACTGGTCTGGGTCAGGTTTCATTACCAGAGCCTTGAAAGGAATGAGGAGGAAACAATGAGCTGAACTCTTATCTCAAGTAATCACTCTTGGAACAGTCAGAAAAGTCACTGGAAGAGAGGAGTGTCTGAAGCAGCCATGGATGGTTCACATATAAACCAAAAGTATTTTTCATCCTAAAGGGATTTTTCAGTTTGATAATTTTAAAGATTTTGGAGTCCTTTTTTTTTTTTTTTTTGAGCACAAACCCTAGCCTGGGTGAACAGGTAGATCTGACCCTATAGATGTAATGATGCAGTACTTGGTTGCTCAAGAAACATCCCATAAGGTGAGCACTGCTAGAAACTGGCATCAGAGGACTGAAGCTGTCATTCTCATTCAGGGTGGGCATGTCCTTGGTATGTAAGAAGTCACTGTGACTTTATTAATGAATAACTCTTTACTAATGAGTGAACCATGAATGAACTCATTGCTTGAGAATTCACTGACTTGCATCAGTGGGCCCAGCCAATCTTTTAGCACCATTCAGATGAACATGATGCACACATGTATACACATACCGGCAGTACACTGTTAGCAAACAGCTAGTAGTTTTACTTCCAACAGCACATTATACTGTGGTGCAATCAGCCTGAAACTTCTGCAAATGCTCAGTTCCCATTAAAATACAATTTTTAACATAACACCATGTGAGTTTTTTTTAATCTCAAAATGCTTTTTGTGCATTGCTTTGGATGCCTCAGTTCCTAGACAAAACATAATTCTTTAAAATGTTGCTCTGTTTCCCCTTAGTTTTGTGAATGGGAGAACAGCACCTTATTAGAAACAAAATCGATGAGCCTCCGTGAATCATTACTTGGAAGCTGGAAAGGAAAAAAGAAATTTGGCAAGCCTTTAGTCAGTAATCTGTGCTTCTAAAACCTACTATTTGAAAGGGCCAAGTCATTACATTGTGAAAGGTAGTTACTTAGCACGTGCTGTAACTTTTCATAGGGATTTCTAGGCCAAATTTAAAGAGTGCTAATGATTTTGAATGCCAGACTTGAAACTCTACAGCAGGATGAGGTTTTTAACAAGACTCAAAGAACTCTCTTCCCTCCCTTAGGTCATGCCTCCTTGAAAGATCTGGATTTCTGGTGCCTTAAAATTAAAGTACCCCACATCTTCAGTCATGGGAAGTCTTGGCTTGTGTATCCTTTTCAGTATATGGAGAGTAAACTGTCACTTGAAGCAGTGGGAAAACTCCTGGCATTCACCAAAATATGTTGGCATACTGGGAATGTCATTCATCATTAAGAATAAAAAGTAACCACAACTGCAAGTGCCTTGTTCAGCAATGTGAGTGTAGACAGGGCTGGGGCACACCAGTTCCTTTCAGACGGCCTAGTTCTGGACCTGGGAGCAATCTTGACATGGAAGCTTGGAGCTAATATATTCTGCTTCTCAATTACCTCATCTAACTCAGCTATCACTATGGTAAAGTCTGTTGAAAGGTTCTCTGACAGTGGCTTACACTGAATACTTTAGGAGATGGCATAACCTGAGGGGTGATGTATGGTAAGGGCCAGCACCTACTCACTTATTTTTCTCATTCATTTATTGTTTTCATAAATAGTAAAAATATTTGTCAAGGCAGGCTAGCAATAACATAATTAATATTAGAACACAATTCTTGGAGCTTGCCAAATATCATAGACAGGTGCTGTTGTGGGGAGAGCAAGGAAGACTAACCTGATTCCTCCACTTTCAGTGCTCTGGCTCACAGTGAGCCTGCAAAGCTGGAGCCCTGCAGTGAAGTGGGCAAGCAAGAAATCCAGATTTTCTGAACCCCCAGCAACCCCAGCACACATCCAGCCAGTTGCTGGCTCCAAGCACCTGAATGATCTCCAGGTCCCTCATCCACCATCTGTTTCCCCAGCAATGCAGCTCCACTGCAATTCGAACCCTTTTTTAACATTTCCCAAAGAAAGGGGAGATGAAAACAAAAGGATCATTTACTTCCTCTAATTGAGAAACAAGATAGGAAGACAGATAAGCCAAGGAATATTGGCACAACTCCATGGATTTCAACTGATCATAGAAAGCAGGGAAACAAGTGCAGCATAAGGAATATGAGCATTTTACTCTTACTGCCCTGTGATAGTAATACCAGGCTGTTATCTTACATGATTCATCTTGGAATAAAAAAAACCCAAACACTTTATAAGTGAGGTCAGTACAACAGAAATGAAGTTGCATCAACTTACTTAGAAGGAGCTACCTCAATGCTTTATTCTTTGTCATTCACAATGTGATTTTTTTCTTCACTAAGATTAAAAATAATATAGTGTTAGTTGTTGCCAAATATCCACTTTTGAAACTTGGGGCCAGTCATTTTTTGCTAAGCAAACTTGGCACAAAATGAGCATTGCCTATGGATAGAGTTTATAATGTGGGAAGTCTGCCAGGATCCTATTGCAGCCTACTTTGAGGTCTGGTGCTCATCCTACAACAAAGATTAAATAGTCTTCTAACAAGGAAAAAAGAAAAAACAGCTGATACTATTTTTTCCTGTTCCCTCCCTAGGATTCTAGGGATTCTGGTCTACAGGAGATAAATTTCAATAATGGCATAAGTAAAAATGTGACTTCACCCAAAGCTAGCAGTACTTCTCCAGGCTGTGATTATTTATGTGCAACGCACATGCAAACACGTATGCATACAGAGCCATCTTTTGATGGTACAGGAGCTCTCTCACTGGTTTGAGGGCATAAAGAAAAATATGTTGCCACAGGGACTTTTTAAAAGAGAGTCAGAGAGTCAGCAGTCCCAGTGCGAGCAGCAGCTGCTGCACAGTGACACAAAGGAAGGACAGTAATACACAACAGAGCTGACAGGTCACCCGATCAGGGCAGAACAGACCCCTGAAAAAACTCTCTTGAGGAACAGACCTGATGAACAATGCGTCAAAGGAGTTAGAGAAATTGCAGCAACTCCTCTGGGCTTTATACTCTGCTTTGGATCTCCTTGCTGATGAGAGAGACAAAGGTGCAAGGCACACCACTGCTTTTACTGGTCATTTCTTGCTTGCAGCATCAGCAAGAGAGGTCTTCAATGTATTCACTGCTTTCTTCTCTGACAAGGGGAAACTTAAAAGGACCAAAAAATCCTAAGACATTCCTCCACAGAGGAGGACTCTAACTTGGTCTCTAACTCTGTTAGAGCCTCTGCACAATTCCCACCTTGGCAACTGTGGTAAAGCCTTTAGTATTTTCTGGATGTGACATTGGACACAAAAAAACAGCAGGATGGGGATGTTCCCCTGGACCAGCTCTCTGCCTTTGCCTCTCTTGAAAGAATAGCCAAGAGGGGAGGGTGTGGGTGGGAACCATGGAAAGACTGATGAAAATTCATTTTTTAAAGCCAAACAGATGAAAGTAATTTTCACAGCCCCACAGCTGTTCTATGTTTGTTTGGGGTTTTTTGGGGTGTGTTTTTTTTTTGTTTGTTTGGTTTTTTGTTTGGTTTTGGTTGTTTTTTTCTCTTTTGGACCACGCCTGAGCAAAACACGGTAGAGATAATAGCCTGAACTCTGGGCAGATAAGTGCTGCATAATCAAACCAGCAGCACAGCCCCAGCATCAGCCTGTCCTGGCAGCCAGCACACTACTGAGAGATGAACTTCTCTCCCCTCTTGGGGCTCTTTTCTTTGATCTGATACAGGTTGTCTGGGGCAAGATGCCATTTGCAGCGTGTCACACTTTGCCTGTCAACCCCACTTCATACTAGAGGCCTAGGTAAGTTGGAAAGAATGAGCAGCACTGCTTCAGGCCTTCCCCAGCTCTCTTCTGGCACTTTTCAACATGAAACACATTGGGGGGAACAACCCAAAGAGACAAGTCCTGAAAGCTGTGCTGAGGCAACACTGCCAAGCCTCAGACCACAGAAGTGACAGATGGACTTACAATCACATTGATCCTCAGTTATTTTCCCATAAACCGGCCTTGCCAACATCCAGCCAGTGCCACTGTACTTTGTGGAGCAAGACCTTACACTACTTTTTAAATGCTACAAAAATCTCTCTGTTTTGGGGCCAAAGAACACATGTTCAGGAACTTACTGTTGTACTCCATGTCCTGGTGCCTGGTAGAAGGGTGAACTGCCTTTTCTGCTTCAGGGAAAGCAGAAGGGCCCTGGCACACTGGCTCCCAACAGGTATCCTTCTGGCCAAGGAAGGGCCCAGTACAAAGTAATGGTGTCTTTCCGTATTGGTCCCCACAGATTCTCCTCTAAAGTCAGCCTATGGCCATCCTTGGTCCTCACCAGGCTCTGAGACTGGCCTCAAAGAAACAATGGGGAATATAAAATGCTATAAGGCTTTCAAGAGTCCAGGCTGGCACCTTCACTTGTCTAGAGAGGTTCTGAAGAGGTGCTGAAATGCTTGTTCTGCATGTTTTCTCTGAGACTTACTAAATGGAAACATTCAAAACGGCTTTTATAAAACTTGCTGAGGCTCTGAGAGCAATGCCTTGAGCACACGGAAAGCAAACACTAAAACTGACACCAAATGGGACAGATTATGTATATTAACCTTTGAAGCACACTTAGGGCACCTGAGATTAGCCACTTCCATTCCACATTATATTTAACCAAAATAAGCACATCTGAATGCCCTGGGACAAGGAACAAGAGGCATCCCCTTTGGTGCAGCCCTGCTCAGAACAGGGGTATCATTTTCCATTTAGAAACTGGGCTCACTTGCTGTTACTAAAGAATCTACCCATGAATTTAATTTTTTATTGGTTCAGTTACAAAACCACATCTGTGTGCTGTTTTTTTCAGAGCACCAATAAAAATCTTTTTGATTAAAAAAAAAAAAGGGAGAGAATGAGATAGAGAAAGAGAAAGAAAGAAAGAAATGGAAAGCTGACTGGTATAACAAGCATTGAACCTCAGCAGCACTAGATAAAAAGAGTTGAGAAGCAGCAAAGCCAACTGCTGAGCAAACACTTGACTGTGGCTGTAACAAGCAACCATCAAAACCTGTTTATGACAGAATTTCTGCTTCATGAAAACAAGTACAATCAACTCCCCCTACATTAAACCAGGTTTTGACATAGACACATCTCCAAGGACAAAGAATGGCAGCCCCAGGAAAAAAGCTTAGAGCTCTTTCCCTGCCTTTCCACAGGCCCAGTTATACTGGTACGAAGACAATATGGCCAGCTCCAGGTATTTATGGTGCTACGCTGCCATATTGCTCCAGAGATGTCAAACAGTTTGTGTTTGCTGTTTATTTACAGTCTTTTTCCCACCTCTTGTCTCATTTATAGCCACACATACATCTCAAGATCAAGTTCTATTGGCATGTGTGACCTGTGATCCTATTTGACCTTTGTCCAGTCCTCCTAGATTATGCTCACCTGCAACTAAGCTGAAAATTTTGTGAGGTGAAAACTACCATTAAAAACTGTCAAGGCAGTAGCCCCAGTTATATTGAAGATCATACAGGCACCACAGAAAGTGGTGGCTGCAATACATTGGGTGCTGTATGGAAAAAAAAAAAAGAGAAGTACATGGCCTATGTTATGGCCACCAAATCCTGTGTGGTGAAATGAAAATCTGGTCACACTGAAGTTATATCCTGCATGGGTTTCCAAAATTATGCCTATGTTGGGCAAATATAGTATTAAGTAATTGAGTCATAGAAGTTTAATTTTCAATTATTTGGGCTGGTTGTAACTTTATGCAGCTGCAAACTTTGTAATTGTTGTAATTCTATTATTATGAATGGACCTGTAATAAGAAATAAAATGCATATCTTTGGTGCAAAATAAACTTAAGCACATATTATGAATTCTATATTTTACAGAGCTGGTTAATTTTTTTAAGAAACAGTTGAGTTTACACTTTTCCAATTATTTCTAGAAATAAGAATTTGCTTAAATGCACTTCTTAAGAACAAGCAATTAAAGACAAGGAAACTATTTGCTTTAGAAAGATATTTTCCCATCTCAGTTAAGAAAATTAATTTTCAAAATGCCAGCTGAAATGTTTCTACATGTTTTTAGTATTTGAGAAAAATGCAAATGGAGTAAAGATAAGAATTTAGGATATTTAATTTCAGTTCCTTTTTTTAATCAGCCTTAGAAAGTACGAAAATAAATCCTAATTTAGGAATAAGTGTTTGTCAGATCTTACGTCTATTACACCTTATGGGATGTCAATGAAGTGCTCATTTGGGGTATTCACTATCAATTACTGATTGTTGGCTGGCAACCATAGCACTAGGAAGCAGTCTCACAATACCATGAGTACTGTGGTGAAGGCACAGGTTTTTGTATAAATTCCACAGACATTCATGAACCAGAAACATCTTCTTGGGCAAGAAACATGGCACAAAATGCCTGATTGGAACAGTTGTATGGAACTGGACTGACTATTTGCAAACACTTACTGTGACATCTTGGGCTATCTTTAGAGGACCATAAAATCTGCTGAAGATCAAACAGCTTATATGTTACTAAACCTCTTGGAAGTTTTCAAAAGTCTTCACTCTAAGGCTTGTCTAACATGGAAGACAAGTTAGGCCAACTATCACAGGACAGGTGCTTATCAATATCCGCATGGGCGGATAGTGATTTCACCTTTATCTCATTCAGCTTAATCCACTTGGGAAGCACACCATTAATAAATTTATCTTATCCCTTACACATTATTTCAGTGTGCAAAACAATACTGCATAAAAAGCAAAGTGTAAAATATTAGAATAGAATAAAGCACGTTGGAAGAGACCTTCAAGATCATCAAGTCCAACCCATCATCCAACACCATCTAATCAACTAAACCATGGCACCAAGCACCCCATCAAGTCTCCTCCTAAACACCTCCAATGATGGTGACTCCACCACCTCCCCAGGCAGCCCATTCCAATGGGCAATCACTCTCTCTATGAAGAATTTCTTCCTAACATCCAGCCTAAACCTCCCCTGGTGCAGCTTGTGAGTTTGTCCTTTTGTTCTGGTGCTGGTTGCCTGGGAGAAAAGACCAGCCCCTGCCTGTTTACAACCTCCCTTCAGGTAGTTGTAGATGGCAATAAGGTCTCCCCTGAGCCTCCTCTTCTCCAGGCTAAGCAACCCCAGCTCCCTCAGCATCTTCTCATAGGGCTTGTGCTCCAAACCCCTCTCCAACTTTGTTGCCCTTCTCTGCTCTGGACACGTTCCAGCAAGTCAACATATTTCCTAAACTGAGGGGCCCAGAACGGGACACAGGACTCAAGGTGTGGCCTAACCAGTGCTGAGTACAGGGGCAGAATGACCTCCCTGCTCCTGCTGGCCACACTGTTCCTGATACAGGCCAGGATGCCATTGGCCTTCTTGGCCACCTGGGCACACTGCTGTCTCATGTTCAGCCTACTATCAACCAGTACCCCCAGGTCCCTTTCTGCCTGGCTGCTCTCTAGCCACTCTGACCCCAGCCTGTAGCACTGCTGGCTGGGCCTGATCCCCTGGCCATCAAGCAAGTGCTGTGTGATTGCACTCAAGATGACCTCTTCCATAATCTTGCCTGGCACTGAGGTCAGGCTGACAGGTCTGTAATTCCCTGGTTCATCCAACTGGCCCTTCTTGTGGATGGACATCACACTGGCCAGCTTCCAGTCATCTGGGACCTCTCCAGTGAGCCAGGACTGTTGAAAAATGATGTTTGGCAGCTTGGCCAGCTCTTCTGCCAGCTCTCTCAGTACCCTAGGATGGATCCCATCTGGTCCCATGGACTTGGGGGGATCCAAGCTGCTAAAGAGATCTCTAACTACTTCATTCTGGATCACAGGGGTACTATACTGCTCCCTAGCTCCATCTGCCAGCTCACGAGGCCAGTTGTCTGGAAGACAATCTGTTCTGCTATTAAAGTTTGATGCAAAGAAGGTGTTAAGCACCTCTGCCTTTTCCTCATCTTTTGCTACCATGTTTCCATCTGTGTCCACTAAGGAGTGGAGCTTGTCCTTGTCCCTCCTCTATATATTTATAGAAGGATTTTTTGTTGTCCTTCACAGCAGAGGCTAGTCTAAGCTCTAAATGGGCTTTTGCCTCTCCAATTTTTTTCCTACATGACCTAGGAAAAGAATTAGAGAGGCAAAAGCCCATTTAAATAACCCACAAGTAACCATTTAACCCATTAAATAACCCACAGAAGACTGTTGAGCATGAGCTTCTTCTCTGGGCAGTATAGTGCTTTGCATTCACATGCTGACACCCTCTCCCTTCACCCAGGTGCTTGGCCTTCTGATAAGGGGGTATCAATTGAGTGGGAAGTTAGTCAAAATCTCTGAACTCTTGTGAAAATTCAAACTGTAAGAGTTTTCTTTCCTCCTCCTCCTTTTGGGTGGGAAAATAATAGCTCACAGAATAAACACAGTGCAGGAAACCTTTGAGGATTAAAACATGGTATGTCATATTTCAGCAGGGATTTAGACAAGCCTCACAGAAGGAATGCCTCCCACCTAGTCTCCAAATTATAATAGTGCTTTTCTTGCTTTCTGCATTCACCCTGAGCTTGCATTTGAAAAGAAATCATTGGACACTGAGATGTATATAGAGAAAGCAGCAGAGACCTTTTTCTTTCCAACCTGTCGGCAGAACAGATCTTAGACACAAGCAAGCAATAATGCTAATTCTGTCCCCAGGACAAGAAAAGTCCTCTCCCATCCTCATTAGCATTGTACAAAGTATTTCAAGCTTGCAAGTCTTATCAGATAGGCTTGACAGACATGACCGACTGTTGACTCAAAATACCAATGAGGATCGGAAAACAACTTGCTGAAGCTTTCTGAATGTGACCATCAGCATAAGTGGCAAAGAAAGCATCAGCATCTCTTACTCCATGAACCACTGTGTGATCTGCAGAAACACAAGTCAAAACCCTGTTTTCAAAAAAGCTTAGTCACCATGAAGTGATTAAGGTATCTCAGAACATTTGAGGTGCTGGCATTGAAAGTTCAGTTTTCAATGGAAATGAATCTTGGATTATAAATTTCAAAGTGGGAAATTCCCACTACAACAGCTATTGCAAGAGACCAAAAGCTCCTGCAAAATACATTTCCTCCAGTATAATCCCTACACCTCTGCTCAAGCCATGCAGACAAAGTGAAATGAAATAGTGATAGCTTAAGTCTGATAACAACTGCTAAGGTGGGAAATGCAGAGATCCCAAACTGGCAGCAACATCAGAGACCATGCTAATGATGTAAGTATGTAGGCAAGTAGGATGTAAATGTAAGTAACTTACTGCATGTGTATTAAACAATTATACACAATCTTCTTGGCCCATAAAAAAACCCACAAAAATCATCAGTCCTAAGACTGAGCCTACACACAAAACTCTATGGGGAAATACGGCATTCACATAACACAGAAAGATTCAATTCAGCAAGCAGTGCCAGTGAGAACAAGAGGCTTCAGTCCATGCTTGTTAAATCAGATTTTCTTGCCTTTTGTTCAAGACATTCAGAAGAGATGTACTGCATTAGACCTACCCTGGAGGACTGTTGCTGTAATGTGCAATCCACAAATTCTGTAAATGCAACTATTTTCAGAATGATTGTTGCCACAATTAAAACTCCAGCTGTGTGTAAAAGACCATTCCTGAGTCCACACAATCTTCCAGTTTCTTGGTATCATAATTCAGAGAAATTAACTGCTGAAAATCTTTGCTGTTAATGGGAAGAGCTGCTCTGTCAACATCCTAGGAAATGAACATAGCTTACACTCTGGTAAAAATGACAATAAATCCCAATCAAAACAAAAGTAACAGAAATGCAGGAGAAATTCACGTCCTTTTCAGTAGAGGACTTAACGTATTAGTCTGTAGAATGGGTAGTTAGAAAAATACTGAGCTGAAAAGGCAAACCCTTGGATTCTGAAGTCTAAAACAGCTCTAAAACCCGAAGTGGCAAGTAAAGTCTCTAATAACCACAAATCAAGCTGTAGGCCAAACTGTCATTTAAAAGCCTTAGATCAATGCCTGGCATAGCACACTTGAATTTAATGGGAACACAGTAAAGTGCTGTTTAGTTAAGCACTGAAAATGTACCATGAGCATTTAAAATATGCTTCAATCTGCCATTTGCTTTAATGTGTACTAATAGCTAGAACTTGCTGGAAATGGTCCACTAGGAGAAATTTTAGAGTGAGGAAAGCTCAAAAATTTTTGCTGTTAAAATTACAATTTTATTTGCTCTAAAAATCACTGAAAATAAACCAACAAAACTCCTGAAGGCAGAAGATCTTATTTTGAATCAATTCAGCATGAGTGCAAAAAACTTCAGACAGGTAAGTTCATCCATCTTGCCCAATACAAATGTACATTTTTCTGATCACTAAAACCTCAGGGTTTTTTTCTGGCAAGCTAGGCTCTTTGCTTGAACTGCCTAAGAGACAGCACCAAAATCTTCCTACCTTAGACCAACAGGAAGATGCCTGAAGGACTATGTGTTTTGCCTCATGGTGGCCTCATATTGTTACCCATACCTGAACAAGCCCCTACTGAAGCAAGCAGAAAAAAACCTCAGCAAAATCCCAAAACCATAAAAGAAAACCTTTGACAGGAAAGATAACGTTTGACAACCTGAGCACCTGAAGGTGTTGTGGGTCTGAAAGAAAGTTAGGATTGCACTGATGGTCTACCCATGGCTTCCAATACTGAAACATACAAAGCATTGTCTTCAGCTATAATGGCAGCTGAGCAGAGTAGTGAACTCATTCCTGCTTACCAATAAATTTTTATTTGGTTTTCCACTGTGAGATTAGATCATGAAGGAAAAGTTCACCAAATAATACTGTAAAAAGAGATGAGGTCACATAAAATTTTTGTCAGTCATTAAAAAAACAGACAACAACAACAAAAAACCACCCTACCTCTGTCAAACTGCTGGAAATTAATTAGCTTTGAATACTCAAATACATAAAGATTTCTGCAAAAACACTTTTGGATGAAAAAAATATATTATGCCCTCTAGGGAAATGTACCTTGTCAATCCCTTGTCACTAAATCACTTGCTAGCAGTTCTGGTGTGAGGTAAATTGCTGTTTAACTCTGATGAGTTTAAAGACCTTGATGCCTAATGAATTCTCCTATTCATACTGGAGGTTACATCTGCACTCAAGCTTTCTTTTAACAGCCTGGTGCTGAAAAGATCTGATGTAATTTTATTATTTACTAAACAGGTGTCAGTAATCATATCTAATTATGTCAGGCTGCTTGATGGGAACTCACTTTAAGAGGACTATCCAAGCTGGCACTCTGTGATCACAAAAAGGCTCTGCCGAGGTAGTGCATTTGTCTCTGTGATACCAACAGCTGGTTAATGTCACCATGACTAAGTCTGAGGATATTTCATAATCAGGGTTAATTCTGTAAGCATCGTTAGTGCAGCTCATTTGCTGAGTTCTTGGGGTTTGCTCCATGGGAGGACCTTTTGCTCACATGACTGGGAAACCCACTAAGCCTGTAGCTGTGGGTGCTTCCCTTCCCACTGAAACACACCTGGGATTATGCAGAAGGAGATGGTGTAGTGGAGCTGCACCATTTGAATAGAGTGAATGGACACATCTCCTTCTTCAACCCAGTTATTGAGGGGAAGAAGCCAAAGGGATGTTTTACTTTAAAGGGTAATTAAAGAGCTCCTGGTGTGATGGTGCTTAATTGGCATAAACTAGCTCAAGGCTCTCTGGATAATTTCTGAGTTTCTTCTGGAGGAACCCAGAAGCTGAATGTGGCTTCATGACCACTGCTCCTGGACATACCGATGCAGAGTGTGGGTCTAGGGTGCTGCTGATCTCCTCTGAGCCCTGCAACAGCCCCTCTGAATAGCCCCTGCTGTACTTGTATCAGATACAGATAGGTGGGCATGGTTCTGATGCTCCCTAAATTACACCACTTATAGCACCTGCACAAAATGGCTCTGGCCAGCCTGATCTAGTGTAGGGTGTCCCTGCCCATGGCAGGGGGGCTGGAACTAGATGATCCTTGTGGTCCCTTCCAACCCTGACTGATACTATGAAAACCACACTGCCCTGAGCTCCTCCTGCTGGAGCTCGTGCCCCAGGCAACAACCAGCTCAACTGTTTGGGGCAGTCGGGATTTTACTCCAGAAATGTTTTAAGTGCACTAAGAAATAGTATTTGGTGTTAAGAACAAGGTATTTTAATTGTTTTGTGTTCAGTTACTCATGCAGCATTTGGCTTCTGGAAGTTCGCAAATGATTTTGGTTACATAATACTGTTCCCTTGGCAAGAGAGAAATTTGGGAGCAACAAGACAAGCTTCTGGTGAACAGTGATATTTATCCCACATGCAATATGAAGGTTCTCAGCCCACTGAGCTTCTTACTCTCCTAAATGAAATAAACATAAGTAGGCTATTGAATATTTCTGGGTTTAGGCAGAAGAAGTCTGGTTGAACTAAATGAAACTTTTTTTTAAAATAAAATTTAAAAAATTCTACCACACAAAGATTTTGGTTGAAGACTTTTCCATTTCAACCCTGCACTGAAAATATTAACACTCCAGGTTAGACTAAAAATGTTTAGTCTTTAACTATGAGGTAAAATTTTCCATGGAGAAAAGACATGTTTCCCAGATATGTTAATAAACAGCAAGCTATATTCCTCACTGCTGAAAATGTATTCATTTGACTGTATAATTCAGGGTACTAATTCAGCATTTGCATGCCTAGTGTTTGGGCCGATTATTTTCATCGGACCAGTAAGACAGCATCAAAACTCTATATGGGTATTTGCACAGATATAAACTGCAGAAATCAGGATAACTTTAAGTTGCAAGTTAAAGGAAACAGCTAAAAAAAAAAAAAAAAAAACAGGAGATATTTGAAGTCCAATTCAGGAAACCTCACTACTAGTTATTAGATCTCCATGTAGACATTCTTACCTGGCCCTAGGAAATGTCAGTAGTTTGGTTTAATGCACTTTCCAAAACTCACTATGTTAAGTCACACACTTCTTCATGACTGAAGAAACGCATGTAAGCCTGGGAGTTTGGGTCTAGTTTTTCCAGCTACATCAGTTGCATCTAAGAAAATCCATTACCAAAGATGCTGAAAACGAGCATAGAGCCAACAGATTTAACTGAGCTTTATAAAAGCTCAGGCTGCCAACTTCCCCCCCTTTTGAATGCAGCATTGGATGGTATCAGGAAATTTCAGTTTCTTCCCTCCCCTCCCCCCTTAACTAGAGCATTTTCTGCTTCATAAGAATTAATTTTCCAGGTCCAAGACTATGTGTTTTTTAGATTCCCCCTGCTTCAATTTTGTTACTGAGTATTCAGCTCTTCCTTTCTTAATGGCAATTTAATAAGAGCCAGCTGACAAGTGCTCAGTAAAGTGACCAAGCAGCACCTGAAAGAGAAGGGATGTAAGATTCATATAAAAGGCCTGAGTACAATCATTGTTATTAAAAGGATAACCAATGAATTCATAATGATGGGACACTTGATTCAAAGTGATTCCATAGCTGTTACACACCAGGAAAAATAGAGAGGTTACCTCATTTTCCCCAATCCTAAATAACCTTATAAACTCACTGAAGAAATTAATTAGCCAATATTTCTTGAAAATTCATAACAAAGTTTCCATTTTTCCATCAGATAATTCCTTAGTGCATTCTGGTTTTCAACTTCCTTCAAGTCTGGATCATTTTGATGTGTGAACAGACATTTTGTGTTTCCATGGGCAGTTTCCACAGGTTCAAATATCTTATGTAATTGACATTTTTCTGCTTACAAAAGCTGTCAAACTTTAAAGTAGCAGTTGATTGATAAAACATGGGATTTGTCTGTAATTTAACTTCAGTGTTGGGGCTTATTGCTTAAGCTCCGAATACTCCTCTCTTCAAAGTAACTTGCATTCAGGAGGTTTGGGGATTTTTTTTTTTTTTTTTTAAAGTATCTATGCTTTAGGTTACTTTCATAAAATAGGAAAAAAACCCACAGCAACTGTCTTTTCCTTTTCTTACAGGTAGATTTCTTTTAAAAATTTGTTTCCACTTTAAAATTACTACTTTCCAAGTACAGGAGTGTAACTTGACTTTAAATTCAAGTCCTCCAAAAAGTCATCTTAATAAGCATTCAGCAACATTTATCCTTTCCAATATAGACTATAAAATAAGAAGAGAAGAAAGCACTGAGGACAGCACTGATGTTTGCAGCACCTACCAAGGACAGAAGTTATATGGGCCATAAAGAAGGCAGTGTGAATGTTTTTTAATAATAACAAGCCTCACAATGGTTACAATGGGACCATTTCTTCCAGTTATGAGAAACAGAAGTATGATCCTGAATTTCAGCAGAGCACCATCCCAGTTACCTTTGTGTGGGGCAGAACCTGGATGCATGAGATGAGCTGGATGAAACCATTAAGTGACAGAGCTGCCAAGTATGCTGGGTTGCACCCATCCTGGGAGGGAGAGGGTTGCGAGAGCCCTGCTCTCCCTGGGAATTAAGGAAACCCAATCCCCTCCTCCCTCCATCCCTGCCCCCCAACAGGGGTCCCCACAAGTCTAAGTTAGTCTGTTCCACTCTCCCTTCCTGTCCAGCAAGACTATAAAGGGGAGGGTACGGTAACCATTTTCTCTCTTTTGCTTCTGCCTCGCCTGAGCTGCTGCTGGCTTCCTGCTTCTGCCACGTGGTCAGGCCCGGTCTTCTCCCTGCTGCATCCACGTTTCTCCAAAGGACTGCAATCCACATACATCAGGGGAAATACAGGGCCATCTGAACTTGGTTTTATATATTTTTCCTATTCACCCTTGTGAACCCTTCCTGTTATTGTTATATCTATATATCTATTGTTTAAAGAAAAAATTTACTTCTCTACTTCCAAACTGACTCCAAATTATTTCTTGGTAGATTTACCTCCTCCCCTTTTCCCTTGCCCCCATTTTTTCCCCTTTTCTTCCCATTTTTTTTACCCTATTGGGAAAAAGGAAGGGGGAGCAGGCAAGGAGCTCTTAAATTCCAGTTAAGGCTCAAACCGCAACACCAAGACTGTGCTCTACCCACAGCCAGACAGATCTCCTGTGGAGATCACCTCCAACAGGCTTTTCCTCTCCCTTGCCTAACCCCCTGTGCTCAGAGATGGCTTGAAGCCACTCTGTCATAGTCAATCTGTGCTTTTTTACTCCATTGTAACCAGAATTAAATTCAATTGTTCTGAACAGGGATGGATTAAAGCAAGTGCCATTTTTTTTGGCTTCTTGTTGTTGTGTCATTTTGGGTTTTTCAGGGTTTTTTTTACTTGTTTGCCTTTTTTTTTTCCTTTTGAGTCACAGCCCTGATACAGTAATTTCACATGCCTTTGGTAGAAAAAGTGTTCTTGCTTTCTGAAGCAGTTGTTTTTTCAGTGACATGATTTCCTGCAGGGGTGTTTTAATTATTGTTGGTGTATCACCTAACTTAGTTATGTATTGCTTTGAAGTTGTTCTTTGTATCTGACAGTAAGAGGATAGAAAACAAACATGACTGTGTTTATGCTCTTCCCCTTACCCTACATTGGCTTGATGAAGCCCTTTGGATTGCACAAACACAGGGCTGATGGAAAATGTAGGTCCAAAAGAAGAGGCCAGACAAAGCACATGTACCTGACACCTTTATAATGGTAGATGTTTTCTCTTAAGCTGCCTTTGTGAACAATCAAGCAGAGATCACATGCATAAACACCCAAATGCCAGGCTAGGCCCTGAAGACAGAAAATTACTGAAAACTTAGGAGTGCACCCATGTCTTAAATGTCTGTTCCCTGCTGAAAAAGAAAAAGTAAATTAATAAAAATAAATCACTGTTCCTGAACTAGTACATCAGCATCATACTGGATTATGTGACCTCCTTCACTGTGGTAGAGAGGTGACATTTGAAAGCATCTGCATATAAGTGATGATTGCATGAAGCTATATTCCAGCCATTTGCAGAACAGAAGCAGGGAAAGCATCCCCTTTGTATAGCCAGGGTTGAAGGGCTCAACTCTAGCCAGATGGCAGCAGAGTATGCACAACATACAAGGGGCTGCTAAAGCCTGTCCTAGACTGTCTCCTGTTACTTGGATATTTCTAGTGGATTTAAGTATCAAGGGCCAGATGATGACATCACTGCAATCAACTTTAGGCCTTTGCTTCAAACACAATCCACCTATCCCCCATCCAGGCAATTAGTTAAGATCCTTAGATATTACAATACAATACACCAGGCTGAAAGAGACCTTCAAGATTGTGTCCAACCCATCAACCAATCCAACCCATCAACCAATCCAACCCACCTAAACAACTAAACCATGCAACCAAGCACCCCATCAAATCTCCTCCTGAACACCTCCAATGATATTTAGATTTTTTTTTTAAAGTTAATCACCAGATATAATTTTTCTTTTTCAGAAAGAAAATATGTGACTCCTGAAAGACAGTGTGACAGCAGGCAGAAAAAACATTCCAAATTATCTGCTGCAGTCTGTGCACAACAAGGCTGAAAACTGAGGTATTCATTTTAGGAGAACCCTCCCTTATCTTCCATGAATTTTAATGATTTTAAAGTCAGATAGATGTCTTGTAGGTTCATCCAGATCTTCTCCCTACCTAACAAAGGCACCAAGAGAGGGTACCATATTAATAACTTCTAGCAGAATCAGTTATTAATGGTTTCTTCATTAACAGGGCAATTTCAGCCCCATTCTGACTCTCCCATTGAGAATGCAAGTTCTCATCTTTCAAAAGCAATCTGAGCAACCCATGTAAGGATTTTAACATTTGTGGCTTGGGAAATTAAAGATGAAAGACTTCTAAGACCTTTTACTTTGTTTTCTCAGTTTTTGTTTTAGGGCTTTTGATTTCCATGTGATTTTCACCACCACAGCTGAGGTCCCAACCTGGGAGCTTTAAATGGGATACTAAATGTCATTTTTACATTTGGAACTTCAAGGAAGGTTCACAGTCCTGCATCTGGGCTATGCACAGCCAGAAGGACCGTGGTTTGTGTTTTGTTTTTTTTCCCCCTCCATGCTGAGGAAATGCCTTAAAATGCATCTACACCATTAAGCAAGAATTTAAAGAGCTTGTGGGAAACAAAAGTCCAAATACCCAGGAAAAAAAATATCTACCCATCTCTCCACTCCTGCTTCCCAAGCTTGCACACCTGCTGTTTAACAGGAGGATGCTTGCACATTCTCCTGTTTGCTGGTCTGTCTGCCTCCTTGTTTGCTAAGGTTTGTTTTCAGGTTCAAAGCCTTTCCACCAACCCTCAGTGAATAAACCTCATAAAAGAGGAGGACAGGAATCAGCTCCTGGTGCCGAAATCTTTCAGCTCACATGCTGCAGTCATACTGCCTGCCCACGCTCACAGCCACGACAAGAAAACCGTACTGAAACCCTATTGCTTCAGATCCACAACAATCTTTGAACCCAGACAGATGTCCAGAGATGAAAGGAGAAACGAAGTTGCCGAGTTCCTTCCCTGCCATGACAGAAGCATGCACACAAGTCAACTACTTCCTATGGCCAGTTCCACCCTCTGAAATTCTGAGAAAAAAGGGGGAAAAAAGCTCAGCTAATGAGAATTGCAGCACTGTTCTTGCCACAGTAGGTAAGGTTGCATTCATTATAAATCTCCTTTTCAAGGTTTCTGTCACTCAGCCATAAAAAATCATACTGGTTTGAAATTTAGCATCCAAGCTTTCTGCCCAAGGACAATATTTTTGACAGAATTTGGAAACAATTGGTTTGGCAAAGAGCATCTGATGTTCTAAGGAGTGCAAAAAAGAATAGTGGTTAGTGGTGTCAGATGCTATTATTTTATACTCTTAAAAATAACAAATTTACGTTCTGTGGTTGGTATTACTCCATAATTTCCTCTGAAATATTTGGCCCATTCCTAATAACAAACTCCTACAAATTGCTAACACCTCTCTAAATAGAAAAATAATAGCATTCCTGGGCCAAATCATCAGCTGCTGTAAATTAGCTAGTGTCATTGCTGCCCATTTCCAACAGCTGAGGTGTTGGCTGCAGGTATTTAGCAAAACTCACTTTTGGTGTGTGCATGTGTCTAGCTGGCTCCATTAGTCCTTAGCTGGGCAGTGCTGAGGAATTTGGAAAGCAGATGGTTAGGTAATGTCTTCGGGATCTACCAGAAGTGATTCTGCTTGCATCAAAGCCTGTTGCTAAGCATTGCTTGACTTCATGCACTGAAACCAGCACCTCCACCTAGAATGCATAAAGTTTTCTTGGGGAGCACTGTCACACCAGGAAGTTACGCTGGCCATGTCCAAACCCAAATTTAAGTCAGGCTCCTTTAGCAGAATGACTCATACATGTTTAGCTTCTCTTTGTTTGCCTATTGAGAAGCTAGTATTTGATTCATCATCAGCACACTTCATGGAGGACCATATATTTTGGAGGCCACTACTTTCCAAAGCACAGTTACTGAAGGGTATTACTGCCAGAAGTTGTTTTTCCAGGGGGCAGACATAAAGACGAAGTCAGGCATTTGCTTTTGAATTCATGCAGCGTTTGTTTGGTTTTTAATTAAATCATAAATGTTATGCAGGGCATTTAAATATTTTTGGAGAGGCCAATCACAATAAAAACCTGCTCACTCCTTCTCCTTGTACTGACACAAATGATATTTTCTTACTGAAAATTGGTGCTTGGATGAATGAGTATTTTGGAAATGCTTTGGTAAGCTCTGAATAACTTAGCAGTTCCTCTCCCATTTGTACCAACCTGCTGAGAGAAACACACAGACATTGTATACACATTGTACACACATTGTACCATGCTACTGTAATGGTTTATCAAAGCACTTCTGCCTACTCCAAGCCTTCTGAAGGTAATGGATTGCTCCTACTAGAAAGCATTCACCTCCATATTTCCTTCTCTTTGCTATGCACTGTATATTTGCACATAGACTAACCGTCTTTCCTTGCAGGTACAACATTAAAAATCAAATGGGACAGAGCAACTGCTCTGGCACATTTGGGAAGATTCCTTGCAAAGCTTTCCAGTTTTCAAACACACTCTTCTGCCTGCAACAAATGCTGTTGTCTGAACTCAGACCTCTCCTTTTTCCACTCGCAATGGCTTCAGGGTGGTCTTTGTTGTTTGCATTTAGCAATTTAGTAACTTCACCTGGCCAAAAGCAGAGTGAAGATGGTGGATATTAACCAAAAGTATAAGATTAAAGAAAAAAAAATAATAAATCTTTGTGCTGTGAATGTGTCTCATTCATGTGTCTTACCAGTGTATTTGGCTTGTAACCTGAAGGCCTTTTGTGTATATACCGGAGAAAAATAACATATTTTTCTTCCTAGTTGGGGTAATTTTAACCATTAGAGGAAAAAAATATAGCTACTTCTGAATCCCTAAAATTCAGTGATTCCTTCTGTATATCCTCTCAACTACCTCAAGTTTAATGTCTACATTTAAAACAAGCATTACTTGAATAAACTTGAAGAGCAGTAGGAAAGATTCACCATTACCAGGTATGGGTCACTTAGATCCTCATCTAAAATGCACACTGTTAATGCGCTTTAATCCTGAACTAAAATTCTCTGCCCCATCAGATCCCCTTCAAGAACACCTAGCTAATATTTAGCAGGGACAGTTTCAGTGATGGAATGCTGAAGTTAGCATAGTTGCATGTGTACAACATGGAAAACAACAGCCAGAGGGAGGCTGATCCTCTCATCATGGCCACCTATTAAGTGGCCACAATAGCCTCCTAGGTTTAAAATGCTACAAGTTTACAAACTAGCTTTCCATTTCAAGGTTGCTCATCTAGGTAGGAGAGAGACAAACAAGGAGGCACCAAACAATTACAATTAAAAAAATAAAGAAAAAAGAAAGAAAATCCCCCAAAGTCTTGAAAGTGATCATCTGAAAGCAGCATGGAAAGAAACCACTCCGAGAACAGGTTAAAATTTCAGTGATAAAAACAGCAGCTTTCTGCTTTGACACAGCAGCTATAGCTTGTTCCTGTCAAGGTGGTTTTAAAGTAATTATTTTGGGTCACAGCTACAGAAAGCCCCTCTCAGCAACTATATCAGATCCCTGTTTGGCTTTTCCTAATCCCTGTAACAACAATGGCAGGCTCCTAAAAATATCTGGGGGGAGGGGGGGGAATAAAAAAAAAAAAAAAAAAAAATCAATCCATTACTTTCAGAATAATATTTGTAGATTCCTTATTTCTCTCTGTGATACTATCACATTTAATTGTGAAAGTCAGGCTAAGGTTTTCCTTGGCATCTGTATCTCCTGTGGTGTAGGGAATAGACATTTTGGGTTTCCAACAGCTGTGGAGAAGGGCCTCAAAAATTACATCTTTTATCAACAGTGTTTCCAGAAAAAAAAACATTCCATGAAAATAACATTTACTTGTCTTAATAATGTAAGCAGAAATTAAAGTGGAGAACTCCCTTCTGGCAGGATTTTTGACAGTTACCTTCATTTTCATCATTCCTTGACTGCACATATCTCCTTTAAAGAAAGGAATACAGTTTCCACTTCAAAAGGAAAAAAAGACCACAGGAAAGGAGTGCAAGAAAGACCCTGCAATGTAAAGTTTCATTGACTAGAATATTTCATTGGAAGTTTACCTGCTCTAAAGGCCAGGTAGAAAAGGCATCTTGGAGAGTATAAGGGAAATGTTTATAGTACATTCAGTAGGAGCACAGGTCCGGGTTTTGGCTCAAAGTGTTCACACTGAGCTTTCAAATAAATGTGTATTTAGGCAAAGAGAAGGGATGGGTACAAAACTATACAGCATATGTATATATTAATGACTTCTCCCTAGTCAAAATAATAGAAAATAATTCAGGAAAAGAGGTATCAGGGAGTGATAACCTGTCACTGAGAAAATGGGTCTCAGTTCCCATGTTATCACTAATGCTGCTGTTAATGGCAGAACAGTTTTCTCTGCTAGAGCTAGATCTTTTCTGTGCCAATGCTGTATGAAAAGTTAACTTGTGAAGATAAAATAAGGTCTGAATTTTTGCTAGAATGATGCATTCAAAAATCCTTGCTTGGCCACTGAAGGATGAGATTGGCTTACCAGTTGCAATTTTTAAGTAGGGCAGATTTATGTTCGGTTGGGCTCTATAGTACATTTTCAAACATTTCTGTGTAGCCACGAGGAACAGAAACCTCAATATAGAAGTACCAGACAGAATTATGTATCAGGGTACTGTACTGATTATTTCAGACATGGAGCTTGGCTTCCTCCCCAAAGCACTGCCAAGCTCCAAAACAACCTTCTGACAGCTCCTCTAAAGTGTGGAGAGGGGAAGGTGTTTCTGACTGCAGCCTAGCAGGACTGTGCTGTGCTACTTCAAAGCCACATAGATCCAAATGGGAAAGTGAGCAACTCAGAGGAGAGTGAAGAAAGAGAGAGACAAGGACATGGGGGTCTTACCCTGCACACAGCTTCCAGGCAAACTGGGAAGCTATCCTGGACTGTTTTAATCCTCCCTCAAGGAAGGGGGATTGCAAAATAGTAGATATTTTAATGAAGAAGACTGATGCAACACAAGAGTATGTTGCCAAGGTTTACCTTGAACATCAGATTTCAGCTCAGATCACACCTGACATGCCATGGCCTGAGGAATCCTGGTAGGAGGTGGCCACCTCTACAAGACTGGGAGTCCAGGACCCTGCTCCACCCACAGGAGCTAAAGGAGTAGAAGCTTTTGCCCCGGCTTAGCTGGCTCTTCCTATTTGTGTAGCCTTGCTTAGTTACCCATTGAGATCTCAAACCTCTGGTGATTGGGAGCACCAGCACCACTTCACTCACCCTGTAGAATAGCTGGAGTGGAAACCCATAGCCTTTTCCCAGGAGCTTTGGGTCACGAAGGGGCAACCAGCCCTAAGTAGTTTAGCGGATGTACAATCCTCTGCACAGAAGCCCTTTATGTGAAATCAATGAACCACTGGCTGTTTTAAATCTCAGACAAAATACAGGAGAGTTTGGATTGTGGTTTGAAAAGAAAACTGAAAGGAACGTGTTGGAAAGGGAGCATATCTCACCTAACAAGATCTCTGTGAGTGCTGGGGATTAACACACTGTTTGCAATTCCTGCTGAATACTAACAGCTTTGTTGCATGGCTCATGGCAAGCCCAAGAAGCTTTGTAGTTTCACTGCATGATTTAAAACATTAAAACTCCTTATGCTCTTGAAAAAAGGCCAGTGTGAAATGACCTATCTGACTTGGCTTTGGAGTGCCTGATGCTAGCCCAGTGGGAAAACCATTAGGAAATGGATAGTTTTATGTTGTTCCTACCCTACAGGGTGCTAGGCACCATCTTCAGGCAGCAATGTGGCTTTATGCTACCCGAGGAACTTCCCCCAGCTCTTTTTATCATGCTCCCATTTTACCTCACATATTTACAATTTCTAGCAAACCACAGCCTCTGCTCTTCTCCCCTTTCTGAAGGGCTGGGATCCAACTAGAAGCTGGTTCACAAGGAAATAAAATGAGGAAAGGAGTAAGCTGGCAGCACAATCCCTTGGCAGGTCACCCTGGAGACAAGGCTCCCCTCTAACTCACAGCATTGCAGAGTTCAGATTTCAAGGCGATCACTGTCCCAGTTCCTGCCAATGCACCTTGCAAAGGCACATCAGTGCTCTACCAGAGGATTTTTCAGCTCAGCTGAAAATGAGATGGCTTGTTTTGACCCACAGCTGTGTAAAGCCTCACCAGATAGCTATGCTATCTACAACATAAACCACCATGAACTAAAAAGAGACTAACTGTTCCCGGAAGAGCTGAGATTTTAACTCTAGGTATTTACACTGTTCTTTGCCATAGATAAGGAATTACGATAAGTGCTCTACTGACTGCGTTAAAAACAAACCCAACCAGGTGGTTTACAAACTCAAGAGGTTTCTCAGGAAGGAGCTGGGAAAAAGTTTTGGTATCTTACAAACAGGGAGTAAGACTAGTCTTATGGGACTCTAGGCAACTCCCATAACTCTGGATGACCACAGCTCTCAGTGCTGCAAGAACACAGGTGATTGGAAGTTAAATAATAACATCAGAAATACCGCCAAAACTCATTCTATGGAAACAAGGACATTTTACAGAGAGAATTTCAAAATGATGCCCATCTTCTGACAACCAGGACAGGTTCTGGGGAAAGCCACTGTGCTGAACTGAGGGAAACTGCCATGTTTTTTGGGGGACACCAGGTTTCCTCACTCTCATATCTCCATGGCATCCTCACCACACACATGCTGTCTTGGAAGTGGCAATTCTAGTCCTATCAACCTTCTGGCTGTAAGACTCCCACAGATACCAGGAACAGCAGAGATTCGGAACAATGTTTTAGTCTTGTGAAGTGGTCATTACCATGGAGGTGTTTAGGACAGCCTGAAAACATGAATCAGGTTTTGTAAAAGGTGCAGAAAATTTCTTGCTCAGGACATCTGGAGAGAAGGGAAAAAAAAAAAAAAAAAAAGGAACAGATTCCAAAACTCAACTAGCTGCAGCCAGGCCTGCAGGCAGCCCTGGAACTGACCTCTCCCCATCCCTCCTGGATGATGTCCATAACTATTGCAGGTAGCCATCTGCTCCATTGAAAGGTGTAGAGCACATTCTACTCTTTCCTGCTCCCTCCCCACAGCCATATAGTAATTTAGCTCTCAAGTACTTGTCTCATCTTTGGGTGGTGCTGATTTTAATACTACATTCCTCTTCTTTCCTGGCCTGTGCTCTTCTGTTTTCACGGTGGAGATAGCATCAGCTCCACAGATCCCTCATGGCACATACAGGGATAGCATGTGCTTTCTCACATTTTTGTGTTTTGTGATGACACTTTCAGATGTTGCCTGGCACAAGAGTTTTGCTTATGGTTTGAGCACCTGTGAGTAGCTATTATGTGAATCATACGATGTGATTTTGACTTAGTTGAACCGACCTACAGCCACCCTAAAGTTATGTCCTGATTCTAGGAATCTTTTGACATCACACAGGTTTAAACCACCCATCCTGATATCAGAAGATTCACTTTGGACTTTTGAAGGAGGCCTGGAATTTCATGCCCAGCCTCCCTGATTGAAGCGCTTTGCAGTGAGCAGTAGCAATGCAAATACTCCTGGTTTTACTGCTTATGCAAAAAAATCCTCAGTTTTTCACAGTGTTGTGCATCAAGCAGCATGACTCATATTTTTGACTCCACCCAACCCCTCCTTTTTTTCCCTTTTAATTTTTATTTTTAATTTTTTTTTTTTCAATGACATTGGCATTTCTTTGGGAGACATGTTACTGCAGAAGGGTTTAAGAGACCCTCCTCACTCAGAGCCTTGTTTGCAAGTGTCAGCCCCAACTTGGAGTTCAACCCTCAGTCAGAAGAGCAGTAAAGCTGGCAGGCTTAAGTACTACAGGAATGCTAACATCGCAGATCTGAGAGAGTTAATTTGGTCAGAATGCACTCTAGTAATGTTTATGTTTAAGATAAAGTGCCTACAATGTTGCAGCTTGCCCTTCTGACCCCATTTCCTCATTCGCGTGCAGCTCAGAGAAAGTGATACTCAATTCCAAATCTTTGCTTTTATTAGCTCCCAGAAAGGGATAGGATTTCATCCCAGCCTTATCTCTGTTATAAACATCCTGTTACCATCCATATCAGGGGGATATCTTTGGGAAAATGATTAAATACGTTCCACCAGACACAAACAGCATCCCCTGATTGGTTTTGCACAGTATGCGGTGATTTTGCGCGTGTGCATGTTGTCAAACAGCATGAGCCTAATTGTTCCAAAAGGGGTGGAAATTTTACATGCAAGCGTGAAAACATGTGGGGCCTCTTCCATGGAGTAATGCTATCTGTGCATTTAAAGAAATGGACTTAAGTGCCATATCTAGTCCCAGCCTTGCTCATATAGCTCTAAATTGTCATTCTTCTACCTTTTTGTTAACTATTGCAAACCACCTCTGGTTATTGAAGCCACAAGCAAGCACAACATAAGCAGTGGTGCTTCTGCAGCTCCACACTGATTTCAAGATCTAAAAATGCTTGGCCACATCCTTGCAGTAAGTAGCATTAACAATATTCACTTCATATCCCTAAACACACTTCAGCAAATAGTTTTATAAAGTGCTGTATGATCTAAAAGATTAAGTCCTGAAGGACACCTTCCTCATGTCCCATGAGTTACCAAAAAGTATTACTGTGCTGCAGCAGCTTTTCAGTCAAGGTGCATATTTGCAAACTCCAGATAGAGTCCGCAAGAGAGGTTGAGAAAGCAAGTCTATCTACACGGTCCAGCAATATATGTATGTGGTACTTCTAAAAGCTTCTCTACCTATAGTCTGTTCATCGCAGAGGATTCACAAGTGAAGAAAACCCTTACCAATCCCCACCCAAAAGCACTTTCTCTGAATGTTCCTGTACATCATCAGTATACAGTATGAAAACAAAATACCTGGTAATGTATTAGACCCAGCATGTGGAAAACTGGACATACTCAGGAGTGTAAGGTTGTGATGTCTTAGTCTTAAAGAGGTTGTCTTTTTGTTATTCGGTGGTAACTGACAGCACATGGAGACTGAAAGAATGAGAGCAACAGGTTTGCATGGAGCATGCTTATATCCAGAGACTCGGTCTGCTGTGGCTATATCAAGTGCAGACACACCAACTTCTTGTGACATCTTGCCATCTTGTCTAGCTTTTTGGCACTGAACCAGGACACTCACCCTTTGGTTTCTTTATAATAGTGATCTGGGCCAAGACTGAAACTCCCATATGTCAAACACTGAACGCTTGAATTCAGTCATTCAGGAAGATATTTGCATTGTCACAGAAGGCAGGTAGAAAAAACAGTTCTCCATGATTTTGTCAGAGCTGGGTGCCAAATCATGCATCCCTTCAATCACAGAATTGCCTGGTTGGAAAAGACCTTAAGATGATCAAGTTCAGGCACAACCTAATGTCTCCCAGAACACAACTGTTAGCTGGATGAGGAGCTTAGGAACATGGCCCGTCTTAAACACTTCCAGGGATGGTGACTCCATCACTTCCCTGCATGGCCTGTTCCACTGCCCCTTTTGGTGAAGAAATGTTTACTAATATCCAATATAAACCTTCCCTAGTGTAACTTGAGGACATTTCCTCTCATCTTGTCAAGTCTTACCTGGGATAGGAGTCTGGCCTCCACCTCATTACAACCTCCTTTCAGGTAGTTGTAGAGAGCAATGAGATCTCCCCTCTGCTCCTCGTAAGACTTGTATTCAAGACCTCTCACCAGCCTCATTGCCCTTCTCCAGACATGTTCCAGCACCTCAATTTCCTTCTTATAGTGAGTGGCCCAAAACTGAACATAGTGTTTGAATTGCAGCCTCACCAGTGCTGAGTACAGGGGCATGATCACTTCCTTACTGCTGCTGGCCACACTATTCCTGATGTAGACCAGGATGCTCTTGGCTTCTTGGCCATGTGAGCACGTTTCTGGCTCATGTTCAGCTAGCTGTCAACTAGCATCTCCAGATCCCTCTCTGCCAAGCTACTTTCAAACCACTCGTCCCCAAATCTGTAGCACTCTGAGGTTTTTGTGACCCAAGTGCAGGTCTCCTGTTGAATGCCAGTTGACTTTAGCCCATTTGATCCAGTGTATCCTGATCCCTTCCATCCAGCAGATCAACGGTCCTGTCCAGCTTAGTGTCATCTGCAAACTTACTGAGGGTACACTTGATGCCCTTATCAAGGTCATTAATGAAGACATTAAATAGAATTGGCCTCAATATTGAGGCCTGTGGAACACCACTTGTGACTGGCCATCAACAGGATTTAACTCCATTCACTACCCTCTTTGGGTCCAGCCATCCAGACAGTTTTTCAGCCAGCAAAGAAAGAGCCTGTTTAGACCATGGGCAGCCAGTTTGTCCTAGAGGATGTTGTGGTGTGGTATTTTTTCATACATATTCATTGCATGCTATTGTGGATTGTAGTTCTGCTTTAAAATACAGCTTCCATTTGCTTCTGACTGAGCTGGTCTGGCAAAGTTAATTTTGGGGGGAGGGGGCAGAACTTCAACCCACCATATGTGGGGAACTGTGTTAAAGGCCTTACTGAAGTCCAGGTACCTGCCATCCACAGCGGTTCTGTCATCCACTATGTGTGCCACCTTGTCACAGAAGGAGATCACGTTTGTCAAGCAGGACGCTTGCATGTAAAACTATGCTGACAGGGCCTCACCTCCTCATTGTCCTGGATGTGTTGTTTGATGGTCCTTAAGATGATCTGCTCAGTGACCCTCCCCAGCACCGAGATCGGACTGACAAATCTGTAGTTTCCTGAATCCTCTCTACAACCTTTCTTATAGACATCACATTCTCCAAACTCCAGTCATGCGGAACTTCGCCACTCAGCCAAGACTGCTGATAGAGGAAAAGAGCTTGGAGGTCACTCTTGTCAGCTCCCTCAGCAGCCTTGGGTGGATCTCATCTGGCTCAGCAACAAAACAAAAGTGCTCAGCAAGAAACAGTACTCCTTGAGTTCAGCTCTACATTCCTGAGCAGATATCTGCATATATTTCTATATGATAAATACTGCACAGAGCTGGGGCTCCACCTATCTCCTCAAAATTCTGAAATCAAACTTAAACCTCGGTCTATGTGACTTTTATAGGTTGGGCTTGTCAGACTGAGTCCCATATTAATATATACTAGGAATTCAGGGCAAAAAAAGGCATGAAATGCTTACAGTTATTGGAAAATTACAACTATTTTGTGTTTAGGTTAAAAGGAATTCGGTTTATCCCTATTTATTTATATATCTAACAAAATTTAAATCTCTCTTTTGAAGTTTTATTTTTTTTGTATAATGAGCTGATGAGTATACAAAGTAAAAAAAAACAAAACCAAAAACAAAACCAAAACCCACAACAACAAACCATTTTCCTCTACGTTCTGTAATCAGCTTCTAATTACTTTGAATTTTGGAGGTTTGACTAAAACAAATAATTTGGGAGTCTAATAAACACAACCCAAAAGTGAAAATTTTAAACATAAGCTGGATTTTATATGGATAGATAGTTCAGGTTTCTTTTCAGTCTGAGCAAGATTGAAAGACACAAACCAAAATTGGGTGTTCTTCCAAATTTCTTTTCCCCTTTTGCTGGAAGCCATTATGCATCAAGAAGCTTTCCAGTTTAATCTTTTGATTTTAATAGCCTTTGTTTCTAATTAAATAATACACCCTCCAGGGGACAAGGAGTGGAACAGCACCTCTGTTCTCCATCCATTCCCACCTTTTCTTCTTGCTGAAGCAATACGATGCCTTATGCATCAGGGTATGACCATGATAAAGGAAAGTTCATCTTTGTGTAAACCTTGATACATTGCCCTGATGTCTAGCTCAACCCTGGTTCAGGCATGGAGGAGCACTTTAGGGACCATGATGGCTCCATCCAACAGCGGGGCTCATCCCACAGCTCCCAGCACTGCATAGTCAATGGTTTTCTGTACTGCCTGGAAAGGCTCACACTCAAGCAACCAAACAAGATGCTGATGGTTTGCACTCAAGACACCCTTTCTATGTGAAATCGCTACATGGCCCCAAATAACAGTGAAAACAGTACCCTTTGGCATCATTATTAACAAATCCAGCCTCCTTTGAAGGAGGAGGGTCAACAGCATGGGTTCAGAAAGGTAGAAACATGCTCAGAGGAGTTCATTGAGTACATGCTTATCTCCCTAACAGCCACTCCTCCCATCCACAAACAGGATTAACCTTCTCGAGCAAACACTGCTTATTTCCCTAGTTGGCATGTGGCCAGAAGATTTTGCCTTCCAGTCATGTGAACTTTTCGATTTGTGATTATTACAAGATGAGCTTACATGAAAATATTTCCCAAGATGAAGTGTTTCTATTCTCTCCCCCTCCCCTCCACCCCACAATTTCTGCTACAGCAAGAAGCCCATTTATTGATCAGCCAACAATAAACACAGGCTTAGAAAGTTAGAAACATCCTTTAAAAGCTGTAGTGACATGGTCTTCTATCAGATTTGCTCAGTTTAATTACAATTCCCTCAAACATTGCATCCCTTAATGCGTATTTAAACAGGTCTTGGCCTCTGGGGGTACATTTTCTAATGACCTTTGTTTTAACCCTGTCCGTTCCCTGATGCAAACAAAATGCTGCAAGTCATGAGATCTGTAGAAATAGGGGAACTCAATCACCAATTCCAATAAAAAGGGGTGAGGGGAATAGAATTAACCAGGTTGGAAAAGACCTTTGAAATCAAGTCCAACTTATCACCCAACACCATCTAATCAACTCAATTATCTGTCCAGCCTGTCAAGGTCCCTCTGCAGAGCCCTTCTACCCTCTAACAGATCAACACCTGCTCCCAGCTTGGTGTCATCTGCAACTTTACTGATGATTGACTCAATGCCCTCATCCAGATCATCAATAAAGATATTAAAGAGCATGGGGCCTAGCACTGAACCCTGGGGGACACCACTAGTGACTGCCTGCCAGCTGGATGTGGCACCATTCACCACCACTCTCTGGGCACAGTCCTTCAGCCAGCTCTTAACCCAGCAGGGTGCTGCTGCCCAAGCCATAGGCTGACAGCTTGCCCAGGAGTTTGCTGTGGTGTATGGTATCAAAAAGCCTGTCTGAAGTACAGGTAGACTACATCCACAGCCTTCCCCACATCCAGCAGGTGGGTCACCTGATCATAGAAGGAGATTAGGTTGGTCAGGCAGGACCTGATCTTCCTAAATCCATGCCATCAGGCAAGTGCTATGTGATTGCACTCAAGACAACCTGTTCCATAATCTTGCCTGGCACTGATGTCAGGCCAACAGATCTGTAATTCCCTGGTTCCTCCTTCTGGCCCTTCTTGTGGATGGGCATCATGTTAGCCAGCTTCCAGTCATCAAGAATGCACACAAAAGAGCAGATAATGTAAAAAGATCATCCTTTGGGGAAAGAAAGAAAAAAAAAAACACACACACAAAAAAAAACAAACAACAAAAAACCCAACCAAAAAAGAACAAAACACCAAACCAAACAAACCAAGATCACAAACCCAAAACAAACAACAAAACCCCCCCAACAAAACATGTCTTTTCCAGTATTTCCCTAGGAAAGGGTTGTTGCTTTATTTTTTACTTTTTGAGAAATTTTTTGTCCTTTTAGATGAGAATCTCTTGGTGAACTTTTCAATCAGACCTGAAGCCTGGTGGTCTCAATCCGTGTCAGATCTCAAAAGCAAGTGAGCACTTAATTTTCTAGGCATGTATTTAGCCTTCATCAATTTAATTGGGATTTAAATGTGCATTTAAGATTGGGATTTCCCAGGACTTCAACAACCAAAACTTTTCAATCCCACTGAAAACATTGAGCAAAGTGTCCTGTGTTGGCCATGTACCTCAGGAAGCTGATAAGAAGTACTAGGTCCTGGGATTTGGTGAGATGGAAAGTATTGTCAGTCTGCCTTTAGTCAGTCCTGGGAACTAGTGGAATGCAGGCTCTACATCTCTCAGCAGATTCTTTGCTAAACTGAAAACTCAAGTGTACTCTAGGGCGCAAATGAGACAGGCGAACACCACGATGCCTAGAGTTCAAGTGTGATGGATAGGATATGGGGATCTTTTGCCATCTGCTCAGCCCTAAGGTCTGGTTTGGCCAGATGCTGCATGGTTTGACTTATTCAAGTGACAAAAGGATTACTGGAGGTCATCCTCACCTTAGCAAAAAGCCTAAGCCCAGCTTTCTTCACAGGAAACTGCCTTCCTTTAAATAGCATGCTGATTGCAAACAAGAATGCACAAGAGTTTCCACAGATAGAGTTTAATGTGTGTATTTTAAACCTTTTTCCAGTTTAATATTTGGTCTCTGATCTACCTCTTCCGTATATTTTCTCAATAAGTATGTTTTGGTGTTCAACCCAAGGAACTGTCAGCCTGGGCTGGAAATGCTGAGGCCTGACATTTCTAGATTAAATGTCAACCAGATGTTTGTGCACTTCCTTTATAAGCCTTTCAAGAAGCTTCCCAATTTTGTATTGTGTTTCACTATCAAGGGAAACCCAAGTTCATACCTTACTAGTTTGGGCTGAGAGATTGAAAGCCTCAAGGGAGAAAGGAAATGACAGGTACTGGAGTGATAGGAATTATGATTCCAAACCGCAATCCACAATAGCCACTGTCCATCTTTTTTTTTAATATTTTTTCCCCCCAATGTGTTTGAAGTCTGACTGAAATAAATTAGCTTCACCTCCAGAAACTATTTTTATATAACACTAACATTTTCCCTTAGCCACTGAAGCAAGGGAAGTGCGGAATGGGATGTTGCCCTTCCTTAATCCTCCTCTCAGTCATGGTGCCAGAGGTGGCACTGCTTCTGACAATGGAGAGCGGGATACAGAGGAAAAACTGGAAAGAGATTTATTCATGGAAAGAGAAGAGAATGGAGAATAATATTGCAGCTGTAACCATCTTTAAAGCCCCCACGTGGGATGCAGGACGACACTCTGGGTTTCCTCTGCTCTCTCAACTCTGTGGAACCTTGCAAAAGAGAAGCTTCAGCTCCCACCCTGTATAGTCAGATGTGGAGTATAATTTTTTGGTGTGTTTGTTGTGCCTTGTATGGTCTTCACAGCAAAGAACTAACCCGTAGTATGCCTCTCACATGAACTGCAACAGGGCCTCAGGCAGAACTCTAAGTGCCAATGTAGTCAATAAATAAGAACATAAATAATACAGTTACAACATGTGGCTAAGAACTGGCTCTCATCCCAGAAATTGAGTGAACTCTTCTGTTTTTATTGGTTTAGTTTAATTCTAGTTTCTTGGTCAAAGTAACATTTTTTTCAACTGAATTTGCAATATTATGAAAGAAATCAACAGGGAGACCCAGACAATGACCCCACAAATGGGCCATTGTGAACACCTCCAAGAGGCAAGGAAGAGAGTCAGCCTCTCCCAAACCAGAGCCTTCACTTACAGCTGCCAGAATTCAATTTTCGGATGAAGCCTATCTATGGGGGGGACGACATACAAGACACATGGGGGCAGAAAGGGGCTGTAACACATGCATACACCTGCAAGAGGTAAAATTTTATGTAAAGACCACATTCTTACTCTCTGCACCAAGCAAGATCCAAAAGAGGTTGTTAGAAATAAGACCCCCAAGAAGTTCCCACTAGCTTGAGTGTTCTGCAAGAAGAAAGGTCCCCATTGCCTCCAAATCAGTCTGTGCTGATTAGCCAAGAGCTGGTTCCAACCCATGAAAATCCAGGCAAGGTTTCCTGCTGAACTTCATTACTGACAATGAGTTGCAATTCCACTAGACTCAGTAAATGGCTTCCAGACTGCAGCATGGTGTGACCATGGTCAAAGTCTGACCTTGTGTGCTTGGGTGGCAGGAGGCTGGGAAACACAGCAGGTGAAAACCTGGCTCTGCTGAAGTCAGTGGCAAAACTCTCACTGACTTTAGGTAGGTCTGGGATTTCACCCACTACATTTTTAGATGTCAGGGCATCAATCTAGTTTCAGATTCTGCTCAAGTCTCCCAGGTCTGTTTGAAGCCACTTGATCGAAGATCAGTGACCCCCCTCCACAGAAGAGATACATTGTCTGGCAGACTAGAAACAGCACAGTGAGCCCAGGAGAGGTTAGCAGGTTGGAGGACTCTCCATAAACACATCACCCAAAATGGAGCAGAAAGAGAAATCTGATAATTTAGAGCAGCTCCCACCTTATTAAGGGCTGGATTACTCTGCACAGTGAGGAGCTGGAGGGACACTGCTGAAGGCTTTTTAAAGCAAAAATACTTAATCACTGCAAGGGCTTGGTGACTCATTGCCCTATGAAAAGCTTCTTTTGACAACACAATGGCATCTGAAAGGAATAGATAAAAGAAATGCTCAGAATAAAGAGATATTGAAGGGAATAACAAAAGGAGATGAAGCCACCACAATTAATCTATCCACACTGTTACAGAACAATCCCACCACACAGTCTTTGCTTGACTCCAAAGACTGGGAAAGTGCTAAAGTCAGTTTATAATCCTGTGACAAAAAACATGGGCTGTATCCATCTCCTGCTGAAGGAAATTAGAGTGATTTTGGTGCAGCAACCAAGGCATTTGATTTTAATGTATTATTCTGTCATGGATTTAAAACTAAAATACTTTCTATGAAGTATGACTTCATAAGTCATGCCACGTTCCCTGATGAGAACCTGTTGGGAAATATCTACTCAGGACCAGTTTCGGGGGGATTGTTCTTTGGCTAGTGGCTCTACTGAAGAGCAGCGCAGATGGAAAATACACAGTGTTCGTGTTCACACGGTGCAGGAGAGAAGTAAACCTGGAGTGTAATTTCCCTGAGGTTTGCAAACTGTAATTTACTCCCAGCCAAGCCAGTTTAGATGGTGACCATATCACACACAGAATAAATAGCTATGTATTATGATGTTGGAGTATTTGAAGTGAAAAGGTTAACATCTAGTGCAGCTCAAACACGAACAGTATTGCCAGAGAACAGGCATAGCCCGCCATCTAAATTGCAAACCATAAATCTAATTGTTTACATCACAGGAATGGAAAATATGAAACTTATCCCTGGTAAGCCTTCCTCATTCCTAAATACTACAAATTAACACCTATCAGCTTCTAAGACAAGACAACAGAAAAACTGTAATGAGCCATGACCTGGTCTCTCATTGAGGACTCCAGACTTTGCTTCAAAAAAAAAAAAAAAAACCAAATTCTTTATAGTTAGCAAAAATTGTATCTGTTTAAATATCACCAACTGCACAAACACAGCTGAGCCTTTGCTACTTGATGCGTACTTGAGCAGAGATACACTGCCTGGTATTGTTTACAGATAATTAAAAGTCCCACCTGGAAAATCTGTCTCCTCAAATGATTTTCTCCAAACCTTACTTAGTTTTTGACTTCAGACCTCAACACTACAAGAGTTCTGTGTGTTTATAATCAACAACTCCAAAGACCAGCTTAATACATAATCACTGTAGCCCAACACATGCACACAGGCAAGAACATGCAGATTCAGAGTTCATCTTGCAAGGCAGGAGATACTGGAATGCTAATATGTATGATCAGAAAAGATTGCAGTGTGCTAAAATCATTTCACTCTTCAGGAACAATCTTGTCATCAGAACTAGAATTAGTTAGTATTTGGGGAAAAAAAAAAAAAAAAAAGAAAAAGAAAAAGGAAGGTTGTTGAGTTGTACTGCTAACAAGACCCAGGAAAACTTTCCTTCACCCCAGTCTCAGATATCTAGAGGTGTATTCTTCTCAGTGTTGTGCGAGTAGAAATCTCTGTGTTGGTTGACCATTTTCCTTAGCTTCTTGTATCAAAACAACAACTAAACCCCCAGAAATAATCAAGAGAACTCTCAAAACTATGTGCACCAACCTTGTCACAATGCAAGGATAAAATAATTCAGTAGTAACAGCTCAGGAAATGCAAGTACAGCTGAATGCAGTTTCCCCTGGAGCTTTTGGCCTAGGTATATCATGGCACAAGCTTTGTGCTACTGCCAGTCATCCTGGGGCCAGAGATGGTAGGTAGAGCTATAAACCAACAAATGCACACAACAGCAAAAAATATATGTTTTGGAGTACCAGTTTAAAAGCCAAGTTTTCCATGCTATTGTTGCTTTTCACTTGTGAAAAACATTCTCCTTTTGTTTCAGATTATCCATTTTCATTTAGCCTGGGGTGAATTTATCAAGAAGGAGGGAGGGAAAAAGGGAGAGAAAGCAAGGAAACACTTGAGAAATAGCTGAGCTGTTTTTAAAACTTTTTTTTTTTTTTTTTTTTTTTTTTTTTAAATTTAGGAGCAAACCAACCCCCACATGAATACTCCTACAAATTACTTTTTTATAACCTTTAAAAATCAAGTTAAAAGGACAGCAGTAATTCCCAGCAGGTATCAGGGAGACCTGCTGTTATTTGTGTCTAGCATGCAGACACTAAATCCCCTAGCCTTGTCCGAGTGACCCAGTGCTCAGCATGATGCTGAAGAGCAAACACAGAGCAACAAATAACCTTAAGACCTCACCATCTAAAGCAGACAAGCAGGGAATGAAGCATCACTGTTGCCATCTTATCAATGGAGAAATAACAGAGTAGAGAACAACTTGTCCCAGGTCAAAGAAGGAGCTGTTGGTGAAAACATGAGCAAACTCCAGCCCTTCTGAATCTAATTACATTATCTTCACTACAGAAGACAAGTTTTTGCTGGGTAGGGAAATTTCCATAGGAGCTCAGACCCATGTTCACATAAAATGCATTTCTCTACATGATTTGTGCATGAACAGTGAGCACATTCCTCAGATAAGCATCATGGGGCAGGATTGCTATATTTAAAGCAGATTATGCACATATTTTAACACACCTGCAGTGTGCAATCCTGTTACATCCCAGGAACACTATGAGGAACACTTTGTTTATCTACAGGAGCCTTACACAAAGGTAACTTTAAAGTCTACAGTCACCCATGCTCCAATGCAGACTCCACACAGACCAGACCTCTCTTGTGCTTCTTTCACCTGCTGCACTTAAGCTCTTAGCAGAGACATCAATAGAAGCAGACAAAAATCTCTTTCACGTTAATTCGTCACCAAAGAACCACCTATTCTAAGAAATGTTGCAAGATTGTATATGCCAAAGTTGTGTCTCCTCCATTGAGCTTTAGAAAGGACACCAATATTGTACCTTCTACAAGAGCTTGCGACTTCCCCACTGCAGCACAATACCTTAGAAATCAGCATCTGCTCCACACTTTGGTTTTGGTGGCAGGACAGGCCTTCAATCCACTTGTAGAAATAAAGACAAGAACTGTCTGCTGCTGCTGCTGCTGCAGGTGATCTTAGCACTGAGCACAAACTCCCAGCATTCCCTAGTAGATTGTCTTAAATGGTGTCACCTGCAGAATTTAGCTACACAGGACTTTCTGATGATTTCTCAACTACTCTGAGATCAGCTGCTGAATAAACACCAAATATCCCAGTTAGTTAACTGCATTTGCTCTGCTGGGTTAAACCCCAGACATTTCTCCTGGTTGCCATAGCTTTTCTTTAAGCACCATTTTGTGTAGAGATGTGTCCTGCACCTCTGGGATGTGAGTAGGTGCATGAGTGGCTTTTTGCATTGTGAAATGCTGCTATTTCTAAGAGAGCAGCAAGTGATCTAGGGCACCTCACGAGACCTACCACTCTCACTGCATGCTTCTGTAGGGAAGGATTGGTTTGAGCTTTGGAGGGCTCCTTGGACATCCCAGAGAAACTCCCTTTGAAATGCCTTTTCCATACAAATAAAATGAATACCCTTTAAAGCCACCTCCTGTTAAAGTACTGGAATATTACAACAACAGAATTGTCTGGAAGTGCTTATTTTCAAATAAAAACCACCATTGTGTGCTATATTTGAACAGAGTTCATATTTTAACCACTGAATAAGTGTAAATTTTAGAACAATCTGCTTTAAAAACACTGGTTATTTTTTCCTTCATATTTTTAGAAACAAAACTTCTTTTCTTCCCAAATTAGTTACACATCAGTGCAGATGACACAGAAAAATCTGTCTGTTAAAACATAGATGATATAGCTATAAATTCAGTAGCTCCTACTTAGCTCCAGAAATCTTGTAACAGGCCATCTTTCACCCACTGACTCATCAAAATATAAAAGAGCCTCAGATCTTCTAAGGCTGCCTGTCTGTACAGTAGATCACTATATATTAGTATTTCTGGATAGAATTTGTCCACCCTCTTCTTGTTTGGGGCAGAGAGTAAGGTAAATGAGATGGCTTATGCAGATGCTGACATGCTCTGAACTGGAGTTAAAGTGTTTGGACAGTAAAATACCCTTTATTTATAGCATGGTACTTCTTTCACAGTTCAGGCATAGTTCAGTCTCAGTCATATAAATAATATTCTGACTATTGTAATAGAAAAATAAAGTGTATAAACCTACTTATTATGCCAACCAGATAAGCCCTTTAAGGTCTGGGTAATTTATTGACTACACCAGAACATTTATGGGCTAATCAGCCATTGCTACAATGATAATGAATTTTATGGACATTGAAGAAATCGTGCAGATGAGCAGCTTGGCAAAACATATAATGTCATGCAGCTTTGAAGACCACTCATCCAGCACTTGTGAAATATAGCTCTCTCAGAGCTGGGGCTTTGCTGGCAGTCAAAACAGCACAATAAACAACTCCTGCCCTGCAGTGAGATGGGTTCAGGGAAGCTCCTGCACCCCAAACTCAGCCCCTCCTCTTGCCTGGCAAATATAAGACATGAAAACATTGTTTGTTTAGATAACAAATACTTGCCACTGAAGTGAAAAGGTACCAGTGAAGCAAACTCAAGGCTGCTTGGCCCAAAGACAAGTAGATTCCTAATTCTCACATATTTCAGGAATACATTAGATCCTTCATAAGATTAAAAAATGCTACATCAAGCCTGTTTGGGGGGGGGGGGAATTGAAGTTAGTCAAAAGAGGTAACTGCTTTGTTCTCTCAGGGTTGATGGTTTCATGGTAAGCCTTGAAGGTAAGGTAAGCCTTGAAGGCAAAATCTACTGCTGGAGGGTATACAAGTGGCTGCTATTGGGCAGTGGGAGGAGCATGACAGCAAATCTGTCCCCAGAAGGAAAAGAGGTCCAGGAAAACTGGCTCATTTTCAGGGACAGCCTTGTCCAAACTCAAGAATCATCCATCCCAACAATCAAAAGCAAGCAAAGGCAGCAGAACCCTGTGTGGATGAACACAGAGCTCCTGACAAAACTGAGACATAAAAAGAAAGTGCATAAGAGGTGCAAAAAGGGAGAGCTGACCTGGGAGAATACAACAGGACACTGAAGCAGGCTGCCCATGGAAGCTGTGCAGTCTCCATCCTTGCAGATATTCAAATCCCAGCCGGACATGACTCTGAAAAAATTGCTCTCACTGTCCCTGCTCAGTGCAGTAGTGTAGACATGATGATCTCCAGAGGCCCTTACAGCCTCAGCATGTTTGTGGAACTGGTCAACAGAAATTGCTGAGCACAGAGACGTGTGTGAACTGCCACACTACAGTTGTGCTGAAGGTGCCTGAATCAGAACAGTCACCCTCATTCACTTCAGACCTGGATCCCTCTCAGGAGGGTCAGTGTTTATGGCTTGTTTTTTTCTCAAGTGCAGACAAACGTGGGTGGGAATGCTCTGCCTTTTGCACAGCTGTCCTGTGGTCAGAGCTCCCAGCTCTGTGCATGGAGCTCTTTCAGGTCTATTTATGCATTTTACAATAAACAGTCTTGGGATAAAACAAAACAAAACAAAACAAAATATTCTTGGGAGTTGGGATGAGAAGCCCTGTGTGCTGCATCACAAATCCCTTTCCTTTCATCCCCTGGCACCATGAAGCTGTGCTCAATGCCACACTGCTGCTTTCTCAGGGGGTAAAGGGTGCAAGAGGAGAAAGAAACTCCCACCTTCTCTTTCCCTTCTCTTTCCCAAGGTATTCTTCTCCTTCATTCATAAGGAGCTCTCTGAATCCCCCATCTGAGCTGAGCAGAGGCCCTCAGCTTTCTCAGCTGGGCCTTTCTCAGCCAGGCCTAACCATACATATAATGGCACAAGCAGAAACAACTGGATATGTAAAAAACTCATCTAAAAGACTCTGCAATGTATTTTCTTTTCCTGTTTCCCTGCTTTGCCTTACAGCATGTCTTGGAGTGAAAGCAAACAGCTCAGAGATCTCTAATCCTCTTGCTACTGTTTCTACCTTGTTATCTCAGGGCAGGAGGTCTGGCTTTACAGACGCACATCACATGTCACACTTCAGTGCATTGATTCAGCAATAGCCTCTTCTGATTTCTGGGTGTCAACTGATGTTAGAAGTGGTTCCTGTACACAAAAAAAAAAAAAAAAAATGATAAAATGTAGCATAGTAAGTAGAAATTAATTTAAAGCCACTAAACCCCATCTGAAATCTTGCACTTCTAAGTTGACTAGATGCTCTGAGGTTTACTGGTATTTAAGTGCTGCAGCACTGTGCTGTCCAGATCTTCAGGGGTGTTTTTAAGGGTGTTTGACCAACTACAATTGTAAATTGAAGGCAAATACAGTTTTAAAATGCTTCTCAAACAATGCTTTCATTTATTTCAGCAGGAGTTAGCACCCTAATCATCACAGAGCTTTGAGGGTTTCCTCCAAATTAATCAGGAGACTTAAATCCTGAAATGAACTGGCACAAGAAACCTGAGACTCTGTCCCCTGAAGGGTCCTAGGTGCCTTCTGAAAATCTCCCTCTGCACATCCAGGAAAATTACCTTCATGCTTAGCAGCATAATCAGGGAATACCCAAATAAGTGTCATTTTGTCTCCCATAGTGGTACTGCAAGAGCAAGTCTAAAAGAGCAAAGAGTAAACCTCATCTTAAGCTAATATCTGTACTTTCTGGGCAAGAAACTTTGGGCCTGTTAATTCAGGTAGGTGTCTAATGATAGAGCTGATTAAAGACAAGAATATAATCTCAGAGTGGCCTCACCCAGTGCAGACCTCTACACCTGGGTTCACCTTCCAACCTGCCTTCATAGACAACAACAGAAGGCCTTTCAGGGGCTGAATTATTTGACCAGTTTTTAGGGTGAGCTGAACTGATGCTCAGTTCCTGTCAGCAGGCTGACTAGTTTCCATGTGGCTTAGAGAATCAGCCTCTGAAGGGGAATAAATTTAGGTGAGACAGACCTGACACTTTGGATAGCCCACCAGTCTCTACTATTGATTTTTGCACAAGTAACACCCATTAATAGATAACCTTTTGTCTTTGTATGTGTTTGCTTGGTGTCGGATTTATTGGGCCACCAAATAACATCAGAGTATGGGAAGAGATGGCTGAAATTTCTCGTGGGAATACCTGTACATCAGATGCAGCGACCCGCAAATACACATAAGTGTGTATGTGTGTGTGCTTGTATTAGAACAGAATTCAGGAAAAAGTAGAAATCCAATGAAATATATGTAAACTGTCAAAAAACATTATTGGAGATTTTGAGAGTTTTCCATTTTATTTCATTTTATTGAAACACTGAACATTAACGTTTTGACATTGTTACACCTCCCCCACTCTGGGCCCTGTTCCCCTCCTCCCCCCGCCCCTTTTTCTCCCCCCCTCTTTTTTTCCTCACTGGAAAACGCAGGGACGTTTGAAGTATTTTTACATGTTTTGATTGTTTTTCACATGTCCTACTGTTTTCCATTAAAAAAACATTGTAAAACAGGAAAATCCTAAGTGAAATATAAGAGGGTGGAAACATAGCTAAACCATGGCAATACCGCAGTTCTGTAAGGAAGCTGAAATGTTTTGGATCATAGAAACATCTATCTATCTATCTATCTATATGTATATATATATGTGTGTGTATAATTTTAAAAAGAAAATTAAATTTTTCCTATATGTTCTCTCAGTCTAACTGGACATGCAAACTCCTGCAGTATTTATCTCTTCCTAAATCAGGTATGCCATCTGCAAAGGTATAGAAACATGTGCTACAAATGGAATAGCATTAATTACAGTAATTTCCCCATGGCTAAAAGTGAGTCATGTAGGGCCCTTTATTCCCTTAAATTCTCTTCATCCTTTTCCTCAAATAGCTGAAGTGTGAATGTCGCCTGATGTTTCTTTTTCTTTGGGGAGCAGTTATAGCACCCATGACCCTTGGCTGTGTCTCTCAGATGTAGTCATTTTCAGTCAAGGGTAGTTGGCAGCAGAATACACTTTGTTCTGTATAGTGTTAAAAACGGGCTACTTTGTTTTGCCAACCTTCCTGAACTTCCTTTCAGTTCAATGAGGGAGTGCAACATTTGTATAAGAAAGAAATATTGTCTTCAATGGTAAATGTATTCCATGTGTGTTATAATTTATATTACGACAGATCTTTCTTAACTTACAATATTGTTATTCACCAACTGGAAAGAAACTTTATCAACTTTTTTCTTTCTTTCTTTTCCTATTTTTTTTTTTTGGCAACCATAATTTTTATTTGCGGAAATATGTGATAAATTTGAATAATAAATTTATATTAAAACTCCCATTTGTATTTGATTTCCTTCATAAATCTGGGTGAGATGTCAGCTGAGCGGTTCATACATAAAATACTAGAACAAACATTGCCTGTTTAATTGAAAAATCTGTCTTCATCAAGAACCTGGAGCTGAGCTTAAGAATGAAAGATGGAGGCTTTATTTAATGCAGTTCTGCCCTGACTGTCATGAATGCTGTCTTTTTCTTACCCCTTCACCACCTCAACAGAAATAGCAAAGCTCTATTCCCCAACTGATTTTAAAGGCAGAAATACAAAGTATGTAGAGAAAGAAATGGTCACTGGTATCTGTAGAGTGGTTTAACATACTTATATTCTGGAGCGTTAATCCTCCTACACTTAAAGGATGGCTGGCCCGGGTTCAAAATTTACAGCCAATGTAATAATCTTCCAGGGTCACCCCATGGGGTCATTCCTGCTATCATCAGAGGATGTAACTACAACAGTGAGGAGAGATAAAGGCGAAAGCAGAAAGGGAAATGAAATAAGGAGGCTGTGAGGCTTTCACAGACAAGGAAAAAAAAAAAAAAAAAAAAGAAGAGGGGAAAAAAAGAGTGCATTTGTGTTTTCAGAACCACTGGGATTTCCCTTGCTGAGTTAAAGCTCAGAGAGTGAGTGTGAAAACCTGCCAAACCAGTGTTCTCTGATCCCACCAGGCTTTCACAAGAGCAATTGCAAAGTTGGTCACGGTTTGAAAGGTAGGTGGGGGAATAAGTGGCCCCTGGAGCATGCAAGACCAAAAGCCGGTGGGATTCCCTGCACTGCCTTTGCCAGCCACTGGAGGTGAGCCAAACAGGGCAGCACCCCAGCCCGGAGACCTCTGCTCACAGAACGAGGGGCTTGACCTCACAGAGCTTCATAGATGTGCAGCAGGGGGAGGAGGACCCTCTTAGTTTGTTATACCAGAAAAAAAAAAAAAAATGCTTCTGTGCTTTTAAAGGTGTCTTCCAACCCAAAGCATGCTATGACTCTATGAAAGCGCTTAGCCTGATAATCAATAATTCAAGGACATCTCTGAAGCTATGGCAAAGTTCACATGAAAGTCTGTGTATAGGGCTTTTCTTTTCTGCACTCAGGAAGCACAGAGGTGGATGAATGAGAAACAACACTGCTTTTTATAGAGCAGTTGACAAAGGAGATAAAACCCTACTTTTCTAAAGCTAGATCCTCCCCAAGGCCTAACAAATAGCTCAAGGAGGGTGGAGGCTGTAGTGCTATGGGCAGGGAGGAGCTGTATCCAGATGTGGACTTTGCAGGCAGCAGACAGATTTGTGCAACAGTTTGAGCTGGATCAGGTCAGAGATACAGCCCTGGCATTCCTGCAGATGTGAGCAGCTGCCAGTGTGTTAATCCACAGCTCTGGAAAACTGAGTTCAATTTTTATCCCATCAGACATTTTCCCTGTCACCTTGCTCAAAGCACTCAGCTCTTCTGAACCTTGGATTCCTGCAAAATATATCTAATTTACTTTCAGCTATGATCCCAGGGCTAGCACTACAGAGTCAGGGATATTTGCACTGGCCTCAGTACTGCTTTGTGTCCAGCCTTAAGCAAAGGGACCATCTGAATAATATGGAGGAATCCAGACAGGAGAAAGACAAAACAATTGTCAAGGAAAACTAAGAAGATGCAGATTCCACTAAAAGCAAAATCTCAGTGTACACAGTGGTCACAGGAGTAATCTGATGGACACTAAAGTTTGGCATAACATCAATATTAATAATTGTAATATATTGCTTAGTCTTGTGGCAACTGAAAACTTTAATCTTCCACCTTTCTGAAGGAAATTCTGGAGCATTTCAGAAGAGTACAATCTTTGCAAAAGAAGGAGGTGGAAGCAGAGTGTCTATTTTAGCATGTCAAACCCTCCTTTGACTCAAATATCCCACACACTGTAAAAGTCCTAGTTGAGTGACATGTTAGTACATTAGAAATACAAGAACGGGGAACTGATGACTTCAACACTAATGCTACAACCAATGTAAAGGAAACTAATGAATATAAAAGTATAAAAAAACCCACCCAAGTATCAGGCTGTCAAAAAAAGAATATACTATATTTTTGCTGTGCACAAAAATGAAACTTGTATCAGCCTGAGCTCTCAAAGTACTGAGGATCGTGTCTTTCTCCACAGTAGCTGGAAATTCATCCAAGGTGTAAGACAATCTCATTTGTCTCCTGTTGTAAACTTGTGGCCCTAATGATTTTTCATGTAGGCATTACTTCTCCAGTGGAATCACAGCCCAGCAGTACCTTTCACCTTTCAGGGAGAAGCTAGGGAGGGAAAGGATGACTTGCGATAGAAATATTTTTCTTTAGCCAAAAAGATAAGGAATAAAAAAAAGTAACCACAACACAAATACTCAGCAAGAGCCTATGAAAACTGGAACGAATATTCTTCAACTCCTAAGCAAATTTGAAAATTAAAATGTCTCATTTTCAGGCTTGATGAAAACCAGAAACAGTCCAAGGAAAGAAGAAACTTTTTGTTATTTGCTTGCTTTGGCAGAAATGGAATAGTCTCTGATAATAATTTTTATGAACATTGTTTTTACCAGTCTTGCGCTCACCATCTCTTTATTAAAAACTAGGGAAGCCTCTTATTAAAAGACATTTGAGGAAATAAACTAAAAGCAAATCACCTTCTCTGTTTGCATGAGACATTAAGGGATAGTGGAGATGTAAAGGAGGTGGCTTCCAATCAAGTTTGGACAAAAGACTGTCATGTCACTGGAGATGAAATTCAGCTGGCTGCAGGGATTTCATCAGCAGTCTGGAGTCCCATTGTAGAGGCAGTGGCTACTAGCTGGCTGTTGGGAGTAAGGAACCCTGTCTGGGCATGAGGACCACACAACTGCTTTCACTTGTGTGCTTGAGGCTTTGTTCACTGACTAGCTCATGAATGAAAATATCCTGCAATGGTAGAACCCAGGAGTATAAGCCTTCAATCAAGTCTCAAGAATACCATCATAGACTAGGACCTGATGCTACAAATGGCTACCAATCATCCTGCCTCTCCAACAAGACATGATGCTCATACTCTTTCCAAAATATGAGTGGTTTGTTGTGCAACACAGCTCTACTGCACTTCTTACTGAGCACACGAACAGGTCAGTTTGTTCTCATGTATTACCATTTCCGACATACACTGGTATGTATACACACATATACATGTAACAAGAAAGTAAGAGGTTAATGCTGGCTCTGGAGGTTACTGACTCTGAAAGATACAGTGGCTGATGAGAGCAGTGTTAGCAGTTCACCATTTCAATGTGATACTGTAATTTATGTAGTGACCTGTCTGTTAACCCTGCCCCACTCTCACTGCACCAGCAGCAATTCAGGTTGAGGTGAATAACCTCCGTCATTGTCCTGGCCTGCCATGAGGTTTCTCATCTCAATGCCACACTTGAATGACACTCTGTCATTATGCTATATTTAGGTAATGAAAGGTGTAATTAGCTTTGTTCTGCTGCAAGCTGATCCAACCCTGTATGCATTATAAAAGGTAATAAAATAGGTGCACAGTTATAAAAACCTGAATAAGTATATTATTCGGTGTATTTTCATGAGCCAAAAACCAATGAAAGAACAGAGGGAAGGGAGCCCCAGCTGCCGCAGTGCCCAAACAGACCTGCCGTGAGAAGCCACGCAAAAAGTGCAGCCAAGGTATGCTGAGGCATCAGCAGAGCCATACCTAATCAGTCCCCTGCGGCTGCAGCTTTTATATAATTGATGGCATTTTGTGATGATTGCTTTCCTATTACAGTGCTGTATCTTATCTCCCCATTGTGAGGGCAGCAGCTTTATGTTATTGTCAGCAGCCCTCCAGAGCCAGCATTATCCCAAGCCCACAGCCTTTGTGGGGCTGTCGGCTTGTCATTAATTGTTCTGCCTGGTCTTTGTCTGGGACTTTGGCCATCTGCTTTATCGCACCCCATCAGCCTTTGGTAGGAATGAATGGAACTGATAATATAAAAGTCCTGGCAGGAGAGACATTGGGCAAGAAGCTCTGGATGCCAAAGTAGTCAGTCCTTGGGACATCACACATTTTCTGAGCATGAGTAATTCCAGTTGGGGAAAGGAGTTTTGCTCTGTTTTCAGAAGGAATGCTGGTATGTTTGTTATGGTTGCTGTCCTTACCAGCACATCCTCAGGGATTTACACCAGGTGAGCAGTGCAGCAGCTTTGGACTGTGTCCTAGCTTTTTAGGGAATATCCTCAAAGCATCATATATCTCCAAGACCATGGACAATTATAAAATGGCTCATGCACACTCCTGCACCCCAGCCATGATCCTGGCCATGAGCTACTCCTTAATTCCCCCTTGATCCCATCTGCAGCAAGACCAAGGCTCCACAGTGAAATATGCTATGAGAAAAATCCCGTCTTCTATACCAGAGGCTGATCTGGTATCTGTCAGTGGTTGGGAGCAAGCAAGAGGCTTGAGCAAGGATGCAATGCCCAGAAAACTCAGTCATCTGAGCCACCAGATCCTGGCAGGGCTGCTGATACTGCCAACTTGCCCACATATCTATGGTCCCATGAGCTCATGGGCTATCCTACTTTAGACACAGTGTCTCCAAGGAGAAGGGGAGAGGAGGCAACCCACTCACAGTACTGCTGCAACCCTACACAGAAGAACAGAGGTGCAAGTTCAACATGCTCCACATCTTGTGGCTCATCTGAAGAACTCCAGGACTTTCACATGCTTCACACGTTTGGAAGGGGCTACTCTATGACCACAATGTTTGTAGAATATGTAGGTTCAACCTCTTGTACCCACCTCACACATTGCTCAATGTATGTGGTTTCTCTTGGGTGTCTCACAGAGCACTCACCACATATGATGGGGGCCTGGGAGTGTCTGGCCCAGCATACACAGAAAACTCACCTCAGAGGAGCAAACGTCAGCATATTGTACAACATTTTCATGTAGTGGCCATGATCAAAAGGTTCATGGAGTCATGGGAAAGACACATCCCTCCCATGGACTCCAGTGGGCTTTAAAGCAGGGCCTGTGATCAGCAGTATATGAAGTTTCCTCACAAAAGTCTCCCACAATAAAGATGTTTCCACCTGATGCAGATGCTTGTAAAACATTTCTCAAGCAATTATAAACAGGTAATGCTTAAATTGCGTGGGAATATATCTACAGAAAGTGAAACAGTTCTGTTTTCTTTTCACTAATGACCAGGATTATGGGTGTTTGCTCCCTGGTGGGAAGAGGTTTCTCAAACATATTTCCTAAGTGAGGCAGGAGCTGATGGTGAATATTAGCAAAGTAACAAAGGTGAATATTCCAGTGACTGCTGTCTGGTGTTGCTGTGACCACCAAATGACTTGTGCAAACCTGTCCTTTCATCCTGTTTTACCATCACTTGCTCCTCTTTTTCTCTGGTGGGTCTCTAACCCCTATTCTGTTTGCCTATATTCAATTGCTTGAATGTAGTTCTCTCCTAAGAAAGAACTAACTCTCAGGGAAGCCTACCTGAACATGTTGCCCTATGGTAACAAAGGTAAGAAAGACATGAAAAAGAGCCCTTTAAAATGCACAGTAATTTTTAGGTGTTTATTGCTATTTTATATTTCTGTGTGGTATTTAATCAACTTTTCCAGTTATCTTATTTCCCCAGAGTACACTTCCTTTATCAAAACAAATCAAGTTTTCCTATCCTCACGGCCAGATGTCATATTCCAGGATATAGGAAAGTCCACAATGTAACTAGGAGCATGAACAGAGGCAGGGGGACACAAACTCAAAACCACCCCTGCCACTAGAGATTTCACCCAGGAATTAAAGGGCAGAGAGCTCTGTGTTTCTTGGGAGGGCAGAATAGATTTTATAATTATTTGGTCAGATCTTAAATCTCCTGAATTAGCTAATCTGAGGTTTAGGTGTCTATCCAGCAAAATCAACATACCAGCTACAAGCAGCCGTAGAGATGACCTTTTTTCCGTTCTCCCCAAAAAAGCTAGACAAACCCACAGTGAGATACTCCACATCTGCAAGCCCAAACCTGCTATGGGCCCAGCTGGACACAGCCTCCTCGCAACCTGCAGCAAACACCTCCTCAGAGCCAGAGTGTGACATTGCAGCTGCCCACACTTTCACTCAGGAATGCCTCTGGTCTCAGGAAATGATGGATATTTTCTCCTGATACTCCCCATGGAAAAACAAACACACACACCTTCTGACAGCCCTATAACCTGGCTACTACTGGGGGTGGGAAGCTGCAACCTGTGAGTAGAAAACTACCCTGCAGTTTAGGCAGGCATGGAGTACCCAGGGTGCCTGGTCTCATGAGCTGCTCTGCCACAAACTTCCTCCTCAATCCTGGGGAAGTTGCTTTACTACCACGATTTAGATATTAGTGGGAGTGAGATACATGAACATTTTTCAATTTGCTCTTTGTGAAGTATGTGTGATGGCTGGGCCCTGCCTCACAGGCGAGTTGTGAGAAAAATACAATATAGGGGGCAAGACAGTCACAGTCTGCTGGGATTTGGGCCACACACGTTCCTGAAACAGATTTCCTTGGGGTCAACTTTCTCTTAAGGTGGTATTTCAAAAGTTAAACATAAAGGGGTAATGAATTACTTCTTGGGATAAACCAGGTCCTTTGCAGTTCATAGTTTAGATATGTCTTACAAAGTTTTTAACAGGGCCAGCTCCTGTCTTTATTAAAAATGATAGTAATGTCCTGCTTGACTGGGTTGCTTTGCTCTTAAATGATATTGCCTATGAATACAATGAAAATGTGACATTTCGAAATAAATAAGTTCTTTCCAGGGAAATTTGGCTCAGGTGCCTGACAAATTCCACCATTCACTCAGTTTCTGGAATCTGAAGAATCTCTCCCCATCTTTCAGCTAGTATTTTCTTAAAAGTAACTATCAGGAGTTATCAAACACGGGGAATTCCCAAAGGGCCTAACATCCCAGCTGGATCAAAGTGTGGTGGTGATAAGATCAGTGACTGCATAAATCCCTATTCTGTGGAGGGTAGGTGGGCGGAAGAATAAATACAGTGGAGGCTGTGCCAGAAGCTAATGCAATACACTCAGCTACCCCAGATGCATTTTCCTCAGGCTTTGTCTGTCACACACTGTCTTCCCAGCTGCGGAGGGAGGAATTCTTCATTCGGAGTTAACCTGGCACTGGGTCACACTGACGCCTCTGCCTCACTGCCCAGACCTATGGATCCAGAAAAAGTCTTTGTCTGCCCCAACTCCCTGACCCAAGCAAAGAGGGGACTTTGTGAGCCAGGAAAGAAGGACAAGGAGAGCCATCAGAGTTACTGTGCATATTGGTGGGTGCAAGTCTGATGCTGGAGAAGAGAGTGCATGTCTGCAGGAGATGCACCATATGTGGTTTTCCTCAGTTCCTGCACAGTTTAAAGTTCTTGCAAGTTCCCACAAAGATGAAGTGTCTTTAAAGTGCTTTAAAAGATACCAGGTCTCTGATGGTTTCTTGTAAAAAGGTAGCTGAGACTTCATGTTTCATCTTAAATCAAGACAATTGTAGTGATGTCACACTTCTGCAGCAGATGTTGGTATCTGCTACAGAAAGATACAGAAAGACTACCACTTTCCAATCTGGGGTGTTTGGGCAAACTCTGCAAACATAAATATATTCATATTCAAGCATTTATTTCAGTTACAAATAATGATACCTTTGCATGAAGGAGCTGGTGCTTACTGCCTGTGTAGTTTTCAATAACTCAGACAAAAGAAAATAAAATTAACGAAATCTGTATCCTCCCACGGCAGACTGGTTTTCCTCTGTCAAACCCACATCCCACCCCCCAGGTGTAGTGCTACTGTGCACACATGGGAAGGAATTACAGCGTCTCATCTTCTTCATCAACGTATTTAGCAGATGCACTAAAGACACATTTCTATCAATTTGAGTTATTAGGAATCCAATTTAAAGGGGAAATCCTAATAGTATAAGAGAAGGACATAGCTGAAATAACACAAAATAAAAGAAAGCCCTGCTTTGATGACTGATACTGATATCACAATGTGTTTGGAAAGCAGACACAGCATGTTCTTAACTATTCAATGCTGTTTATCTTTCAAACTTTTTAATTTTACTTTTAGTCTTTGGCTGGCAGTTGCCAGATAAGAATTAAACTAGGCTGGGTGAATTGTTTTCCATTTTACTTGCCTAAATTACTGCTACAGTTGTGAAGTTGTTAGGTGTAGAAGGGAAATGTTATGGGAAACATCTTTTTCTTAGTGGCTTCAGGAGGAAACGTGCTTATAACTGTGTTACTATTATTTGTTTCACCAGTTTGAATTCACATAAACCGGGAGAGCTGAGTGAGGACCAGGGCAATGCTGTGCTGGAGGAAGATAACGCAGCGCACGCAGCACACACCTCCATCTGCTGGAAATGGAGATATATGTTAGGGCTTTGCCTGTGAGGGCTTTGATGATTATTTCATAGCTTGTTATAATGCCAGTTTCCATTTTTCACATACTGATTCCTTTCATGTGCAGAGGATGCATTTTAAACATGTTTTACCACAGATCAGAAAAAGAGATTCTCAGGATTTTCCTGCTCTGATGGGTCACTCACAGCATAGGCTCACTGCATAGGCTAACACTGCCCATCCAGTTTACTGTTTGGATGCTAATGCGATGAATCAATATCAATTCAAATGGGCTCAGTGCTTGTCAGGCAACACACACATCCACACATCATCTCATCAATGTGACATGAAAAAAAAAAAAAAAAAGTTGACAATACTAATAATACTGAAAGTTTGGATGAAAATGCATTAAAAATTCTTCCTGATAGCAAAAGTGTTCTGTTATTTTTTGGCATTCCAGTTTGTACAAGAAGGCACCCACAGTCAAAGATAAAAGTGTTTTTTCCAAGATCTTATATCAGGCTGCAGAATTCTGCAGATGCTTTTTTGAGGAGGAATGTGTGTGGAAGTGACAATGATAGACAGGTATCTATTGAAGATGACAGAAACAGGATATGGTGCCAGGAAGTGTTTCTAAGACCCAACCAAAATGATCATCTGGGTGCTTTAAACAAAATTTACAAGTGCATACTAAAGTTAAGTACATGCTTAAATAGTAGGTGGAAGAAGGATGGACTTAGGCACATATTCAAGTTCTTTGATGAGCAGTTTCTTATTACTTGGTTTAATTTCATGCAGCTGAAAGTGCCAGAGCAAGTTGCTGGGCTGTTTATAGCGTCTTTACTGACCAAGCTCAGCTGGTGGGTGGAAAAAGTTGTGGAATGACGTTAAAGAGCATTCCAGAGCAAAATTAGCTCTTATGTATATTTCAAAACATGGGCCAACTGTTAATAACAAGATGAGACATCAAGGCATACATCAAGGATAATGAGTTAATCACTAAATTATTCCTGTCTGTTTACATTGTCAGGCAAAGCAGCAGTCAAAACATTCAAAATGTTGCCTCAGTGCTAGAAAATCCAGAGGGAAAATACCTTTTCAGCACTTAAAATAACAATTTTCATGCTACTGACTCATCAAAATTAGTTCTGCATTGTTAAACTTTAAAGGAATTCTGCAGTTAAAGGAGTCAATGAAATGTCTCTGAGATGTACAGAATCTTCAGCATCAAGTGTGTGAGGAAAGGGATTTACATTGGAAAACAAAAAATTCTCTTACTATTACTTTTGGTACTTCCTAATATTTTCTAAAAATCTGTACTATTGTTTCTGTACTTGACAAACAGATATTTAACAGTCTAACATATAAAGAAGGTTCTCCTTTACCACCATAATGATTTATACAGAAGATTAGACCTGCTTCCCCATCACTGCTGCAATACCACTCCAGAGAGGACAAAGTTTCTCCTTCCCTCACTAGAATCAGTGGGTTTTCATTCAATGAGAAATGGTCTGAAGTTTTGGGGAAGAGGTTATTGCTGCCTTTCTTAAGATTCACACTCTCATTTCAAATAATGCAGGCGACAAGTCACAAACCTGCCTAGAATCTGCATGAGGATGAAAAGGATGAAGGAAAATAAAGGGGAAGTGTAGATGTCTGCCCTGTGGTGACTGAGCAAAATGGCTGGGAAAAGAATCTCTGTGGAAAACCGCTCCCCAAAATACTCATATCTGTCTTGCTCAGGTCAACCAACTGGTGAAAACAGCAGCATCTGGGCACCTGTGCCCCTCCCATGCAGGGAATGCCGTCAGCATGGCCTGAAGGACCCATTGATGGCACTATCTCCTAGTTTCTTAATTAAATACACAAGACTGACTATGTTTTGGCATTCAGCTATGTGCAGCTCAGCAGCTCTGCATCAGGATTTACAAAGATGTTTAGGGACACTGCAGATGCGTCCTGGACAGCCAGGATCCCTCCTAATGTGACAGCTACAGAGTTATGGAAACTGGAAAGATGCTTATGAAAAGGAAGATATAAATCTAGAGTAAATTTCTGAGTTTATTTACAGAATGTCTGTAAATAACTCTTACTGAGTTAATCTCACTGTAGGTGAGCATGCTGTCTCCAGCATGAAGATGTAAAATGTTTGGTTAAAACTCTACAAATTATTTTGATTGATGCCTCAGTCATTTCCTCAGTAAGGCACTCTCCTAATAAGTTCCTTAAGGTATTCTCACTGATTTGCTTCCTTGCTCTAATGATATATAGTGGACACTACTGTTTTGCTCTTTATCTGATACCTGTCACAGCAGCACTGCTGGCTGCAAGGGATGAAGTGATCCACAACCCTGTACATTGTCCTGTTGTTCTAGAGAGCTGGGTGACACATAGCCATTTCACAGGCTGCAAACACAGACCCAAGCACATTCACATCTCTTGAGAAATCACTACAGTGTGTCAGAGATCCCCAGTTATCCAAATTTTATAGATGTGGTCATTTGTGACCATAGCTGTTCAGACCATCTGCAAAACATACCTTTGGACCTACAATGCAGAGACTGATAGAGCTGAGTCCACTGTCTGTAACATGCAGTGCAGCCCTCATAGCCCCTTGGCAGCCCCACGGGTGGTCAATGGCAGAGTGGACATCGCAAGCATGTCCCAGGCTTCCTGCACTTGCACAGCTCTTGTACAAAGGCTTTTCTTTGTCTGGCAGATACTTCATTATCTCCCTGAAGGGCCATGTTTCTGCATGCAGGGTGGTGGTTCCCCTTCACCCTCATGCAAGGCTGCAAAATGTGGATGAGATAACTGGTCCTGGGCAGCCCCAGGCAGCTGTGCAGGTATTAAGCTCTCAGCCTGCAGTTTTCAAGCACCAAGAGCAGCTTTGTGATTATCAGCAATTACCTAACTGGGTTGGGTATTTCCACTCCTGCCCCACTCTTGTTTGGTCACAAGATGTTTAATTAGAGAGATGAAGAGACTTTCATTATATTCTCATTGCTGCCTTTCAAGGGGAAAGAATTGCAGAAATGCAATAAGCCAAATTTCCTTGTAGTCAAGATTAATTTGAAAGATGTCCAGTGAAAGTATATTTTTCTTAACCTATAACATACTGCAGCTACTGGGACAGTAGAGGCTGTAAAATATCTAACAGAGGTAACAAATGAAGTTATATTTCTACTGATCAAGAACTCATTCAATAATATTCTCAAAAAAAATAGCAGCAGGATAAAGTCATAATCAGTGCTACCTACTACAGCAAATTCCTTGATGATTATTCTTATTTCCTCATCAAGAACATTTTATACATTAACTGCTGTGCTCATATACTGGGTATTTCTGAGTAATAGTTATGACAAAATGCTAATAGCATTTGTTCTTTTATTCAATAAAAGGAGGATTTTTGCACTGAGATGGAGAGTAATCTTTAGTTCTGCCTAAATTGTGAGGGTCACTATATTCACGGTGGAGAACAATTTGACCATTACTATGGACATCAAATATAATTTGTGAAAAAAGTAATAGAAAACAACTGAAATTGTATGGGAATGATCAGCAAAGCTTAGGAGTAATTAAGAAGCACATTTTTGCTTCACAGAAAGAAAAAGCGAATATTGAAAACCATCAGCTTTATAACCATTTTCTATTAAAGGTTAGTTTCGGCACTTCTAACACTGTCACAGAACAGGACTTTAAACAAGATGGAGAACATAATTCTTGACCTTTGAATATCACGGACATTTATTCACGTAAAGAGTGATTCACAATGACTGTATGAACCCAGAAAGGGGACTTGGTTTGCAGTAAGTTCCACAACAAATTTTTCAGTAAACCCCACTGGTGAGTGACTTCCCACTGCACTACATCATGTGTCATGACATTTCACTGGGCACTGGGCATGGCATGGCACAGTGGAAGACCTTTGGGGTATGGACTACACTTTGTTTTGAAGTAATATTAATTGCAGGGCTGCTGTGGCAGCACATCACTGTGGTCCAGATAAACTCACAAAGGTAACTACACAGAGTCTTAACATTAATGTATCAATATAAGAACCTGAATGATGGCAGGACTCTAGAGTCCAAAGGCAATTTCAGTTTGATTTTATATTTGCATGTTAAAATCTGTAACAAGGGAGTGGGCAAATACCTATGCATCCACAAGCAGCACGGAGGAACCAGAGACAGAAGCCAGATGTGGCCAGGAGCACATAATCTCTATTTCTGGTCCACTTTCTTTTTCAGACCAATATATCCTTGTTTTCCTTTCATATGCTTAAGACAAAACATACCTTCAAGTGATCTTGTGCATAACCCTAATTTCACATTTTTTGATCGTGTTCTGAGAGCATAAGCCTCATTTTCTTTCTTATCAATTAGGCAAAAAAAATGATACTGTGTTTTCTCCTGACTGCTATTCTGGGGTTTTTTTTCAGCCTGATGGATCTGGGAGCTGACTGGGTCTTGTGGAGAAGATCCATTTCTGAGACAGAAGTGAGGTGCTTTGTTCAGTGCCTTAAGGAACTATACCTTGTTTTATCTTTTGCACAGTTAAATGTAACTGATCACAACAGAAATGTTTTGCTTCAATATATCTTTCATGAGATACTGTAAGATAGAGACAGATTCCTAGGCTGGTGCAAACAAGCAGATGCTCCTTTCGAACATGCACAGGGAAACCAAATGCTCTCATAATCCCACAGGACCTCCAAGAGAGATTGAAGTGTTCATGCTCCCCTCCCACCACTATCCCTGAAGCAGCTAGCCCTTCTCAATGTTGACTTCTCTGGTTATGCAAGATGTAGTCATGGGTGATTGAATTCCGACCTTTTGCAGCACACGACTTGTTGCTTTTTTCACTCAATTGAGCTGATTTCATGTTCTGAGCGGCACAGGAACCAATGGCATCTTCAATGGGAATGAAATCCCTATTCTTACAATTCTTTGCTATTGATGAGATACAACCTGACAAGGCAGAGCCTCAATTTCCGGCTCTGACAATCCACAACCCACCCTGTGGATGGTGTTCTTCTTGCCTTCCTCTGCACTCTGTTCTGTGCAAGCTGCCTTAGCGATACGTGAAATATGTTATGAGTGGAAGCACCACACAAGCTGGCTCCCTGCAGAGGTTATTTACTTCCTTGAAATGACAGCTGGGCTATTTTTTCACCCCCTTCTCTCCCTCTCCTTCTCCTCCTCCTTCCTGATACTCACCTAGCAAAGCAGATGAAATGCCAAGAAAAAAATGTCACTCCAGCAAGTAAGTTCACGTTGGGGCATAAGTTGCACTTTGATAATGGTATTTGTTCTGTGGGTGGTCAAATTCCCTTCTACCTCCCTTTTGGTCCTAACCATTATCTCATGCAAAGATAAGGTTCATTAGTAGCTTCTCTAAGCTGTGGACATTGCAGAGCTCATGAAGAAGCATTGGTGATAGCACTTATTAATGATTGCTGCTTTCTTGTGTGTTTAAGATTTATTCTGCTGCCTTCTCTGTATACAAAGCCTCTAAAATTAAGGTCTTTAAAAAACCATACAAAACTGTGCAGGCTTTTGAGGCACATGTATGTGAATAAATCGTGCTCATGGATGCATGTACATATCTTGTTTATTATTACAGTTAAAATTAATGAAGCACTCACTACCCATGAGCCTAAAAGCAAACACAAGTTTTATTAAAAATAATGGTATTCTGACCTCTAAAATTAACTCAAATTCATTTATATCTTTTTTATTTTCACAAGCTAGGTCTGAGATTCAAGTATGTCTCTCTTTTGCCACCTAAAGCATAGCATTTTCCTGTGGTTCTGGTAGGAGAAATAGGTACTCCTATTTGTTGGTTGAAAGGCGGTTTCCTAGTTCTAAAGCTGATGAAGAGAACATCAAGAAAACCTAAAGAGATTTGGTATAATTTATCTTAAAACTTATTCACACTTTAAAGCTTAATTCCTACAAATATTTAATTGCTTAATATTGGCACAACCTATTCCAGATGGAGGAATGAGGAGACTCTGGGACGCATCCTGCATCTTCTCTAAGAGGGCCGAGTAGCTTTTCATGTCCTGTCAGTGTTAAATGCCTGTAACTTCCTGGGCAGTGACAGTATGAATTAAGAATATGAATAAGAAGAGATAATCTAGGGTCATAAAATAAAACTCTTCACCACCACATTATGTTGCCATCATGAGTGCAGTGAAAATTAAAAATAAATAAAGTCTACCTATAGGAAAATAATAAACACAAGAGATACAAAGTGTAATATAAAAGTATAATAGCTACAAATGGTAATTAAAAAATAAACAAAAGCTTATGAATGCATAAACCCCTTGAATCTTCAAAGTATAAAATATATATTTTATGTGCCTGTTGCACACTTTTCTCCGCCAAAACGATTTCTCTTGGCTGCTATTAGGGCATCTGCTGGCCAATTGCATCCCTGGCTGAGCTATGCAACCCAGTTCTCTGCAGGCGTGGCAAAGAAATGAATGCAATCTCAAAGCCTACAGTTGTTTTCCTCATCCGTGTTGTACTAATAAGGTCATTAATGTTAATGAAGAAAAGAATAATAATTTTAAAATATGAAAAATACCTAAATATTCACTTTTATTTTCATGGGCTTTACCTCTAAGGTAGATACCTCCTCTGAGGTGAGACCAAATTTTGTTCTCAAATTCATCTCATTTACCCTGCTAGAGTAATAGGTTACAAGGACTGACACATGAACAGAATTTGTTTTCTATGAGAGATCCCTTAAGAGCCAGACACTGGAAATTGTTATTTCAGCATTGATTTTTAGCCTTATTGGGAAGAAAATTTGCATTTGATGACTTTCCTGATTCCCTTAACTATGAGGCCACATAACACTGACATCCAAGCACCATATTCTCTTATCCTCTTAACCATTTACACAAAGAATGATGCTTTTGTTTTGGAGAGAAGATTCCAGTTTATACACCAGTTTGTTTTTTCAAAAGCAAGCAATCTGGTGGTAAACCTTCAATGTTATAGCAAAGCTTCTGGGAATTAATATATGAATCGTACATACATACATTCACATATGTAAACCCAGGCACATGTATTACGGGCTTATCTAGCCAGGCAAGTGAAAAATGACAGCTGGCAAAACTTTTACCTTGCCCTTTGCCTTTTTGTATGTAAAAAAAATTTTTGCCTTGCTGTCATGGAAATTTTTATGAGTAGAGTGTGCATAGGAAAGACTGCTTGAACCATTGCCATCATTAGGAGAAACTTATCTTGCTCCCCAAAAGAGCAACAGCCCTCTCCTCTCCCTTATTTTAACAATCAGCAGTAATATTGCCCTGTCTTATGGCTGCAATCCATCCTCTAAAAGTGAATCTGAGATAATCAGCAATAAAACTGAACTATCTCTGGACTCTAACAAGTATCAGCTTCTCCACATGCTCATGTGGAATATAAACTTTTTAGACACATAGTTACAAGACAGACATGGCGTAAGTTCCTCCAAAACAACCAGTATCTTCCTTCCCTAAAATCTAAGTGGGATGGGTGTCTAAACATCACAGGATGTTCTGTGTCACTGAGCCACTGCAGAGACAAACACCCTGGCCAAAGTCCTAGGGTGTGAAGGAAATAAAGACCTGGCTGAGAGGCTGAGCAAGAGCCACAGCTGATTCATGCCCTGCATTGTATACATTATATATATATGTGTGTGTGTATTCCATATGGGATCACCAAAGGAGACAGGAGAGCACAATCCCTCCAGAGCTGTCACTACAATCCAGACTGCAGATACTGACACATACTTGTGTCTCGTTAAAGTGCTCTAATGCAAATGCTATGGATTTGGCAGTGGCTGGGCTATGTGAAGCAAGCTCTCATGGAAAGAAAGATAAAATGAGAAAAGATAATGATGCTAAACACGAGTGCATGCAATTATAAGTCCATAGTGCCAATGTCTTTCACATATAAGCAGATACAGTTACCTCCTTTATTCCCAACAGTTAAAGGCAGCATTTGTGTCACAGCAACTCTAGAATAAAATGACTGAGTTACTTGAGATATTTTTCAAGCTACTCTGGGGATTTGTTTGCCACAGTGATCATTCAATTGACCAGAACGCGAGCAACCTGGTTTGGCTGTCTCTGGCACAGCTGTACTCCTGAAACCTGCTGAATTCACTGCCCCATACCCTAGGCAGATGACCCTATGGCTGTGGCACATCAGCTGCTCTGCAGCCTGTTGGGCTTGAGGGTGGGTGGCAGTATTAGTTTTGCTGCATGCAGCTACAAAATCTATCTTTCTTTATGTAGCTGTGTTCAGGCAAGGAACCTTCTACCATTACAGTACATGTTTTACAGTGTTTCTGTTTTGACCTTGGCCATCACTGTTATTTTTGCTACATACATTTGAAGTGGTGTTGCAAAAGGGGGAGGGAGAAAAGCATGAGAATTCCAACTGGGCAAAACATTGGACTTCCTCTAGTCCCATAAGCCATTCAGATCCCCTTCAGGAAATAATGTATGTGCCATTTTACCATGCAGAAGCTGAAGTGTACTCCCATAGATTTAGATACTGTCAGTGTTTCACACAGAAACTTTCAGTTGAACCTGGAAGGTAACAGATAGCCTTTTATCCTTTGCAACTATTTTGTATGTGGAGATTTTTGAAAGGCTATGGTCACATAATCAAATGCAAGGACAGAAAATCTTTCTCCAATTTCCCACTGTCACAGACATTCAGTACTGCCTATCCCACCACATTTTAAGTAGCCTGAGTGTGCTGTGGTCCACTTGGTGTGCATGGACTATAAGGTTCTCAAGAGCATCCCTTTGGAGAACTCCTTATAAGACAGTCTAGTCTTCCAGACGTCAATAACCAAATACAGAGAGATCTACACAAGTCCCTAAAGTGTTGTGCACATGTCCCAGACAATTGCCTTCTAGCCTGAAACCAGAAGTGTCACCTCAGGGATTTGCCCTGCCACCTTTTTAAGCAACTAATTAAAGCATAGCAATGTCCTGGGTTGAAAAGAAGAGGAAGAAGGATAAAGAAATTTTAGACACCTAATGGTGAAATGTGGTTGCACTGCCAGGAAGGAGCTCAAGGACTGTATTTTTGCATAGCATTTTTACAGGCTTTGGGGCCAGTTACGAGCTCACCAGTTCATGAACTCTCTCTTGGCCAGGGCCCAGAGCTGACACCAGCTGGGCACTTTTCAGCCTTTATAAAGTAAATTACACTCCAGGAGGCTGTCACTCTTTGCACACATGAGGAAAACCTGAGATGAAGCCATACCACAAAATAATGTGCCTGCACAGAGATAGTCACTGAGGCAACCCTGCAGAGTTCAGCTCCTGGTTTTGGATGGCAGATGCCTGGCTGCTGCTCCTGTTGGTTTTTGGTAGTTTGGGTTTTTTGGGGGGATTTTTTTGTTGTTGTTGCTGTTATTTTAATATCAAAAGGACAGCATGAAATCCAGGTCTTGCCCTCAGTTGTTCTCAGTAAGAGGAATAACTCACATTTCCAAGCAGAGGCTAGGTAACAGTTCGACCTGGATGCGTGAGATCAGCTTTCATAAGCTCCTGTCTTAAAAGGAAGAGTGCTCTTACTATGACAGCAGATGTCAGTACTTAGGAGATCAGGTCTCAGCCCTAAGACAAGAAGGTATGTGAACTTCAGCATGAATCTTAGCATCCCAGGACTCAGTACCACCCTCTTGATTGAAAAGTAAAACATGTCTTTACAATTTTACTTTAATACCCTGTGAATATGCTGTTACTCTAAGAGGGAGGTGAAAATTGTGCTCTTGATTGCTGCTGTATGAAATGGGATATTAATTTTCTCCTGAATGGCCAATGCAAAAGTGAAAGTGAGTTCAGTGCAATAAATGTGGTGAAGAACTGAATTTGAGAAGCACTCTCTTAGTGCTTTGTGGGCTGCTTGACCTTCAGCTGAAACCACTACATTTTTCATAGTCCAACCAATACTTTCAGAAAAAAGAAAGCAACATAAGGTACCACAGTTAGACTGGCCAGTTATGAGACAATATAAAAATGATGTGACTTTTGAGGACAGAGGAGAGTTTGTTCCCATCTCCTTTGGTAGCAACAGTAATGCACTGCACTTAGCAAGCATTATACCTCTCTAGCATTAAGCAGACATGCTACCATGTAGCTCCATATAGGTCCCTTTTATTACTTTTGAGACTCTTTCATGTAGCCATATTGAAGAGTATTTCTCTTAGTACAAAAGAAAGATGAGGTGTCTCTGATGGTTAACCCTCAGAATAAAGCCAGGAGACAGGGGCAAAGTGGGAATGGGCTGAGAAACTGTGGCAGGGATTTACAAAGTCATGCCGGGACTGGGTTGAACAGAGGAGCTGGAAACCTTCTGCCTCCTGAGATTTCACTTCTGTTCCTTTGGACGACACTAATAAAACAGTTTTCCTCTGCTATCTGAGCACAGAAAAGCTAACATTACACAGCTCATTAGACATCAGAAGAGCCCTCAACTTAGCCTCAGCCCTAGAGAGAACAGCCCTATAAATTATTTTTGCTCAGAAATGGACTTCCAGGTAAAGCTCCTGTGTCTTCATACAGACATACCCTCTCCAGAAAATGGGTCAGCACTGAGATAGCAAAACATGCTGACGGGAACCAGTGAAGACTACAGGGAAACTCAGAACAGCTTGGGACAAGCTGGTGAATAGGAAGACAAAATTCACTGATGACAAATGTAGGTAATACCTACTACAAAGTACAACAGAAAATTACACATACTCACACTTGGCGTTCTCATCACCTGTCATTGCCTGTAGTCAGGGAGAACTAAGTTTAACAGCTGAAAGAAGAATCGCCATACCTGGCACAGTGAACCAAATAAGTAAATAAAGTACTGAGAATTAGAAGGATGTGACAGAAATCTAGACTGTACCTATTCTAGTAACAGGGTTTCTTTAATGGGAAAGGCTGCCTTCCATTGCGTCATTGATCTATAGCAAATAACAGCTTTGTACAAAGCCAGTGGGTGTCAGATGTCTCTTTTTGTCTGTGTGAGTGAAAGGAGAAAGTCATTCATGTAAAGAGGTAGCTGGAAACAATAGGAGTTACTGTCCCTGCCAAGGTCTGATCTGGAGACAAATCTTTGGGCAGAGGTGGTTACCCTGACTGTTACTGAATGGGTGTGAGGACTGCTTGGCAAGATCTAGGAGAGGGTGTGTGGCAGAGAAAGGAGTAAATCCCACACATGATGGTCTGCAGAACAGCAGAGTTCCCTGTGGCTCAGAGATGACTGGCAGAACAGACTCAAATGCTGAGAGCAGCAGGACTGTTTGCTCCTGCTGTATTGGGGGATCAGGTGGTCTGGAACATTCTTTGCAAATAAACAGGTTGTGTCAAGGCTCATACCTGGCTTGTGTCATTTATGTTTCCTCCTAACGTAAAAAGTCCTTCAAGGCCTTAAATATTGATTTACCTCTCAGACCAAAGAGGAAATTGTTCATTGTATTTGCTAACATATCCTTATCTTTGAGGGGCAACAAGAACTGGATTCAGAAGAGGGTGTGGGGTTCAGGAAGGAGAAATGAAATGATGAGCAGAGGTGAGGTTTCTGTAGAGAGTCTGAAAAGTATAGGGGTGTCCTATTTGTAAGTATGGGGAATAACTGGAGATGTGACAGAAACATTCCTTTAAAGAGTGGGAGGAAGTGGGGAGCACCTCATATGTATATTGCATCCCTTAAAAGAAGGGTGAAAACCCATTCAATGAAACTAGAAAGAAGGAAGGAAAGAAAAAAGCACCCAAAACCACTATAACAAAGGCAATGTTTTCTTATATAACTAACCTGGGAAGTATGTTGCTGGAAAACAGGACTAGGGGGAACGGAATGAAGCTGGAAATGGGGAGATTCAGGCTAGATGTGAGGAAGAAGTTCTTCCCCATGAGAGTGGTGAAGCCCTGGAATGGGTTATCCAGGGAGGTGGTTGAGGCCCCATCCCTGGAGGTGTTTAAGACCAGGCTGGACGAGGCTCTGGCCAGCGTGATCTAGTGTAGGGTGTCCCTGGCCATGGCAGGGGAGTTGGAAGTAGATGATCCTTGTGGTCCCTTCCAACCCTGACTGATTCTATGATTCTATGAAAATACCACTGTGACCACATTTCAAGAGACCATCAGGACAGGATTCAATAGCTATACAAAGAAAGGACATGCAGAAGACCAGCTTGTTTCAAAGCAGAAAGAAGTCCTGTATTTCCAGGTATAAACAAAAGACAGAGTGGCAGAAACAATTCATAATGATTTGTAAGCTTTTTTTCCATCCTATCCTGACACTCCACCCCCTCCACCCCCTCCACTCCCATTCCCAGCAGATCAATAGGATAGAAAGGATACTGCATGAAATAAAGTATTGTCAAGAGCAGGATTTTGAATATGCAAACTCACATGCATTATAACAGCAGAGTGTCTCTAAGCACAGAGAACATAAGGTATAGGGGTAACATTTCAGAGATATCTCAGCAGGTGCAGCTAGTCCACCTACACTTACACACTTTGTCTGTTTGTAGCAGCATTACAATTTGCGGATGATCCTGAAGATTTCCTGACTTTCCATGGTTCTTTTGGGAGTTCTCAATACAAACATGATGTCTCTTTGAGAATGATACTTCCTAGCATGGGTGAAAGTGGCAAAACCAGATTCAAAGCACAAAGAGAAAAAAAAGTACTTTTAACTGCCCACTACACCTCTTAGAGACCTGGATGGTTTCAATTTATTCTCACACACCCCAAGCCTCTGGAAATGGGAGAGTTGCTAACTGCACCTGAAAAACAGCAAAATCTGTAAAGGAAGAAACTAAACAAATTTGGCTTTTGTGTGAACAGGAAACCTACTGAGTCAACATTTTATAGAACTTGCTATTGCAAAGATAAAAAGAAACACACCACATCTGTATGCACATCCATACATATAGGAATGGAGCCCCGCAGATTATGGAGGTCTGTGTTGGCACCAGCTGTTCTATCCAGGAAGCCCTTTTGGTGCCCTCTCCCAGTCCAGACAGCACAAGAAAGCAGATAGATATTGACACCAGTACTGCAATGAGTTGTGTCCTGGAGCATTAACCCTTGACATTGTGCAAGAGCTTTCCAGCAACAGATGGCTATAGCGAAAGAACATACTTTCCTTTCCTTTCCTTCTAAACCAAGAAACAGACCCTACTGCAAGGGACCGTGATGGGAAGGGAGAGTTGCCTTCAGGTGATGCTCCACTTAGGGGCAAAACACTGTCACGCTCAGGACCCTTTTGTGCAGCCATCTCTGACAGCGCCAGTCATTCCCTACATCCCCTAAAACACATGTAAGAATGAAGTCCTTGCCCTGGGAGAGTGGCCTCCTTTTGGAATAGGAACGAGTTTGTTCCTGGTGGGAGTGGCTCCCTAGTGACACCTGCTCTGAAGGTAGGGCTGACCCATGGAGCAAACTGCCAGCAAAGCTTTGTCCAGCAGAGACCTAATTTAGTCTCTTGTACAGTTGATGAATGAAGAATTTCCTCTTGGGACTAAATTACAGGCCTTGTCAGGGTTGCTCTTTTGCGATCTGTTATTTAGATGTAATTTCCAACAGGGCTGGAACGCATAGCCATGAGCTAGAATAGTATTTGCTGTGAACAGCTGCCACACACCGTCCTTAACATCCCACACCCTTTCCACCCTCCCTGGTATCCCCCTCCTTCCCTTTCCACCCTCTCTCCTGATACACATGTAAGACCCACTAGGCACAACCTGCATTGCGTTTGTTAGATCTTCATTGAGGTCCTTCATTAAACCACAAGAATGGCATTTGCCCACCTTCCCTGTGCCCCTTTTGTACAAAGAGTCATGTCTTGTTTGAACGTGCTTAAAAACAGATGAGAAGGCTTTTTTCAGACACTGATGATTACAGCCCTGTGTCAATCTTTTCCCCTTTGGCTTGAAGATAGACTTGTGATCCTCCTTTGGCTTTTGGAGCTGTTGGAGGCTGCGTAAACACACAGCATGTTAGTAAAGCTCTGGTTGATCTAATGGCTACTCAGTGCAAAGCAATTGCATTAAAACTCCTGTATCTCACAAAGGTGCAGACTCACCTGTTTGAGGTTACTAATGATGAGGTCTGAAAATGACGGAAGGAACATTCTAGCTAGTCATTACCTAATGAAGAAATGTCTGGGTAGGACTATTTAAAGGAGTTTTATAACAGTCCAATAATTGTTTTGGGCTTTAATCCCAGGATGCTATCTCTAATTAAGAGGCTGACTATTTTAATGTGGAGCAGTAACTCTGAATGCTAAGGGAACATGGTACAATGCAGTCCACAGACCCATCTGGGAGTCACTCTGCTAGATGTGCATCATAAATCCACAGGGCATGGAAGCAGTCCAAGAACGCAGGGCTCTGTTTTATCCGCTTGTGCACACTCACACCTTCCCTCTACACAGACCTGGCTGTGTGCTCAGAAGTAGCAAGCTCTACAGCCTGGATAAAAATCTTGTAGATGAGGAGCTGGGATTCACGTTGTATGAGTGACAATGACCAAATCACCTGAAATAATTTTCAAATGTAATGATGGTGTGAAGCCTAAATGAATTGAGGACCTGCTGACAGCAAATTATACAGTTTTAGAATAGCATAAAGAAGCTCAGTGGAGAAAATGCTGAGGGATAAATTCGAGTCCTTTTGCACACAGAGGTAGACCAAGTACCTTATTTTGCAGCCTCACTGATGACACCTGGCACTTTGACATTATCTAAACATAAGCCACATGTGACCATCTACAGGATGAGTGTGCATGGGCCCACATGTCTAGCTCAGTGCATATCCTCGGGCCAGCAAGTTGAAGAGGGAGTCCTAAGCACAAGTGCAAGGAGATCATACCACAGGCAGATGCTGAGCAGAAACCTTCTTGGGGACCTTGAAACTTTGTGGTATCTACTGATCTATTCTTTGGGTAAAATCATAGCAGCCTAGCATAGTATGGCTGGATTGGCACAGAGCAGAGCTGGCACCTTCTGCTTGCCTGCAGGGAGCCTTCGTTTCTCGGCTTAAGAACCCGAAGTCCTGATTTGCTCCAGATGGAAATTGTAACATTCACATTTGACTGCACTGGAGGCAAGAACACACTCCAGGAGAAGAGAAAGGAGGGCAGATCCCAAGAGTACAGGTGCTTTCTCAAAAGAGGCACTTCATCCACACAACCCACAGGCTACAGGCACAAACCAAAATGAGAGTGCTGGTCTCTCAGAAGGGGGATTTCTGTCTGCACTTGGTTCCTCTACCTTCCTAACTCAAGCAGCGGTGGCCGCAGGTCCTCGAAACACTGTTCTCAGGGGGACACTCGTTTCTCCATCCTCAAGTTCGCAGGGAGCTCTAGAAAGGTGCAGTGACCGAATTTATGGACAGGCAATAGAAATAGTGCCATCTACTGACAAATACGAATATGTTCCCTCCTGGAATCAATGAGGTTATTGTGACTGTGACATGTGAAATGCCATCACAACCCACATCTTTGTATTCTGGGATGGGAGGACGTGAGCATAAATGTTATAGTGCTTTTACACCCACTCTTGAGTCTGGCCCGATCCCTGCAAGAGAGCACCAGCGTCCTATTTGCAAACCTACTCCTTTCTCTACACACCATCAGACTGCTTTTTTTTTAAGGTTTGTCTGTGATTTGAAAATACCTTTGCAGTCTTTGTGTGTTGGCTTGTTGGAACATTTATCAACCCGAGGTACATATTAGGGTCCTGGTTTCCAGATCAACTGGGCAAACAGTAAACCAAAAAGGACAGATGTGCCTCCCAAAGACCATCAGACTCTGCAGGCTGTGGTTGGTTTGTCTGTAGCTGGTGATCAGCAATTTATATATAAGCAATTTTTATGGATGTGCCTGTGATTTTGCTCCCTGTTCCTAGAGGAATTAAATAATGAATGACTTTGCCTTACCTGCTATTTAGACTGCCATACATTTCTATGGGTTCCAATGACAGCACCTTTGTTTGCAGAACATTTTTTTGATGCAATATGTTGACAGAGCATTTAGTTTTACAATACAATACAATACAATAAACCAGGTTGGAAGAGACCTTCAAGATCATCGCGTCCAACCCATCAAACAACTAGATCATGGCACCAAGCACCCCATCAAGTCTCCTCCTGAACACCTCCAATGATGGTGACTCCACCACCTCCCCGGGCAGCCCATTCCAATGGGGAATCACTCTCTCTGTATAGAACTCCCTCCTAATGTCCAGTCCTCCTAATGGACCAGCTAGGACAGGTACCTACACACACAGTGAAGTGGCACACAAGCCTTTTGCAGTGGAGACTCTATCTAAAAAAGATTTTTCTGTTCAACAGCATATGGGCAGTTATATTTTAATGGCACACAATTAATTTGAAAGTTTTTTTCCAGTTTCCATACCTCCTCATGAGACAGCCCAGCTTTCTCCATAATACCAAACTGATTCTCTGCCTGTGAAGAACCAGGCAGGAAAGTTGTATTTCTACCTTTCAAGGTCCCATGGCTTCTGTTTTGTGATACAATCTGCCCTGCTAAATAGGACATCAACAGCAGCTTCCAGGAAAGGCTCACAGTACAGCCTGGCAGCTTTGTGCTGAGCACCAACACTCACAGAGTCCTGATCACACAGCTAAACATACACTGCTTTGGCTGGGAGCAAGACTTGCCATTGCACAGCCTCCTTCCTGTGAAATTTTTGTTTCCAGAACTTGATCCCGGGTCCCTGGGAGCATACCCATTCTCTGAGAGGTATGTCTCATTGTCTTCCTTGAATTTCACTCTCCAAGAAGCAGACGAAGAGCCTAATGTTGGGTGCCAATTTGTAAGTGTTGACTACTGTTAAGCCCTTTGTACACAGGTGCCAAAACAGGTGGTGAACGGCTGCTCACACCCAGGCAGAGGAAGGAGCAGGTACAGACACTTACTGTCAGGTCTTTCATGTAGTTTCTTTACCAGCACCTCCTGCTCATCGTGTTTTCCTCGACTCCCCTCTAGCATGAAGTGATGGTGGGGAAATGTGGAATAAGCATTTTGGAGGATCCTCAGCCAGTGTTGATGGGTCCTCATAACTTCTCTGCTTCATGCACATGGCACAGTTTCTGATAGTATCTTCTGCTGGCCACATCTAGAAGTCTGTATGCCTCAAGGTCAGTGTAAAACAAAATCTCATCATAAAGTCAGGACTGAACCATCCACCAGATAAAATCCCTAAGTCAGATGACTACAGACCACTTTGTCAACGATATGGGAAAACGCCCTTTGACTGTTTTAAATCCTCCTGGCAGAAGACACCCTGATCTCTTTCTGAAAAAAAAAAAAAAAGAAAAAATTTAAAAAGTTGGAGTGATTTTGACCAAAGTAAGATTCTCTGGATCTCCTTCTTGCCTGAATACTGGCTGTGCAACACCTCTCCCTGCTGCCACCTCTGGATGCCTTGGAGAGAAGCAAAGGTGCCCCCCTTGGTGCAGAGGCACTGAAGAATGCTCTCAGAGCAACAGCAAGGAATTAATTGCTCAAGCCTTTGACCATTTATGTTGAGAGAAGGGTGGGCCATGTTTCTTCTCAACAATGTCCTCATGAATGTCATGAATGTCCCTACAAATTTCAGAGTGGTTGGTTTCCTTCAAGACCCAAAGGATGTGGTCCTCCAGAGTTTTGTTGCTTTTGCTTGTGCTCACTCTTTTCTTTTTTTTTCTCAGAAACCAAAAGTCAGTAAAAAACTACCCCAAATATAGGGTTATTTTTGCAGTCTCAGAGCTAACACTTGCCTGCTAATAGCAATGGCAGTCCTGCTTGAAGCATTTTGAGAGCAACTGATTCTTTCCATTAATGGTCTCTTAAAGAGCTACACCCTGCAGCTGCCACATTTCTTTCAGACATAAGCCATGACATTTCACATTTAACACTGCATTTTTTAAGGGGGGGTGAGGGGAGGTGGGAGTGGGATGGGGTGTTCCTGCTCTTCCCTATCAGCCTCAGTTAATAATTCTCTGGAGATTTTATCTCAGTTTTTCTCTGCTGCAAACCTCTGGGTGTTTGCTCTATTTCCTCAGCTAGCAGTGTTGCTATCAGTGCCAAATATTTCAAGCTGTCATGACATTAGTGATCCAAAATTCCTTGAAGCCACTGGCAGCCTAAAGGTGAAGTATTTAACTGTATTGCATTGGGGTTAATGACTCTGATGGCCCCTGCATTAGCTTATTAGCGGTGGCCAGTTGCTGCTAGGGGCAGTGTGGGAACAGTCCATGGTCCATCCTGTAGCAGCTCTGCCTTCTAGCTCCTGCCAGGGACAGAAGCTACCATGACTTGCTGCCTTGCTCCATACTCCTTAGGACTTTCCTGATCCATGTTACATTTTTTCATACTTTTCAGTTAGTGCCTAGTAGGAGAAGGGGTGGGGTTAGGTCTGTTTTTAGCATATTTTCCTTTGGTTTTAGAGTTTACTTAAACTGACTCACATTTAATTGTCCTAAGGTAAACAGATGAATCACTCAGGGGGAATATACCTCCAAAGGTCAAGGTTCACAGCAAGGTTTTTTTCTTTCTTTCTTTTCCTTGGTCTTAAATAAGGAAATCTGGCTTGGTTGGAAAATAAAACTATTTTATTTGGGAGTTTAGCAGACAGTGACTCAGAATTTTTAGTTTCCTGAAGTTTTTACTTTTATATAAGTAAGACTCTTGATAAACAGGTATTGGGCCCACACCTGCCATGGAAAGAGCAGCAGGAGTTCAGCACAGCATGCTAACAGAAGGTCTCTTATTCTGCCATTGAAATTAGCTGGTTGGCTACAGCGACATTCTTGATAACTCCTAATTTGAATCTTTCAGACCAAGCATACCACAGGGTCCCCTTTTTTCCCATTTGGAAAGATCACAATCAGTCAGTGAGAAAACACTATTAAAAAAAATAGAAGAAGGAAAGAGTTGCAAGTTAAATTTTGCTTCTGGAAAGCTAGCTGTTATCCCTTGAAATCCCTTGACAACTTGCCATTCGAATTTTTCCCTCCAACTAAAACCCATTCTCAGTAACAGGTTGCTATTTCCAGCATTGCTGGTGTGTGTGGGATGTGTCTCCAGCTCCACATTGATAATGTCAGCTACAGAGCTCTTGGCCAGTGTGGTGTGAAGTTGTCAAAAAATATTTGTACATTTGTATTTCCCAGTACTTTTACTTTGATCTGGTTTTCAGGCTCAGCACTCAGCAGAGTCTACCTCAGTTCATGCTAACAGCACCTGTGTCCCTGGAAGAAACACCTTGCTCAGTGGAGTTTTGTTGTTTTTCCCTTCCCTCTTGCCAGCAACAGGGAGAAAAGGACATCTGCAGAACCACATGGCTGTAGAAATCTGGCTGCAGAAGGCGTGATGAAGAAAAGAGGTATCTGTTGCAAAGGTTGCAGCTGGCCTTCAGCCTCTTCTGGCTCATCGTAGCTTTTCCTCCACCAAGTTAGTCAGTGCTAGGACCATCATTTAATCTGCTCAGACCTTCGTAAGTGGAAAGGATAAACTGAGGTTTTCTGAACCCTTGTCCTATTGCTCTCTAGGATCATGAATTCATCATTCACCATAGGACAAAGCCTGGGAGAAATTTGCCTCCCTTTTCTGCTTCACCAAAAGAGAGGTCCCCAAAGTAACCCTCATTTCAGGAACTGAAGTGCATCATTCTTTTATCACAGCCATGGTCCTGGATACAGCAGGGTTTATCACAAGCTCCTGATTTGCAAGGCTCTGAGCGCTTTACACTTCCCTCCACTTCCTGTAAAACATGGAGATAACAATATTTCTATTGAGATCCCTCTGGGATACTCAACTACCATGGTCACACTTTGATTAGATACATTTCTCCATGCAAAAATGTAGGGAAACAATCATTTTCCCACTGCATTTTTCTTAATATTTTTAAGGCTTTTGAAAACTAGAAAGGGGAAAAGTCTGCAGCTCTAAATCACTCCAAAGGTTTGCTTAAATGGAACGAAGACACTCATCAGAAGTTTGCATAAACAAAAATGCATTTCATTATTTTATTTTGATTTTTTTAATTATCAGCTGTTTTATCCAGCTTGCTAGGAATGTTTGAATGTTAATTGGTAGCTGAGCTACTTTGAAAAAAATAGGCATAGATGACAGCAACAACTCAAAAGGCAATTCCTGCTACATTTTGGTGACATTTGGTGAATGAGATAAAAAATGCATTGGAAGGACTCACTTCTGCTTTTTGTCGTAGCTTGGGCTGTAATGTAAGTCAATGGACAATATTCCAGAGACGGCACATAGGGTTTACATGTGCATAAGCAAAAGTTTTCCCCAGTTACACTTAAAAGTGATATAATCAAGACTACCTAAATCAAACAAAATTTATTTGCCAGGTCTCTGAACACCCACAAATAGCTCCCATTGGACGTAGGAGATTGGATCTTTGGTGTGGTCCAGTATGACCATTCCCATGCTCTTTTGTCCCACTGTGTTCGCCCTGTATGCCTGGACAGCAGAGCGCTTTGATCACTTTCATCCAAGAATAAAAGATTTTAAAATTCCATTTCTAAATGCAGAGATTACGAAGGCAGTTTAAGGGAGCTAAGTTTGAAAATAAGGTCCACAAATCTCCAGGAATCTTTTTATCCATTGTCTTTGACTTTCTCAAAAGCCAGGTTTAAGCAGCCCCAGGTGCCTACAGATACTGAGAGAGGTGGAAAGGCACAGCTATAGCTGCTTGGTACGTGCTACAGTGTTTAATCTTGAGTACATGAATCTCTTTTTGATTGCACATGAAGCCCAGCTGCTGCTCCCTGTTAAACAAAAAAAAAAAAAACAAAACAAAAAAAAAAAAAATTAAAAAAGAACCATTTTGATATTTCAACCCCTAGTCCTTTTGCGTTGCTCAAAGGTATCCCTAAAGGCACTGTGTCTTGCACCTGAGAAGAATCCCATGATTTCAGACCCACTCAGCATTCCCCACATCATTTGTTTTGCACTTGTTTGGTGTCTTAAACCATCTTAACCAAAGCCATAGGAGGCCTCCATGATTTTTCCTTCCTCATGCAGAAGCCTTGGTCTTTGCAGAGATGCCTTAGCCATCTTGTGGTGCTGTTTCCTTGCCTCTGGAGGAAGTGAAATCTTACAGCCATCTCTCTCAACATCTTGGAAAGCAAAGGGAATACATGCAAGCAACATGGGGTCTGTCCTTATTTACACTGTAGATAGCAGAGCCTCCTTGTCTTTCTCCTCATGCTCTCCCTCTTGTCATTCTTTTTCTTTTGAATGGTGGATGTGTACTTGGACTTGAACTGCTCTGCATGTGTCTTTAGTTCTGCCTCTATTAGTAGCTTCTGTGCATCCTTCCAGCCCCAAGCACAGAGACCTGGAAGAAAGGAGATCGAGCAAACACAGCTGCTCCTGTGTCATTGCTCATCTGCTCTCCAAGCCCATGGTGGCCAGGGTGCAAGTGGAATTGGATGGCTTTGAGGTTGAAGTGTAAATATCCATAATTAGACATGAATTACATTTAATACCCATGACGGAGTCTGGTGGGAAACAGGTGGGGCAGAAAGCTGAAAGATGCACACTGGAAAAAAATTCTCCTTACTCAATTTGATCTCAAGCCCATGGAAGCACATGGAAAGAATCGCCTGGAGCTGTGATGGGCTTTAGACCAGAGTTCTGTGCAAAAGCAAGAGGAGTGTAGTAGGAAAAGCTGCATATACAGCATGGACTGGCAATTTTAGCATTCTTACCCTTGGCAGGGAGAGCTAAAGAAGTGGGGGAGGAGATTAAAACTGCAAAAAAGTAAAAGAAAAAGAGCAAATGAAAAAAACAACTGGAGGGCAGGTAGAAAAGCTGAGGAAGGGTAATTTACATCTTAATTTCAAAGACACTCATACACTGTAGGTTGACACACCTTGCAGCAAGTAACAAAACAGCATTGGTTGTCAGAAATAAATGTTATGACTCTCACTTTCTAAATTCTTCTCATTTTTCTGAAGAGGTATTTCAAACATTTCTTACAATTTGACCTTTGAGCTGCTTGGAAGATTTACTGAGTGCCTCAGATACAGTAATTTTTGCAAAACTGATGTGTAGCATTAGTTATAGCAGAGTGTTCTTGTGATGTGGAAATAAGTCAAGGGAAAAAAAAAAAAATGTAAATTGAATGAAACCTTTTATGTAAAGGCAAAGGGTTCATTTTTTCCCAGAATTATGAAGTATTGAAAACCTTGTATCATAACCCCCACTCTAAAACCCTTCTGATAAGCAGAGATATTTTCAAAGCTACCCAGCCTTCAGTGCATTTGTCCTTGCACGTCTGAAAGTGTTGGTCTTGGAAACTCACCTGCATGTACAAATATGTGGCTGGGAAATGTAATATTACCGTAGTAATAAAAAAAATATAAAAAATCTTGGATAAATGTTTATGTGATCCAGTTTCAGGCTTCCCAGTGTTGTCAATTCTATCTGGTTTTGGTGGGTTTCTTTTGTAGAAAGTCAGTCATCTGCTTTGTGCTACCCTGTCCCCAATCTCCTGCACTTCTCACCTACATTTATTCACAGTTCTTATGGTGCATGTGGGATGCAGCCCTCAGCTGATGTAAATTTACTTAGTGGTTTTGATACCTACTGAAAGCTAACTGAGTGTCCTTCATGGATACTGAGCAACAGCCACAAATACCCCATGCTCACAGGTTTGCCTTAGCAATGTTCAAGGCTGAATTTACGGTTTTTCTGTATGACTCATACCTGCAAATGTATTTCTCATTTTCCGTAACCAGAATGCCATGTGTTTCAATTGAACAGTCAAAAAAATCCTTTCTGGAAGTTCATGTTGCTAATTTAAATCCTTTTTATTTCTTTCATTCTGACACTTAACAGTTGTAAGAAACAGAAGCAACACCCCATGACCCAAACAACTCATAATATACCACTGACACCAGACAGTCAAAAGAAACATGGAGTAAAACCCATTCCTGCTCCCCCCTCCCAGCCCCCATCATTTAAAATAATCCAATAATTTCAAAATAATGCCAAACAATGGAAAAATCAAAGTCTCGTCAGAAGCAGTGCTGAAACGAGAGGGCTAAATGACATGACGAAATGTTTATAACCAATATGGTCTCTGCTGCATTGTGTTTTGCTTGTCCCTATGGAATAACATCATAATGAAAACATGGTAAAATCATATCATGCTCTCCTGCAACTGTTTCTTCCATTCACTATATACTTGTCTCCACTCACATACGAAAACCCTTTTTAGCTCTAGCAAGTGCTAACTACTGAGGACATGTAACTCCTGTCAAAAAGCCAGATTCAAACATAGGTAGTTTAATGCATTGCTTGATTGTGGTCAAGCTATATCCATTTTAACACTGATATGTTTTTGCCGAGTGGGTCAGTGCCAGAGATGCCAAAGTCTTTCCTGGTGTGCGAAATATTGCCAACCGTCTATGGTGGACTCTGTGGTGCCTACATCTGAACTATGGTTTACAGTGAATCAACAACTGCTGAAATAAATACATGGCTAACCTGAACTGTCAGTGACGTTCTGCAGCATGTAGCTGGATACCACTTACACATATCACAGAATCATAGAAAACAGCCAGTTGGAAGAGACCCCAAAGGTCATCCAGTCCAACCTGTTGACCAGGGTCAACACTGAACCATGTCCCTAAGGTCCACACACTGCTTGAACACCTCCAGGATGGTGACTCCACCACTCCTCTACGCAGACCATTCCAATGTTTGATAACCTTCTCTGTGAAGAAGTGTCATCTCATGAGACAAAAATATCTGGTTTCAGCATTGCCAAATGCTGATAGCCACAGACCCTCTATACTTAGAGCTGGTCTCTCTCAAGATGGCTGTGGGTTGAATCCCACTGGAGAAGGAGTGTTTGGGCACTGCACTACTGAGATGATGTTACTCTTCAGGGAAACTTGCCTGGCCAATATCTTGAATATGAAAATAAGTGGTTGCTGAAAGACACCAGTGTTGCATTAACACCAAAGAGTCAAAAATTTTCATGACTAGCCAGGGAGTGGAGACACAGGATAATTACAATGAAACAAACCCAAACAAAACAACAAGATCTTTTTGAAGCTTAAAAGATTTGAGCTTCAAAAGTTTTAAAATTTAGACAAAGGTTCACATGGGGTTTTATGTCACCTAAGCCAGTTTATCCACCTTTCCTTTTTAGACAGGCTTAGATTTTAGTCCTCAATACCTGTGAAGTCATTTATGCTAGTTTGTTTGTTTGTTACCAATTAACTTTTAATTAATTTTTGGGTCTGAGCAGGATATTTCTTCTTCAAAATGCTGGGTGTAACCATTTATAAAAACAAATGTCTCACTCATTTATCTTCTGATGTGTATTTCCATTACTTTTAGCCTCATGTATGACAGGAGACTTTCCCACATGTCCTGGTAACTGAGAATAGCCACCTGTGACCTGAATGCCCATTTATTAACCAATTAATTAATCAGAGCATGTAGAAACCACTAGTGCTGTACAACAACCATGGCTTTTAGTGTTAAAGGCAGCTGAAAAATTGAGCTACATTTAAATTAAAAACATTTTAACCAGATTAAAATGGAACAAGGCCACTCTTATCAATGTGTCTCCATAGTTTTTATTTCATCAGAAACCCAAAATCTCCATTATTTCAGCCCAAATGGACAATGCAACCCAGCTTTCAAGTGCTTGGGTTTTCAAAATGTTTAGTTTTCACTTTTCAATGAAACATTGTCATTTTCTACAGGAAATCACAGCAGCATCATTAACAGATATCTGATTTTCCAACATGCCATACTTTGTATACAGCTATAAAGTCCATCAAAGATGAGCAAGAAATACAAGAGAAAGGACCACACAACTAGTTGGCTGCCTATTGGAATATGTCCATTGCCCTCTGCTAGGAATGTGTTTCAGCAGTGCTCATAATTGCACTAAGAATGCCTGATTGCATTAAGGAACAAATTTGTTAAGATCGGGTGAGGGTGGGGGATGGGGGAAGAGAAGAATCAAACCACACTGTTTGGTTGGGGTTTTGTTTGTTTGTTTTTCCTAATTCCCATAAATTCAGACTCCCTGGTTCCAGATTCTCCCTGGCTTTTATGCAGGCAAACTGTAGGAAGGGTAAGGGATCAAAGCCAGGAATATGTTGCAGTTCTTTTTCTGAGTGATTTCAGGTGTTCTCCATCTCTAACTGCTAGATGTGAGAGAAAAAGCATAGGAGGTGGTATAATAGCTTGATCCAAACATGAAGCAGGTAGCAGAGCTGTGGGTGCACAGCAAACAGGAAGCCATATGGAGTTTTTTGCATCCTTACAAGGGTATTTAACAGCTCGTGTAACTCAGTCAGCCTTTACAGTAGGAAATTTAGTGGCATGAGGTCTGCAGTAAAAGCTGGGACTGAAACTCTCTGTTTACTAGGATACAGAGTAGAAAGATAAATGCAGTCTTGTAAGCTCACAACAAACTGCTCCATTTGTCTCCTCCAACCTCTCTAGGAAGCCCTGCCTGAATGGCACAATTGAGACCCATTTATTTAGTGGATAAAATTGGACATGCATTGTACAAAGTGATTTGAGATTTACGCATGCTTGGAAGTCATCAGAGATTAATTAATCCTCAGGTCAGCAAAGTACTTTACAAACGCAAGGCAGCACATGAGCACCAAGGATCATTATTTCTTTCTATTGACCCACTAGCCAGCTTTTTCATAGCAGCTAACAGCCAAGCCATTGCAAAGAAACTAATATAAAAATATTACAGCTACACATACACTTTCATCTATCCAGACAACTATTCTGTAATAAGCCGTCCAAAGCAAGTGCAGAGCTAAATTGCTAGCTCAGGCTGAGCATTTTCTTAATATGACATCTTGCCTTGCCTGCAAGGAGTTGTTTAGTCTCTAAAGGTGAGAGGTGGCCACTACAGCAGATTTGTCCAGCTCTGCAGTGATATAGATGAAAGAGGCCCCACTCCAACAAAACTTCAATGTTGCCTAAGTAGAAGGTACACTGAGTCACTAAAACCTCTCTGCCTTCTTTGACTGTTAGGATGATAAACATGTAACATTTCAAAAATCACTGACACAGTGCTTCTTTACTCTCAGGAAGGAAGAAGACTCCATGTCCATGCCACAATGATGTAGCTGGTTTCATTTTTTATAGTAAAGACATTCAAACCCAGGCCTAGTTCTCTCATGAGAAAAAAACAGAAGGAAGGCTGGAAACAGCGCATACAAAATTCTCTATTCCCATTCAGAGCTGTTGAAGTCCTTTCATATCCAAGACAACAACATATCCAATAACCTTTATGTCATACTTTCTGGTTTCTCACAGGTACAAGCCTCTGTTTTCCCTCTGTTCCTTTGCTGAAGGGGTTTGCAGGCACAGTGCTGTGCCACAGGCATGAAGTGACTGGCTTATTTGCTGGGATATGATGTTTAGCAATCCATCATGCCTCGGGCATACACTCCAATTCCCCTTCTTTTTCTTCTGGCAGACAAAAGAGGCAACAAATTGATGCAAGTGTAATTCATATCTACTCTACAGCCCCTATGAGTACCCAAGCAGATGTCTTCTGGGAAAGAGAATGATACCCACAGATATAATTCAAAACCCTCAAATCCTTGAGCTTTAAAAGAAGAATAGTCCAGGCTTGTGGTATTTAAGGGTTTCAATAGTTGTGGTAAAGAAAGAAAGAAGGTGTGTAACGTACCTGTTTGTTTGTGTTCTGGCTACTGGAGTGGTTCTGCTATTTTCCCAAGAGTTGAAAGGATGATACTATCATAAAGATGACTACAAATTTCATATGCACTGGTGAATGAAAGATTCGCTTCCAAGCACTGGGTGCGTTCCCAAACTCTCCACACCCCCAAATGCGGTCAGTAAACCTCATAAATGCCGACTCCACTATAAATGATCTGAATCCAGTCGGGCCACAAACGTCACAAGAATAAAGTTTCTCATGCTACAATGAACAATATTTCCCATGTAGACAAGGCCTTAATTAATCTTTAAAGTGTTCCAGTTTTAATTTTAGGTCACAGTTGGGGCTGGTTCTTACCATGGCTCTTGTCCAGCAACGCTCTTAAGCACATGCCTAATTCTAAGCATTTAAAGTAGCTTCACTGACTCCTATGGGATTGCTCACATGCTCAAAACTATGCAGATGTATAAACTTCTGCTGTATTGGGGCCTGCTTTCGAACTTGATGGTCCTCCTCTAGTCACAACAACAGCTCAATGTAGGAGAAACTGCTCCCAAATCGACCTTCAAAGTTTTGTCTGAAAGCATACTGGAAGGGCCAGACAGCTGGCAGGCTTTGCATTAGTTTGTTCACCACCATATAAATTACCACTGATTTGCTTAATGACTGTTTGGAATCAGGATGTCTCAGCCCTGCTAATACAATGCCCCATGGGCAATAATCCTCTTTTAAAAGAGTCATAGGCAAAGTACATTTTCAGCAGAATAAACCACTTCACACAACTGTAGGCGAACTATGTGCTGTGTAAGTACACAGGCCCTGGTGAAGATTGCTAAAGCACATTAGTGTGTGCTCTCTTTATGTTTTTGGGTTTAAAGAGTGTGGTTTATTTCTCAGTAAAAATAACATTTCTTAATGAGGACATATAGTCCAGAACATTGATTAACTGTGGCTTTTAACAGCTTAGTCAAAGGGGTATGAATTTAATTAGGCCTCATCAAAGTAAGAAGAATTAACATTAAGCTGTTTTATAACTCAATTCTCCTGGCTGGAGGACAAAATGAAAGGAATATATTTTTAAGGGAATGATTAGAAAGGTGATTAAGTGATGTTGTTGTATTTGCTTTCCAAATATAAGTTTTGTTTTAAAAAACAGAAATAAGGAAAAGGCAATTTTAGAAATGCTGAAGGCCCCATGTTTACGTTGCCATAAGCCCTGACTCTGACTTGTTCTGTTAAAAAGCACCACAAAGCAACATACCCAGTTAATGTGAAGTTCAAACAAATGGTATCCTACTTGTTTAGAGGGCTGCCATATGATGTTCAGCAAGCTAGCTAACTTCAAAAAATATTTTTTTCTCACCTAGACAAACTATCTTTTCATGTTTCTGTAGCATGCCTAATAAAACAGCCTGTACCAAAGTTCCTCTTCTGTGAAACATGAAACCCATGATGAGTGGCAACCCTCAGGGGTTGGTATTGTGACCAGTGATGTTTAATATCTTTGTTGGCCTCAGCAAGTTTGCAGATGACACCAAGCTGTGTGGTCTGGTTGATGCACAGGATGAAAGGGATGCCATCAAGAGGGACTTGGACAGGCTTGAGAGGTTGGCCCAAGCCAACCACATGAAGTTCAACAAGGCCAAGTACAAGGTTCTACATCTGGGATGGGGCAGCCCCAAGCACTAATATAAGCTGGGTGAGGAGCAGCTAAAAAGCAGTCTTGAGGACAATGACTTGGTAATGTCACTTGATGGAAAACTCAACATAAGCTGGTAATGTGTGCTTGCGGCCAAGAAGGAAACCATGTCCTGGGTTGCATCAAAGAAAGTGTGACCAGCAGGATGAGAGAGGTGATTTCCCCCTCTCTCCTCTGCTATCATGAGACCCCACCTGGAGTACTGCATCCAGTTCTGGTGCCCTGAGCACAAGAAAGACATCAAACTGTTGAAGGCCATGAAGATGATCAGAGAGCTGGACCACCCTCTTTGTGGATATAGGCTATGAGACTGGAGAAGTGAAGGCTCCTGGGAGACCTTATAGTGGCCTTACAGTACCTGCAAAAGAAAGCTGGCAGGGGACTTTTTACAAGGTCTTGTTGTGGTAGGAAGAGAGGGAATGGTTTTAAGCTTGAGGAGGGCAGATTTAGACCGGATATTAGGGAAAAATTCTTCACAGTGAGGGTGGTGAGACACTGGAACAGGTTGCCCAGGAAGGCTGTGGATGCCTCCCCCTGGAGGTCTTCAAGGCCAAGTTGGGCAAGGCCTAGAGCAATCTGGTCTAGTGGAAGTTGTCCCTGCCCATGACAGGTGAGCTGAAACTAGATGATCTTTAAGGTCCCTTCCAGCCCAAGCCATTCTACGACCAACATCTGCCAGGATCAGACAAAAAATGAAATCTAAATGAGGTCTATTTGGAAATTGTTTTGCTTCTTGAAATATATGTGGATTTTTTTTTGTCTTGTCACTGAAGTTTTTGAAAGCAAATTAAATAAATGTTTGGAAGGTTGGAGACTTCTGAGTAGGAATCCTTTCCCATTCTGAAATGCTGCTCCTGAAGATCTGCTGAAAATGCTGAACTTTATCATTGAATCTGATACACCCTGACTCCCATTTTACAGAAGGATTCCCTTCTAGCTGCCCTCACTTTGAGTCAAGACTCCAATACACAAGGAGGAGCTGGACCACATCCTTCTCCTGGCCTCTCTGAATGACCCTCTGGAGGCATCTGCTGTCAAACAATGAAGCCATGAGATGTTCCCTAGCACATTCCTGGGGCTGCACAGCATCATCAGAACTTACCCTGATGATTCACAACTTGTCCAAGCTATGTACACAACGAAATCCAAGTGCGTGTATCTTGGGACTTAGAAACATAACATGTGATGTTTCTGCTGGTGGGAACAGACTTTGTTCTTCCTCATGTCCATCTCTTTAGCTTTGGGTCAACTAGGGAAAAAGCATTTTAAAAAGCAATGGCAGAAAGGCTGCAGAAGAGGAGATCTAAACAAAAAGAGCCTACTCAAACACAGCAGGCGTCAGAGAACTGGTAGCAAAAACTGAGAAGGAGAAAGCAAGCAGAGTAGGGATGCTCCATAATGCTGCAGTTAAAAAAAAAAGGAAAGAATCTGGAGTCTAATACTGCTCAGAGAAGAGGAAATACCTAAATTATTTCTGGGAAAACAGCTGCCGGAGCCGGTGTTTCCACTTTCAGGGGCCTCCAGGGCTGGTGGAACATACACAGTTCAGAGGAAAACCTGGAGCTTTTCAGGACTACCGTGGCTTGCTTTGTTGATGTAAAAGATAGGGCAAACTCTGCAACAGTAACTGAAAGCAGTTGTGTACTGGAGGACTGATCCTGTTTTCAAATGATTTATGGTCATTACTCAAGATATATGCCTAATTGATAAAGAGATGTCATCTCAGATGAAGGAAAGATTCTAGCCCTGCAGATCATCTTACCAGGGTGTGGTGGAGTAGGAAGGTTCCCCCCAACACACGAAAGAATTCCACAGCTAACTCAGCCGGAGAAGCAGGTGAAAGCTGTATTTTACAAGCAGATATGGAATGCAATGAATATGTACAAAAATATACAATATTTACAATATATACAGAAGTATACAGCAATGTATATAATACAGGAAACCTTTCCCCTACCCCCCCTGCGGCCAGGGGGGTTCGGCCTTTCCTCCCTTCTCCCTCCCTACCTCCCCTTTTTCCCAAAAGGGTTAGAGAGAGAGAGAAAGGAAGGTAATTAAAAGGGTGAAAACTTGTTAAAGCTCAAAGTGGATGCAAAAGTTAGTTTTCTTATCTGGTTAGCAAGAATCGTAGAGAGAAACGAGCCAGCTCACAGTACAGGGGGAAGAAGAAGACGACTCACTGCCCCCCCCCGACTGAAAGACTAAACAAGAACCTACAGCCGGGTTCCACCAATGAAATTGGATTAGCATATCGTTGTTTTCATTTATATACCAAAATATTCGGCCAGAGTGTTCAGAAAGTGTCCCTTTCTTAAAGGCACAGCCTAAACCGGTCACACAGGGCTAAAAATCCACCATGGCTATTTATTTAATCCTTCTCATCTCCAATGAAATATAAATATGGTGACTTCTAAGAACACATGCAATCCAGTTTGGAGGAACAATAAAGGTAAATAGTCTGATGGTTTATCGGGATTCACCAGATGGTTCTGATGTGGAATTAGCCTCTTCCAGCTTCTCTGGCCCCAGGCAGAGGGAAGCTGTGATTGCAAAGCTTGATCATGGTGTGCTCTCTTCCCAGGAATGCAAAGAAATACAAAAAGGCTTTGGTGAGTAAATAACTGTGCATGGAAGAGTTCATGTTGTGAAGTGGGAGATCTTGAAGCATGAGCACAAAAGCAGAGGTAATGGAAATATGTGGTGTAGCTCTGACACAAAAAGCTGTACAACTACACCAGTGCTTGAGCTAATTATTCCTATTATGGTAGGCATGGAGCCATGCTGTAGTGTGTTCGGAAGGAAGGTAACAGTCCTGCACAGGCCCACAAGTTGCCAGGCATGCCATGCTGGTTTTAGGAGTAAGTAAAATAGAGGAACCTTGTTTAAGTGCTGCTGTGCAGCTTGTAATTAATTGTATAATGGCAGGTTGTCTCCACTAAGTGATCAACAAGCTAAAAACAAAGGATGTATGTTAAAAACTCAAATTGGCAACTGTTACCTACAGAACCAAAATTCCAACACTGTCTGGGCATTCTTAGAGTCTGTTAAGTCACCTAAGAAGACTTTGTTGGAATTAGGGCTCCACAATTCAACATTTCCCTGGATTTATTCTGTTATTGTCAGTATTACTGCTTATATTATATTTTACCATTTTTCCACAGTCCTGGCTCACTGGAGAGGTCCCAGATGACTGGAAACTGGCCAACGTGATGCCCATCCACAAGGAGGGCTGGTTGGATGAGCCAGGGAATTGCAGACCTGTCAGCCTGACCTCAGTGCCAGGCAAGATTATGGAACAGGTCATCTTGAGTGCAATCACACAGCACTTGCATGATGGCCAAGGGATCAGGTCCTGCCAACATGGATTTAGGAAGGGTAGGTCATGCTTCACCAACCTGATCACCTTCTATGATCAGGTGACTCACCTGCTGGATGTGGGGAAGGCTGTGGATGTAGTCTACCTGGACTTCAGAAAAGCCTTTGACACCATTCCCCCATAGCAAACTCCTGGCTAAGCTGTCAGCCCGTGGCTTGGACAGCAGCACTCTGCTCTGGGTTAGGAACTGGCTGGAGGGCCGAGCCCAGAGAGTGGTGGTGAATGGTGCCACGTCCAACTGGCAGCCAGTCACTAGTGGTTTACCCCAGGGATCAGTGCTTGGCCCCATGCTCTTTAATACCTTTATTGATGATCTGGATGAGGGGATTGAGTCCATCATCATAAAGTTTGCAGATGACACCAAGTTGGGAGAAGGTGTTGATCTGTTAGAGGGTAGAAGGGCTCTGCAGAGGGACCTTGACAGGCTGGACAGATGGGCAGAGTCCCACGGCATGAGATTTAACGCATCTAAGTGCTGGGTTCTACACATTGGCCACAACAACCCCATGCAGTGCTACAGGCTGGGGTCACAGTGGCTGGAGAGTGGCCAGGCAGAAAGGGACCTGGGGGTACTGGTCAATAGTAGGCTGAACATGAGACAGCAGTGTGCCCAGGTGGTCAAGATGGCCAATGGCATCCTGGCCTGTATCAGGAATAGAGTGGCCAGCAGGAGCAGGGAGGTCATTCTGCCCCTGTACTCAGCACTGGTTAGGCCACACCTTGAGTCCTGTGTCCAGTTCTGGGCCCCTCAGTTTAGGAAGGATGTTGACTTTCTGGAACATGTCCAGAGAAGGGCAACAAAGTTGGAGAGGGGTTTGGAGCACAAGCCCTACCTGAAGGGAGGTTGTAGCCAGGTGAGGGTTGGTCTCTTCTCCCGGTTGGCCAGCACCAGAACAAGAGGACACAGTCTCAAGCTGCAGCAGGGGAGGTTTAGGTGGGATGTTAGGAATAAGTTCTTCATAGAATAAGTTCTTCATAGAAGGTGTTATTCGCCATTGGAATGTGCTGCCCAGGGCGGTGGTAGAGTCACCATCATTGGAGGTGTTTAGGAAGAGACTGGATAGGGTGCTTGGTGTTATGGTTTAATTGATTAGATAGTGTTGGATGATAGGTTGGACTTGATGATCTCAAAGGTCTTTTCTAATCTGGTTAATTCTATTCTATTCTATTCTATTCTATTCTATTCTATTCTATTCTAGTCTAGTCTAGTCTAGTCTAGTCTAGTCTAGTCTAGTCTAGTCTATTCTACTCTATTCTATTCTATAAATATAACCAGATTTTTCTAACAGAGCAGAACATCAACATCTCTCAAGTGCTGGTTAAAAAGTGCTAAACCTATCTGTGCCATGGGGAAAAACTGAAACCAAGCCTCTTCTCCAACTGTGTCGATGTTCCCCAATCAGTTTGTTGTTGCGCTGATGTAGTAGCTATCAGATACCCATACAGATTTTAAGGCACAAAGTTCAATTTGATTTTTGTTCTTGCTTAGATTATTATACACGCAGGTTAAATGTGTTTGTAGGTACCTCTGTGGCAACAGCAGGATGATGCTTATGGATAAACGAGGATTTTGAGATACAACAGCTTGGCAGAAGGTTTCTTTGAGGCTTGGAGACATTTGCTCACTTGAAAAAAAACAACAGCAGCTATCTGCTTTCCTAGGGTCCACAGGGAGGTGGTAGGTTTTTGGTGCTGCTGAGAAGGATAGAGTGATAAAAGCTTCCTTATTGGACTCAATGATCTCAAAGGTATTTTCCAACCTGGTTAATTCTATTCTATTCTATTCTATTCTATTCTATTCTATTCTATTCTATTCTATTCTATTCTATTCTATTCTATTCTATTCTATTCTATTCTATTCTATTCTATTTAGATCAGCATTTTTGCCCTATATCCTCCACAGCTGCTTCAAGCTATGCCTACATCTGCTGTTGCCTTCACTGTAGCTGCTACCTCTTACTCTTCCTGTTCTTCCAGGAGCAATGGAAATGAGTTCCCTTCCTAACACCTACTCCAGCCTCCTTCCAGCATTACAATACAATACAATACAATAAACCAGGGTGGAAGAAACCTTCAAGATCATCGCATCCAACCTATCAACCAATCCAACCCACCTAAACAACTAGATCATGGCACCAAGCACCCCATCAAGTCTCCTCCTGAACACCTCCGATGATGGTGACTCCACCACCTCCCCAGGCAGTCCATTCCAATGGGCAATCACTCTCTCTGTATAGAACTTCTTCCTAACGTCCAGCCTAAACCTGCCCTGGCGCAACTTGAGACTGTGTCCTCTTGTTCTGGTGCTGGCCAACCGGGAGAAGAGACCAACCTCCACCTGTCCACAACCTCCCTTCAGGTAGTTGTAGAGAACAATACGGTCACCCCTGAGTCTCCTCTTCTCCAGGCTAAGCAACCCTAGCTCACTCAGCCTCTCCTCATAGGGCTTGTGTTCCAAACCCCTCACCAACTTCGTTGCCCTTCTCTGGACATGTTCCAGAAAGTCAACATCCTTCATAAACTGAGGGGCCTAGAACTGGACACAGTACTCATGTACTAGTTTTCTCACTCTTTTGTCTTCACCAGGAACGGTGCTCACCTCTCTAGGAGCTTCTTGTTTATTTCAAACCAAAGGAGATGCTGGACTGGTAATTGATGTCCTGGATATATTTGAACAGTTTATTTCTTTTCACATGCCAATATTCATGAGACAATTCCTAACTTCATGGAAGATACTGATAAATATCCCCTTGCCTCACTGCACAAACTGTGGTGGTGTTCTCCCTGCAGCTCTTCAGCCCATGTTTTTGAAGGCTAATCCATGCCCACAGGGCCATGACCACAAGGCAACACCCACAGCCAAGCAAGAATATAAGATCGCAGCATTGGGTGTTATTGAAATGGATGGTTCACAGAATGATTTATTACATGAAATACTGCATTTACCAGTTACATTTGTGCACATGTATATATGTTTACACATACATATATTTATCCATATATATATTTACATATACACACACTTCTGTAAGACGTACAAACTTACATTATTTAGCTGAATACACTTGGCACTAATGTTGCATTAAGGAGTCAACAATAATGTACCAAAATGTAGCTAATTAAGCAATTCCCATCACTATTTTTCATAGAATATAAATGTATAATGACTGCTTCAGGTTTTTGCTCCTGAAATAAATTGTCCTTGCCCCAAAGATTTTCTGATGTTTGCATTTGGCATTTTGACTGCAAAGAATTGGTCCATTTCATCTGCTTTACATTTTAACATAGGTTCCCAGAAGCATAAGGATGTGGTTTGGGGTTTCTGATAGAAACTCCTAGAAAGAAATCACTGAGGTCAAAAAGCTTTTATTTTCTTTTTGATACAAGTATTTTTCCTCAATTGAAAATGGAGCTTTTATGTGAACAAATAAATATGACCAGCAATCGAAGGTCCTCAGATCTGCTTGCAATTCAAGGAGTCGTAGCAAATAGCATAAGCAGTCATCTACTGCAGGGTCTGGGCTTGGGACAAAGGCAGTAGAGGCTCAGCTACCTAGCAAGTCTGATTTCCCACATATTCCATATATGCTGGTTTGCTGACAATGAGGAATTGCATTATTCAGACACTAAGCAGGCACAGAGGATAAGCTGGGGGACACTATTTCTGGGAAGGGCCTAAGGGGAAGCTATAAAGGAAAGCTCTGCAGTGGCCTAAGGACAGAGAAGAGAGGCCCTACAAGAATAAGAGATGCAGAGAAGGAGCCCCAACCCTTGACAAGGGATGGAGTGGTCATTTTAATCCAGAATACATAGGTCTGTGCTGAAGAACAAGAAACAAACTACACCAACAGAAGTCACAGTGCTGATTAGTACTGGGCAAATGCACAGTCACAGCCAAAAAGGTTTACTCATGTCCTGCTTATGTAACAGTGTACCCACACTGTATTTTCACTGTGACTGAACACACTCATTGTCCTTAGAGAACTACAAGAGTGAAGATGTTGATGGAAGCCTACAGCTTCAGATGCAGTTCATATCCTGGCAAAGGTAAATCCATGTTCTAACACATCTAGATGTGGTTTAGCTGCCTTCTGTAAACAGTAACACCTGGTTTTCTTAGAGTGATAATTTCCCCAGGTATTTCAGTTTTGGACTATCTTATTTTAAAGCTCCTGATTTTCACTGTGTATCTTTTATCTCTTCCTAATAGCTAAGACTTCTCAGCTTCTCAGTGTCCAAAATAACTAGGAGTGGCCCATTCGGTGGTCCCTTGAGAAAAACCTCAGTTTAAATTTCTCTTTTTCCTCTGTGCCTCTAGTCCTGGCACTCTCCCAGGCATGGTTATCAGTACCTTATGCAAGGGATGTGGTTACATGCCATCAGGACCCTACAAAAGGAATGTCACTTCCCATATGAGGGCAGACTCCAAACACTGAGAGTGGAAATTTGATAAACCTCAAGTACTTGGACTATGAAAACCAAGACTGACACCTTTTACAACCAGTCCCTGCTTCCCAATGTCCATTGCCTTCCCTCTCTTCATTTATTTAAATTGAAGGCTTCATAATGCATGAATAACTAAAATTTACATGCACTTAAATAATATGCAAGAAAAAAACATACTTTAAACTAGGCATAAGCCATCAGGTTCCTAATCCAGGCAGTTTATTGCAGGAGAGATAATATAATCTATTTGTTTTTCTGTAGCTGAGATTTGCAAACAACCTAGGAGTTCCTGAGTAAGTGAATCCATAGTGCAAGTCTTTTATTTATCTTTCAAAACCTACCATGAATAAACCTTGTAATAAAGTTATTATATGCACCTATAAATGCTCTGGGCAGCAGACTAACATAAATGTTAAATGCTGTGCTATCTGCTGCTACTATCTAGACTGGTACCTATCTCACATTGATCTAATATCTGTCCTGTATTAATGCAATATCCATTCACCACTGTTCCTTTACATGCATACACTTGTCACTTCACACAAACACTCAGGCAAAGACTTTCATATTAATCTCTTCTATTATATTCAGTGAGAGTCCATAAAAACAAATTAAAATACTCATTTTTCTACCCTTAGGAAGATTCCTTCTTCCTATCACTTTGCCATCAAGGTTATAATTAAAGACAGCGGCTGCTGCGGCCTGTATACATAATTGCAATATATGATCAAGAATTGTAAGCACCAGGATAAATGCATTATCACAATAATTATCATGTTATCTGACTGTCAGGAGGCTGGTTTATCTCTCTCTAAAGATGAAGGACATATCTGACAGACACCAGGACTTTGCTTTGATGTCAGATTTGTATACAAAAGAATCAAAGGTTGAAGCCTTTCCAAAATGGTTCCAATGTGGCTTAATCCTGCCAGACAATTCCCTGCCTCACTGCCAGATCCTGCTTTGAAGTGGCATTGAACAATGCATGTTGCTGGTGCATATTCCTGAAAGCTGGAGTGCCTGCTGAAGCCCCACATGCTCAGCAGAAGGCCTGTGTCCTCTGTTTCACACACCCACCTCCTCATTTGCAAGATCACAGGGTGAAGAGGGGATGTGGTGTGGCTGGCAGGCAGGGAGAGCTGGAAGAACATGGACTAAACTGCCAACCCAGCACATGCAGCCAAGGACTTCCTTCTTTTGTCGGTGGGACCATGGGAGCACAACCATCTTTGGTTCATCATGTCACTGCTGCCAGCACCTCAGCAACAGCATGTTCAGCATCTTTTCCACTGCTGTGACCTCTGCATCCCTGCTGCGAGCTTGCATACAGGCAGTCACAGTTCTTGGTTGCACAGGAAAACAAAATTCATATTCCTTGCCCCTTCCCACCCCTGTATCACCTGACTATGTATTGCCAAGCACTTCTCCATCACATTAGCGACAGCAACCAAGCACTGTTAAATTCCAGAGTAATAAAGAAAAACTGGGAACAGCAGAGACTAGGAGGGGGAACCAGTGGTGGGACAGGCAAGAATGAAATAGGCTAAAAAGGAGGGAGGAGCACATAAGTGTCAATGATAAAAAGAAAACAAGCAAAAGTATCTCTTGCCACACATTTCCAGTGCCTTGAGACCCTGAAAACCACTGTTCTTGGCTCAGTAAGGACCTGCAGATCTCCCTCCCTTGCCAAGCACTTTTTGGCTCACTGCTGCTTATCTCCTCAGTGACCGACTGCCACTCCACTTCAGGCAGTCAAGTGGTTCAAGTCCGTGCAATGGCATAAAGGTTAATTTTGTCCCCTCTGTGAACATTCATTATGATGTAATCTCTAACTACATGATCCTTTTTTGTTTAAGTAGGCTTTTCTTGGAATGCCTGATTGCCGTCTTCAGCCTGCTGTGCTGCAAACAACCTGGCAACCCTGAAAAGCAGCAAAAGCTTCAACGATTGCTGCATCAACAAAGATTTTTTTAAACGTTTTTTTGAATAACTGCATAAATATCATAAGATAATGAAATTTCTGCAGTATAGGGATGAGGAGACAGTTTTGTTGTCAGTAGTTTTGTCTTTCAATCTTTTTTGTTTCATTCTTAGTACATTCTTTACACTCCCTTTGGCCACTTATCAGTCACAGAAGAGAAGGATGAAACCTTGGAGTTCAGAAACATCTTAAATCTGGACTTTCCTCGCAACATTTCCAGGACCTCACAACTGCCCCAAGAACACTGCTCAAGCCTCCACTGACATGTGTCCAATCTAGAAAAAACACCCCATCTCTAGAAGCAGAAAAAAGGAACCATTCAGCAGTGGTCTCCTCCCCAGATCGAGAAGATACATTCCTTCACATCACCTTGGCCTCCTACAGGGTGGATATGAAGTGACTTTTTTTTTCTGTGTGTCAGACCAGGTCTGGATTGAGATCTTCCACTTCCTCTGCTTTCCCCTTATTTTAACTGAAGTATGATATTTTAACAATCTGGCTTTTAATCCCTGCCCCAGTTTCTCATTGTGACCATTTTTATATATATATTTTTTTAAGTAGAGAGATATCATCTACAAGATGGGTATTGACATGCTTCATGTCTCTCTAACAGTTGCTTATGTTCAGGGATTTGGGGGTTTTGTGCTGTTATAGCTGATTTGTGATTACTTAATGAGTAAGATCCAAAGGTGTTTTGACTGTGTAACTTAGACCATCAGAAGCAAAGCAGCTAAGAAGCTTTTCGGACCACAGCCAGTGTTTATAATGCCACACCAGGAAAAGACCAGGCATGGAAAAGGCAAGGTTGCAACAAAACCCCTTATGGATATGCCTACTCCCTCTGTCTTTGTGCTTGAGAAAAGGCCACAAGAACTCCTTCTTTTGCAGGTGCAGCTATAGGAAGCTTGTATCACTCTATCCTTCTCAGCAGCACCAAAAACCTACCACCTCCCTGTGGACCCTAGGAAAGCAGATAGCTGCTGTTGTTTTTTTTCAAGTGAGCAAATGTCTCCAAGCCTCAAAGAAACCTTCTGCCAAGCTGTTGTATCTCAAAAATCCTCGTTTATCCATAAGCATCATCCTGCTGTTGCCACAGAGGTACCTACAAACACATTTAACCTGCGTGTATAATAATCTAAGCAAGAACAAAAATCAAATTGAACTTTGTGCCTTAAAATCTGTATGGGTATCTGATAGCTACTACATCAGCGCAACAACAAACTGATTGGGGAACATCGACACAGTTGGAGAAGAGGCTTGGTTTCAGTTTTTCCCCATGGCACAGATAGGTTTAGCACTTTTTAACCAGCACTTGAGAGATGTTGATGTTCTGCTCTGTTAGAAAAATCTGGTTATAATTACAGAATAGACTAGACTAGACTAGACTAGACTAGACTAGAATAGAATAGAATTAACCAGATTAGAAAAGACCTTTGAGATCATCGAGTCCAACCTATCATCCAACACTATCTAATCAATTAAACCATGGCACCAAGCACCCTATCCAGTCTCTTCCTAAACACCTCCAGTGATGCTGACTCTACCACCTCACCACTAATGACTGCCTGCCAGATGGATGTGGCACCATTCTCTGGGCTCGGCCCTCCAGCCAGTTCCTAACCCAGAGCAGAGTGCTGCTGTCCAAGCCACGGGCTGACAGCTGGCCAGGAGTTTGCTATGGGGGACGGTGTCAAAGGCCTTGCTGAAGTCCAGGTAGACTACATCCACAGCCTTCCCCACATCTGCCAGGGGGCTCACCAGATCATAGAAGGAGATCAGGTTGGTCAGGCAGGACCTGCCCTTCCTAAATCCATGCTGGCAGGACCTGATCCCTTGGCCATCATGCAGGTGCTGTGTGATTGCACTCAAGATGACCTGTTCCATAATCTTTCCTGGCACCGAGGTCAGGCTGACAGGCCTGTAATTCCCTGGCTCATCCAACCAGCCCTCCTTGTGGATGGGCATCACATTGGCCAGTTTCCAGTCATCTGGGACCTCTCCAGTGAGCCAGGACTGTGGAAAAATGATGGCGAGCAGCTTGGCAAGCTCACCTGCCAGCTCTCTCAGTACCCTAGGATGGATCCCATCTGGTCCCATGGACTTGTGGGGATCCAACCAGCTAAGTAGGTTTCTAACTGCTTCCTCCTGTATCACAGGGAAACTCTACTGCTCCCTGCCTCCATCTGCCAGTTCAGGAGGCCAGTTATCCAGAAGACCACCTATCCTGCTATTAAAAATTGAGGCAAAGAAGGTGTTAAGTACCTCTGCCTTTTCCTCATCTTTTGTTACTCTGTTCCTCTCTGTGTCTACCAAGGAGTGGTTGTCTTTGCCCCTCCTCTTGCTATTACTATATTTGTAGAATGATTTTTTGTTGTCCTTCACAGCAGTGTCTAGTCTAAGCTCTAAATGGGCTTTTGCCTCTCTAATTTTTTTCCTGCATGACCTAGCAATATTCCTTAAATATTCCATGGGTTGTCTCACCTTCCTTCCAAAGATGATACACCCTCTTTTTTTTTGAGATGAATATTTAGATCTATTCTGAAGATTTATAGGTAAAACCTCAATAACATTGAATTTTCAATGACATCAAAGTGCAGTTTACATTATTTTAAAGTTGCACTTGCAAAACCTGCTGGCCATAAGCAACTCCAGTTTAGTTTCAAGTGGTTTATTGTCCCATGCACTTCTGGTAATAGAAGTGTATTTTAACCAAACTATTATGCTGTTAAACTCTTCATAGAGGACCCTGTGTTTCAGAGCAAAATGGAAATAAAAAAGGCAACATTCAACACATTTCTATATATATACACACACCCATTTACATGCATGAAGAGGTTAATTATGTAAGAAACTGTGATTGTCTTCATTGTTACATGATCTGCAAACCAGGTTGCTTTTTGCTGCCAGACACTCATTGCCCCCTATTTATTTTAAAAAGTTAGGAATCTTTTTAGCATGTTGTCCATTCTGACTTCCAGCCCTCTGGAAGTCATGGCTGCAGTGCAGACATCAGACATATTAAAGTTGATTTCAGTGGAAGATGGTGTGACCGGTTTAGGCTGTGCCTTTAAGAAAAGAGACACTTTCTGAACACTCTGGGCGAATATTTTGGTATATGAATGAAAACAATGATATGCTAATCCAATTTCATTGGTGGAACCCGGCTGTAGATTTTGTTTAGTCTTTCAGTCGGGGGGAGTCAGTAGTCGTCTTCTTCTTCCCCCTGTACTGTGAGCTGGCTCGTTTCTCTCTACGATTCTTGCTAACCAGATAAGGAAACTAACTTTGCATTCGCTTTGAGCTTTAACAAAGTTTTCCCCTTTTAATTACCTTCCTTTCTCTCTCTCTCTCTAACCCTTTTGGGAAAAAGGGGAGGTAGGGAGGGAGAAGGGAGGGAAAGGCCGAACCCCCCTGGCCGCAGGGGGGGGTAGGGGAAAGGTTTCCTGTATTACATACTTTGCTGTATATTTCTGTAAATATTGTATGTTTTTGTACATATTCATTGCATTCCATATCTGCTTGTAAAATACATCTTTCATCTGCTTCTCCGGCTGAGTTAGCTGTGGAATTCTTGTGTGTGTGTGGGGGAACCTTCCTACTCCACCACAGATGGATATTAGTGATATTGTAACATTGAAGAAAAAGTAATTTAAACAGTTCAGGACTGAATGAGCCCCAAAAAGCTTTAATGAAGCTTTTGTGGGAAACCACATCACTCAATTAATCTTTGAACTGGAACAATGCAAGGCCAAACTTTCTGTAAACATAAGTTGGAACAGTTATCAGCCACAGCTTGTACAAGAATTTATATACTCTTACACATTCTAGAAGTGTTTTACTTCATTAAGAAACCCCCTGGCTTCAGCTCAGCTATTTGCAGAATAAAATTCTTAATATAGGTAAGGCTGTCAAAACCTTAGGAATCATACTGCTAGAGTTGCCCCAAATTTTCCTACATAAATTTTTCTTTCTTGTAGACAAACTGGCTTTTTCATATGAGTACTTTTGCCCCATTGAAGGCATGACATAGAGTGGATTCAATTTATTTTTCAATTACTGAATAAAAAAGAAAAAAAGAAAATAATATTATGGTTTTAAGAGAGAAAAATAAAGACAAAAAGTTAAAATCCATTGAAAACATCTAACAGAAATTATAGGAGTTTTGGAGAGAATCTGCTCTATTTATGCTTATGAAGTGTGGAAGTAGCCACTGAAGTAATTTTATCCATGGGTTAGAAAATGTTACAAGCATTAGCCATTACTAGCAAGAGGTAGTTACTTAAATAAATCAACAGAGTATCAGCTTCATACTGAGCTCTCCCAAAATGTTCAACCAGCATCAAAGACTACAGAAGTCTCTATTTTGACTAGGGTTAAGGATTTCTCTGTTTTAATAAACAACAAATTAAATATGCATGACTGAAGATACGCCTTCTCTGCCTTCAGCCTTTACCTGACTCTAGCAGCGCATAAAAGGAGCTCAGAACACAAACATTTTGGTAACCAAGCAGTGTGATTGAAGGGTTTCTTTGTCAAAGGTATTCTAATTACTTGTTTAAATCTTTCAAATAAGAGAAGGGTTTATGAGTGACATCTAGAGGTTACTCTTCAAGATGACTGAGGCAACTGCCTCCCTCAGTACGTATCTGCACTGAATGCTATACTTGCTAACATAGGTACTGTTTGTACACACCGTGAGAGTTCATTTGAACACAGCAACAGAGATTTTAACAAGTAGGTCAAGTCAAGCATGTTTTCTACAGAAGCAATTTTTTTTTTTTTTTTAGAACCCAGTGTTGCAAAAGAAAAGTGAAAAAGCTTCAATGGAATCTTTCTGTTTGAGCTGAGCATGAAATCACTTTTCCTTGCAGATCACTTCAGCAGAAGTTTCTCTTTCCTCATTTACTTTTGGGGATCTGAGACCTCATTTCCCAAACTAAGAAGTGTCTCTTCTTTTTCCCACACAATCATAGAATCATAGAATCAACCAGGTTGGAAAAGACCTGAGAGATCATGTAAGTCCAGCCTATTACCTAATACCTAACACCTAATGACTAACTAAATGATTGCTTCAAGTGTCACGTCCAATCCTTTTTTGAACACCTCCAGGGATGGTGACTCCACCACCTCCCTGGGCAGTCCATTCCAATGGCCAATCATTCTTTCTGTGAAGAACTTTCTCCTCACCTTGTGCTTAAACCTACCCTGGCGCAGCTTGAGACTGTGTCTTCTTGTTCTGGTGCTGGCCAACCGGCAGAAGAGACCAATCCCCACCTGGCTACAACCTCCCTTCAGGTAGTTGTAGACAGCAATAAGGTCTCCTCTGAGCCTTCTCTTCTCTGGGCTAAGCAACCCCAACTCCCTCAGCATTTCCTCATAGGGCCTGTGCTCCAAACCTCTCACCAGCTTTGTTGCCCTTCTCTGGACATGTTCCAGAAAGTCAATATCTTTCCTAAACTGAGGGGCCCAGAACTGGACACAGGACTCAAGGTGTGGCCTAACCAGTGCTGAGTACAGGGGAAGAATGACTTCCCTGTTCCCGCTGGCCACTCTATTCCTGATACAGGTCAGGATGCCATTGGCCGTCTTGGCCACCTGGGCACACTGCTGTCTCATGTTCAGCCTACTATTGACCAGTACCCCCAGGTCTCTTTCTGCCTGGCCACTCTCCAGCCACTGTGACCCCAGCCTGTAGCACTGCATGGGGTTGTTGCGGCCAAAGCACCCGATATCAGCAAAGCCACATACGCACAGAGTGGCAAGGAGGTTTGAAACACCTGGGCTGCACCACACAAAAGATAGTGAAGTCTTGTTAAAAAATACGGTGTAATATAAACAGAATTAAATCTAGTAATGAATTCCATCTCCTTTGATTTTGTTTTAGTGAAAATGCAGCCAAAACTACTGTGCCATCTCCCATTTGAAATATCCAGGAACTCTCCACCTTCATGGCCTTTGCTACTGAAGTGATTCAGACAAAGTTTCAAGGCAGCTTCCATGATGCCTGCCTGTGGGGAACCTGACTTTCTGCTGTAAGACCAAATGTGCCAAATTGAGCTTCTCCAGGAGATATTTCTGGGCCACGCCGCAGCAACACTCAATACCAGGCTGCTCAAACATGGAACAGATGCCTCTCCTGGTAAGGCCTTGTCCCCATCTGTCTGGAGATCCCTTCCCTTGGCTGCTTTATATGCATGTATGCTGTGTCTTATAGCTTCTGTCTATACACAGCTTTTGGTAGCACCAGGAAGGCTGGCATCTCCTGATTTCTTGTCATAATTTAGAATGAGAAGCAATGATGATGCATTAGAACTTCTTTCAGGTCATAAGTTTTCTCTCACCTTTAGTGGTGCATAGCAGGTTGTAAGCACACATCTAGCCAAGGCTAACTAGTTAATTGAATATCAAAAAATAATGGGGCCAATGATTTTACTTGAGCTATGGTTATTTTGGACATTTCTACCAATAAGGAGACAAGGAGGAAAGGATCAGACTAGAAGTAATTACTACAAAAGCACAAACATCTTGCACAATACCCTAGGTGTAGGATTCTCTGCGCAGGAACAGAAAGGAGCCAAATAGATAATGAAGGCATGGCCTGAAGTCCTGTAGATATGCTGCTGAGCACTACAGTGCCAGCTGGGGTGTGCCTGATAGCTGGAATGCTCTGAAGAGCAGGTAGCTCTTCAGCAGTTAATCTTTTTTTTTCATCATCTGCATTTGGTTGGCATGTTTGGGCACATGCATCTCATTCCTGTGCCATCAGGGAGCTCAAACATAGTTCATCTATATCAAATACTTGGAAAATAGTAGGTCTCTGCTTGTTTGCTCAGTTTGGAAGTATTCAAAGTACCTAAAGAAAGCCTTTAATCTGTCATTTAAAATCTTACTGTGGTTTAATTTGTAAGGAATAATGTTATTTTCATAGTGTGCCAAAAGTACTATTGGCAGCAGTGAGACAATTATTTATGTGGGTTATCAGTTCACAGAGCTGATTAAGTAACCTGAAATGTGATGATAATGGCTTCCGGTAATGGCTCCATATCAAAAGGATAATATTATTTGCTGCTTTTTCTTGTAAGAAACGAGATACGTTTCTGTTCTGTTGAAATAAAAGCAAAACTATTACTTTTTGGGGAAGTCTCCCAATAGCTCTAATTTCACATAATATCTACTTCAATGTGCTCATTTTGTTGTGTAAAATTACAAGTGATGTATTGAATATTGCAGATACGTCTCGATAACTGATGTTAAATCCCAACCTGCTCTTAGAGCACCAGAATGATCTCTCCATGGTAGTAACTCAGTTTTTATTCTGCTGCAAGGTACAGAGAACCAGCTATATCCCTTTTTCTTAGCTTAATCCACATAGCATCACCCCCCAACTCTTAGACATACTTTAGAAAATATTCAGAAATTACTTCCTGCTGTATTTTACAAAAGGAAAATAGATCTAGATTTTCTTGTGCTGGGGCTTGCTCAACTGGAGTTGACAAATAAACTAGCTTTGTCACTAATGACATTTCTTGTGATGATTCTTACTTTGTCTGTCATGAAGTTACTCTGACCTACCTTAAACCCAGAGGGTGCTCAGTTATGAAATCCTTGTTCCCAGTGAGGGACACCCATCAGCAGAGGGGCTTTTTATTCCTTTAATTATAGCATTAATATATTCAGAATTGCCAGTGATGTGCAGCTTGGGATCACTTGCTAATATCTCAGTTGTTTCAGTATTAGAACTTGTTAAGTATTTAGAGAAAAATATAAATCCGGATTAATAATTTTGAGCTACAGGTATAAAGAATGGTATTTATTTTAGAACTTCCAAGAATGGTTTGCTTTGGATGTGAAATCTTGCTCAAAAATATCTCATCAATGAAGTATCCTATTTTGGACAGGGAATCTGCAGTAGGAGGGCTGTTACAACAGCTGCAAGAGCTTTTCTCCTCTGATTACCGAACTGGTGTTAGCTAGTTTGAATGAGGCTGGAGGCTCTTACAAACATTTCAGCTCATGCATATCATACACCTGTGTAAGACTTACAGATCAAAATACAGTTAAATGAAAACCAAAGGTGACTAGGTAACTGCTCTAGAAGGTATTTGATTTTCAGTTATGCTAAAGAATAAGATCTTAATGAAGTCAAAGTACTGTAAAGCAGGTTATTTAAAACAAAAAATATCCTATGCAGAGTCAAAAAAGTAATGTATTGCCAGTATCTACAGGTTACAGGGTTTTCTGTTTTAACCCAAAGACCTGTTCTGTGAATTTTGACCTAACAGTAAACTGTTCCCATTATTTTTTAAAGACATTACCCCCTATTAATAGTTTTCCATACACCTATCTATCAGATCAGCAGTTCAGATACTAGTTCCTGCCTTTTAGTGCTGAACTTCAGTGATTGTCTGCTGAATTGGGACCCAATGTCTGATGATGCTTAAAGGAGAACACTCATCTGGGCCATCATGTGAAACTAATACTGACATTTATTTTTATAGAAAGCCTGTAAAACTTATTGAACTTTCAAGAAGTCCTGAGTACTTAATGTTAAAGGTTTTGGTGCATATTTTGGTATCCAACTCAACATCCTAATCAATGGGAAGCTGATTCAGAATTTGAGCCTAAATGCAGTGCTGGACATGGATTCAAGAGTATAAATGTTAGGCATTTAATTACAAAAAGTGTTTATCATTCTTGTGTTATGTGGATTTCTCATGTCAGTATGTATGAACTGAAACTACTCTAAGAAATGGTATCAGATACAATGGCCAAATCTGCAAGTTCTGCTGAAAGCGAGAATCCATCATGGCTTTTTCCAGCAGAAAATGTTAGGAATTAATTGTGAAGTTCATTTAGATAAGAAATAAAGTAAGCGTTAAAAAAGCACATCAGTATGGTTCTGTAATGATTTACAGTTCAAGGATTGTACAGATATTCACTACAATTAATGATGGGCCAGATCTCCAAGTTTGGTGTAACCAGATCTTACCAACCAAGCAAGGACAGGAGTCAGAGAAATGACCATGTTACTACCTGGCAGATTGCAGGGAGGAGGCAGATAGCACAGAAGACACTGTCCTTCTTAGGCACATCAAATCTGAGGAGATGCTTGGGTAAAACATTTACAACACCAGGCTCTGGGCTTATTCTCTCATGGTGGGAAGGCACATTGGTGTAGGGCTGGACAAAATAAAGTTATTAAGTATTTTTCTGAGCATATTCCAATCCAGACAATCACTCCACATTTTATTCTTTTGTTCAGTGCTTCTACTGCTATTGATCACTGCATTTTAAATTCCCAATTTAAATACAGACTTCACACTCCGAAGCCTTCCCTGAACTAAGGTGTGCAAAGACACGATCTGAGGTGTAACTTTAGCCATCCAATTAGAAAATTCAGGTCCACATTCAGCTCCAGCCTCCCACTTCATTGCTTGAGGCTGTGTTGGTAGTTTTATCACATCAAGCATCATGGTCAGAGTGTCAGTGGGGCAGGATTTATGTTGTGTGTCACAATCAGTCATTTGACAATGCATTACAACTACAGAATCAGTTTAAAATATCGCATCTTGTGAATCTTATGGTGCAGCTACAAAACAAGTCACATTTCACCTGAAAACCTCTACATGACATGTTAGAAAAACTTAGACTTTGCAAGCCTGTGGGGAAAAAATATAGTAGATGTTTTCTATGTTATCTAGCTGTGCATAAAAACAGGTTATGATAAACCCTTGTGAATACTATCAACAATCATGGTGACATAATTAAACTTTATTCAGGTGACTTAAACTATGAATATCAAGAAGCTATGTGTTTGCTGAAAAATGAAGCTCCACTTAGAGACCAGGTAACCAGGAGGGGCACACATGTGAAGCCTCCTTTCAACTGCATAAAATGTTAAGTCAGTGCAACTCCATTGATACTCATTCACTAATCTACTCTCAGCTGACACCTGCCCAAACAATTACTGACACAGGATTCTGATCTTTATCCTCCTGTTACCATTAGTTACATTTTGCTTAAACAAAAACATCAAGACACATGCTCTGGGCTCAATGATAACTGTCCACTCCAGCTTCTCCAATCTCCTTTCTTCACTAGTGTGTATCCACTCTATTGCCAATCTCATTTCCCTCCTTATAATTCAGTGATTCATCTGCAGCTTCAGGGAAGGGCACCTGGTTTCATTGCTTAATTGCTGTTACAAGTTGCTGCACAAATCATCCAGCATAGCAGGATGAGGCTGCCAATAACCTACTAGAGCTGCAGAGAGCAGGTTTGCAATGCCAGCATTCTTACAAAAACCTAGGAGTCTGCCTGTACAGAGTTCTGCCTGTAAGAGACCTTATGGGTGGAGGAAACGGGCTCCAGTGCTTCTGTAGCCCTTTCTACCTCACCTTCAGTAAACATGTTTGACCTTAAATTAACTTTCCAAATCCAACCCGTCTCAGTTACAGAAGATACAGAAATTGCAACATCATAATGAAAAATCATCTTTGCAAAGTTAATTAGACAAGGATGAATACCAGTGTGGCATGTTTGGTGCAGCACTGGAGTGAAGACTGTCGAGGTGCAAAGCATTACTTCAGCTCAGGCCCAAACTGGAAATGAACAGCTTTGCCAGCTTCCATATAATTTATTGCTAGTATAATAAGGGATAGACTCAAATATCTGCTTTCACAATGAACAGATATATACTGGACTGTGGCATCCTGTGTTTTATGTGAGCAAGAGGCTTGTCCCAATATAAATCACAGAGCACCAAAGCCAGCCAGCTGCAACTGTCCAGATGTAGCTTCATGCTGAAGGCAAATCATTTCACAGGCAGTCCTTATCAACCTGAGACCCATTTCTTCAGGATCCTGATTTATTGTAATCACTTTGACAAGTTTGGCTTGTAAAGTCACTCAGCTTGTTTCTCCGCATGTGAGCAAAATACATGTGGACATCCACTCCCAAGGACTCAAAGCTGCAAAGTCACATAAATAACTTCAGCTGCACAATTGGTCTCGCTAGGTAAATATCAGAGAGGAAGAAGTACTTACAATATTGACATAAGAACAAAGTGATAGAAACTGTCCATGACTGACCCAAGGCTGAAAATTATGAAAGACTTTTTAACTACCAGCTGAACAAGGTAATGGAAGAGCTTTCCAGCAGGAGGGATGTCAGAAGAAAACTCAGAGAACGTTACAATAAAGCCTGGCCATTTTATGAGAAGAGTTATGACCCTTGCCTGTCATCCCATAGGCCTGGAATAAGTGACCGAGGAGGTCTCCTTCAACCCAGTGTTTGCATGTGACTGAAATTACTCAGAAGTGTAAATGTTTATAGGATGATCCTGGAGCTTGCGTCAGCACAACTGGCAAGCTTCCATGGGTGTTTCATTCAACCCACTGAATGCACAGAAACACTGCAGGATAACCCCCTAGTAAAAGCGCACGTACACACTCACACACACTATATATGCAAATAAACTTTTTTTTTTTGCATGACAATTTGAAAATGTAAAAATGTTACTGGTTACATGTATTTTAATGCATATTGTAAACAATATACACATGATACACTCATTTATGCACACATGCTAATGAGAAAGCCAAATAACTTTCACTGTACTCTGACATGGATTATATGTTAAGAGAAAATGAGGGAATGCATTCAATGAGATGATTTCTTCAGATGTCCGTATGCTGTTTAAGAATATTTTAATATATTAACTGAGTATGATTCAGGCACTGTACCCCACAGCTTCCAACAGGGATATGGGTTGTCACAGTTTAAATCACCAGGAACAGCAATAGGCTTTAGGCCTGAAGTGGCTTATGGTATGTCATAGATTCCTTTATGACCTGTATCTCTTGATAGTGTTACCTGTAGCATATATTAAATCAACAGATAACTTTAAAATAATATCTGAATATGGGAAAGGAAGGAATCAGAAATCAGAATATTCCCCAAAAAAGTATGAATTGGTAATCTGATCATATTTATTACAGTATGCTGAAGTTCATCTTACAGTTTGACAGCTTTCAGTCCAGTCTGTACATCCCTGCACCTGTAAAGTCTCCACTTTAGCACCTGAGAAAAATCTTCCTCTTTCCCTACAGACTATTTCACACAAAACATGTTCTTGGTCAAATGAGAAAACACCCTTAAGTGAGGTAATGATGAAAAAGATGCTGTGCATCTAACAGAAGCCTTGCTGAGGACAGAGGGGGTTTCCATCAGGACTTTAAAGCTTTCTTTGAAAGCATACTTAGAGAGAATGCAATATAATGTCACTATAAAAGCTGCACTTAGAATTAAAGGAGCTGAGTAATAAAGTGAAATTTTGTATGTTAATAATTAACTTTTAAGAGAATGAGATCAGTATTTTCATAAAACATAGTAAAACACCCTCAATTCTGCAGTTACTCATCATCAGTCATAACAGCTCAAATAAATTACTCTCACAAAGCAACTTGCTATTCTTTCTGCCTTTGTGTCAAGGTAACTCTGACTCAATGTCAAGGAGAATCAGTCTCAAAATGTTTTCAGGTTGATGATTAAGAATAGAGGGGTATTTCCCCATGCATCACTATTAAACAAAGATCTATTAATTTGTTTAATGTTATTTGCAGTTGCATCTGATCCTTTGATCAGGGGCAATGCCAATAATATAGCTATGAGAGTCTGCAAGTGAGAAATCCATTTACCAGGTCACTTTCATTCTTAGCTTAGAGAGTCCTCCACATTATGGTCTAGTTGTTGGGTGGGTTGGATTGTTTGATGGGTTGGACGCGATGATCTTGAAGGTCTCTTCCAACCTGGTGTATTGTATTGTATTGTATTGTATTATTGTATTGTATTGTACAAATAAAATAATGAGAAATGTGTTGATCCAAAAGAATTAGCTTGGATAGAGGCCTCTTGGTCTGGGTGTTTCCTGAAGGAGAAGATTTCTGACTCTTATTGTGGGAGAAACTCCTACTCGTCCTACCCCAAGGGTGAAAGATAGTGCCAGGGAGTTACAGCAACAAACCTCCAAGTCCCTGTCAGGCTCCAACTATCCCAATGAGTTAGTCCTCCCTTAGGACTCAAGAGACATCAGGGAGATTGAAAAGCACAGCTCATCTGCAGATGACCCAACCCATAACTGCCACAAACAGACAGAGGAGTATCCTTTGCCAAAGCCAGTGCTGGAACCTGTGGGAGGCTATGTGTTGAGGCCATGGAGTGGGCGGCTGGGAAGTTTTCCCTGCCCTGTCACTGCAGCACTTGTACAGCTGTGATTGATCACAACCTGCTTTCTCCCTGGTGCTGAGGCTCCCAGCCATTTGGACTGCCCACTTGCTGGCAAGCTGCTGGACACACTGGTGTACCAACTGCAGCTGGAGCATCATGGAGGTTTGCCAGGAAGCCTGGCAAAATGTCAGTTTGAGTCAGGCTGCTCCTGCACACACATGTAGGTGCTTGGATAAGTAACTCCATGCGGTCCTATAGCACAGGCACAACAGTGGTAGGGGCTGGACTCCCTGTGATGACTTGCAGCAGACCTGGCTGTCAGGGCTGCCACGCACCCACGTTTCACTTTGGTAATGCAGGGGACTGGAAGAGCATGCAGAACTGCTCTGCAAGCCCCTGGGAAGGCAGATTGGGCAGACCTTTGCTGTGGCCTCGACTGCTGTTTGGTGGGAGCAGAGTAAAAAGAGGCCAGGTTTCACTTCCTAAACACTCAGCTGAGTGGGCATCTGCACACTAGGACACAGGCTTAGCTGCTGACCCAGATGTAGGCAATTCAAACAAATATAAAGAAGAAAGGAAATACTCTCAGAGCTTTCCTCATTGCAGTGGAGCAAGCAGGTGCAACCACTGAATTGCATTCATGGGAATACACAGTTGGATCCAAGTGGAAAAACACCTTTCCCATCCTCATGGGAAATGTACTGGCACCTGCTGTCCTCTGTTCTGTGCATGGACACTGATTAACTCATTGGCAGGTATCTTGGGGCACCCTTGCACCACACGATGTTCTGGTGGCAACAATGCCTCAAGTTTTCTAAAAGTAGTTTTTATTTCACATTTTTCATTTTCTTTGCTCTTTATTAAGTATTCATACAACAACACACTTCTGAAGACAAAAACTATGTTAATTTGAAGTTAATCCTTTACTTGACCAGATGTTGACCACATACATGTCATACATGGTGGCAGCAAGGTCAGGTGTGCATATTTGGGAAGTAAAGGCAACATCAGACTGAATAGTCACAAATCTTTCTGCATACACTTACACAGGTGCAAGTATATGCATGGAAGACAGCCTACCACTGATCTCAGGTAGGATCTGTGTCCCTGTTCTCATTCAGCCTCAGTGAGAGCATGATTTTTTTCAGTTCTGAGAATTCTTACATTTTCCCAAGATGTCTTCAAAAGAATAGGAAGAAGTAGCACATATAACAACTGCAGGAAAATGTGAGTAAAACTATCTATCACCACTTAAGATTCAAATACACCAAAAGTTCCTAAGTCATCTGATACTAATTTCTGAAGAATTCAGATAGGACTTGTGCTGTGCTATATGCCAGAAACTATAAATACAATGTTTTCTCTTAACAATCTTTTCTTTTCCTTTATGCATCTTGATAGCATTAGCTCAATATCTGCACTATTCCTCCTTCCTTCCCCTAATACACTCTAAGGAACCTGCAGGACATTTCTGATGACTTATATTCTAAGCTGGAGGTGAAACTGCTGTATTAGAATGACATGCTGAACAGGATCTAGAAGCCAGGCCACACAGGCTTTCCAGAAAGAAATCATGGAAAAAGGCAGACATAAGAGAAAACTTAAAACAGGGATGAATTGGCAAATGGTAAAGTTCACAAGGGGGCAAGGTTTGCGTGCTAGCCTTTCTGTTTACATGCTTACTCCTGCAGTGGATGTAGATCTCCACTATGTGCTCCTAGGGAGAGAGCAGCTGGAAATCTCAGTTCATGCTGCCAGGATGATCTGAAGACAAGAGTATCAGATAATGTAGTAAGGAAAGAGCACCTAGAGCTGTAAACTCAATCAAAAAAGTCTGGTGGGCAAAATAGGTGACTGTCAGAGCTGAAGTCTTTAGAAAGAGCATTGTGAGCTTCTTCAATGCACTGCAGTTTCAAATTTAAAGTTAAAACCTAGAAATGCATTGATTTATTAAATTTCACATCCTTAAGGAACAGGTATTTAAACATTTCTCTTCCTACCAGACTTGAACCAACAGAGCCTCCAATAAGACTACACAGGGATGATTAACTCTTATGTTAGGTGTTAAAAGGATTAATTAGGTGCTCCTACATAGATGAAAGATTAGCCAGTGAACCACACATATTTAAGGAGCCAATCAGACTCTTTTGCCTTAAGAAATGGCATAGTCCTTAAGATATATGGGTAATACAGAGTTATTTTTCAGTCATATAAACAGGAAAAAAACCCCACAAACCAAATAAAAAATCCCAAAACAACCCAACCCTGAGATATTCTGATTTTGAGAAGACATTTTTTTCATCCCTATTCCAAGAACAGAATTTCAGCTAAAAAATACTGCAGAGTTCCAGTTCCACTGGATGTTGAATGACTTGGATTTATTTCATGGCAGGTATATTAAAGAAATTACCAAGTTTTCTTCTTCTTCTTCTTAGATAGAATTTTCAAAATTCAGCATAAACAATTGGTTGTCCTATCCATTAATTAGATGAATAAATTAAAAAAAGACATAGTGAAGCATTTTATTATGAAGTTATAAAAAAATTGTAAGCCAATAATTGTAGATATAGGAAGCTATAGCTGTGCTGTCCTTGGGCTGGCACAGATTTCAAGGGTTTACTTGTTGAACCAAAATGAAGTATTCCACCCAGAAAAAAGCATTAAAATAAATTCATGTTCATACAATACAATACAATACAATACAATACACCAGGTTGGAAGAGACCTTCAAGATCATCGCGTCCAACCCATCAAACAATCCAACCCACCCAACAACTAGACCATACAGCCAACAACTAGACCATACATAGCTTTGACTGTCTTATTTAGTTTCCTTTCAGGTTAATTAACCCTTCTAAAAACTCTTAAAGTTTATTTTTCAGATAGAAATAATTTCAAAGCAAAATATTACGTACAATCTTTTGATAATACTGAAGCAAAATACTGTGTTTTCACCTGCAGGAAACACTGGCATCTGACAGAAATTGTTTTGATATTTCTAAGTATGCCCTAAAACTATTATGAAAAGTGACTCGAACTCAGATATAGCCCCTGTAGCCCTGAACCTCCTTTTCTAAGGAATTCTGGTTTCCAGCACAAATAGTAAATTACATTTTTATTAATTACTTCATTCCCTCTGGCATATATAAGACTCATAAACTAAAGAAAACCTCCACAAATACTGCCACAAAGATTTTAGCACTCTTTCCGTAACTGTTATAACAGGAAAAGGAATACCTAGCAGGAAAATCTAGTTCAAAAGACTTCCAGTCCAAAATCTATAGATTAGAGAATTATTAATCTATTTCAATTAAACATCTAGGTCAAGATTTACTAAATTCACTAATCTGCTTCCTTTTTGAAGCATATCCCTCCGTCATTTATATTTTTAAGACCACTGGCACTGTCTAGATTTTAGTATACTTGGGAACACCTCAGTGTTACTCTTTCTTTGATGTGTTTTGACTCTTAATTTACTCTGGCACTGAAAATTCTCAGTCAGTTCCTTTCTTGTTTGTTTACATCGAGGCAAAACTTAAGAGCTAACCTTTTGTTCTGTTTCATTTGACATTCTTTGTCATAACACACCCCCCACCCCCACCCCCAAAAATCGTATTTGCCACAGCCAGTGTGATTCAGAAATGATGTGATCTGGAAAAGTCAGATTAAGAAATCCAGGTACATTTCACTCTGCTGGTTCATAGAATGGGTTCATAGAGCTCTAACTGAAACCCAGAAACATTTCAGTCACCACAATGCAGGAAAGCATGAGCTGAGTGGCAAGAAGAACTATAAACTCCTGAATATTTCACAAGAAGTCCAACATGGTAGAGAGCAGCCCAGTTCCTGTATATTCTGCATTCCCATCTGGTGTCCTGTAAGGGTTTTAATGAAAGCACTTACACGTGGTTCTTAAAACAACCCATCTGTCTACTGTGGTGAATTAAAAGATGTAAACGCAGTGTAATATGCCAAAGAATATAATAGTCTCAATATAAGTCTGACTCTGTCAACCAGCAACAGGTTCCAGCTGGGGTAGCCTCATGGAACAAAGTTGTCGCTTAATACTGAGTATATGCTTCTGAAGTCCCAAATCAGGTGAAGGAGAAATAAAACTCAAGACCTTGACCAGATGTGCAATACTCAGCCAAGAGCACAGTAAGCACGCTCCCACAGCAACCTCACTATCAATGTGGAAAGTTCCGATAGGAGCTGACATCTATTTCAGATGGCTAATACAGGGGATATAGTACATAATCACAGATAACCTGTGAGCAGGACTGATCGTTTGAACTGCCTTTTCCCTTTCTGCTGTTGCTGGCCACAACTTGAGCTAGCTTGTGTTCTATTTTAGAAAACCAGGGGTAGAGGCACAGCAAATCAGCTGTGAACTTCGCAGATGAGGAAGGACTGCATTTCTAAAAGTGTTCCAGTACAACATTAATGGCGAGGGTTGCATAGACCACAGAAACCCAGCTGTACTCTTTCTTCTAATATGTTTTCAGTCTTTTCCCACTAAATTAGATAAACATATGTGAATAAATTAAATCTACAGATCAATGGTTATTGAAAGAGGGTCCATAATGAGTATGTATCATATAACAGCATTAGTACCTGTTGTCAGGAAAGAAAGTTAAGGACAGACATTCATCATGACTGATCATCTCTAGTCCAAATGACCACTTCCCTTTGAATCAAACATCTAGGTACACACTGACATGTACCTTTTCTAAATCTGTTCCATAGGTAAACCCTGGAATTATCCCAATTTCCAGAGTTTAGAATATAATGGACTTAACCAGGTTGGAAAAGACCTTTGAGATCATCGAGTCCAACCTATCACCCAATACTATCCAATCAACTAAACCATGGCAACAAGCACCCCACCCAGTCTCTTCTTAAACACCTGCAGTGATGGTGACTCTACCACCTCCCTGGGCAGCCTATTCCAATGGCAAATCACTCTTTCTGTGAAGAATTATCCTGGCGGCAATAACTGTGCACCTGCAGGATGGCCAAGGGCTTGGGTCCAGCCAACATGGATTCAGGAAGGGCAGGTCCTGCCTCTCCAACCTGATCTCCTTCTATGATCAGGTGACCCGCCTGGTGGATGTGGGGAGGCCTGTGGATGTGGTCTACCTGGACTTCAGCAAGGCCTTTGACACCGTCCCCCACAGCAAACTCCTGGCCAAGCTGGCAGCCCATGGCTTGGGCAGCTGCACTCCGCCCTGGGTTGGGAACTGGCTGGAGGGCCAGGCCCAGAGAGTGGTAGTCAATGGTGCCACCTCCAGCTGGAGGCCAGTCACTAGTGGCGTCCCCCAGGGATCAGTGCTGGGCCCCACCCCTTCAATGTCTTCATTGACGATCTGGATGAGGGCATTGAGACAGTCATCAGCAAATTTGCAGATGACACCAAGTTAGGAGCAGATGTTGGTCAGTTAGAGGGTGGAAGGGCTCTGCAGAGGGACCTCGATTGGCTCGACAGATGGGCGGAGTCCAATGGGATGGAATTCAACAAGTCCAAGTGCCGGGTGCTGCACTTTGGCCACAACAACCCCATGCAGAGCTACAGGCTGGGGTCAGAGTGGCTGGAGAGCGGCCGGACAGAGAGGGACCTGGGGGTGCTGATCGACAGCCACCTGAACATGAGCCAGCAGTGTGGCCAGGTGGCCAAGAAGGCCAACGGCATCCTGGCCTGCATTAGGAATAGTGTGGCCAGCAGGAGCAGGGAGGTCATTGTGCCCCTGTACTCTGCTTTGGTTAGGCCACACCTTGAGTAGTGTGTCCAGTTCTGGGCCCCTCAGTTTAAGAAGGACATTGAAACACTTGAATGTGTCCAGAGAAGGGCAACAAGGCTGGGGAGAGGCCTGAGCACAAGCCCTATGGGGAGAGGCTGAGGGAGCTGGGGTTGTTTAGCCTGGAGAAGAGGAGGCTCAGGGGCGACCTCATTGCTCTCTACAACTACCTGAAAGGTGGTTGTAGCCAGGAAGGGGTTGGCCTCTTCTCCCTAGCAACCAGCACCAGAACAAGGGGACACAGTCTCAAGCTGCAACAGGGAAAGTTTAAGCTTGAGGTGAGGAGAAAGTTCTTCACTGAGAGAGTGATACATCATTGGAATGGGCTGCCCGGGGAGGTGGTTGAGTCGCCATCCCTGGAGGCGTTCAAGAGGGGACTGGATGTGGCACTTGGTGCCATGGTCTAGTCGTGAGGTTTGTGGTTACAGGTTGAACTCGATGATCTTCGAGGTCTCTTCCAACCTTGGTAATACTGTGATACTGTGATACTGTGAATTTCTTCCTAACATCCAGCCTAGCTTCCTACAAAGATGAGGCCAATCCTACACATTACAAGAACTTACTGTAATCATGCTGTGCAACAAAAGAATATGAGAAGTGGCCTGGGTAGCACATCACTTGTTTGGATTGGTTGATTTGTTTGAGGGAAGACAACTTCATTTAAATTTTGTTTGCTTAGAGTATTTATCACAGAAAATTCCTGCTCTCTTAGTAGAGCTTGCATGTGCTAGCACAACAGAAAATATAATATTCTCCAAATCTTGATTAATTCATAGACTTACCAGAGACTCTCTTGCAATGATTTTCCCTTGAAGGTTGATTGAGATGACAGAACTCTTGGAGGTGATAACTCCTATCTTTCAATTACAGCCTTGATGGTCTGATAAAGTGTATAAAACTGCAACTATTAAATCTCTGGTCCCTGAATTCCCCCTGAGAATTCTTCTTAGAGATCATCTGAAAGAGATAAAGAGACATGTGAAGAGCACATGATGGAACTGTTCCAGCATTGATATTGATAATATTATTTGGCATTGCATTTATGGTAATATCAATTAAGCAGGTTTTATTAATACTTGCTGTCATTTCTTGAAGCTGCCTTACAAAACAATCTATAACAGAAGCTTTCACTTTGCACTTATGAAATACAAGTAAGACTCTCCACACTCTCAGGCTCTGTACCACACAGTAGGAGAGCCAACATTTAGATGGAGGTGAGTAGCACTGGAGACAAATGTATGTTTGCTTTCATAGGAAAGACTGTCTTCTGTAGACTCTTTAACATAGCCTCATAAACACTTCAGGGAGTCTAATGTGTACTTTTGACCAGTAGCTAGGCCTCACAAATCCACATGTGATAGTTTACAGGATCAGTTTTCCTCATTTTTGTAACTAAGTTGTGCACTGGCAAAGCCAGTGCTAATTTTTCTCTTTCCTTTTGCATGTCTTTAGAAAATGTGCCAAACAATCTCATGTTATCAGTATTCTTTCAAGTGTTTCTCTGCCTGAAACTGCAGAACTAGCACCTTTGCAATACTATTCTTGGAATAAAATGCCTTCCTGTCTGCTGCTATAATCAAACTCAGGTAGCAAACAGCTTTTGCCTTTCTTCAGACATCCCAATTTCCCTTCTCCTAAGCTTGCCAAAGAATTACTTTGATCCAGTGGGGCTATAAAAGGCATGATACAGTATCAGACTAGAACAACAAAGATAACTGAGAACCCATCACAAGCTGGCCTTACTGGGTACTGATAGGACTAATGATTACATTAATCTTAGCAACAAAAAAATAATACAAACCAATGTATTTGACATTTCTGTTGTTCCCATAACATTACTGTGAGCGCCTCAGAATTTTTGGCCCACTGCAGTGCTGATATCCTCATATAATATGAAACACTGAGATGTGGAAGAGAGGAATGACTTTGCCAGGAGATTTCAAAAATTCTGGAGCAGTGTAGGGATTCAGAAGAGAGCAGGGATCTCAGCCTAACCAGCTGACTATGGGGAAATGAAAATTAGTCAAAGACTGTAGATTCCAACTTTGACAATTTATTCACTCTCCTTTGCTTACCCCAAAAGCTGGTATATTTCAGGTGTATATCCTGGTATATTTCAGGTGTAGGTACTCCAAGCTTTTACCTCTCTGTCTCTGAGAGTGCTTGATAACAGAAATTTAACCTCATCTGAAATATGTTTACATGCTACTTTTCAGGTATGGCTGTAATTTATCATGTGATTTCTATCTATGGTACATGATAGGTGCAGCTAACACCAAGATTAGTTATACTCCTGAACATTCTAGCTTCACCTTTCTGAGCTCATCATAATTGTGTCCTCGTGACTGCGTTAACTTCAAAGAGCATTTGGAAGACCACACAGCTCTTACTGCAAACAAGCCAGCGGGACAAATATAACCCCTACTAATAATGTCATAGAGGCTAGACCACACAGAATATTCCTGCAGGGCCCTTTGGGTTTAAAATGTAGGGGGTCTGAAGTACCTGCTGCTTGGACTGATTCACAGCAGCTCCAAGAATGCCCTGTGCAAGGCATGCAGTGAGTTCCATGCCCATATGGATGGGTGTAGAGCTGTAGATGTTCTCTGTTGATCAGATAGCCATGTTAGTTTTGCCCCAGCTTGTAGCATGCCTTCCTCAAAGCTAAACATAGCAGAGTGAAAGTTCACACCCAAGTACCTCACAGGTTGCCAGTGAAGGCAGCCTCTCTGCCACTGTGAGCCTCAGGTCCTGGGTGCTGCTGCATAGAAAGCTGGAGGTCGTTCAACTCTAGTCATTCCTCATGGCAAGAAACTTCATCACCCCTTGGATGACTTCACCGGGACACACAAACCCTCATGATGCTTATGTTTAGAAGGCTGAAGATGCTCACAAGTGAGCAAGGAAGGGAAAATATCTGTTCTCAAAGCCCTAGTGTTGTCAAGTCATCAAGTAGTGTAGTAGAGTCAAGATCTAGGGAGTTTCGAACAGATGAAATATGGAGCTTCACCTAACAAAACTTATAGACACATGGCAAAAAAATGATAGAAATGGAGAGCATCCAAATTATTACAATCATCCTTTGTAAGTTCTCCCTCTGGACCTTCAGTTCAGCAAACAGAACTTGCTGCTGCAGCAGAAGGTCCAGGTTTCATCCTTGAAGGAAACAGACTGTGAAGCAGTATGGAGTTCAGGCTAAATAAATGAATAGGGCAATTCATCATTCTTCCCTTTAGAAATTGTCAACAGGTGACTTGCAGTTGTCTTAAAATGAGTAGTCACTAACTACATTTTTGCAATTGGTAATAGCTAAAAGTAGTTATTGTCTGAAAGTTCACCACAGCCTCTATGTCTGGACTGTGGTTACTGAAATTCATCTGTAGAGCTGGGATGGTTAGTTTTGGCCAGAGACCCAAGCTATAGATACAGCTTTTTAAAATACGTTCTGAATTTTTGGCACAGGAGCTTATGGTTTGAGCTAATCTTCATTTCCTCATTGCCCTGGTTTCAAACAAAACTTTTCCTTGTTTGAAACTGGAATTTTATACAGGGTGAAAGGAGGCAGTTGAGAGGGGAAAGAGAGGGGTTAACATATTTTGGAGGAAATATTGGAAGCATGAGACAATTCTGCTGGAGAAGTGCTGTTTGCCTCAGCTCAGGAATCGAAGATGCACCCTCAGCACAAAAATGCTTTGCAAAAAATGCAGTTCTGGATCAGCTAGATGCTTTGTTCCCCTGCATCTCCCATAGTAAAATACAGTCTTTTCTTGCCACGTTCTTATCTCCCCTTCACTTTCCCCAGAGCACAGAAGATACTATTTTTGATGCTTTGTCCTAATTTGCCATACACTTGTTTAAAAAAACACTGGAATTTTGTGATGTTGGAATTATCTCTTTCCCAATCATTTCCAAAGCTGTCTAGGATTTTGTGTAGTTCTTGAATGAGACACGAAGGTTATTCTACCTGCTCACTTTCTGGTAAGAAAACCAAAATAAAACACAACTGTTGCTAAAGCAAATTTCACCAAAGTGTTCTAAGTCATGGTATTTATGGAAAATATTCACATACACATTCAGCTTTAGATTAGAGCCAGCTATCCTTAGAAGGACATGGGGTCATACTCATTGATTTCTGCTACGAGGAACAAGTTTCAGCTTTCTAAGACAGTAGTGTATTGAAAATAGAAAGAAACCTCAATATTCTGTGGTGCACAAGCACAAGCTGCAGTTTGCTTTTGAGTCCTTTGCCACGGAATTTTCTCCTTTGCACAGAAGCCAAAAAGGGCACAGAATGAACAAGATTCCTGCTAAGACTCTCTCTGCATCTGCCTGTTACTTTACCATTATGCACCTGCAGACTAGTTTCAAGAGCCTCATTATTGCTCACTTGTCTCTGGCCTTTTTCTGACAAACTTCACAGACAAAATGCCACATTTCCATTCTAATAACTATCACATCAGTTCCAATCTAAATAGCCTCTAATAATTGATCTTTTTTTTTTTTTTTTTTTCCTGCTCACTGCTCACCTAATATGCAATAATGAATACAACAAGCTGAAAGTAGAGTTAACACAGTTCCTAGGAAGGAAATCAGAAAAATCCAGGACTTCAGGTGAAAGATCTAAAATAAGTTAAAAACAGAACACCACCAAGAAAACCTTCAAGTGTATACTTGATCACAGCAACCTTTTCACCTTCCCAGAGCTTTTCTAGAAATGTAGGAATGTTTCTGCATCTGAAGAGGCCTCCTCTGCAACCTTCAGCTTTGCATAGCTCTTATATAGTACCTTAGTCTCTAACTTCTGTTCTATAACAAATGTCAAGGAGATCAAGCACTGACTTTCCTCCTTGCTGCTGGTGCGGCCACTGGCCAGACTGGCGGCCTTGGTCAACCAAGTCTGGGGTCAAACTGCTGAAACTTCATGCTTTCATTGAGCTCTAGACCTATCTGTTGGCTTTCCCTGGCTACCTTCTCTATTTCCCCACAGGATATACTTGGAGTTTAATGTCTTTTTGCTAACCAGAGAAAAAGAATAAGATCCCTTTTCCATTTAGGTGCATGGTGTCCTGGGAAGTGGACAGCTCATGTGCACATGCCCAAGTGGCCACTGCTCTAGTGAGTGACTGATTAATTTTCCAGGTTGCTCCTCTCTGAAGGCAATACATATGAATAGCTGTTTAAGGAGATGGCATGAATCTGCTTAATGGTACAAGTGGCAGGCAACCAGAGCAGAGCAAACCTGCCTAGATACAGTGTACCTGAAGAAGTACTTCTTCACTCAGGAATTGCATGTTTTGTTTCCTACAGTATCAGTTACCCTTGTAAAAATACACTTCTTACACTATCACCTCTATCTGTGCATGTGCTTGGAAACAGCCCTCCCTTTAAGATACTATCCTGCTGCTTGCCATGGGGCCTTTTCACAATGTTGAAGTACAGATGGGCAGGGATAAAGAGCAAAACAGTCTTTGAAAGAGGCATAAGTAGGAAACTTTAGTGGGGAAATCAAATATTGATGCTTTTGTTTTACTGTTTTTTAAACAGGTGATTCTGTAATCCTCTACCCAGAGGACACTAAAAGAGGATATTGGGCCATGTGCACTTCCAAAGTCACAGAACAGAGCAAATATGATGAAATTCTCAGTGGCTATCTTAGCCTAAGGGTAGCAAATCATCTCCAGAAGACAGCTTCGTGCACAGCTGTGCCATATAAAGAGGACTTGATTAGACATGTTGGTCTAGAGACAATTTAAGGGTTCTGATCCATCCAGTCTCATTAGTGCAAGCTTCTAAGTTATAAACCAGGACCAAAATGGGAGAGGAAAAAAGCAGATCTTGGATCTGTACCATCAAAGAGAGAATGAAGTTTACCCTGTGAGTCACAAGTCACAAACCAAAGTGTTTATTAATCTTTGCCCTGACACATTTCTTCCATCCATCAGATTTAGCATTGTGCTAGTCTAACTGTGAGGATACATCGTGTCATTCATGACACATGATGATTCCCAGATGTTCAGAAAGCTATGCTACCCAGTGGAACAAATGGGTGTTTACAGTAAAATAAGTACCAAATTTAGCAAAATTGAAGATGAAGTTACAAATTAATTAGTGCAAGAGGGCCTAAACTCCATGGTATATGGGAGCTCATACTTCTTCTGTAGCACAAGTTGAGAAGTACAAATTGAGAAAAGAGCATAGCAATTGAACAGTAAAAAGTAATAATGACAATAGAAAATTATTTTATTTTAAATCCACCCAGAAAGTCACCCTAAGAAAAGCCAGAATAAATAATACCACTGCTGAGCTCTGATGTAGCTCTTCTGGTGAAGTTCCTGGTAATGAATAAAAGGAGCTCTGAGTCAGGTGCTCGTAAATACAGTCACATGAAACACCTACCAAATCAATGAGAAAGCTGAGAGAAAGGATCTAAATACATCTTAGAATCTGTGAATCTCTCTACTGACTATAAAAGCTCCTGATCTGGTTAAGAACATCAAGTCTCTTTGGATATTATTCTCTCAGTTGCATACTGAGGAGCTCTATGAGAAGCTAGAGAAGGTGGCAACCTACCTGTTGCTGTAGAAGGCTGTATGACCTTGGGCCTTTCTGACTTCTACAAACCAAGGCAAAACACAGTCTTCTACTGGGCTGCCTGGTGATGATGTTTCAGAGATGTTCATATCAGGATTGCACTAGGCAAGGAAAACTAAAGGCTGTTTGCATTGGAAAGATCCAGTCCATGCTAACATAGAGTGGAGAATACTGAACTCTAAACCCAGACACTACTAAACCCCAGTGACATTGAAAGTAACTCCCTATTAAAGGCTGTCCTCCTAAAATGTTTACTGTTTCTAAAAAACATTACAGCTCTTTAGACCCTCTACTAAACCATCCTTAGTCTCCCAGACATTTAAGTCAGTACTGAATGGAGCTATGCAAAAAGTAACCCAATCTCCCCACTCTCTTGCACCTCATGTCAAAACCAGGAGACATGAGCATCCTATGGAGCAGACAGTGCTACCAGCAGTGGTGATCCTGATGACCCAGAAGGGCTTGCTGGATCCAGAGTTTACACTATGACAAAAGGCCAAGTGCCAGCACTAGCTCTGGATACTGTCATTATTCTGTGCTAGAGCAGCAAATTTCTTTTCCATAAAGCACAACAGACAACTTTTAATCTGGCTTGAAGTGCTGAAAACAACCTGCAAAAAACAGGTGGCAGTCTCCTTTCATGTGAGCCAAAAAAAGAGACAAGAATAGACTTGACTGAAAATATGGTAAAACAATCCTGTTCCATCTGCAAAAGCAGACATTGAGCATAAGTGAATTAACAGGTCTCCACTACCAGACGCTGTGAGCTAGGCATTGCTGCTCATTAATATTAGCATGACAGCAGGCGATTGCTTGTATCTCTTGCACACATTAATCAAAGCCAAAAGCCGAGTATGCACCTTGTTTATCACTCACAAATCCTGCTGGCATGCTGCCCATTCCTTCCTAAATGTTTACAGCAGCATTCATTTGCTGAAGATTGTCCTTGTTGTGAGCACACTGTAGCAAAGGGCTTTCCTCTCCAGCGATCTCAGCATTCCCCATCCAGCCCTGTGGACTGTAGTATTGAAAGCACAGTGCTGTCTCCTCCTCTTTGAAGTCGGCCACAAATGATGAATTCAAGATGCAAAAGCCCAAGTCTTTTACAGAAAGGGTTTTTACAAAGGAAAGGATGTCCTTCCAGAAAGATTAGACCTGAAGGCCATAATTAACATCTCTGCTGCTGTTGGGATAGAGTAGCACTGCGCCTGTGCTGACATTCAGCTAGACAGAGTGATCCCCAAGGAAGGATCATCAGCACCGTCTTCTTAACCCAGATTTCAGCCTATTGCTCAAGAGGTTCACTGCTATGGGTAGAATGCTAAAAATACCCTTCATACCCAGGCATCGAAGCTTAGATTTCCTCTCAATCCAAACCTGTTTAACCAAGTCAGAATGTGACCTGTCCCATCCAGAAGGAAGAGAGGATAGTTTCTGTTTAAACAAGGAAATAAAACACAAAAACCAAAACACAAAACAAAACAAAAAACCCACAACCAAACCCCAAAAACAACTGTAGGCCAAATTCTTGTTTCATTTATGGTAATGTAAATCTAGAATAACTGCATAAATATAACTAGAGTTAAAGCTTTTATAAACAGGTATAAATCAGATCAGAATCAGCTTAAACACATGCAGCTTTGTAAGGCTCTTTGGCACTGGTGAGGTGTTCTGTCAGCCTGAATCCAGCCTTTCCATGGTCTGTTATTTATGTGACTTCACAAGACTGAGGAGTCACCCAAGTGAACATGTCTGACCTGCATGTGCACAACACTTAGCAGACGCATAAGCAGAAGGGCTGGCAAATGTTTGAGAGTGCAAAGCATCAAATAAAGCTGATCAAATAAAAATTAAGATATCTCCTTCAGGAAAGTATGATTTTCATTTCATCATCCAGAGGCTTTTTTTTCCCCCCAACAACTCAAAGGTTCAGAACATTTTTTTCAGATTGAAATGTTGAAACATTTTGACCAAAAAAACCACATTTTGACATTTTCAAGTCAGGATGTATATATGTGGTTTGTCAACAAAATTAGGTTATAAATGGCAGAGGAAGAGGTTTTCATGTGAGGTTTATCTTGTGCTTCCTGCTTTTTTGAAGAAATAGCGCAATCATGTCCAGGTCAAAAAGTTAAGAGATGCTCAAAACCACTAACAATTAATTGCCCACTCTCCTTTAATCTTAGATCAGTTCTGATCTCAGTTTGGATCATCCCTCCTGATTTTATTCAAGCTAATTCATCTACTTTCCTAGCTGCACAGGCAGATAGGATGACTTTTATGCACTATCCAGGATTAGAAGCATAGGAAAGCACAGAAGTACTGCTAATACCTTTGAATAAGTCTTCTTGGGTGAGAAGTTTTATTTTGCACATTTGTATTCTGCACCTTTTAATGATGAACAGTGGATTCCATTCCAGATTTCTCTTCTGTATTTTGCCAAACTGGACAGAGCTGAGAGATTTCAATATCAAACGTGATTAGAGTTGTATGAATTCCTTCCAGCTATTACTTTTCCGGTATGTAAAAAAACTCAGCACTCGTACAGTACCTGAATGACAGTCCTGCAAAGGGACTAGGGCAGCCAAAGATCTGCATGAGTAAACCACTGCCAGTTCAAGTCCAAGTCCTCTCTCTTACATCACAGATTCTTTGCTAGAGTAATAATATCATTGATACAATACTAACCTAATGTTGCACCAGCATCATTGCTTTCAGATGATGTTTAAGAAACATAAATTGTTGCACAAAACCAAAATGAAGGATAAATTATTTTAGAAGATAAGATACTATATCTCATGTCTTTGAATCTTGGAGTACAGAAATAGCTCTGGGAAGTGGAAATGAAAGCAACAGATTAATATAATGTATACATCTTCTAATTTGTTTCAGTGAATCCAAAAGAGTCTAACTCAAAGAGGCTAGCAGTTCAAGAAGTATACCAGCTGAATATATAATTGGAAAAATCTTCAAGTGTAGCAGTAGATTGCACTAATCTAGACAGTCTCTGAATTTCAGCTTGTTTAAACTCGCTTCTGTTAGCCCTGTGTGTGGCCCTCGGAAAGATACCTACTACATAGTGGTTTATATTCTTGGGGAAATGTGGAACAAGTCCTACTAGAATTGTCTGAGAGACTTAGCTGCAGGTCACTGACAATATTAAGCATCTGAGTGGAACAGCCTAACAGATTCTGAAAAAATGAGCAAGCTCTGCTATGGAAACATACACATTGCCTTTAAATTGTTGGAAGGAATGCTAATCTAGACCATCCAGAAAAGCTAAAGTTTAATCATTATCAGGAAACATCAATGTTATTTACTAGGAAGGAGAAGACAATGAGCAGAACTAAACCTCATCTTCAAGAGCTTGGGACTTGTAGATGAATAGGACTGTTGTATCTCCTGTAGCATCACACACTCCAGGGATGGGAATATGTCAGAGATTTAATTATCCTACCACATGACACCTACGTGTCAGCAGACTGTTTTCACCATAGCTGCTCTTCACATCATCCACCTATTGGTGAGAAAGGAAAGGAAGAGCCTACCTGCAAAGGAAGAGGTGGAGTACAGAAAGATCATCCTGGAGCTGGATCCTAGAATCATCTTTTTGTTTCAGTTGTTCAGACTCCGGGATAAACTTGCACTAACTGCCAGGGTCCTGAATCTAAAAACTGGATCACTGTAATTTTTCTTAGCTCATTCTACCATCCCATATCCTCATCCTACTTGGAAGTACCCTGACTTAGTTTTCCCACAGATAGGAGAAATACAGTGCTATGTCCCATAAAGCTAGGAACCTTTCACTAAGCAGATGGATGGCCAACTTCCTAGTCTCTTAGGTAAGCAACACCGAAAATTACACTGTAATTCAGAGAAGTTTGAAATAAAATGTCTTTTGGCAATGCTCAGACTTGGGCTAATATCCTAGCAGTTATTTCTATCAACTTTGGAACACTATCTGTGGCCAATTAATGGAAAAAAGATGAGACTCAGATAATTGCTCTGGGATTTTCTTTTTGAATGTTCAGGCCAGATTAAGGGAAAGACCTTGTCCTAGCCTCATAAAGCTACCGCCTGTTCTTTCCACTTGTCGTTATAGCAGATCTGGCCTCACTGCTATTGTTAAAGGTCAGTCAATATTTCCACAATAAACCTTCTTTATTGTGAATTTCACATAAGTGTGTGGTTTTAACTTGCTCTGGACTGAAACTTCACCTGGAAATGGATGCATTTTTTTCTGTTCTTTAAGTCTGTGCATTCATCTCATTATTAATCTTCAAAAGAGGTAATATTTAACCTACATTATTTTAAAAAGGATTTCAAGGGTAGATGATCTCATGTGGATCATCTGGTTCCTTCCAAACACCAGCCAGTGGTTCCCTGATTTAGCCCCAAGGAAATACTGGCAGCTCATTGTATGTTATCTGAGAAACTATGGTTATCAAGTCTTCTTATTCAGTAGTGGATGGGTCACTTCTGAAAAATGAAGAACTAAAGGGAAAGTATTATTGCTTGGAATAATTTCAGTTTCCAAACCAAACTCCGTATTACAAAATGGGCTGCACTCAGAACCAGTATATTTGGCACGGTGCAATCCTCATGGCAGATTATGAAAATTATTTTTGCTGTTGGGCAGGAAACAAAAGAGCACTGGAATCGAAATCCTGTATTCTTCAAACTTTTCTAGAAATAAAGTAATCCACAGGATATCTCTAGGGTAGCTGAATGTCCTTTTAAAATGAATAATCACCAAGGAATTATTTGTAAAGTCCCCTCATTATACACCCACGCATACCATCTTTCCCAGTGAAGCAACAGCTTCTCGCTGCCTAGCTTTTGCCTCCCTCTGTTGGGAGGAGGCCACCTCCGCAGGTAGGAGAAACCAAGTGCAATCTCATCTCCATGATAGCACCAATGGTTTTGTTGCTGCTCTGCCATAACTGATGCAAACAGAATAAGCACAGCCCTCCCACCCTTCCTGAGACTGAAGCTGGTCTCTTATTCTCCCTTTCCCCTTAAGGGATGAAGAGTCAGGGGACCCTTTTCTCCCTCAATCAAAGACAAAGAAGGTAACCAGGAAATACAATATGGTATGAGATGAGACCTTTTTACAATATAATACAATACAATACAATGCAATACAATACACCAGGTTGAAAGAGACCTTCAAGATCATCGCGTCCAACCCATCAAACAATCCAACCCACCCAACAACTAGACCATACAGCCAAGCACCCCATCAAGTCTTCTCCTGAACACCTCCAGTGAAGGTGACTCCACCACCTCCACGGGTAGCCGATTCCAATGGCCAATCACTCTCTCCGTGTAGAACTTCTTCCTAACATCCAGCCTAAACCTGCCCTGGCGCAGCCTGAGACTGTGTCCTCTTGTTCTGGTGCTGGCTGCCTGGGAGAATAGACCAACCTCTGCCTGGCTACAACCTCCCTTCAGGTAGTTGTAGAGAGCAATAAGGTCACCCCTGAGTCTCCTCTTCTCCAGGCTAAACAACCCCAGCTCCCTCAGCCTTTCCTCATAGGGCTTGTGTTCCAAACCCCTCACCAGCTTTGTTGCCCTTCTCTGGACACGTTCCAGCAAGTCAACATCCTTCCTAAACTGAGGGGCCCAGAACTGGACACAGGACTCAAGGTGTGGCCTAACCAGTGCAGTGTACAGGGGGAGAATGACCTCCCTGCTCCTGCTGGCCACACTGTTCCTGATGCAAGCCAAGATGCCATTGGCCTTCTTGGCTGCCTGGGCACACTGCAGGCTCATGTTCAGCCTACAATCAACCAGTACCCCCAGGTCCCTCTCTGCCTGGCCACTCTCCAGCCACTCGGACCCCAGCCTGTAGCACTGCCTGGGGTTGTTGTGGCCAATGTGCAGAACCCGGCACTTGGATGTGTTAAATCTCATGCCATTGGACTCTGCCCATCTGTCCAGCCTGTCGAGGTCCCTCTGCAAAGCCTCTCTGCCCTCCAGCAAATCAACTGCTGCCCCCAGCTTGGTGTCATCTGCAAATTTACTGATGATGGACTCAATGCCCTCATCCAGATCATCAATAAAGATGTTGAAGAGCATGGGGCCCAGTACTGATCCCTGGGGCACACCACTAATGACAGGCCGCCAGCTGGATGTGGTGCCATTCACCATTACTCTCTGGGCTCGGCCCTCCAGCCAGTTCCTAACCCAACGCAGTGTGCTCCTGTCCAAGCCAGGGGCTGCCAGCTTGGCCAGGAGTTTGCTGTGGGGGACGGTGTCAAAGGCCTTGCTGAGGTCCAGGTAGACCACATCCACAGGCCTCCCCACATCCACCAGGCGGGTCACCTGATCATAGAAGGAGATCAGATTGGTCAGGCAGGACCTGCCCCTCCTAAATCCATGCTGGCTAGGCCTGAGCCCCTGGTCATCCTGTAAGTGCTGTGTGATCGCACTCGAGATGAGCCGTTCCATAATCTTGCCTGGCACTGAGGTCAGGCTGACAGGCCTACAATACAGGTTTGATATCACATGTTTTTATTCTCAGAGAATTATTTGGTAGACATGCACTAATCTGTGAGGTATCCCTCTGAACAAAGCAAAAGTAAAATTATTTTTTTATGGTTATTTGCATTCTTTGCCCATCTCTGTTTTCAGCTTTAAGTATCTACAAATGCATGCACATACTCACACCTGCACACCTGGTACTCCATTAGGACTGACTTGGCACAACCCCAGGAACAGTGGATTTTGAAGCCAACACCCAATTCTCATGCAGAGGACAAACCCACACCTATGGCTATGCTTTCATATGCACTAAACATATGAGGCATCTGCAGAACTCGGTTGTATCAGAGCAACTTGAGGTGTAAATTTAGGTTGTTACAACTATCTTGATGGAGATCTAATGAAAGTCTTACTGCATCAGAAGAGCTGGATTTTGGTTTGGAAAAGATTAAGATAAAGCAAAAGTCTCTATGTGAATTTGAGATCCAGAATGGCCACATAGTGAGTTACACCATGGTAACTGCACAGCTCATCCTGTGAGAATTGCCTGTATATCTCCATAGCATTAAAAAGTACTTTGCGTCTTCACGCTCTTTTTCTCAGAACTAAGGATTAGAAACCTGGGCAAATGAGCTGGTGTGTCACAGGCTTACATCAGCTGGCAACAAAGATGCAGTTCGTGGGATCCTAAACCTTAACATGTCATGTGCACACATGAGCGTGCAGACCCCATTTTGCTATAGTTGAAGCTCTTCAGCCTTGCACTTACATTGGCTAAATTCAAGCCAGGTCTAACCTGGGAGCTGGCAAATCATATCCATGCAGTGCCACACTGAAATTAAAATATCTCATCTCTCAGCAGGGATTTTCTTGGACTGCAGGAAGCATTAACATCATGATACCACATACAAATATGATTGGAAGAAGTTCAAATGCTGTGTTGAGCTTAATTCCTTCTGCTAGTATGAATTCATGTAGCCATGTCTTCCTATCACAATTAATTAGTATTTTACAGGTCTAACACTATGCTTCCCACTTTGACTGACCTTCTTACTATCTATCTCACCTAAAAAAGCATGATGCAGATGTCATTTTAAGGTGTGGGAGTATTTAAATCTCCACTTGTCAAGGGCTTCTCCAGCAGTATTCTTGCATCTCCATATTCATAGGAGAGAAAGCCCTCTCCCTCTGAGCCTGTGTCATACACATGATGGGAAAACCTCCTAAAACCTCCTAACAAAACAAGCTTAAACAGAGCCAACAAGATTACACTATAGGTTTTATCTGTAGCTTAATTATATTGCACAACTTAAATGATTGACAGTCAGCTAGAGAAGAACAATGGATATGTTGAACAAATGAGGAACTTGTTGAGTCATATGACATGATTCTCTGCTGTTTCCAGCTCAAATTTTCAGTGCCATACCACCACAGAAACACAGAAGATGGAGATGGTCCATGTGATGTCAGCTAAGGGAGAACTACTGCCCCAACTGAGCAAAAGTATTCCTGTCCAATCTCTGAGTAAATGATGACACTTAGCCTTTTGCTTTCCTGTCCATTTGCTAAGGGTCTGACACTATTAATACTCCACTTTTGCAGTAGATCTTGTCAAATTTTATTCACTCAAGTTGCCTTTTTTTGTTGGTTGGTTGTGGGGGGAGCAGAAAAAGGGAGGTTGTTTGGGGGTTGGTTTGTTTTTCAGATGGAAACAATCTGTCAAGAAACTCTTCAGTAAAAAGAGAAACCAGTAACTTGTGGAACGATTGCTTGGGAGGAATGGACCCAGACAGCACATGCTATCTATCTTGCATTGTGTTTTTATTTATCATGACAGGTTATCACTTCTTGCCTTTGGTTACAGATGGGTAGGACTGCAAACAAATGCAAATCAAGAATAGTCTACAGCAGACACACTACTGTACTGTCATGGCATCACTCCTACTCACTCGATTAGTCAAAGAACTCCCTTTGGTTTGGTTATTTGGATGGAGTATCTGGGTGGAGACAGGGCATGTGGGTGGATGGCACTTTTCCAGCAGAGCAAACACTCTCCTCGGGGGACGTCCCTTACGACAAGGAATTCCTCATGACATCATGGGCTGCTTGACGCTGGAGTGATGTGCTCAAGCTGGAATTGCTCCCATTGCGTTTTATAACACAGCCAAAATAGGATGAGCAAATCCTACAAGAATAATCAATTTAGAGGTGTGGTTGTACTTAGACCAGAATTTTTTCCTTTCTTTCTCAATAGTAGGATGTGTTTCAGAAAGGCAGCTTCGAATCCCAGGAAAAGCCAGATGCACATAATGACTGTGATTAGCAGAGCTTTTGTTTTGTGGCTTCTGTGGACAAAATGTCAAGTCACAGACGTTTTCCTTTTCAAGATGATTAAAAAGAAATCACTTTTACACAAACTCATAAAGTAACCTAATATTCTTTAAGAAAGGATCAAACAGTTTTAAAACTTTACATTAACTGTACTATAGATTCAAATCTGTCTTTGGTGTCTAGAAAAAGGCTGACATGTTCTTAGTGGGGTAAAAAAATGCAATGGTAAATCTGGGCTATATTCATTAAAGAACTGCACATCCTATCTAATTAATGAGAAACTCAAGAGACCTTTAATCAATTGTTTCATCTTTGAAAATGTTTACATAATGTACAGATTGGGCTAGTATCATTATCAGCAGAGGACATCTCATCAAAACATAACACATTCTATAAATGACATGGCGTGCAGCACCACTTGGAGAAGAATTGTGGTTTTTTCTTAGTTTTTGGTTAACCAAGTACAGCAATCCCTGCTCAAGGCTACAAAATACTAGAGTACAAGGAGACCAGGTTGCAGATACATGGTTTTTTATTCTACCTCTTGTGCAGGAGCCTTCACTCCACTTTCCTGGTTTACTTGGCCTAGGGCAACTGACAAGGGTGATTCCTACTCACTCCAGTTGTTTCAGTTAAAACAACTTGGAAAGAACAAGTGAGTATGGCTACACATGTTCTGGGCTAGAAAAAACATACTTTGGCATGGCATTATGAACACATTGTGATGAGAACTGATGAGCTGCAACACAGGACTTGATATTAAAAAAACCCAACCATCTTGCTTCAAAAAATTAAAGCTTTTGTCTTTTAGAAATAATACAATCGAGGAAGAACACACAGTTTCAATGAGATGTCATAACAGGGTGTTAGTGAAATGAAATTCCCATGTAAAACTGAGCTATTATTCCAAGCACAATATTCTACACTAATGATAGTTCTGCAGGAAGCTGTCCTGTAATTGAGATAATCGCAGAAGCATCTACTGTGGCCACAGCTCTATTGTTGATTTGCTCACAAGGAGTTTAGTGAGATGGAAGAAGAAAAGATTTGGTTAATGGTGAGATGCCCTTCTCTGCACTGACAGATTGTAAGCCCAAACACAAACTCACAGTAAGACAATTTCCAATAACAGCAATATTACAACACAAAATTATGTATATTACCCAATGGCCCAAACCCACATTTGTAATGAATCAACAGGTTCCCCAGAAGATGGATCTCTGCTGCAGTTCTTGCCACAGTTCACACTCAGGATCTCTCCCTAAGGCATGAATGGGGAGGGTCTGAGCTCCGCTGTCCTCCCATATCCCAGGATACTGTCCTTCCACATCCCGTGCTGTATCACACTCTGCCTTTGCATCATGCTGCACAAACACAGCCTCACAGACCACAACTCACCTTTCACATTATTTAAAGTGTTTTGCACTGAGGAGCATGTGTACATTATTACAAATACATACAAGAGCCTGTGGGGGCTCAGAGGAGATGCAGACCCCATGGTGTGCAGCAGGAACACAGCCAGCCTGCTTGAAAAGAAACTTGCCCTGAGCAATGCTTATTCTTAGATTAGCTGCAAACAAAAGGGATATCTCCACCTCTGAAGAGTACATATTTTGAGAGGTACACCCGTTGCAAATGCTTTTCTGAGTGGCTCCCAAGTACACCTAGGTTAGTAGTGCTGTTACAGAGAAAGGAAAAGCAAACTCTACCATGGGAGGGAGGTAACACCAGTACATTCCTTCCTTAATCCCTGATATTTAAGAGATTGCTTTTAAACCCTCCAGCATGAACCTTTTGATCCATGACAGCATATGTCCTTTATCTGGGTTATTCCTGTCAGTGTAAAGTGTGTCTCCAACAGGAGCTCAACAGCCAATGAAAGCAACACGGGTGACTGGCGGTTTGAAGCAATTATTTCTCCTTCCAGTCCAATTTCTCATTCTAATTTAATCATCTTATTTCCCTGCCATGTTTTTAACCTGCTATATTGTGCTTTACTCTCCAAGGCACACTACAGCTAAGACTCACCTACACACTGTGTCACTGGCATCTTAAATCACTATTCCGGCTCCAGGGTAGCTATAGGAGTATTGGCATGTACCAACTACCCCTCATTAAAATTCAACAGCACTGGAGTTGAGGAATTGTGCAACTCTATTGTTCCTGCTGTGTGGTTGCAGGCATTCTTACAATCATCTTCTGATTTTTGGGTGGTTTGTAGTTTGGGTGTTCAACACAGGCTTTTCACAGACTAGAAACCCATTGTGTTAACCACCAAATAAATACAAAATAAAATTGCTGTACCTAACTCACGGATCTTACAGCCCTGTTCTCTATCTGCTGACATGCACCACCCTTCATGCTAAAAGTCAGGGTCCTATGCTGTATGCACCAGTCAATCATCAAATCTCAGTAATCCAGAAAAGCACACTGGCAAATAAAAATTAATTTGAAGGAAATACTGAAGCTTATTGTCCCATAACCAATTTTGCATTAAGGGACCCAGCAGAAAGAAGTGAAGGCAAAACATTTCCCTGTTGGTTGTGAAATCATTCTTCAAAAGGACTGACATCAACAACCTAGGGATAACTCAACAGATTTGAAACTTTGCATGATGTTAACAGAATTATACAGATGAGCAAGACCTGGAAGATTACAAGGAAGTGTGCCTGCTTGTGATTCCCAGAAAAACACTTTCGCAGCACAAATAGAGTTGAGGGAGAGATAAAGGAAAATGAAGGACTCAAAGGAATCCTGACTTGACAGGGAAAGAGATGCCTCCATACTAAACTGTTCCAACCAAAACAATTCTATGACTCTAAGACTCTGGCAACATCAGCATTAGCAATTAGATAAGATATTAAAAACTTCAAAACCTAAGAATATTGGGATTTAGATTCTCAGTATCACATTAGTCACCTTCCCCTTCAGCAAAAGTGGTCATGGCATCCTTGAGGTTTCATAACCTAGACTGACTGACTTAATCCTTCTTCCAGTTTTTCCTGATGGACTTTAAATGACATGCGCATGCCTCAGCATTAGTTTGGGAAGATGTCCTGAGTGCTTTCCACTCTTCTTTTTATATTATGCCTGTATTATTTACATGTGCTTTTATTTACACAAATGTATTTACATTTCTATTCATATATGTTTTTATTAATATAATGTACATGAGGATTTAACAGCACATAGAGGAAAGAAGCCCCAAAATCCCAAGCTGCAAGACTTAATTCACCCCAGCCCTTGGCTTCTCTACAAGGATCTCCAACAGAGGCAACAGCTGAAGACAACTGCAGTTGTTTTCTTTGGCATATGAACATGAGGAATTCAGCAGACACCAATGCAAGAGGGATTCTGGACAGCAAGTTATACACCTGCCAGGAAAAGCCAGCAGTTTACAAGGCTATCCCTGCCTTTCCCCCCACCCCGCTCCCCACCCCTTCACTTATAAAGGGCAGAGGCAGAGGAATGTTTAAGTCAAGTAAGAGGTGCTGTGCATCAAGAGGGTAATGGATGGTAGTAGAGAAACATCTAGCAGGAGACTTTGGCCTTTTCAGTAAAGAAGTGTGGCAGCAGCCATAAAGTTTCTCCTTTGTGGTTTGGTGCTGAAGAGTGTGATGTTAGGCAAATTAAAAATAAACTCTTTTTTTTTTTTTTTTTTTTGGTGTCATACGTTGGCAGGTACAGCTTAAATGAGGCTGTTGCAGTGGAAGTGAAATAGACAGTTTAAAAGGGGGGCTGGCACAGATGGCTTAAACAGAAAACCTTGTGTTTACTGGTCCAGGATCAAGCAAACCTTGTCGGCTTAAATGCTTTCCTATATCTATTAACCTACTTCATTACACCAAGTCCTTAACCATAGTAAGTGAAACATTACCAATGGGAAATCCATAAAAGTTGGAACTCAGAGTGGAATGTTTTGACTTTTTAAAAAATTTTGCTTCCCCTCTCCCAGGAGTCAAAGAAAGAGTAAACAATATTTTACCTTTCCTCAGATTAATTATTTGTAAGCTTTTCCTTGTCAGACTTCCCACTTGGTGCAGAAAAACATACCTAGTCCCCCTGCCCCAAATCTTTACATTCCAGAGGAAACATCTTAGCAATTTTTGCCTGGCCCAAAGGAAATAGTCCAAAACCCAGTAAAGCCTTTATTAAGAATAATGAGCAAGGAAATGGCTAGAAATGTCGTTTCTGAAAATTCAACAGCAGGACAAACCAGGAAAATGTCTGGGGTTTGAATCTATATTTTACAAACACCCACTTTCTAGTCAAATGTCTGCTTTCTCACCATATGAATTTTTGGCTTTACTTCATCACACTGATTAAAACCTTTTGGGTTTCAGTGGCTGCCTGCAGGAAAAAAGAAAAGTAGGTATTGTTTATAGATAGAGAAGTATGACAAGGATTATCTAAGTCAGTACAGAAGCTGCAAATAAAATCACAATTGAAGGAAATGGCAACTTGTTCATTAGTTTGAGTGTTTTTAAAGTTTTTGAGGCTTTTGGATGTAGTCTATCCGGACTTCAGAAAGGCCTTTGACACCATTCCCCACAGCAAACTCCTGGCCAAGCTGTCAGCCTGTGGATTGGACAGCAGCACTCTACACTGGGTTAGGAACTGGCTGGAGGGCCGAGCCCAGAGAGTGGTGGTGAATGGTGCCACATTCAGCTGGAGGCCAGTCTCTAGTGGTGTCCCCCAGGGATCAGTGCTGGGCCCCATCCTGTTCACTATCTTTATTGATGATCTGGTTGAGGGGATTGAGTCCATCATCAGTAAATTTGCAGACGACACCAAGTTGGGAGCAGGTGTTGATCTGTTAGAGGGTAGAAGGGCTCTGCAGAGGGAATTTGACAGGCTGGACAGATGGGCAGAGTCCAACATGATGACATTCAATAAGTCCAAGTGCTGGGTGCTGCACTTTGGTCACAACAACCCCATGCAGTGCAACAGGCTGGGGTCACAGTGGCTGGAGAGCAGCCAGACAGAAAGGGACATAGGGGTACTGATTGATAGTAGGCTGAACATGAGACAGCAGTGTGCCCAGGTGGCCAAGAAGGCCAATGGCATCCTGACCTGTATCAGAAATAGTGTGGCCAGCAGGAGCAGGGAAGTCATTCTACCCCTGTACTCAGCACTGGTTAGGCCACACCTTGAGTACTGTGTCCAGTTCTGGGCTCCTCAATTTGAGAAGGATTTTGAGACTCTTGACCATGTCCAGAGGAGGGCAACAAGGCTGGTGAGAGGTCTCAAGTACAAGTCCTATGAGGAGAGGCTGAGGGAGCTGGGGCTACTTAGCCTGGAGAAGAGCAGGCTCAGGGAGACCTTATTGCTGTCTACAACTACCTGAAAGGAGGCTGTAGCCAGGTGGGGGATGGTCTCTTCTCCCAGGCAACCAGCACCAGAACAAGAGGACACAGTCTCAAGCTGTACCAGGGAGGCTGAGGCTCGAGGTGAGGAGAAAGTTCTTCACAGAGAGAGTTGTTGGCCATTGGAATGTGGTGCCCAGGGAGGTGGTGGAGTCATCGTCCCTGGAGATGTTCAGAAAGGGATTGGAAGTGACACTTGAAGCCATGGTTTAGTAGTCATGAGGTGTTGGGTGACAGTTTGGACTCGCTGATCTCTGAGGTCTTTTCCAACCTTATTGATTCTATGATTCTATGATTTACACCCATGCAAATTACCACTGTTCAGACTGCACAGTGAAATTATTTCCCATGTTTTTCATAGACAGGAAAGTATACATACAGTCATTTGCTTAATAAAGTAATGACATTGTATAAGGACTTCAGAATCTACAGTTGTGACAGATAGGCAGTTTGAATGTGCTTAAAATTGGAAGGATTTCAGCACAGCTAAAAGCTATGAAAGATATTTTTTGTTTCAGAATGTTGAAGATTGGACACCATTTATCTTTTGTAATTTCCCAGTACAGCTTTCTTGAATTAACTGCAGCAGCCTAGGGCTTTTCAGAGTAAGTGCAAGTCTCCATGATAGTTACCACAGCTCTGCCCTACCTGTGTGCCCTCTGATCCCTGCCAGCTCTTGGCTTCCCTCCCCCAGCCAAGTGGCCAGATCTTCCCTGTCCATGTCCCTCCTTTGAGGAAAGCAGGTGTTGTTTTTTAATTTTTAAGTGAAATTCATCCTTTAAAATCTAGTTTTGTCACATTAAAAACTGCTTGCATATATACACAGATGTTTCCTCACTCATATACAAGTCCTGCAAAGAATGGAATTGTCCAGAGTCCCCCAATATTCTTTTTCTAACCATATCAGCTGTGAGATTTCTCCTACATTCACAATAACTTTTGAACCTCTGAATCTGAGGACTACACTTGCATAGTTCCAAGAAGGGTAAATCTTCTTGGCTCCAGAGAAACAACTATGGGCTATACACATGTTTGGCAACACAGAAATTACTTGAATGGCCATCTGCAGTTCTGAATCTGCCATTTGAGAGTAGGACAAAGATCTGGGTGTTGTTTAGTCTGGAGGAGAGGAAACTGAGGAGTGAACACGACAAAGAGTCTTCCAACATGTAGGGACTTTTAGGAAGAGAGGAATGATTGACTGTTCTTCATATACACCAGAAGAGGAAAGAGGAGGAATCAGCATAAGCTCTAGCAAAGACAGCTTAGGTCAAATATTAGAAAAAAACATTTCAGCTACAGTGGTGAAATACTGGAACAGGCAACCTAGGAGTGTGGAATCTCCTTCACTGAAATTATGCAGACAAAGTTTAGGTAAGTACCACTTGAACAGGCAACCCAGAAATGTGGAATTTCCTTCACCGGAGTTTTAAGTTGTTAAGACAAACATCTGGTAGGCACAGCTTAGCCACACTTAATCCTGTTTCATCCAGCTCAGCAACCTCCAAGGTTCCTTCCAGCTCTCCATTTCTGTGCCTTTGTGATTTATAGGGCAGTGGTAAATACTCATATGATGGGTACACCTACACCTCACTGCATGAGGAACACACACTGTGAAGGAGCCCAAGGAAGCTAAATGGATATGGCCACTAGCAAAGCAAATGGAAAACAAAAACAAAGACTCACTCAAGACTTCATATATACAACAAATCATCAGCAGAAAAACAGGTATCATCTCCAGATTCTTATAACTCACAGCCACATCATCCAGCCATTTGGTCATTTGCCACCAGCTGGCTGTGATACACCACCCTTCATCAAAAGCTGTATCATAACCCTGTTATCGTCTGCCTCTCATTTTCCCTTTGCTTAGTGAAAGGCAGAATAGCTACTTGATGACTAGAGTGCAATCAGTTGCATCCTGCTCAGCAAGGCTGAAGTTGTATATTTAAATGTTAATATTTTTTCTATTACAGACCTCCCTGTGCTACCATAAAAAATACAGCCTCTAATCCCCTATTAACTGTATTTAGCAAACCTCAAGTGTTTCCTCCATTTGCAATCTGGCTGGGCTTCAGCCCTGAAGCAAATTTCAGGTGGCTGTGGTCTAAACATTAACTCTGGTCTGGAGCGATTTGAATTACAAACCAAACAGACTGTAAATGGAATCCTAAAGTGCAGTCAGAGCTCAGTCTGGGAATCTGGCTTTGTTCTCCTGAGCCTGCAAACCTACTCTTACACTGCTCCTCAGGCAGTCAAAAACTGGGTCGTTGCTCTACAGAGAGGAAGTGCAGGTGTTACATTAAAGGACTGCAAAGGGAGCCATTTGGTAACAACAATACAGATTTATTACTCATAAATTTTAAAAATTTCCTTGCGTTTTGTGATTAAAAACACATCATACTTTGATTTCCTAACCACCTCCTGTGTTTTGCTTCCAAATTTTTGACAGCCAGTTAATTATGAAGTTTTGAACTTATTTGCCAAGGTCTATTGGGTGTGCATTTTCTGTGTTGCAGCTAAGAAAAGCATTCAGCCACAACATATTCCTTTTCCAAAACATCATCAGCTAAGACGTGATGCATGCCTTAATTATTTGTGTCTCTCAATAATACAGCAGCGTTATCTGTTATGCATGAGGCATCAGAGTGCTTCTGTTCTCATAAAGATCAAGGACTAAATTTAAGCCCGTGTTAGTACTTCACTCACTCTGAAGACTTAGAGGAAACCTACAGAAGTGGAAAAGGCTCTGTGATCTTATCCACACTGCTGGCAGTTTGCAGACTGTTTTTAATAGGATGCAAGAGGTGATCAGCTAGACCTTGAAATAACTAGACCTAAGAAATGCTTTGAATAACAAACTAGAGTTACAATTATAGGCAACAAATCAGCTATTGTGCTTTCTTTGCAAGAAGGAAGCTGCTTATGTGATAAAATACAGTTAGGCACATTAGATAATCAGTCACTGAATGTCTAGGTCTCAGGAATGCATCATAATAATTATGATAGTTACTAGTTTTATATTGCAGGCTGAAATCAATGGGACTTTTCATGTACTGGAAATCAGGCATGTGCTTCAATAGCTTCCTGAACCAGAGACTGATGTCAAAAAGGGATAAGCATGCAAACTGCAAACAACATTCTCAACTACTGTCATGGACAGGGGGTAGCATGAATTTACTAGCAGGCTCGAGGCAGCTTTGAAGCATTTGTTCTATTATAGTTTTATGTTACACGCTACTCATTCTTTTTATAGAACAGGAAATATTTTCTGCAGAAAATAGGGAAGAATATAATGGTCCTCTTTGAAGGATCCTCCTCTCTTCCATTTTAGCTCTAATATTATACCCATATGCTGGCTGCTTTTGGACAACCATTTGTTTTTTCAAAGGCATCCTACAGCATTTAAGTAACTCTGCATCTGAAAGCTGCTAACCTTGAGGGATTTTCCACAGCTGCAGAGGAATGACTTAGAGAGATTACTCCACAGATACTGCTTGTGGCCAAAGTCAACAGAAAGTAGTTTGATTTCTTTCAAGATACACATAGGTAAAATGAAGCCTGTGTTCTCAAGCAGTCTACACTGAAAGGACATCTCATAAATAAATAAATCCTATTCAAACTACTTTGTTCTATTAGCTTCCTCATACAACATATGGGTAGTGATTAGTTTGCTCTTGTGGGCTTGGGACCAGAGCTTTCATCCAAAGCTTTGCTCCTTTGTGTCTTCAAAACAATTACACTTGCCTGCCACGATAGATGAAGGCTTCTCCAAAATTGTTCTTTATTAAATTTGACTAAAGACAGTTTTTATTTCACTATTTAAGCTAAGACTTGTGTAAGATACGTTTATTTGTGTTGGAAGCACACCTGTTACCATGCCATATGTGACTATAGCCAAGGTGTGTGTGTAACAATCATAGTTATTTGCCATTTACTATTCACTGCTCCTTCTATATCAGATACTTAGATTTGGTGTTGCATGGGTGGAAATACTCCAAGCTGGAGCACATGCCATACACTAGATATTACACTTTCTATCTCAAAACACTATCCAGGAGTAGTTAGTCTCTGCAACATTTCAGAGTCAGCAAGCCACATCACAGGAAATGCTCTATGTCTTCCAAGTCTTGTCTGTGTATTGAAGTAGGCAAATGACAGGGTGAAGAAGCCTCCTGCCTCCCAGCTCAGCACACTTGGTTAGGTACACATCTGTCACCTCTCCAGCCTGTCTTGGTGAAGATCCCACAGGGCAGCACTGAGACTTAACCTAACTTACTCCTCACAGATTCAATAGGAACATTCAAGGTAGTGAAGCTAAACACTCCTGAACACCCTCTCTCATAGTACACAAGAAAAGGTCAGTCCTGGTGGAATGTCCACAGGTGGCTTCTCCTCCACTTAAGCAAACATTCTGCAACAGAGAAATTTGTCTGTTTGGTTGCTTTAGCTACCTCTAGTAAGAATTGCCTAGAGGCTAGAGCCCCAAATGAAATGTTACATTTTCACATATGAAAGCAGAGAGGGAAAGGATGAGTATTCTATACCCTGGTTTCTGTACCTCAGTGGTGAAGGTTTCCTTAGGCAGCCAAGCTGAATGGCCTTGCACTCAGCCCTGTGCAGGGTAGCTGAGACTCAGAGTGCTTGGATGGAAGATCTCCTGGGAAATTATATTGGACTGCTGCAGAGCTATGCAACACGGCACCATGTAAAAAAACCCGACCAACCAACCAAAAAAACCCCCAACATATGAGGACATTTCCACAGTTGTGCCTCCCAGCAAGTGCTGAGCACACCACACCAATGTGCTTTCACAGACCTTGGGCTACCTATGTCTTTGACGTCCTCTATGAGGCTGTAACTGGAGCCTTCCTGACCTGTGCTCTGTGAGCAAAAATTGTTTCAGAAGAAGAAAATATAATTCAAAGTGGTGCTGTCAGATACGGCAATGCTTACTTTCACATGTTTTAGTCCCAGCGAGAACAGCTCAGATGCAATCTACATTGTGTGTGAACAATAACCAATAGTGGGACATGTGATTAATATCTACTTATGTCAATCATCCTTTTCACCATCTTGCTCAGTGGCCCCTGTGGTTACTGGTACCAGCACATTCATCACTTCTATACTGAATTCCACCATCAAGGAACCCTGAACACATTGGAAATATTGTGCATGCTGCCCAGTGTTTCTGTTTCAGGCTAGCTTTCCTGTTTCACAAGCAAGGCGTACAGTGATATTCAGAGGCAAAACACTGCCTTTGTCTCCCTTCCTATGGTTTCTGTGTTGCAATTAATCTAATATCTAGTGACCTGGCAAGAGAATGCTATCCATGTAATTTGGCAACAACACGTTGATGAGAAGCATTAGCTTCTACATGCCAAGAACTGGATTTTCTCAGTTTGGCTCCAGGTGCTAACAACAGGATGCAATGTGACCACCAACACCAAAGACTCAATGGGGATAAAGTGTGTTTTTAAATCATGGAAATAACAAGTTAAAGTAAGGTTTTCATCCTAGAATATTCCAGTTGGTTTAGGTCTTGGCATCTCAGCTAATCTCTAGACCCATGCTGATTTTGCTATAATTCAAAACATTTTATAATTATTTCATAACCCATTATCCAGATCAATTATTTTTAGCTTTGTCCTGGATGTGAATGAGGACAGCTTTGAGTAAGAGGCCCCAGCTGCAATTGGAAACTTGGGGTACCAGGCATAGGATAAGATATGGCCTCTCCTCTGGCTCCAGGGAAGGAACTTGGGGAAATTGCATCTCTGCTCACCATGCTATGTTTCTAAACCATCATACACTTATTACCTAAGTCCAAAATGGAAAAAAAAAATAAATTCTGAACCCATACTTTTAATGTAGTTGATCTTGTTGAATTATGGTATAAGTAATAATTGCTTGGAATGAATTCATTAAATGCCTAATTCTTTATTCCTGAGATGTATTTTATATTAATGTCTGAACATAGTAGACTCCAAAACACATTTCTTTCTACAGCTGTGAAAAGCTTAGGGATTTCAGGTCACAACAGGCTGTACAAACATTTCATTCAGTTTCAGTTCACAGTGCTTTTGAATCCCCAAATTCTCTTCACATTTCAGATTCAAATAAATACTGAAACAAATAAAAACCCTGCAATCACACATAAATAAAACTACAAAAGCCAAATGGTTCATAATTTACCTGCCCTACACCATCACTAAAGGAAAGCCCCAGGATCACCAAAACATCTCTAGGAACCTTAACAAATCAGGCAACATATTGGTCAGTTTAATGTTCAAAATCAACATGAGTATTTGGGCAGGTTTTACATAGCTTGGGTCGTCTATGACAATTTTAACAGCATTCTTGAGTTATATTTTCATCAAACTTGAAGAGAACTCAACTAGATCTGGAGTACTTTTAGTGAAATACCAACAGAGTTTTAAAATAGCTTTATTTCATACACAGTTAACAACAATAAAAAACCCATAACCCTAGGTTACCAGCATTCAAAAAAATGTGATCATGGAAAAAACCCACATTTTTCAATATCTGTGATTTCCTAATATAAAAATATTGGCTCCACATACAGTGATTGCGAACCAGGAGAGATAAGAAGGCCCACTGGAGAAAAGTGAGAAAAGGGGAGGTAGGAGAAGAGGCAAAGAAACTGCAGTTTTCCTTCACAGACACTTTTCCACACCCTAACCAGCCAAAACAGCTGACCTGATGTGGGCTGTGAATTAATGGCAATGTCCTACAACATGCATGCTCTGCAAACTGGCCAGATCCCCTCCATAGCTACAGCTGAGGTTGCCCCTTATTAATGGCTTTGTCTGCACCTGAGATTTTGCCTGCTTCTGCAGTACAGATCCCACTGAAAATGGTGGGAAGACTGCTTTTGAAGTGCTCTGCAACAGCATGCAAAGCTCTGCAAAGATATGCATAGAAGCACTTCCAAAGTGGGCACCAAGACTGGAGGAGCAGGGTACAGCTTCAGCCTCATTGCACACCAGGCTTTGAAAAGGGACCTACCAGGCTACAGAGCAGCTTTGATCATTGACTGAAGAAGCTGAAAATGAGACACAGGGAGAGAGTTTGGGGTAGTAAAGGACAACACTTTGGCATGGCACACAGAAGTTGTAATATTACCTTGAAATACATACACCATTTCATCTTCATGACCTTCAATTGCCAGCTAGGGCTCTACTCTAAACCAGGTTATTTGGGCTGGGTACAGAAGATATGAACTGCTCATGAAAACTTCTGCCTGTTTGAGTTGAGGTGCCTGTCAGCCTTTACATGCATTTCCACAGACTGGTGTCCATTCCCAGAGAGTCTTCCTGAGCACAAACAGATGACACATCTTACAAGTAAGGCAAAAAAGGTCTATGTATCCAAGCCTGATCCCTGTCTTTTCATCTTCGTTTTGACTACAAAGGTATTTCCCCATCATCTCTTTTCTACAAGAGCCCTTCACAGCACATACTCTTTCCATAATGCTACAACTGGTTTGTTTAGGATTGTTGCCTCTAGTTTTTAACCAGCATCACTGGTTTATTTTATTTTTAATGATAATTAGTTCCTTTCAGTTCTTCAATTAAAGACTATAAATTGTTTTAAAGAAGTGAACTCAGCAGGCTCTACAGGTTGTTGCTATCTGGACAACAGATTTAGGGCTTTGTATATTTATCAGATTACCAAAAATTAAAATCTGCCTTGACATTGTAGCCATCCTGCTGCAGACACAGAAAACATGACCAGCATGATGGGAGGGGCATATGGAAGAAAAGTAGCGCTTTGGTTTTGGCATCACTTTCAAGGTCTCAAGAAATGTATAAAATTTGGTTTATTAACCACTTGAATGGTGTTGCTGAGTGAACTATTGACTGACTTAAGGCCTCTCCAACAAATTTTCAAGGGTAATTTCAGCTCTGAAATGCAATAAAACCTCAATAAATAAATTACTTGTGTCAGAAATGGAGAAGGGAGCAAGGAAGCCATCATAGAACAGGTGCTGATGTTTAAAAAAGATTGCTACAAAAGATAACCAAATAGGAAAGGAATTTTTCATTCATCCAGAAGTCAGGCACACAAAACCTTGTAGAAAATGCACCATGATAAAAACAAAAAAAACAAAACAAAACAAAACAAAAAACCCCACTACATTAAATAACTGCAGTACAGAGACTCTTAAAACTCCTTAAGAAACCACTCTGCTGCCCAGCCATAGGTACCAAAAAGGCTCATAAATTGATTGCGTACACAGGTCAGGAAGAAGGCTTTGCAATTAAACCACACCTCTTGTTCATGGGATTTGCCATGGTAGAGACTCTATCTACCACATTCCTGCCATCACTTGTTTTATAGCACATCTATCCTGGGAAACTATAGGAACAATAAGACTTGTGCTCAAAACCAACCAACCAAACAACCAAGCCCCCAAAACCAAACACCAACCACCAAAAAAACCCACCAAAAAACAAACCAAAACCAAAACTAACAAACAGAGAAACCCAGAAGTATTCTGGGAAACTAGCTTACAAGTATTTCCGCACTGCACCCGCATTCTCTTACTCTAAGGATATTGCTAAAACCCTACCATGGAAGCTGATGGCCATTTGACCCTGATGAGACAGTGGCTGTCCTCACCCCCACCCCCTCATGTATGTACAGTCCTTCCCCAGAGCATTTACAAAGACTCCACCACTACTAGGAAGCCGAAGGGACAAAAAACCCCAGCACCACAGGTGACTTCCTACACAGCTGCCTGCTAATTTGCCTAGGGACAGGTCCCTGCTCATGGTTCTTTACAGTCTTCTGGAAAACAGCAAGGGCCACTCACCACTTTCAGTAAGCATTATGGACCAGAGATGGGTATTTTGATAGGGAAGAGAGTTAGCTACAATAACACAAGCTGTTGGTAGACCACTTGCCTTCAGAGCTGGTTGAGAATACTTGGCTAATGTTATTTTCTTGGGGATGAGAAGCAAAATATCATCTCCCATTCAAACTTATTGAATGAAGAGATAAAATGGCAGATCTGTAGATTCATTAAGTATATAAAGGTGTTTGAATGTTGTGAAAAGGAGATCAGGCTTCTTCAAAGCTTTTCAGGGGTATTTAGGTTTCTATATCCTTCAGAACTGTATGAGAGCTCAGACTCTATATCACCCCTGAGCTGTCCGCAGAGTCACATATGTTTTACAAAACCTCTGGTCTGGAGTGATAGCTCTAATTCATTCTAGGGGTCCAGGTAAGAACCAGGAATTAATTCAGCTCTTCCAAATAATACTTAAAACCAGTTTACACACTCCTGTGACTATGCCCTCCTTCCTGCCCTGATTTCAGCATGGAAACACTTCAAAGCTGTGGAGCTCTTTGCAGCTCTCTGCTGGAAACCCGCACACAACTGATGATTCCTGGTTCAACACCAGCAGAGTTAACATCAAGTGTCAGCCCACTGTCATATGGTGTGCTTGCTCCATTCAGACCTCTCAGATAAAATTCTTAGTATCCTGCCTCAACCCACAGGAGCTTTGCCTTCACCTGTGCTTATGCTGCTACCAGGATTTCAGTGTTCCTGATTTACACATACAAAGGTTATCTCTCCAGGAATTTCTTCTTAATAAACCCAAAACACACAGTAGAACAGCCACAGCCACCAAAAATTTGGACATTATACAAGCCGCAGAGAGGGGTCTGGCAGTAACAACTGGTGTTAACTGCAGGATTGCAGAGGGGCTACTTAACAGGAGCTACTTAGCCTGGCATTTCATGCACAGAGCTATTCCTGACACAAACACTGAAAAAAAATATATTTGCCAATTAAAATAATCCATGCAGGTCCATTATGACTGAGCAGAAAGGCAGAGCTAAGGAAACAAGCACCTAATATCTTCCACAAAGAATCACATGCCAGGAGGGGGTTGGTCTCTTCTCTCTAGCAACCAGCACCAGAACAAGGGGACACAGTCTCAAGCTGCGCCAGGGGAAGTTTAGGCTCGAGGTGAGGAGAAAGTTCTTCACCGAGTCATTCATCATTGGAATGTGCTGCCCAAGGAGGTGGTGGAATCACCGTCCCTGGAGGTGTTCAAGAGGGGATTGGACGTGGCACTTGGTGCCATGGTCTAGTCACGAGGTCTGTGGTGACAGGTTGGACTCGATGATCTTCGAGGTCTCTTCCAACCTTAGTGATACTGTGATACTGTGATATATAACCAGAAGATATTCCTGACATCTGGGATACTCAGGGTGAAATTCTTATTCTATGGATTCAACACCAAAATGCCCATTGAGTCAAAAAGGGCCAGGATTTCACTTTCAGATTCTACAAATATTCTTAGCCTCCTTTGGCTCAGGATGAAGGGCTGGGAAAGCCAAGTGGGCAGCACAACCCATTCCTGAATGAGAAGAATAGGCCAAATACAACAGTACTGCAAGCCCTGCAAGACTGACTTACATCAGACCTGGACTAAACCAAATGCCTTGTCCTGTTCTGCAGTGTTGAGCAGCAGCTGCCCTTAGATTTGTGATCCTCGTTCACAGTGGTGCTGCTGCAAATCCAGAGCAGGAAGCACAATCTTCCTAGATAGCATTTATTCCAGGGACACAGAGTTGCTGAGATGCAAGATCAAGGGGACATTTTGGGCTTGGAAGAGGAAAGAATTGATCAGAAAACCTGCACTAAAGCAAAACATTGATCAAGATACTGTTTTTCCATAAACAATTGCTAGGAGATTTTCTTTAGGAGCTGTATTTCCTCTAGGGAATTGAAAGTACTGCCTCTGCTGTCATCATTCTCTGGTGGTCTATTTAATGAGGTGCTTTTGTAGATGACATCCTAAAGTGTACTGTTCCCACGATGCCGAACCACTGTCTGGGTCATTGTTTCCCAGGATTCTGACTCACTTCCTCTGTCACTGTCATCCTGCATGCTATTGCACTGGCTCATGCAAATGCCACGATGTCTTACTTAAAGAGCAGCCTCCTGTAGTACGTCTGATATCCCTCAATACAGCAAGCAACCATGAACATGCAGCATAGTCCCCATTTGTTTTATCATTCCAGTATAGAACAACATTCTCCACACAAGCACTCATTGTGGGTGGGGGTGGTGGTGGTGGTGGTGTGAATCGCTCAAGATAATTTAATGTCATTTTGCCAACAGACTTCACTGGCCGTCAGAAACTCCCAGCCAGCATCTGCCCAGCTCTGTGTGCAACTGGCTCATACCAACCAAGGCTATGGAGTTACTTCAGATTTTAAGTCCCTGGTCAGAATTAGACTCTGACTTGACCTCCTTAGCTCAATTAGAAGTGAAGCAGAAGTGGTCATTGCCATAACAGAGATGAAGTTCTAGCCAGATGCCATAAAACTGCATCAGAATGTTAAATACAGGTAAAATTACTGCAGATTTGGGGAAGGTGCCCAGCAAAACTGGTATTTAAATTTTTTGATAGTATTTATTCTGCAGAGCAGTAGAAACAGTGGGCTCAGATATGAATAAGCAGACATACTTTAGTTATGTTTAAATAACATAAGACTCCTGAAATAACTCTCACACATTAACATAAAACTTCCTGATTATATGGTATTATTTATCCTGCATCATGCAGGCAAAAGATGCTGAGTAATTACTTTTTTCTTTTTTTTTTTTTTTTACTATGAGATAAAAGCAAACAAGATAAAAATACAAGACTCTGGGGGCTTTCTGCCTTTCTTTAGGGATCAGCCAAGATTCTTTGTGCATTGGGCAAAGGGATGCCAGCACTGACATGCATTACACTGATATTTTTTCTGCAATACTTGGAATGTCAACAAGGACAGTCTTGTCCAGTGTGACTATTCCCCAGCTAGGTAGCAGTATTGCTGTGCCATACATGAACTGTACTCCCAGCTTCACTCTCATCCCAAGACTGACTAATTCTCCCATTCTCTGATCTGGGTCTGATCTCTCTGATTCTCCTGATCTGTTTTGACTGCATGCTAATGAAGTGGATCTGGATGTCACTGACAGTACTCTATGGGATCCTAATTTTCAGACCAAACCTCTGGCTCCTGATGGAGAATGAGTTATAATGCTCACAAATAACAAGCATCAAAGTAAAACATTAGAAACATCCCAAATCCTAAGTGTTTGCCAACACAATTCCAGCTTCAATTCTAAAGAACCAGGACAACAATATGTCTTCCTTTGAAAGCAGCAACAAGGGTGGTGTAGTCTAGTTTGTATCACAAAAAGAGTTTACAGAATTAAGTATCTTTCTAAAATAGCCTGATAATGTTAAGGAAGAAAACATAAGCAATTATTCACCAAAGACAGCTTTGTAAAGCTCAACCACAATTGCTTACTCAACATCTGTATTTCATACACTGACCACAACTCATCTTGTGCTGTTTCTCAGCTTGACCAAAGCCAAAGGTAGAGGCAGAGGGAAATTAGCCATTGGTGTTGTGGCAGGAGAACATGATGCCGTATCCCAGCACAATCCAAATTCAGGCCATAGCTAGAGAAAGAGGGGAAAGGCCAGGAAACCATTTCCTTTCCCTAATAACCACCCTTAGCTGCAACACTTCTGATGACAAATAGTTAAGGAGATCCCTTTCTGTCCTTTCGGACCTGTCACCTGCTCTATCTCAGCAGCACAACTGTGAGACTCCATTTAGCAGTCTCTGTCAACAAGCCACACTGAAGACCGACATCAACGACATCCTGCTCCTGCCATGCTCCACAGAGCCTTCCTGAAAGGCATTCTGCTGCTCTCGGGAGGTCTGATGAACACCGATACAAGCTGGAGGGCAAGCAGCAGGCTCTGCCTAGGAGCCTCCCAGCTAGCTTTGAGGTTTTGTTGTGTTTTAGATAAACATTCAGCCTTTCACGTGCTCATAATAATTAGAGTTGAAACTCCAAAACCTTTTGAGGTTCACCCATCTCTACACATAACCATATATAAACAGTGCGTAGAAACCTGCCAATGTTAGCAGCGAGCACACAGGACTTGACTTGCTGCTAGCACTGGTTAACACTTCTTTTCCCAGCCACTGAGGAAACCCACAGTGACTGATATTCAGGAAAACATCTTCTCTTTGGAGTAAGTGTGCTTCCGTAATGGTGCTGTCCAGGTTCCATATGCACTCTTTTATTTTATCTTAAGAATAAGCTATAAACTAAACACCAGCTCCCTGTACTTCCAAATAGAAGAGTACAGAAAGTCAATAGTTTAAACTAATTTCCTGACTATGATAATCAGTATGTGTTCTTATTGCTGATGTTAGCAAAAAAAACAAGCGGGGCTTCTAAAAATATATTATGTTTCATTTTAAAATACCTGTTTGCTAAACACCTACACTCTGTTTCTGGCAACTCCTCTGTTATAAGGAAAATCCACACATGCTGTTCTGGTTACCCTGGTTAAAAACAAATAAACAAACAAACAAAAAAAACCCCAAAACCCAACAAAACCCACTAACTACTTCTAAATCTGTGGGTGGTTCCGCACCAGTGAGGGAGACATCAGTGTTCAGAGGCACAGGAATAGTTGTCCTCTTACAAATGTGGTGGGTTCTGTTTTCTCAGGCTCAGCTTTTGTGTCCAAGAGTTACCCAGCATTTTCCATCCTGACTTTTGATTCAAATTAAGTCCAGATGATGCCACTCAAAGTCAGCATTATCTGGAGAGCTTTCAGTGGCTGGTAGAGCTTAAAAGGTTTTGAGGTTAGGAGGGGTCAATCTGACATCCTGCAAAACAGAGGAGTTCAACCCGCTGTTCCTGCATCAAACTCATGCCAGACAGCTGAGCCACAGAAGACCTTTAAAAATACATCCTATCTTGTTTTAAAGATCATCACTGCATCTGAAATAAATAGATGCAGATTAGAATATTCAGTAAACTATGTCTGCACTGTCTGGTACCAATATTACAAGACTGGCCCTGTTGTGCTGATCAGGGTCAGTCCATCTCTTCTCCCCTCCCTAAACTTCAAATGCAGGTGAGGGAAGAAAAAAAATATGGGAAGAAAATGTTGAAGTTGTTTCTAGTCTGCAAAGGTTGAAACCAGAAATAGGTGATAGAACAAGAGGAAGCAGCATCAAGTTGTGCCAGGGGAGGTTTAGGTTGGCTGTTAAAAAGGCCGACTAAGGAAGTGGTAGAGTCACCATACCTGGAGAGATTTAAAAGATGTGGAAATGCAGTGCTGAGGACACTATGTAGTGGTAAACTGGCAGTGCTGGGTTAACAGTTGGACCTGATAATCTTAAAGGTCTCTTCCAACCAAAGCAATTCTGTGATTCCATGAAATAAATCCCAGTTTCTGGAAGTTTGCATGCTTCATTTTTGTTTTCCTTTTCTCCCTACCTTCCTCAGCTAAAGCAAATACTGTTCTTGTCCTTCCCCACTTTTTCAGCTCTATTCTTCAGCCCTTTTTTCCTTTAACTGCTTCAAAAACCTCTGGGATTTTTGAAAGCCTGACCATACTTACACTTACAACATTTGTGTTTTGTACTTGCCTCTTTCATTTGTTTAAATCTTGGAACATTTTGAAAAGCTACAGAATGACAAAAGCAAAAATGTCTGTCATGCCACCCTCCATATGGAAAAGGAAGTATTAGGATCACCTAGGCAGTCACAATATTTTTGGGAAACCAAGATCCTATTACACAACATAAGAAAATACATTGGCAAAAGGGAAATATGTTTGTTTGTTTTGTTTTGTTTTCCTTTGGTAAGCACCCTACCTAGTTTAAGCTGTTGCAAACCATGGAATGTTGTATTACTTTACTCAGAGATGGCTTCCGAAAATTCAGCAGAAGTCACAGAGGTGACCAGGAAAACCTGCTACACCACTCACTAGATGATGTGTTCCATTGGCCTAGATAAATAACAAAGTCTGATCCAGTTACTATAGGAATAGTTCTAGACAAAGTACCGAAAACTCTGGTACCCAGTGACTGACCTAACACCATTCCCAGGAGCACTAGCTCTGTGCCTGGAGTGTGGGACCACTGTGAGAAGTCACAGATTCTGCAGTCTGAGCACTCAAGCTCCACAACTTATATATGTGCTCACTACAGGCTCCAGCAAAAGATTTTGAAAGTCAAAGAGACTTCAGTGGGCTTTGAATTATTACTCATTTCAGATATCCACCTTCAAAATCTGCACTGATGGGTCACATGCTACTGAACTAACACTCTTTCAAAATGTCATTCTTCCCACTTGTATGTGCTCCTACCTTCCACAAAATGTCCACCTCAAACACTAATCTGCTTTGCTTGTAGCGAGCTCATGTGAAAAACTCTGCTGACTGGAGATTGTGGCTTCAAATCAGCCTGGTACTCAAGCAGGTACTAAACTTTTAAGGCAAGGATCATCTTTCTGAAGTAATCCATTACATCAAATTATTTCCACAAATACATTTACACACACTTTAAGACATCATCACCTGGGAGGTGTACCCACAGGCACCGTTCCCTTCAGTTATGTTCATTTGGTTATAAATCAGGGGGAAATTTATGGCCAAGATCTTGTGCTCTAATTAGTAGTAGCACTATTTCACTATCCAAAATGTTTTAATTATATTTTATATTCAAAGAGAAACATATCCCTCCAAATTCATCCAAATAACCCATTAAGATATTCCAGGGATTTTCTTCTGTCAGTTCTCATGTGATTTTTAAATCAGTTTTGTTTCTTCAAACCTGAACTTGCCAAATGACTAACAGAAGACTAAGTATTTTCACAGTTTGAAATAAAACCCTAAAAATACTCCAAAGCCCTTTAAAAGAAATCATTATTGTTGTTTTAAAATTACATTCTGGGCACACAAACCATGGATTTGAATCTTTTGGATGTTGCATTTTGCAGCTGCAAGCTGGATTTTGCTCACAGAATCAACTAGGAGACATGAAATCCTTTTAGCCCCAAGGTGAAATAATGGCCCAGGCAAGGACTTCATGAACTCACTGCAGATTGCTGTATCACTGCCCTATTGTGCTGAATGAGACAGTCCTCGTAGCCTCTCCAAGATAGTCATGGTTCTGAGCATCCATGTCCTCTTACCACACTGTCTTTCACATCGTAACATGTACAGCCCTAAAATATTCCTGTTACAGTAATATCAGTGCTACAGTAACTCCACACAGGAGTTAAAAATTTTACCCTTTGCTTTGCTCCAGAGCCTGAACAAACACACAGACATCATTCTTATGGCATCGCTGGGCTTTCAATGAAATCCAAGCAAGGAGAAGGTGTGACAGAGATACTACCAGCCTGTTTCGTTATATACCCACGTATTTGTGTTTGCCACAACAAACACACAGCCCAGTAGAGTCACTCCAAATAGGCATCATCAAACTTGAGAGAAGACCTGCTCTTCCAGGGTATGGAAGAAGATGATGTTCAGCACAGCAAAGGTGAAAATACATCATCTAATAAAAATTGCATCAGACTGATGCTAACTGCTCATTGAATATCTCACCCAGATGGTGCATAAGACTATATTGTTGTATTTTAAATTACTGTATTTTATAAGTATATACATTACTCTGTTGAACTTTCACAGCTAATAGTGTCCATATGGTCACACATACATATGTATGCATACATTTATGCATACATAAATGTATGCATTTAACTCCCCATAAAGCCCTCAGTCCTCTGCTGTGGCAGTGCAGTAGTGCTTCTGTTCCCTGTGCAAAGCTGTGTCAGAGAAGAGATGTGCCACTGGACCAGACTGGAAACACCTCAACACATGACCAGGCTAAAAACTGTCCCCATCTTAAGACTCCATAACCTTCATAGGCACACACATGGCCTGGCTCAGCAGTGTATGGGGCAGGAAGGAGTGAGATTACCCTGGCTGAGATGGGGCTTATCTGACACAATTGTTCTTTGGGTCATACATATTGACTTCTGTTTGATGTGCCTACCATTCATGGAACTACACTTCATGAGGAACTCTTGGGATTTAATTTGACTCATTAAATTGAAGACATTTGAGAGTAATGTAATTGATTCTGAAGGAATGACTATCAATGGTGTAAACACTGGAAGCAGAAGGCAGGTCCCCTTGGACATGGCTCTGAGAACAGGCTGAGTCAGCAGTTCTCCAGTGCTACTAAAGACTTCCTCTACCTTCAGGCACTAATTTGTCTGAAGACTTTTGTAAGGCTTTTCCTAAAAAGAACCAGAAAGCCTATGAAAATGTGCTTTACTGGTAACACTTTCCATCTGTTCTCTCTGAGGCAACAGGCAGTGAATGGTCTGTTTGGAAACACCTCAAACTAAAGTGCTTGGGCTGTCAGGGGTTTTTAACAGTGCAGCTGTCAGTGACTTCACTGAGGTGGCAAATGTAAAAATCCCACCTCTTAGAAAATGTACTTTTCTTGCTCTTTATGCTACAGTCAGCTTTCAGAGTTCCAAGTGAGAATTTCCACAGAAGATGCCTATGCTGAATGCATGAGTGATGCTGTAAGTGCAACATCCCCACCTGCTGCTTGGAGGGGCATCACTGTACGGTGCTAGAGAGAACTGCTTTTGGTTGAGGTTTTCTGTGTTCTTGGTCTTGCTGTTGCTTTGAGCTTTTTGGGTTGGTTTGTTTGTAGTCTTTTTGAACAATGATATGTCTGCCTCTCCCCTCATTTAAAGCAACATCAGCATGGAATAGCTCTCTTAAAATCAGGCAGATCATCATCTTGGTGGGTGAAAAAGGTCATCAGACCCCCAAATTAATAAACAAAATAGAAATAATAATTGGGGTTACAGTAACCATTTTTTTAAAAGTCTCTGCACTCTTCTTTTGTTTGGAGATTTCCTTCCATTTCTGTATTTATCCTGTTAGAGCTGCCTAAACTTCTTTAAGTGTTGACATTTCATATGCTGGTAATCAAGTAATGTTTCAAAAAGATTTTCAGGTAGAAAATAGCATAAGCACTGTGTAACAATAACTGTCATCAAGTTGAGTTGAGCCTTCACCAGAAGCAGGTAACTCAAGGAACAATAGAAGTATTCCTGCCATTTTTGTACTTAAGAAGAATTCATTTTGTTCTAATTTCTGTTTCGTTTGTTAAAAACTTATTTTTATTCCTTGCTATGCTTTTTGCAGACTCTAAAACCAGATATTTATTGTTGCAGCTGAGTTACCTGTTTGCAGTCCCAGGTGCAAGATCAAGAGGATCACTAGCAGGAGTATTTCTCATCTTCTGCACACACAGGGACCTGTTCCTGAGGCACATTCACTGCAATCAACAAGCATGACCTTTGTGATGAGTGGATGTACTTTGCGACAGAACCCTCAAGAAATTCACATCATAGCTATTGTAAGCTTGTTATTAAAGCTCTTGGAACCTATTTGCACCAAGTTTAAACACAGTCTCTTCCAACTGCAACAGCCAGCCAACAAAGTCTAAGCTACACCACATCCTGCAGTAGCTGTAGCTTAAACCAATGCCATTTATAGTGCCAAACTATGCTCGAAACACAACAATCTCAGGGAAGCATTCTTTTGCTATATAGTAATATTTTAGTTAGTTTTTACCAGCCAGAAATCATGGGCGGAACTAGCTTAAATCAAGCAAATTTTTCACTAGGAGCCAGACCTCCAGTGGTTATACAAGACGAAAACACAGCTGCTGCACTTCACAATGTTAATTCAATTTGCTGTTTGATAAAGACACCATTTTCTTATCTGTTCTGATAGATAAGCAAAGCAAAGCATGGCAAAGCACAAGGTGTTGGTTCTTTTTTACATTTATAGTTGAAACAATGAAGAGATCTTTAACACAGCAAAGAATAACAAATCACAAAGGAAAAGCAGTGGACCTTGGGAAAAGAGAGATTTGGGGGGAAAAAAAGATGGTTAAAGTTGTCTGGGACAAGAACCAGGATCAGTAATAATTTTAAATCACAAAATGTTTGCCCAAAAGTGTTTTGAGTTTGAGTATTTTTGTCTGGATTTGTGAAATTAGTGGGGAAAGGAGCAGACTGGATGGGACAATCTTCTACAGACTCCCAACAGCCACGTGTGGACTCAAGTTGAGAGGTGTCTCCAAAAGTTTTATCCCACATGCCATAAGACGTAGAAGCCTCCTGACATTATGGAGAAAAATCTAAGGCTTTTAGTACAAACTATCACAAACCCAAAAATAATTCAAAGTACTGGCAAAGGTGAGTAAAAAATGTCATAGAATCATAGAATCAATAAGGTTGTAAAAGACCTCAAAGATCATCAAGTCCAACCTATCACCCAACACCTAATGACTAACTAAACCATGGCTTCAAGTGCCACATCCAATCCTCTTTTGAACACCTGCAGGGACAGTGACTCCACCAGCTTCCTTGGGCAGCCCATTCCAATGACCAATTACTCTTTATCCTCCCCTCAAGCCCAAACTTCCCCTGGCACAGCTTGAGACTGTGTCCTCTTGTTCTGGTGCTGGTTGCCTGGGAGAAGAGACCAACCCCCATTTGGCTACAACCTCCTTTCAGGTAGTTGTAGACAGCAATAAGAACTGGAAAAAGAATGGTTGGCAGAGAAAAGGAAAGCCTATTTGGGCAGCTGACCTGTGGCAGGACATTGCTGATCGAATCAAGAGAATTCCAGTGAAGGTGAGACACACTGATGCTCACATTCCTAAGAGCAAAGCTCCTGAGGAACAGCAACACAACCATCAGGCAGATTTAGCTGCAAGAGTTTCTCAAGTAGACATGGACTCTGATCTTGATCTCGACTGGAAACACCGAGGGAGATATTCTTAGCTCGGTGGGCTCACGATTCGTCAGGACATCAAGGCAGAGATGCAACCTACCAGTGGGCTCGTGGCAGATCCATAGACATTTCCATGGATGCTATCACACGAGTCATCCATGACTGTGACATTTGTGCTGCTATTAAGCAGGCAAAGCGAATTAAGCCCTTATGGTATGGTGACAGATGGTCCAAGTACAAGTATGGTGAAGCTTGGCAGATTGATTACATCACTCTACCACGTTCTCGTTCTGGTAAGCAGTATGTGCTTACTATGGTAAAGGCAAACACTGGATGGTTGGAAATTTACCCAGTTCCCCATGCAACTGCATGTAACACCATTCTCGGCCTGGAGAGACAAATCCTGTGGAGACATGGAACTCCGGAGAGGATTGAGTCAGACAACGGAACTCACTTCAAAAACAACCTTGTAAAGAGCTGGGCAAAAGAGCACAGCATTGAGTGGATATGCCACATTCCCTACTATGCACCAGCTGCAGGGAAGATTGAACGCTACAACGGTTTGCTGAAGACCACTCTTAAAGCCATGGGGGGTGGATCTTTGAAAAACTGGGAAAAGCATTTAGCACAAGCAACCTGGCTGGTAAATAGTAGAGGTTCAGTGAACTGAGCTGGACCGGCACACTCAGATATGCTACAGAAAGTAGAAGGTGATAGAGTTCCTGTTGCTAGAGAAAAGAATCTGTTAGGTAAAACTGTTTGGGTATTTTCTCCCTCAGGAGAGGCTAAACCTGTCCGAGGGGTGGTTTCAGCTGAAGGTCCGGGTCACACTTATTGGGTAATGCAAGAGAATGGTGAAATTCAGTGTATTCTACAAAGAAATTTAACTTTAGCTGAAAGACTTTAATTTCAGAGTGTTGTACAGCTACATCGCGCCCAAAGGAAGAATCCTTGAAGAATCTACAGTGCACGAACCCTGAGAACCCTGAGAGCCCTGAGTCAACTGAGAGTCCCTGTTTTCCTGTTTCCCTGTTTCCCTTTTCTTCGCTTTGTCTGCAAAGAGACAAACTGTTTTCCATTTTTTCTTGTTTCCTGATTTTCTTGGACTTCTGAATCATCTACACCTGAGGATAGCCAGAATGGACTATGAACTTTACTTACAAACTGTAGATATTGTTTTAGATTGGATGGACAGTACGAACAACCAATGAAATTGTTTAGAAGGGGTGAATTGTGACCGGTTTAGGCTGTGCCTTTAAGAAAGGGACAGTTGCTGAACACTCTGGCTGAATATTTTGGGATAATAACAAAAACATACAGATAAAGTCTAAATGAATTTCATTGGTTGATTGGTAGAATGCAACTTTTAAATTTTAGCTCAGTCAGTTCAGTCTGTACCTTTCCCTCTGTGTGGGCCTGACAGAGCCGACTGGACAGAGCCGACCTTGAATTAACAGATCTAACCAGAGAAGAAAACTATTTCTTGCATACGCTTTGAGCTAACAGGATTTTCTCCTTAATTGCCTTTCTCTCTCTCTCTAACCCTTTTTGGGAAAAAAGGGGAGGTAGGGAGGGAGAGGGGGGTACAGGGAGAACCCCCTGGCTGAAGGGGGGAAAAAGGTCTCCTGTATTACATTCATTGCTGTGTATTTCTGCATATATTGTAAATATTGTATATTTTTGTACATATCCATCTGCATTTCATTTCTGCTTGTAAATACAGCTTGTTTCATTTGCTTCTCTGACTGAGTTAGCTGTGGTATCTTTGTGTGTGGGGGGGGAACTTTCTCACCCTACCACATACCCTCTTGCCCTTCCTACATAGATTCACTCCATCTAGGTTCAGCAGGTCAGGTGCAGTAGAAGTTGCCCCTTGATCAAAGAACCCAAAATTCTGCTGCTGGCACCCTCCCTTGAGCTATTTGTTGATGGCATGGGTTCTCCTGTTCCTTTCAGTGTACACTCCTGCCAGTGAGGAAACTGAGCAGAACACCCCGTGAGCTCCTGTCCCATCAATCAATTATCCAAGAGCCTTGAATTCCTTTTTGATTGTCCTGGTGCCCTTCTTATCAATCTCATTGCTTCCAGCTTGGATTACCAGCAATGGATAATAGTCAGAAGGCTGGATGAGCTTTGGTAGTTTCCTGGTGATGTCCCTTAAGCGGGCCTCAGGCTGCAGACTTCCCTGTGAGATGGGTCAGGAAGACATATAGGACCCTCTGTTCCCCTCATGAGCAAGTCACCAACAACAATTACCCTCTTCTTTTTCTTTATGACACTAGTCCTGATGGTTGGTAGGGACTGATTTGCTTTAAGAATCCCCTTAGATGGTTCCTCTTCTGTCTTCTCATCCACATTTCCCTCAACCTGCAGGGCCTCATATGGAGGAGGCAAAGAGGGCTGGGATGGATTCCCCATGCTTCTCCTAAGAGGGACCTGTATCCATGCCCCCCTTTTTCTGGGGATGCCTCCATCAACAGGGGAGGTCTGTAAAGCCTGCTTCCCCATATCTAACTCCTTTTCACATTCTCTTATAGTCCTGAGTCTTAATACTTCATCCTTTAGCTTGGCCACCACGCTGAGAAGATAATTCACTTCGTCACGCCGCACGCAGGTGTTGTCTCCTTCACCCTCCATTCTAAGTGCCAGGCTCCAGCACTCTCTGCAGCTAGCTGCCTGAACACCTGCATGCTTGTGTGCCGGCTCTCTCTGGGTACCTACTGTTTTTCTAGTAGCCTTTGGCTGAGTTGTTACCATAGCTGGACCTCTTCAGGTAGGTGAAATTAAGTTTGTGGGTTTTTTATGGTTTATTGTGTGTTGTCAAAGACAACAGGAACAGCAAAACCACCAGCATATGCCAGCCACCAAACATCCTACCTTCAGTTGGAGACAACCTCTTATGCTTCAATAGAAAAAAATAATCCACAAATAAAGGAGCAAATTAATCACAGCAAGAACAATAAACAGGAGCCATGATGTCTCAATGAAAGGAAAACAATTTCTCCCTGGTTTCTGTGAGCTATACTGGCAACCTTAGTACTAGATTAATAGAATTAAAAGCAATATAGGCATATTCTGCTCTCTGTGCATCTTCTGAAGTAGCGTCATGAGATCTCACCCAGAATTTTGGTAAAACCATTGCTGCTAGTGGTGAAGAACTGAGGGGGAAAGGCACAGTCCATCTTTAGAGATACTCAATGACAAGTGCAGCTGTCAAGTTTGTTTTGCTATATATTCAAAGATGTCTTTATCAGCTCCCTTTGTTCTGCTCTGGCTTCTCCAGCCCTACAAATAACTACTAGTACAGGCTGGAGCAAAGAGCCAGGAAAAGTCAGGGATAGTGTTCATCTGAGATTCATACTTGGACAGAAAAGAAATTGTAGTGAGCACAGGCTCTAACTCATAGTGTGTCATGAATACCCTTGTAACGATCTCACTGGGCATCTTCTAAAAAGCACTTGCTTTGGGCATATTTATGACACAAGAAAGGATCCCGGATGAACACACTGCAACAAGATTTGCCTGCTTGAGGTCCTCCCCAAAAGCTTAGGAGTTTGTTAGTTTTCTTGTGGATGATTCCCGTTCGTAGAGCTGTCTGGTTATTGCGTGACACTTTTAACACCTAGCAATGTTCTGGTTACACAGTGAGATCCTGTTAGCAGACAGCCAGGCTTGTTCAAATCACAGTCACTTCTCTCATTTATACCTTCCAAAGCTAGTCCCTGATTTTATTTCAAGCCTCCTCTGTTTTTCCTCTTTCTTTCTGTGCAGTCACCAGGCTGCTCTGAACTTCAGAATTAGACTGGGCATATTAGCTAATCCACAGATATGAAATGCAGTCCATTTTCTCCCACTTCTCTCATCCCTTCACTTTTGCCTGAGTTTTTCCTGTATTCCCATTTCTCCTCCTACACCTTCCTCCTCACATTTGTTTTTAGGCATATGAACAGGGAAGAAGACAGAGGCAAGGACAACAAAGTTGAGCTCAGCCTTGGCAATCCACTGCCCTGCTAACTTGTTTCTTTTCCCTTCCTGCTGAGCTGGTGGTTTGGTCTCTGAAGGCTGCACTGTGCCATTGTCCCCCTGCCAATGGTCTTTCTCCACCAGACCAGTCCTCATTACTGAAGCCCAGCTGGGCTTCACTGACCTTGTACCAGGTACCCCAGGGCTGGCAGTAGCTCCTCGTTAGACATCAGCCTCATTCAACCCACTGGAGGGTGAAGGCAGCAACTGAGGGCTGTCAAGTCCAGCACGTATAAGCTGCTGAGGCAGCAAGGAAAAGGAAAATATGCAACTGAGGCAGGTGGCACCATTTCCCACATGTTGCACTTGTTATGCATGGTTTCCCCAAACATTAGGAAGTGACACAGAAAAGGAGTTGCAGGCAACTGCAGCCGATGATTCAGATTCAAAAGGGGAAGCTTGTATGGTAGTGAAGGAAGCTAATCACACTGGTTCTGGAAAACAAATAAACACCAAACAGGTGCTAAAATGACTTTGCACTTCCAGCCACCTTGCAGATAATTTCCAGTCCAAGCTAGGAGGCAAATACAAGATTTTTTTTTCCTGTTTTACAGAGGTCTTGAAAAATTACCAAATACAAAGAAAGAAGTAATCAGCTGAAGCAGCACTGAGTAAGGAGATGAGCACATTAGACCTAGTGATCTTCCAAGGAAGGCAGTTCCAGGCATCACGTCTCTAGGCACTGTAACCAGTATATTCCCCAGCTTCAGGAGTAGCATCCACCCATGCACTGGCTGCAGAGGGAGGGGAGCAAGGAGCAGGTGGCCACCTTGGGTATAACAAAACACCTTCACAGCTGGAAACCCCTGCAACCAAACCTGCCACTGAGTTAACACTGTGGCAGATCACAAGGAGGAAAGGAACAAAAATGGTGGAAAGCTCAAAGTTTATCAGCAGACCACTACTGTGAGAAAGTCTGAAGGGAGCTCCCGAGTTGAAACCAAATTTGAACAAAAATATGGGCCACATTAATGATCATAGATCTGGAATACAAATCGCAGCAGGCTACTACTGTTTATAATGTTGACCTTGCTTTTTTTTTTTTTCAAATCCACTATGAAGGACAGACATACCACCTACTGCCATGTCCAGCAGACGAAGGACTGAAGCTATTTTTAGCATTCGTTATGGTCCAGGTGGCCCATCTGGCCTGATTCACTTGGCCAGTTTTCCTTTCCATCTGGGAATTTTGACCCTTCTGCTTTCCAACTAATTGTATCACATTATCTCCTTTTTGTTCCCCACTTCCCTCTCTGCAAAAGGTTGCAAAAATCTCATGCGCTGTGTTAGAAAGTTTCAATTAACCTTTAACCTTGCTTCAGTGCATGCGGCTTGGGTTACTTCTCACACCCAACCGTGGGCCCATTAACACGTTGTCGTAAAACAAAAACTGTTTTGACGGGCTGTAATTGCTGCTAAGTGATGCCGAACAAAGGCGCTCTTGTCCCGGGACGGCCTAGGCTCAGTCCCGCTCCCAGCCCGGCTCCTCCCGGAATGGGGCTCAGCCCCCTCCAGAGCTCTTCAAGCCAGAGCAAAGGAGCTCCCCGGCGCTATTAGCTGATGAAGGAGCAGCAAGGCACCCCGCAAACCTGGCAGAGTCACCAACAACTCCTGCAAGACCCGCAGAAACATTTTGGGCGGTAGGATTTACCCCTCTCCCCCGCTTCCTCCTCTTGCCGCAAATATAATTAGTTTATGTTAGCTGAAAAAGGTCGGAGGTGACCGAAGGGCAGGGCCCTTTTTGGTTTTAGGCAAGATAGTGGAATAATTGCTTGACGCTCTGATCTGCAGGTGCTTGATGAAGCTCATTTGGTGCTGGCAGCCCGCAGTGAAAGCTGATTTCCCTGGAAAACGCCGGATTCCATGTGACAGGGTTTATTTGCTGTCTCAGGAGTGATCGTCCATTCATGCCATTCATCATTACGGTACCCGTTACAGTCAACACTTACTTCAGCCGCCAACCCTTTTAATATTTGCTCTCCTTCTCCCCAAAGGCTGGGTATCTTCTGCTGAGGCAGCGCCCCACCACTGCCTGCATCTCCAGGGAGGCCATGAGGATGCTGTGAGCGTTTGTAACTCCCATCTCTCCTCCTCCACCCAGCATGCTGAGGAAGCCTTCACAGGCAGCAACAGAGCCATGCATGGAGCACCCTCGTGGATTGACGCTAAGATACAATCCCTGGCCAACTCCACCACAATTCCAGTTAAAGGTTTCTTGGGTAAAGCAGGTGTTTCAGGCCCAGACCACCCCTCAAGTGTAATTGCAGTTGGGGTAGTATCCATTTTGCCATGTGTGCTCACTCAGAGAGCTGTAAATACACACTGTTTGTCGAAGATACCATGATAAAAGCCCCCATGCCAACAGAAAGACAGAGTGAGCACTTCAGAGCCTTCCTTCAGGCTGAAGTGAGGATTATGCTGGAAATTTAAATCTCTTATGCCCATTCACATTCCAAAAAAGCTGTCAGGAAGTACCTTCAGCAGATAGATCTGTCTGAAATGGTGCACTTCAGTTCTCCGAAACATAAATAGCCCTTAGTTCCTGCAGCCTGCAAGGGCTGGGGCAACCTCTTCTGAAGGCATATACCATAAGTGTACTGGAAGACCAGGATAGATGTAGTCACACAGCAAGGATCCTCCAGGATATCCTATGTTGTGTTTGCAGAGTGCATCCATAGCCCAGATACACCTGACAGATCCAAGAAAGTAGTGCTAGCACATCTCCTCACCACTCTGCTATCCCAAAGCAGAGAATCATTGGTCCCTGCATTGTTCTAAGAAGTTGTTTTCTGCTTGTTCTTAAGTGTGCACAGTTCTTAGATCTGGAACCTTCCTGACAGACAACCTGGCAGTGTACAGTTTTTTAATGCCAAAAAGATCACCCTGCTAGTCAGTCTGACACTTTTTGGATGCATGTTATCTCCAATTGTCCTACCTGCTAGCAGAACAGTACTTTCCCCCTCCTTCTGCAGAAGCCTATACGCAGCAGAATATCCTCATTTCACACTTTCATAAACTTCCAGAGCACAACCAGAAAACTCACTGCCACAGCATTATCTTAGCCATTTGTGCAAGCCAGCAATGCTTGGTCATTGCTCGCAATAAAATAAAAGCCACACCACCTTTTTTTAATTTCAAACGTTCACCCATTCCTTAAAGATTTTAGCGGGCTGTTATCTTTATTTCTTACTGTAAATAAAAGCTAAGCAGCTTCAAATGTTAGCATTTCAAAGCAGCCTACACTTGGAAACACACCAAAAAAGCTATTTCAGATACTCCAGAATAGCGTTTTGGTTAATTTCTAGGCATAGACAAAGCTTAAGATTTAACCTCCTTATGCTGCCTGCAATGGCCTGCTGACCCCAAATCACAGCAGTAACCTCATGTGCCTGGAGGTACCACCTGGCCTTTTAGAAATCTATCACAGCCAAGAATTACATCTCAGACATTTCCACATCAGTAAGTATTTCTACCCTACTACACTCATTACTGGTTTATATCTTACTTAGCTATTTATCTTCTGGTTGAATAATGAAGTTTCTACAAATATCTAAGTCTGGATTAATAATACACAGATATTCCCTAACCAGTATAAACTGGCATTTCTCCACTGATATGCACAGAGTTACTTTAACTCATATCAGGTGAGGATCTAGCCTGCTTAGGAGTGTGTTAACAGAAGACAAAGCCCAAAGGTTTTGTCTTCATTGATAAACATTGCATTACACAGTGCGTGTAGGATATACCTCCCCTGAAAGAGGATCTTGGCTATAGCATGCACAGGGCACAATACCTGGAAAAAATGGGATGTTTTCCAGTAGCGGTGATTACAAATTGACAAGAGCTGTCACTCAAGGCCTGAATTTAGATGAGTTGTTGTTGTCTAAATAACAAGTGCCCAGATCTGTCAGGACAGTTAAAGAAGACAAAAATCAGGCCGCTGGATTGCTTCTGCAGTCAGAGGAGGAAAGCTCTGAAGTGAGATATACAGAAGTGAAAGATGGACACCTCAGGGCGATCTAGAGCAAAGATAAGCCAGGGCTGGCTAAAGGCAGCCCTGGGCAAGAAAGTCAGAAAGCAGCACTTTTGTGCCTGTTTCAGAAAGCACAGAGAATTGTATATCCAAAATACAGGTGTAAAAGAGACTGAAGTGCCCACCAGGTGTGCAGCCCTAGACATATCTGCTCTCTGAACTAGTGAAGTTTGGTACCTGAAGTCACACCTACCATCCTCACCTGGGACTCACTTTGCAGTCATTACAGGGAGCTTTCCATTAGTATTTCACTTGTGAACTCTAAGTCCGCCAGACAAATGGGTACAACTGCACTCATCCTCCTCCCATATTTGAGAATTTCTATCTGTAACTCCAGGAGAAATAAGACTCTATGAACAGGACAGATTAGTTCTGATTCTGATGGGTGACCCTGAGAAAATCCCTTTTCTTTCTGTTCCTATCTTTGTTCTATCATGCTTGCCTGCCTTTAGGGTGGGACAGATCTGTCCAAATGCAGATGGTTGATGCTAACTAGAACTATATGAGAAACTGCAGAGTCACTTTCTCAGTACCACTATAACATCTGTTCTTTGACTAAGGCTAGAGAAATAACTTAAAGCATTCTCCACAAGAAATACCACAGCAATTTAGCAATAAAGTCCCAAAGCAAACACAAAATAAATCATTGGTAAGCTGCATTTGCTATTTATGTTGAAAAGTTCTCCACAGAGACAGAAGATGCACAATTCTTTTCTGCAAGCCACCTGTTACAGATATTTCTGTGATTAGGCACTGCAGTTTGTATAAACAATGAAGGAAAATGACGGATTAAAATAATTTTTAATCTTTGTGGAAGATCAAGCTAATCTCTTCCCAGGGACATGATGAGCAGAGACAGCACTACAATCAAGGAAGAAAGGTAAGAGTAGTATTTGTTTGTCATATCCCAACCTTTAGCACGTATAGCTGCAGAATTTTCCTCTGCCACTTTCACCTGTGGTTCACCAATATATTGCACTAAACTGCTGAAGCAAAGCTATAATTAGGTTATTATCTTTAAGAAAGGAGTCTAGTTGTGGGACAACAAATGCCAAGCACATGGAAGATTATTTGAGTCTTATGAAGAGATGATGATACCTTCCAACACATGCTCCTTTTCATGTGTACAAGACTTAGATGCCAGTTTCAGAAAGAACTGAATCATTGCCATCTACTTTGGACAACTGGAAGCAGATGATATCACGTGGTGAAAAGATAATGCATATTAACTACAAGAAGAACATCATTTTCCCAGCAGCAAGGTAAAAAAGAAAAATACAATTCAGCTGTATACAAGAGGACTTCCAATTCAGTGTTAAAACATATGGGAATTAAGAGCAGGGGCAGGAAGACAACTGTTGTACAAAGGATGCAGGGCATTTAAGAAAATTAATAGCTGTGGGAAGATGAAACAATGATGACTAAACTGTCAGGCAAACAATTTTGGTTTCCCCCACAACCATCATTACTAGTTATTTGATACAGATTCCCATTAAACTGGCTCAAACCAAGTCAGAGAAGTGTACCTATGGGTTGAGCAAGACCTGTGCTGCTGGAGATTACGTGAGCTTTTGCAAAGAGCACAGCTCTTGGGGTTAACGGTTTGCCTTACTTTATGGGATTGTGCTCAGACCAAGCAACAATATTTCAGAGAAATGCAGCTTAATTTGGTATCCTAAATCCACAAAGTGATAGTCTTCAGCTCTATTACTTCAAAATTCAGTGAGAACTTCCAGGAACTCTGCCCTTAGGAAGACAGTAAAATAACATCACACAAGACTCACAAACCAAAACTGCTCTTTGAAGCTGTTTGTCAGCTTTGCAATAACTGTGAGACAGGTCCACTGAAGCACCTGGATTCAGGTGCTTGACTAGGAGAAGAGTGGGTGAGGAACTTTTACAGGTGGTGGTGGTAGTTGTTGTGGTTTGTTGGTTTGTTTTAATCCTGGGTCAAGCAATTTAGAGGAAAGTTTAGGGAAATTTCAACTCTCATAGCAGAAGAGTCACCCATCCCACTTTCTAGTCTGTTCACACATTTGGCTCACTGACCTCCGGCAGCAGTAAGATTGACAGAAAAACTAATACACTGTGTGAAGTAGTACAGTAAAGCCTTGTTGTATTCCCATAGCTAATCTGAACACCTCATAATTCACACACAGAAAGCACTGGTCTCTTCCCCCTTCTCTGCTCTAAGATTTAATAGATTGCTTTAAGAAGGTCTCATGTTACCAGGAGTTCAGGAGTATTACAAAACACAATCCTGGACATTTCTTCCTGTACATGAAGGATGAACAGAAATTATCACAAAGTCTTTTGATACATCAATGGACCAGAGCCACAGCTTTACAATAATTTCTGTGGCTGTTAGTATGAATGATCAAAATGTTATTGTTTTATGTTGTGTTTCTTATTTCATCTAAACAAATTTGATTAATAATATTATTGAAAGACACCAACTCCCTGTGAAAGGAGGAAGTAACCCATTTCTAATGTTTCCTCCAAAATTTGAAAGGCCTTAGGAAAATTCCTTTCAAACGCTTTTTCACTGCAATGTTAGCTCATGCTGTAACTTGAGTTACCACCTCACACAGAATAGGAATTCTTAACTTAAACAAGTGGGCTTGTTAGCTTACCTTGGCTGGCCCACAGACAAGACATTTGAGTAGTGACTGGATGAGTACTGCTAGTTCTCCAGTGTTTTCCCATAACTTCTGTTAGGTAGCAGGAAGGACAATAAAGTTTTCCTGGATCCATTAAAACTCAGCTTGTAGAGCAGCCCAGCCCAGCTGTTTTAAAGAACTGGAAGCCTGTGAATTGACTCTTTCATCAGGATTTCCAGGAGAACCATTGTGTCACTTCTGGGCTCAAGAGAAGTTCAGCCTTTATCCTCACAGAAAATAAGTGGGTTACTCATCCACCCAAGTCAAACAAGCTCACATCCCTTTTTTCCTCATGGGGAGAAGTATGGAGAAGATCTTGCACAACCTCTTCCTTTTACTTATGTTGTGTCCTCAGCACAGCTAACCACAGAGCTGCAGACCACATCCAGAGTCTACAGCAGTCATAGGGAAGATCCTTCTGAAATCTAAAACTTGCTGGACCCTTTATGTTATATCTGTCACTACATATTTATATATATATATGCACGAGTTCCTAGCTTCTTTTTATTCCTCAAGGTATCCAAGAAAATCAGAACCCACTTAGGTATAAGAGAAACCCTTCCTATTTCTGCCAGCTCTCTTCTACTGCATTACCAGAGCATGATGAAATGAACTTCCCTGCTGTGTACAGCAATAACATCTGCTCTATTGGCTGCCCTCACTTAGCTCCACTAAACTTCAGCTTACAACTACTTGCTTAAAAAGCAAGCAAGCAAAACCTCCCAACTCCCACTTTAATAATTTAAGTAAATAAATGGAAATAAATTGTAAACACTTTTCTGCCATCACTTTGGTGTTGTGCATTATAGGAGGACATTTATGCTAAGACTGAAATTTGGTTTTGGTGCCAAATGCCTCAGCTCCTCAGTGGACTTAAACCAGTTAAGGCTACTTAAATTTCTTCTCTTGTTGTTGCTGACAGAAGTACTCAGATTTACCAGCAACATCACCATTGTGTGGTATACATAATCCCCGAACACATTTAGGGCCACTGGCACTGCCCCCAAAATACTCTCTCTGTCAGCCACTCTTCAGCAGAAATGAGTTGCCATGTCCTCTGGAGCTCAACAGTTGTCACTCTGATTTCCTTTTCTACGCTTATATATTACGGCTGTCATAAAAGCAATCTGGTCACTTAAATGAATTGTGTTTTGGTCTATTGGATAACCTTTTAATGGAGTCACTTAGGTCAGGAAAAGAGATTGTTCCTGCTTAGAGTAGCTCTGTTGTTTTGACCTTGGTGGATGAAGTAATTTATTTTAAAACGAAAGTTAAACAAATAAATGAAAGGGAATATAAGACCCAAGAACTTGCTTTTGTTTGTTCCTGAGTGTTGAAGGCTTTCATTTTCGTGTGGGGAGAAGAAAAGGATGAATGAACATTTTTTTATGGAAACATGGTCTTTGTCAGAAAGCTGCATTACCTTACAGGATCTCAAGATGTTAGGGGTTGGAAGGAACCTCTGGAGATCTTTGAATCTAACCCTCCTGCCAGAGCAGGACCATATAATCTAGTGCAGGCTGCACAGGAATGCATCCAGATGAGTCTTGAAAGTCTCTGGAGAGGGAGATTTGGCAACTTCTCTGGGGAGCCTGTTCCAGTGTTCTGTGACCCTTACAGTAAAGTTCTTCCTCACGTTGAAGTGGAACTTCCTGTGCTGTAGTTTACATCCATTGCCTCTTGTCCTATCACAGGGTGCAAGTGAGAAGAGGCTGTGCCTTCATTCTTGACACCCAGCCCTCATATTTATATACATTTATTAGATCCCATCTTAGTCTTCTCTTCTCCAGACCTAAAACCACCAGGTCTCTCAGCCTTTCTTCATAATCATCCTTGTAGCCCTCTGTTGGACTATCTCAAGTAGATTGCTCTTCCTCTTGAACTGGAAAGCCCAGAACTGGTCACAATTTTCTAGGTGAGGCCTCAGCAGAGTAATAGTAGTAATAATAGTAATAATAATAGTAATAATAATAGTAATAGTAATAGTAATAATAATAATAATAATAATAATAATAATAATAATAATAATAATAATAAAAACAACCAGGTTGGAAGAGACCTTCAAGATCATTGCATCCAACCTATCAACCAATCCAACCCACCCAAACAACTAGATCATGGCACCAAGCACCCCATCAAGTCTCCTCCCGAACACCTCCAATGATGGTGACTCCACCACCTCCCCGGGCAGACCATTCCAATGGGTGTAGAGGGGGAGGAGAACCTCCCTCAGTCTGCTGGACACACTCTTAATGCATTCCAGGATACCTTCTTGGCCACAAGTGCACACTGCTGTCCCATGGATAACTTGTCCACCAGGAGTCCTATGTTCCTCACCAATGCTAGCAGATCTCCTCCCAACCTGTACTGGTACAGTTTATTATTCCTTCCCACTTATCCTTGTTGAACCTTATTAGGTCACTCTTTGCCCAGCTCTCCAGTTTGTCCATGCTGTCCTTAAAAGAAATGTAATTAAATTCTGGGAAAAATTACAGACTATCTACATATGTAGCTCTTATCATCAAAATTCAGCATTTGTTCAGTGTATATTTTATCTAGAGTCAGAAGTCCTTGTCAAATGTGAGCTGAAGCAGCAGCATTCCAGCCTTGCCTTCTGTCTGTAGTGGCCTTGCTGCTTCATACTGAAATTTCTGCAAACCACTCCAAATTGCTGTCCTACTGCATACAAGCTGCTCCAAAATTCGATCTCTTCCTTGAAGATTTTGACTCCTGTCAAAATCGAACATGGATTTTTCTTTTAAAAAAATAGATTATTTCTGGAGTTAATGTTTCCTTCCTATTAATTCCTATGGCAAAGCAGAAGGGGCTTCTTGGCATTTACTGCAACAACAAAATAAGCCATCTCTTACATTAATGGGCACCTGCTTTGGAAGTAATACAATAATACAATAATAATACAATAATAATACAATAATAATACAATACACCAGGTTGGAAGAGACCTTCAAGATCATCGCGTCCAACCCATCAAACAATCCAACCCACCCAACAACTAGACCATACAGCCAAGCACCCCATCAAGTCTTCTCCTGAACACCTCCTGTGAAGGTGACTCCACCACCTCCACGGGTAGCCGATTCCAATGGGCAATCACTCTCTCCGTGTAGAACTTCTTCCTAACATCCAGCCTAAACCTGCCCTGGCGCAGCCTGAGACTGTGTCCTCTTGTTCTGGTGCTGGATGCCTGGGAGAAGAGGCCAACCTCTGCCTGGCTACAACCTCCCTTCAGGTAGTTGTAGAGAGCAATAAGGTCACCCCTCAGTCTCCTCTTCTCCAGGCTAAGCAACCCCAGCTCCCTCAGCCTTTCCTCATAGGGCTTGTGTTCCAAACCCCTCACCAGGGCTCATAAGGATAGTCCTCTCCAGCTTATCTACTCACACTTTGGCTCAGACTATGAGTTTTGGCCTGTCAGCATCTGCTTATCCAAAGGTAACTTACACAGCGTTGCAGCCCCACTCTGCATCTGGCCACCAAGAAGAAGCAGCTACAAGCCTCTGACACGTCTTCCTTTATTAAGCTGCAATATTTGTCTTTGAGTAAATGTGTGCTTTTAAAAAGTAGTTTAACACCACGGTTCAAAACCATTGGGACTGCCAAGGCAGAATTTTGAACTTCATGCTCCTAGGAAATGTGTAGCCTTGACCTTGCCAAAATCTCTCTTTTATGTTTAAATGGTCACAGGTTTAATAACAGGCTGCAAGAAAACCTTGCCATTAACTATATTCTTTCCTCCCAGTTAACAAAACACTTGTGTCTGCAGTGGATGCTGTAAGAATTGAATTAGTTATCTAGTATAATATGTCCACATTAGTGAATGGTGTCCCAGTAGCTCAATGCAGAAATTAATTGTGAGATTCTTGTCAAATCCACATTGTTTCCTGGCACAGTTGCAAGCCACTCAATTAGACACCATTTGAGGCCTTTTGCTGGTCTAAATGCAGCTAATTGCTCCAGTTCTGGATGGGGATGATTCATCTCCCAGATGTCTCAGACCTCACTGCAGTTCTGCTCAGCTAATGTCAATGCATACGTCCAGCCAACAGGATATTCTTGTGAACAGGATATTTTTACTCATGCCTCCCTTTTATACAATTAATCCCAAACAAGGAAGGTCTCCTGAATCATGCTTTTGACACAGCAACTCCTTTACCTCTGCTGGCTTCCCACACATGAGGGATTGGGCATGAATGCAGTCTCTTTGTTAGCACTCTCCAGGTGCAGCACTATTCACACTTGAGCTTGACAGCATAATGTAACAGTTTTCATTTGCCAGTCTCCTCTGTCAAGTATTCTTTTCTCTTCTGCGGTTTCCTCATTTGTCCATGTATCAGTGGCAGGGCTGGCCAAATTGAAACTGAATTAAGCACAAAGAAAGACTGCAGTTTCCACAGTGACAGTCTATGGGAAAACATGGCCTGGTTTTCTTTTTTTTTTATGAAGTCCTCAAAGGTCACTGGTAGCACTTATAGCTGTGAATCCCAGAGGAAATGACCACAGCATCTAGTCCACTGATTACCAGGTTTTAAGAAGAAATCCTCAAAGCTGTTGCTTAGGAGCCACAGGGGGAAGTGGGAGTGAGGATTAAACATTTAATAACCTTGAAACTTCTTCTCCAGCCCCCTTTGGTATGTGAGTAGATTCACGAGTACAGGAATGAGGGAAGAGAGGCAGCTTGGTAGCTCAGTCCCCATGCTGCAGAATGCAGCAGTGTACATGGTAGGTGCATGCTTCCAGCCTTAGTGGGTGCCTGCATAGTGAAGCTTTAACTATGTCTTGCACAGCACCTTTGGCTATATAAAACCTTAGAGCAGATTCCTAAGAGAAAGCCACACTCACCTGCCATTAATACAACAGCCACCGGATGTCTTCATTGCTCCATGCCAATACCCGTAGAAAAGCTTTTCCACGTGAGTGGAAAACAAGGTCTTTTAAGGACAGCAATATATAAATTGACACCTGGAAGATGACCACTCAGGTCACTTGGATATCACACCTGTGCTTTAGCAGGAAGTAATGTGAAGTGTTTAAGACATTAGTTTGAGGGTTTTGTTCAAAACAGCACTGACTGTCCCTGGGACCTCACTTACGAGACAGATTTTCTGAGTTTCTCTATCAACAAACTGGAACACCAAATACCTCTCATTTGTGCAAGTGTCAAAGAGACCCACACAATGCTGAGACAGCATTTTGCAATGCTGAGGTCCCTACTCTATAAGTGCAGTAACTGCTATTAAGCACTTTCCTTGTCTGTGCCCCCACTCCTCATGAGCACAGTGCCACAACCATTACACAGGAGCAACGCTGTCCACCATTGAGAGCTGGTTCTCACATTTGCACATTTGCATCTAACTTCAGAAGACATAAGAAAATAAAGTAAAATGCAGTCCATTACACTTATATATGTGTGTGTGTATATATACACACAGAGAGACATAGCTTCTATAAGCAATAGTTGTAGCATAGTGGTATGCTGAGGCCAGCACTGAGCTGGACAGCAGCACAGTGAACATGCAGTGCAGAAAGATAGCACCTACTGTCTCTCCTCAGGCCCTGCAGTGAGTTTGTCAGTTGATTGATTTCTCCCAATTTCTTCTTTCTCTCCTAATAATCATTTTGTGTGTGTGTTTGCTTGTCAATCCTTTTGTTGTTCCTCCTTCTTAGCAATTCTGGATCACACTTCATACTGTCACCACTTCCCAGGAGTAGCACTGGGCACAGAGCCCCTAAAAGTTCCTCTATGCATTCTGACCTCTATGTGAAACGAGAGAAAGCTGTTCTCAGCTGGCTTCTCATTCCTATCAATGCCTGCCTCCCTGACAAACTTCCAGTCATTACTGCCAGGGCAGAGCTGGAGATGCTTCAGAACAGTTCACTGGAAGTAGCCACTGTAGATTGGAGTCCAGCATGTTCTGCTCCTCAGCTTTACAGTCTTCATTCCCATGAATGTGCTGCCAGCACTTTTCCAGTCCTGTACCAGTCAGGAACAAACTCAGGTAGGAAGGCTCAAGAGATACATCTCAAATACTAAAAATAAAGTCATACATGATTTCAGTAAAATGCATTTTGGAGATCTCAAGAGGCCTTAGCACAGCAGTACAACGAGATTTATGGCTTTTTATCAGAACTATTCACATGCTAACAACTGCATACTTGTTTAAGTGCTTTCATATGGCTGGGTCAATGTTCAGTTTATCAGCCATTTAAAGTTCTGCTGACTCAGAACTTTCCTGGTGATTCTGCTATCCCTTAGATCAACTCTGCCTTTAAGGGAGATGTAAATTCCTACAGCATTAAAAAACAACCTGTTTAAAGTTTTCTGCTGTTATTGACTTCTTTGGTATCTCAGTTCCATTCACTTGGAAACTATAAAAACACTGAACTCCCCATTGCATTTCTAATCTTTCCCACATTGTTGTGTGCAAGTTACCAGGATTGGGGCTTTTTTTATACAAGAAATTAATTCATCAACTTAAGACACTTTTCTACAGGGACTAGTCTAATACATTTTTGCCCTGTCAGTGAGGTGGTAAGTTTGTCACTAGCTAGCAGATGCATATTTAATTTCTAAAGTAGCTGAGGTCCCAGAGGCAGCAGACGCAATGCTCAGAGCAATGCCTTCTGACAGGAAAACCAGGCACCTTCAAAAACTTTCTAACTGAGAAAGTAAGCAAAGTCTGGTATTTCCAGTGGCTGCTCTATGGTAACTTCCTGAGAAGCCAGCCACACGGTATTTTAAAGCTGGAATAATATTTGTTAATAACAGAATTTTATTATTTAGTAAATTATTGCTCCACTGTCATCAAAGAGCAAGTGAAAGTAACTTTGGTGTGATACTTCTTAACATGGACTGCAACTATTATTAGTGAATTTGATGATAGAGTATCTCTTAATTTTATTTACTGGACTCATTCTGAATAATGATCATCATCATCCTATGCTTGCTTTCTATATCACACTGTCAGACTTTCAGGCATTTTCTCCTGGTCTCCGTTTCAGATGGAATGTTTCAGGCACTTTAAATGTACCAGAAAATTATATAATATTTGAGTCTTTTATTTTGATTTTAAAGAATAAAGCTAATGAAAAAAATAGGTCAAGCTGAACCCTGGTTTCCCAAGCATTATTTTTGAAATCTGTTAGCACCTTTCATCTCCATTCTCTTCTTAGCACTGCAGTGTTTACAGGCATGTATTCACATGCCAGTTATGCCAAACAGACCAACTCAGATATGAGACATAAATCCAAAATTTGAGTAAGCAGTTCTTTGGGAAACCTATTAATAAGAACAAAACAAAACAACAACAACAAAAACCCAAACAACACAAGCTACCACCACCCCCTCAAAAAAACCCCCAAAAAACACAAACCCAAACCAACCCAAAACCCCAAACATCACCCAGATCTGCAAATTCACATTTCGTTTTAGCTTACTTCCAGGCTATGTCCTAAGCACTGAATAGTGACTAACGCAGAATACGTACACAGAAGTTTATTATTCCACTGCTGCCCAGACAATTTAATGCTAGGGAGAGCAATGCAACACGTGTAAGGGGACAATAGCCCCTTATAGCCAAGCTTTGCAATTTAGGATGAACAATTGCTGACAATTGTAATCCTTGTTACAACTCATGCTGTGTGTTTTCTGAGACAGTTTAGACAGACTGAGCTGCTAAAAACATTGATTGCTGTAATTGGTTTCTTTTACAAGTCTTTTAGGATAACTAGGGGTTCAAACTATGATGCATAAAGATAAGATGATATAAATGCTAAAAATTCCATCTGGACCAATGCTGGAAAAACATTGCCTGTAGCAATTCAGGTTACAGAGCAACATGAAAGTGAGGAACTAAGGGAACTTAATGGTACTAAAGTTGAACAAAATGTCCATTCTGTTATTTTCCTGAAGATGTAGCGAGGCCACGGTCTCAAGCTGCGCCAGGGGAGGTTTAGACTGGATGTTAGGAAGAAGTTCTATACAGAGAGAGTGATTGCCCATTGGAATGGACTGCCCGGGAGGTGGTGGAGTCACCATCACTGGAGGTGTTCAGGAGGAGACTTGATGGGGTGCTTGGTGCCATGGTCTAGTTGCTTAGCTGGGTTGGATTGGTTGATAGGTTGGACGCGATGATCTTGAAGGTCTCTTCCAACCTGGTGTATTGTATTGTAACTAGCAGTGTGTGGTGGTTTTAGGCTATGCCTTTAAAATTTAGTTACAGATTTTGAGCAGAAAAGTAGAAAAATATAAATAAATCACTATTGGGTGTAAAATGGAAAACAAAAGATTATTTTAAACAAATTCATTGGGTAAATATCTAGAATAAGATGAGCTGTACCACAACAATTCTTCCCTTTTTCTCTTCTGATCTCTGTATGTTTTTGCTTCACGCAGGAGAGATAACGTGCTTTTGGCTGGCCTTGGCTAAGTCTAACTGCTCCTTTCTCTTGTCCATTTGTACAAGGGGGCAGGGAGGAGGGGAGGAGGAAGGGAGGGAGAAGCTACTAGGTTCCCCTGGTCCTTGGCCATGGGGGTCCTTGTGCTGTTTATTAATTGTAAATATCTGTATAATATTGTAAATACTGTGTATTTTGTACATATTCATTGCATTCCATTGTAGAGTGTAGATTTTGCTTGTAAATACAGCTTCATTTGCTTCTAACAGAGCTGGTCTGGCAAAGTTAATGCTGGGGGGAAACTTCAACCCACCACACAGTGCTACAAATCCCATGCTGATACCAGCACTGCACCTACACGAAAGTATACCACAGTACGATTCAGTATTTGCTTTCAGCTTGTCCATAACCAGCAAACTGGTCAACACAACTGTGGGACTCATCTCAATCTGGTTTAAACATACAACTACCTGCGGCACTGTGCACCCAAGAAGGTCTGGCCCTTCTGCACCTGCTTCTGCACAGTCTCATACAAAGCATAGCTCACCCAGAAGCACTCACAATCTAAGCAGACAAGGTATAGCTGCTGTCTAGTGAATACTTGTGCAAAAGTGTTCAAGGATCCAAGCCCCCAAACCATTCCCTCCTCACATTGATATTAACTCATTTGAGCATTCAGAACCTACACAGGGGCTTTGTGGCTTTGATTTGCACCTGTAGGTGGATATAAGCCCTCCAGAAAATACACCAACCTATATCCTCTTTCATCTCTCCATTTCTCCCTGATACTTGATATCCCACCCTAGAAGGTTGTGCTGGGTTACACCCATCCTGGGGGGAGAGGGTTATGAGAGCTCTGCTTCCCCCAGGGGACAAAAGAAACCTGATCCAGGTGGACTTGGTTTCTCCATCCCGGGAAGAGGGGTCCCCCGGGTCTAAGTTGGTCTATTCCACTCCCCTTCCTGTCCAGCAAGACTATAAAGGGGAGGGCATAGTGGCCATCTTTCTCTTTGCTCCTGCCTCGCCTGTTTGAAAGGACTCACAGCCGCTGTTGGCTGCCTGGTTCTGCCATGTGGTCGGGCCTGGTTTTCTCCCTGCCACATCCACGCCTCCCTAAAGGACTGAAATCTATATACTTCAAGGGAGATACAAGGCCATCCAAATTTGGTTTTGTATACTTTCCTATTCATCCTTATTCCTTACCCTTGTAAACCCTTCCTGTGACTGCTACATATATATATATATATATAGTTAAAAAATTTACTTCTCCTACTTCCAAACCAACTCCAGATTATTTTTTGGTAGATTTACCTCCAGTCTCTTTGGGGGTGGGGGGAGGATTTCTTGGTTTCTTGCTACCATCTGAGTTCTTAAACTCCAGTTAAGGCTGAAACCACTACAAACATTTATAACAAAAAGCTAGAAATCACAGCAACCCACAGAAAAATTATTTCTGATGGCACAGAATCAGGCTAACACCTGAAAGTTATGCCACTAGAGAAAGACCAAACTGCACCAGCAGCCTTTGATGACCTCTCTTTATGAATAAATGGAAGTTTGGAAACTAATGTCAGGGTTATCCTGCTGGCGCTTAGGCAGTATAATGAATTCCTGTTTCCACAGATGATCTGTATAAGGTCCAGGGTTTGCTTGGAGAAACCACCTGCTGCCCTGAAGAGCCAGATTATGGATGGATCTTTTGTATGACCAGAAGAAATGTGGGGGAAATGGTTGTCTTGGGCATCACAACCTTAGCAGATATCTGAAGCTAGTTTGTACTGTGGTTCTGTAAGTCATCTCAGTACAAGATAATATTTATATACTATACTCAGATACTTGTTTTCTACTATACTGAGCCAACACAGAAAACTGATTTGCAGCTGAAATAATCTGTTTGACTCAAACTTGTCCAGAGCATCTGCTGAGAGTTGAAACTTTGATATTTTTTTACATTAAATAAAACAAAGCATGTCTTACCTCTGTATGGTTTGAAATGGCAGAAGCAGCAAAATAGCAAGTTAGAGAACGGCTACTCTAGCAGAAATCTCTAATGGTGCTTTCAGTCTGGATATGACACAGAGCACAAATTGCTTGAGAATTTTGGCAAAAAGTACGAAGCAGGAAAGTGAGACTGCAAAAGTGAGAAAGTTTAATTAGGAGTCTGTAAACTCACTCCTCACAGTATAGAAAATCTGGATAATCAGAGAGTTTGGTGCAGCCTGCATTGCTTTTCAGCTGTAGGTCACTAGTTTGAAAGCAACCTAAGTGGAAGAGACAGAGCCATTGCTATCTAGGAAATATCAACTGGCTGCTGTGACATGAGCTATCACTGACAGCCCAAGGCATAGTGGACAGGTAGAAACACTCCCAAAAGCTCAGTCATCTACAGTAATTTCATCTTTGCTGGGCATAGCACTGGCCTAAGATTGGGATGCTTTCACCAAGTCAGGTTGAAGATGCAATGAGAAGGAAGCACATGAAAGAATCTCAGCATTGCAGCCTGCTAAATCTGCAACATGAGCAAATGAAGCTGGCTGCCTGGCATAAGCTCCACATGGTGATCCACATACAAAATCCTCATGAAAAGCTTTGCTGCAGAAAAAAAAAGGATCAAAATAATTGAATTTCACATAGTCAAATTGATGAGACAATCAAATAGCAGAACTGCAGTAAGAATTATCATATAATTGATACTAACATGGTTGTTACTCAGCCTTATAGGATCTTTTCTTTATTCATGTCTGCTGAGTTGGTGTTTCTTTTCCATTCTGTTTTTTCTTCTAGGAAATGTAATTGCATTTCCACAAACATCATGTCTAGAGAGGCAGCATGCCTGAAAGCTATTAGACTAGCACTTGTCTTGCTGTGATGCCAGATGTAGTATGAATTGATTTTCTGAAAACCATGGTGTCTCATTTTGCCCAGTTCTCCCTGTCTCAGTGAAGGTGCATGTGTAGACATCCCTACTGACCATCTACAATGGCATCAGCTCATACGATCACCAAGTTTTAGTTCACTTCCACCACAAGCAACACACAAGTCTCCCACATTATTAGGGATCACTAGAAAATAGTATTAAAAGAATGAGAACTACTATTTCCAGAGCCAGTTACTCAGACCTGCTGCAGTCATCTGAAAGATGAAACTGCACAAATATTAGCATATGTAGTATAAGTTTTCCCATTCCTGGATTCCTCGGGAACAAATCTGGAATTTTGCAGTGCCTTTTTCTTTAGGATGTTTTTGTGATCTTCTACCACCTGCCACATTAGTAAGCTACCAGAAATAAAAGACTAAGTTATCTTAGGATAAACTTTGTTATTCTTTATTAATACTCTATAAATCAGACTTGTTATAAATGATAGAATGTTCATTAATCAATTCTTAAAAAATATTTTATTTATCTAAGAGTGTCAAATCAGGAAAGTAACAAAGAAAAAATTAAAACCATGTGCTAGAATTGGGTTCATGACTGCATGCTTACATCAGCAAAGATTCATAACTGCACAAACAATTACCATATATCATGTTAACTTTCATTAACCATGTTGAAAACCAGTAGTACAATCCTTATAAAACACACATGTTTTCTAATACGTTTGTGCATGCAGACCAACATTTTGCACTCAGTTAACTGCAAGCTTTGTTGCATATGCATAAATGCAGGCAGAATTTTTCCCACTGGCTTTCCATACATTAGAAAATACTGTCTGAAATCCCCAGTTCTAGAAGTTTACTCTGTATACAGAGCGATGTTATTCTCTTTTACAGGAAACTATCTTGCAAAGTGACAAAAACACGAGACTGATGATTTGAGATATGCAGACTTCAGTCCTTCATCTGCTACCATGTAGTTGTTTGATCTTTGATGAGACTTTTGGAACAAATTATTTAAATCTGGCTGAGACCAGATCATATGTTAGTGTGAACTGAAGAATTCATTAATTGAAAGTATAATCCCTTGACTATATACAACCTGAAATCAGCTGTGTTTCCTTGACATAAAGTTAGGAAACCCTGTCTACATTTAGGAGAAGTCAGTAATAAAAAACTGTGCCAAAACCACAACAGAAGTAAATTCTCCCAGAGAAAGAATAAGGTAAACCAGAAAAATAACTTATCAATTCCCTGTGCAAACCAACTCTGCAGTGAAAGAGTGGTATAACCAGTCCACTGTCTGTGCATGGCCTTTCTAGAGCACTAAAAATGTGTTTTAAAATATTGAAAGGTATTTTTTTTAAAAAGAAACTATTTTCCACATGCAAAATTCTAAACCAGATCTGATTCAGGAGCTGGGGCAACAGAAAAACATAGTCACTTCCTTAGATGACAACAAGCCATATGAACCACATAGACCCAGGCTGGAATTTGAAGCTTATTTGTAGAACAGTTTTCTTCTTTTAAATGATATTTATATTGCAGCAGTTCTCAGAGATCCTATGTGATAGTACACTCCTCCCAAATTAGGTGTTGTAATGCTACAGGGTCCCTTTCAACCCAGCTCATTCTATGATTCTGTGCGTGATCTACAAGCAATTAACAATGAAAGCAGACAGAACAGGAAGTAGCTGCTATATCATACTCATTTTGCTATCGAGGCACAAAGACCAACATATTTGTTCCTCCTTTTGTGCACGCGTAAGTCAGTGCAAACATATACCTGGAAAGAAGGTTCTTATATGTGACTAAATAAAAATTTTTAAAAACCTAAAAATTAATTGGAATTTAGCTAAGAAAGCCCAACCAAGTGTTCCACCCATGGATCTTTTATGTGAGAGCAAGCTGGGCTGATATCACTGGCCACTGCAGTGCATGCAGCCTGATCACACAGCGGTACAAGTCTTTGCACTGTTTCTCTTGCTGAATACATTCTGGTCAGAACTCTCGTCCCTTATAATATTTTCCAACCACAATAAGTAGGAAAAATCCTCTCTGGCTGTTAGGGCTAGAGAACACAGAAATAAGCCCTACAAAAATGCTCAGAAGGCAGAAGGCAACAAAAAGAGCAAACCTCCCCAAATTACTGCTTCTAGAGCATCTTCACATTTCATCAGCCAATCTCTCAGGGCCCCCAAGGGCTGATCCCTTGTACCAAAAGCCTAAGGCTGACTCTGGAACAGAGGCAAAACTGCTGCCAAAGCACAAAGCAGACACCCATGTCTTGCCTGTGTGTGTGCGCTGGCCTGGTTTTGCAAATGTCTCATGTCTAAGTTCCTATGCACTAATAATTATCAAATGGTGACTGTTCATTTTGCAAAGAAAAGGATGCCCTGTGGAGCTGAAAGTTTAATTTTAAATGAACATGATCTACAAATTCTAAAACTGTGCATTTACCAAGGCTATTACATGAAATTAAGGGTAGAGGAAAATATAAAGAGAAAAGAGGATAATTTAAGCCATGTCATTGATGGAGTGTCATCTCTGAACTTTAGCACTTGATGCTGATGGCTCAGTTTTGGCCTGTTGCATTGGCGTAATCTAAAAGTATTCTGCCGGGATTTTAACCAGAGATAAGAACCAACAGAATAAACTCTGATTTGCTGCACAAATTACAGGTTGTGCAAAAACCTCTTATAATCTGCAGGACAACCCATTCAGTGTTGGTGCAGGATTGAAAGGCCCTGACATGCAGTGAAAACAAATGCCTGCCCTTTTACAGGCCTGGTGCACATGGCACCCATTTGCTGATGAGTTGCATTGATTCTGTGAAGTGTCCCATGAAATATGCCTTCAAAGCAGGGAAAAAAACCACCCTGAAAGAGGACAACCACTGTGAAAGCTACAGAAACTTCTTTGTGTCTTCGCTCTTCTCTTCAAACTGAGGTCTTGGCCATGAATGCACACAGCCAGCTGGAAGGGAAGCTGTGGGTACTTGCTAGATCTTGTGGTCACTTCCCTCATTCACCTGGCTTCAGAGCCAAATTCACTCCTTTAAATCACTTGGAAATCTACCACACACCAGGCAGACTATTATGGCAGTAAGATGCTTCATTAGCACAGCTACAGGTGATCAGTACAGATCTCTGTCACAGGGGGTAAGAGGAAAGGTCTTTTCTGAAAGTTTCAAGATAAAATAAGAAGGTGGTTCAAAAATCATGAAGTTTTATTTGGATTTCCCTCTCTCTGCCATTTTTATATTTTTTCCCCCTAAATTATCTCAATAAGAGTAGGAAAGGAAAAGGGGGAAATTCCAGAATAAAAGGATGGAAAAGCCAAGTATCATCTCCAAGGGATGGTAAAAAGCAGCTTGTGTATATGCAGCCTACAAAGTTTGAGCTTTCCAGCTGTCCCTGCTTGCCCCTCCCACAGAGATTCTATATGCGCAATTTTCTTCATGCAGTTAGTTTTGTGCCTAGAGATGCTGAACTACTTTCCCCATCTTCATGGAAAATGAGAGGAAGATGCATTTTCCTAGAGCATAGTAATTTCCATTTTTCTCCTGGTCACAAAACTCATTTGGTAAAGTATTACGTGGATGATTTTATTTGACCAAACTGGGAAGGAGGAAAATACAAGTGAGGGCAAGGGGGAAGCTTTTTCTACATTTTTGCTCTAGAATAAAGGGCTGCATTTTCAGAGAATGTTGAGATAAGAAGTGTGGTAAAGCCCATGCAGGTACACTAATGCATGAAGCATGGGTAACAAACAAGAGGAGCTGGAAGCCTTGTTACAGGAGGAAAGTTATGATGGAGTTGCCAGCACAGAAACGGGTTGAGATGACTCACATGACTGGAGCACTGTAATTGAAGGCACTTCAGGAGAGACAGGCAAGGGAGAAGGGGTGGAGGGGTGGCTCTGTACATCAGGAAGGCTCTAGATACCATGGAACTAGAGATTAAGGATGATCAGGTTGAGTGTCTGTGGGTGAGAATTAGAGAGAAGACCAACAAGGCTGACATCCTGGTTGGAGTCTGCTATAGACCACCCAAGCAGGATGAAAAAGTGGATGAATTATTCTATAGGCAGCTAGAGGCTGTCTCAAGATCTCCAGACCTTGTTCTTATGGGTGATTTTAACCTGCCAGATATCTGCTGGGAACTTAACACAGCAGAGAGGAGGCAGTCTAGAAGGTTCTTAAGAGTGCATGAAGGACAGCTTCTTATCCCAGCTGCTGCATGAGCCTACCAGGGACAAGGCCTTGCTTGACCTTCTTGTTACTAATAGAGAAGGGCTTGTGGGAGATGTGGTGGTTGGAGGCTGTCTGGGGTCCAGTGACCATGAAATAACTGAGTTCTCAATATGCAGTCAAGCTAAGAGGGGCAGCGACAAAACCTCTGCTCTGGACTTCTGGAGAGCGGACTACGGGTTACTCAAGGAACTAATTCAGAAGTTACCTTGGGAAACAGCCCTTACAAACAAAGGAGTCCAGGAGAGCTGGACCTACCTGTTGGCACATCTGCAAAAAATGTGTGAGTTTAGCTTGGAATCAAAGCTCTTTCATCGTAGCCATTGGTAACAAGACATGCTGAAACAACTTGCTGTCTTTTTAGGACTCTAGCTAACATTTAATTCTGCCAGACTTCTGCAGAGTTAGAAATGGTTGGACCTGTTTCTGCCATAGCCAGGAAGCATTACTGTAATTCTTTCTCCTGAATCTAATTATTTTTACAGAAACTTCAATTCACTCAAAATAAGGTTGCAAACTGTGCTGAGTTGCATATCTGGCACTTTAAAGAACAAGGCAGACACTTACCACAAACTCAAAACACTGATTGCAGACTTCTTCCGGATGCTGTTCTGAAATGTCTTAACAGGTAAAGAAACTCTCATAACCACCGTCCCTCATTACTCTGTACCCTCAGATAAATTTAGGAGACAAGTGTAACCACAAGACCCAAGTTAAAAATCACTGAGGTTCTTTTTGCAGTTTGCCCAATTGGCCAAGAAGGCATCCTGGCCTGTATCAGGAACAGTGTGGCCATCAGGAGCAGGGAGGTCATTCTGCCCATTTACACAGCACTGGTTAGGCTACACCTTGTGTCCTGTGTCCAGTTCTGGGCCTCTCAGTTTAGGAAAGATGTTGAGCTGCTGGAACATGTCCAGAGAAGGGCAACAAAGCTGGGGAGGGGTTTGGAGCACAAGCCCTATGAGGAGAGGCTGAGAGAGCTGGGGTTGCTTAGCCTGGAGAAGAGGAGGCTCAGGGAAGACCTTATTGCTGTCTACAACTACCTGAAGGGAGGTTGCAGTCAGGTGGGGGTTGGTCTCTTCTCCCAGGCAAACAAGCACCAGAACAACAGGACACAGTCTCAAGCTGCGCTAGGAGAGGTTTGGGCTGGATGTTAGGAAGAAATTCTTCATAGAAAGAGTGAATGGCCATTGGGATGGGCTGCCCAGGGAGGTGGTGGAGTCACCATTGCTGGAGGTGTTTAGGAAGAGACTGGATGGGGTGCTTGGTGCCATGGCCTAGTTGATTGGATAGCGTTGGGTGATAGGTTGGACTCGATCTCATAGGTCTCTTCCAACCTGGTTAATTCTATTTTATTCTAGTCTAGTCTAGTCTAGTCTAGTCTACTTTTTATCTGGCACAGTATCTTTTTATGAATTTTCTCTATCTAATGCCCTTTTTTCCTCCATCACCTTCATCCACATCATGGCAAATCTTAATGTTTCTATCTACTGCCCAAGTTTCTCATCTGCTGTCAATCCTACTTTACCAGACTATGGTGAAATCCATACCCGCTTGTGTGTGATGTGATCAAACTGGTGTAAATCATCATTGCTTAGATAAGTCAGTGGGTGATTACACCTGTTAAATATGAAGCCACTGTTTGCAGAAAGGTCTTGCAGGCAAAAGAAGGCTGGGCCTCAAGTTTCAAGGTTTAGAAAGTGCTAACTTTTCAAAAATTAGGGTAACTTAATTCCTCCCTCAAATGATCTGTGATCTCAGGAACAGGTAAATATGTTCAATGCACTGAAGACAAGGACAAATGATTTTTCCTTCCCCTGCTCTTATGCCCCACCACAAAGGTACAGATTTACCCATCATTCTCAAGGCCTGCAGTAGGAAATCAAAGAAGAGGGGAAGTTAAGGCTCTATTTATGAAGAGTTTAAATTTGTTATAAAAGTTGGTTTTGTCCACCTGGCATCACTTAAGCAAACAGGTGAATATTATTCACTGAAAAGTAATGTGCTTGAGTCTCCTCTCAGCTGCAATGGACTCACACAGTTATAACTCCAAACAGGCCTAAGAATGTTTATGCGCTACAAACAAACAGAAGTAGCTTTTCTTTCAGCAAATACAATCTGTTTCACCCTAATGATAGACAATTCCACTACTGAAAGAAATCTTAGTCCTACTTGGCTAACCCTAGTATTAGTCAACAACTTTTAGAGTATTCAGCCAATCTTTTGGGAAAAACAATACTATACATGTGTTTTGTCAAGGCAAAAATCATAAGCAAAAATATCAGACCAGCTGACATAAATTAGTGTGGCTCCATTGACATCAGTTGCATACACCACAAGATTTGCAACAGAAAATAAAAGGCAAACCGTAGTACTAATTATATAAGACAATACTTATATTTCAACTGGCACATTACCCTAGATCATTGGTAACAGTAGTGGGGATGCTTTTGGTTGATTCTGTAGTTTTGGTTTAAGCGCACATAAATTTCTGTGGCTGTCCATGGGTAATTTGAAAAATAACAACCCCACATAACATGCATGAGAGAAAAAATAAATCCATTTCTAAAATTAACAGGCTCTAATTCAGATTGTTATTATCACATCAGGACTCTGAAATGACAAAGAGAAGTCCAGCTATTACACCAGACAGTGCTGGAGAAGTCCTAGCCAAATCTTTACCCATCTGCTGCAAATACCTCTTCCCAAATGCCTGCTTTTGCAAAGATGAAAGGACCATTCTGTTCACACATTCCCAAAAGGCATTTATGGGCAAGATCTTTGACTAGTGTCACCCAGAAGAAACTGAATGAATTCACATGAGCTGATAATCTTCTGCAAAAGATTTGCCATTATGTCCCTGTTTGTTTTACCTCTTTGCCCATGTCTGACCCAGAATTTGCACCTTCTTTTACCAGTGAACCTCCTGATAACATCATGCTGATGGACTGACAGGAATTTCATAACCTTTGCACAGGCACTGGTAACATCATTCTCCCCACAGAGATGAAACTCCAGAGACAGAAGGACAGCAAGAGCCCCAGAATTTGACTCAAACCCAAAACAAATGATGGCTGGTTAGTTCTTATCCTTGTCAGCACTACTTGTGCCCAGACATGACCCATCTGCCACAGATGTGAACTAGTTAAGCTAAAAGAAAATATGACCTTGATTCTGATCAAATCTATGGTAAATGGAATATTAATGTTTTATGACAAATTTCCTTCTAATCACGTAGGAGACAAGAATTAAATGTGTATTATTTGGCCACTAAACCCTGAGGCCATCTAGCAAAGATGTGATGCTGAAAACTAGGACAGGCAAATGTAAATTTGCTCAAAACCATGAGGTCTGTACTGGCATCTTTCCACACACAGAGAAGGAGCTGATGACACAGTGGGCTGTCCAGAGTCACAGAAACCACAGAGCATTGCAGTATCTATAAAAAGGTTTAAGGAAAACCAATACTGTCTACCCTCAGAACTGATCTTTCTTGCCTCAGGGAGTTACTGTTGGAGAAGCTATGACAGAAAAGCCAGTTTTATCAAATCTTTCACATTTCCACCTGAAAGGAATCTCTAGTCAAAGTAAGTTTTTATTGAGAGGGGGTTTGTTTTTTATGATTTAAAAACTGTTTCTGTTCTGTATTGGGAGAAATCCATAACAATTTCAAGCATGGGTAGAAAAGGAAGAGAAAGGCTCCTTTCTCACTCTAACCCATTCACCCATGTGTTTCTTAAGGTGAGAGAAACTAAGCACAAGTGAATGCAGAAGCCTTGTGTTAACAGAGTTTTTCCTGAACTTGATGCTCAGCTTGGAGGAGTGAACCTTAGAGGTCATAATCTGGCATCAGGAGGCAACACCATGAAATAAATTCGGTTCATCTCCAAAAGTGCTCACCTGAGATGGTGAATACTGGTCTAGGAACTTGTTTCATACAACTGCCATTGACCTTAAAGAGCACAGCTTAGCTTTGGAAAACAAAACAAAACAAAACAAAATACCCCAACAAAAACAAGCAAGACCATCAACAAAAAACCTAGATGCTGAATCTCAAGAGGACATGTCAGGGAGCAAACATTGCACAGAATCTTTTGAAATGTTGAAACAGACCATACACTGATAGACAAGATTCCATGTTTTCCATGTAAAAAATAAACTGGAAGAACTAGTGTCTAGGGATGGGGGTGGAATTAAAAAATAAAATAATTGGAAAATGCTTTAAGATATAGGCTTTTAACAATTACTTCTTTAAATATGATCACAACATTGATCATTTTGGACATTTTAGCTCATTCTTTCACTTTTCCTCTTAAAAATGATTTTCTGATTTTTTTTTTCTTCCACCTTTTTCCTCTTTTCTTGACTATTTTTTCCCCCACTGCTCTTTTTCAATTTTGGTACATAAAATAAAAACAAAACACAAAGAGCAACTGGGACAGGGGGAAGAGGGTGAAGAAAAATGCTTACTTATCTTATGGCAGTTAAAAAAATAAATTAATTAATCCAGTGGTCTTTGGTTATTTCAAAGAATGAGGTCATGGCTCAGTGTGGTCATCTTTTAATGTCATTCCATTGCAGGAACACTCATTTGGGCTGACTGCAGGACCATACTCAACCAAGATCAAATGAAATTTTCACATTGACAGAATTTTGGCAGATATAAAGATAAAGCTTTTGGGGGTAAATCCCCACCTGGAACAAATGGGTTTATCTGCACTGCAGAAATCTGCTGATCTCAACCAGTGGATGGGTCCAGTCCTTCGTGATTCAAACTGTTGTCATAACTCAGTCCAGTTGCTTCATGCTGTGGCTTGCTCTGACACCCATAAACCCGATCATTTCAAAGGAGCAATGTACAATGACCCTACCAGGTTGTCTACTGTCTTTGATTACCCTGTGCTAATGTGCATAGTAACCTGGAAATCTAACAAGAATTTTTCCTCTCTATTTTGCTTATTTAAATGTTGATTTGCTTATCTCGCAACCAGGGCTAATTATAAAATTATTCACCTCTCTCTGAACTCCAGTCATAATCTGGTTCTTTTGCTTCCTGACATGCAAAGGCATGAGGACTACTCAGTTGAAGAGATAGAATATCCAGCATAAGAAACATTATTGCTAGGATACACTGTCCAACATTGTTATCCACAATTTCTCATCAGCTGAAAAACAGAGAATTCAGAAAATTGCTCAGTTTGTGTTCCAGTGAAACCGCTCAGTGACTACATGTATTTACAACTCCGTATCTAGCTTGCTATAAACAAGACTGAAGAAGTGAACTGATGCTATTCTGTCAATAGAAAACCATGCACATCAATAATTTTGTCTCTCTAAAACCACATACAACAGCATCAGTTAGCAGTCTTCTTCCGGCATGTGACAGAGAAACCCTTACTTTCTATGTACACACAAAGATGTCAAAAAGCAAACACTGTAGTATAACAAATTTGGCAGAAGAACCTCCTAACTGGAGGGTGGATCAACCAGCAGACAGCATGTGCCTCTTGGAGAAGACTCAGGTCTGCACGAGGGCTATCACGGCTGCTAGCAAAAGACACTTGCTTTCTTTTTGGGAGGCAAGGAAAACAATACAGCCTTTCTAGAGCACAAGTCTGACACAAATTTTGCTGCAGTTCTCAGAATCACTTCCTGTTAGTTTCTGTGAGCTGAGGGTCAATTCCTGTATTTGACAACTGAAACGATGCTTGTGAGCTGGAGGTAGGACTAGCTGGAAATATATCCAGTAACAGAGAATCAAGGTCCTCTGCTAGTACGGTGAATGTCATCAGAGAGTGTTTGAGAGTCATTGAGAGTATGCAGAAAGAGACACAAACAAAGGTTTGCATTATTTCTCCTTATTAATAGCAATATTTTTAACAACATGCTTGACTATATCTTAAAAAACCCATACATATAGCTGTCTTGAGATTACAGTTAAAGAGACAGACAAATCCAAGCAACTAAATAATTAGTAAATGCAAAGTGCTATATTGCTTGTGCGGTGGAAGTGCTACTCATGAAGTTTGAATTTGGTACCTGATGGCTCAGAAGGTCCAAAGATAATGGGGAACTAGCTGCAGGGTCATGTCATCCCATAACACACCTCCAGCACGCAAGTGCAAAATTGCAACAGCTAAGGATGGCAGCCAGCTCAAACTGCATTTTGCCTGGGACGAGGAAATAACTCGGTGCCAGACACCAGAGACTGTTCTAGGGCTTTGCCAGGGTTACTGATTTGTGTACAAAGTAGCCAAATGTAGCTTTGATGAAGAGCACTATAGGAGTCAGAAGTTCTGCATCTTTGCCTGTACAATTCACTTATTTGGATTATCTCCTTTATATTTAAATAATACTCTACAACCTTTCATATCAGTTCAGTTTTATTTTCACATGGTACCTCAAGCAGTACTTCAAAATCCGGGATATCTTTCTACATTTCAAAGTGAAAAAAACAAACCAAACCAACAAACCAACAAAAAAACCCCTCGAGCATAAATCTTAGCATATCCCTGCCCACAGTGGAGGTGAGGAATATGTGGGGAAAAATTCAGCCTGCCACTGCTGCATTTGCACAGATATAGACACATCTGCTGCACCAGGGCAGGTTTAGGCTGGATGTTAGGAAAAAGTTCTATACAGAGAGAGTGATTGCCCATTGGAATCGGCTGCCCATGGAGGTGGTGGAGTCACCTTCATTGGAGGTGTTCAGGAAGAGGCTTGATGGGGTGCTTGGTTGCATGGTTTAGTTGTTTAGGTGGGTTGGATTGGTTGATGGGTTGGACGTGATGATCTTGAAGGTCTCTTTCAACCTGGTGTATTGTATTGTATTGTATTATTGTATTGTATCTTTTGCAGCTCTTGCAGTGTAACAGAGCAGAAATGAAAAAATAAATAAATCAAAACTCAGCATTTGAGAGTTATTGTACGCATTGCAATTTAGGACATCTAAGGTTCAAGAGAGAAGTAAAACAGATATAGATCCTACATAGAATAGTAAACATCATTCCCACTCAAACACACAATTAGGGAGAAGAATCATGGTAAGAATCTGAGGAACACAGACACCAGTGTTTGGCCACAGGGACATGTAATTAAATGAATCAGTTGCAGGCACATGAATGCAATGGACAGGGCAATAACTGCATCCAGCCTAATTCATCCTGCTTTCCTGGTCCTGCAGCATTAGCCTACTGCAGTTATTCACCTTCTGTTCCCACACACAGTAAAATAGAAGTTTTCTAATTGTATAAAGAAACACACTGTAAAAAATGAAATGCAACTTGTTGGAAGAAGTATGTTGATGCATTAGAGAGACAGCAGGCAGCTACTGTGCATTACAGGCAAACGTTAGCTGACATCGCTGGCAGCCAACCTGAGAGCATCGCTAATGCCCCAAATTCCTAAGCTATTTCATAATCAGAGTACAGACAGCTACACCTCTGCTCCTTCTCTCTCCCAGGTCTTCTCTGTAAACCCCCTACTAGTCACCAAAGTCTGAATAACAACCCATGGAGTACAAGGCATCAGGATGACTGCCCACCTGGGTATGAACCTGCGATTAAGTCAGCTATATTGTTCCAGAAAAGTCTGGCTAAAACATGGCAATAGCCACTATGACCCCACTTCAGGTTCAGGCATTCATGTCAGCTGTTCTAGTACTGCATGTACCTATTTTGTTGCATGGGGGAGGAAATCATGGTAAAGTAATAAAGCTCTGTAGAGAGGTCTTGCTAAATGGAATTGAAATGCAAAATTTCCTATTTTTTATAAATGAATGAACAAAAGAAATTTCACCAGGTAGCCTGAGACACACTGAACTTTGAAGAGAACACTGACAATTTGTATTTCACCCTTTGGGGCAGGCAGGAGAAAAAGGGCAGAGTTAATGATTTCTCCAAATAATTTGAAAAATGGTGGCGTATTTTTTGTTTGGTTGGTTTTGTGTGGGATGGTTGGTTGTTGGGTTTTTTTGGGTGGGTTTTTTTTTTTTTTTGGTGGTTTGGGTGTTTTGTAGTTCTAAAATGTTTCTTTTCAATCCTCCTCTTCTGCTTAAGAAGTGTTCCAGACTTTTGGGTTTTTTTAACTTGATTTCATCAGGAGCTGCTGATCAGCTGCAAAGCCTGGCAGATTAGTAAGGCGATTCACCAGCTAATTTAGGTCTTTGTCCAGTATGTTAGCATAGTATGTTGCATGTTTACATGCAGTATGCCTGCATATAGAGTTTTTGTATATGTACAGTAGTTCACAGGTTTTTATTACCTATTAAGAAACTTTTAAGTCCACAATCTTAGCCTGATGATACAGCCCCTGTTCCTATAAAACACTAGAAGACATATGCAGAGGGCTGCAAAAATCAGAAGACCTATGCAACTCCCACTGAGCTATAAATCTAAATATCTTCCATGGTCATGATAGTGATCTGTATGTATTGATAGAAAACAGGGCATATTATCCAGGACCTATCATTCCTCAATGCACTGCACAGCCTCTCTGCCAACAGAGCCAAAATACAGAATGCAGCATTTCTTCAACAGCAGTTATAACTCAGGCGGTGCAAACAGTGAACTCTTCCATTGGGTGACCAGAGGGAATTAAAACAGTCCAGCTTGGTTGTGTCAACTGCAAACTTTGGGATTTACAAAGAAAGAGTAATTCCTGAGCAACCTAAAATACTAGATTCTGAATTATTTTTGCTTTGAACTATAAATCTTTTGCATTTGATAAACCCAAGTTTTCTGAAGGAATTACTCTACACACTGCTATTGGCCAATATTGTTTACCAGTTTATCCAAACCTTACAGAGAGTGTGTCTATTTCAGCAAATCTTACCTGCAAAGCACAACCACACTGTTTGTTTGTGCATCCCTGGTAGCCATTTGCAGCACAAGAAGACTGCGTACTCAGCTTACCAAGCAGCTCCAGTGTCTTCTTGATCAGCAAACAGAACCCAGAGATATGTGCAACAGAAGGTAAAGAGTAAGAAGAATTGGTATAGATTCTTCCCATTCATTAATTTCATGGCAAAGCAGAGCAGAGTGGAAGAACTCCAAAAAGAGAAATAGCAACACTGAGGCCTTTGCACCTTGTTTTAAGAGGAGCACTGTGGGTGCACTCTCCTCATTCACCTACTGACACAAAACTACATTACTCATCACATAAATGGCTGACTGTGCAGATCCCAAGCATTGTACCAGGAAAATGTATGCTTGGGGTTTTGTTTGTTTGTTGTTTTGGGGTTTTTTTCCATTTTTTTCCTTTTTCTTCGAGAGTCTTGCTCACATAGCAGGGATGAATGGGGGGATTGGCTCTACAGATGTGGAGGCAGAGCAGCTCTTCTGAAGCCAGTGCTGACAGCACACATCATACCTCCTGCAGCACAGAAATTACGTAGTATGTCCTATAACACTGGTCCCTGCTCTCCTGGATTAAAGCTGCCATGAAGTCAGGCAGCTTTACAGAAAACTGTCAGAGAAGATTTGAAAGTGCATTTGGGAATCAAACTAGGGCTAGACAATCAAAGATAGAGAAACCTCAAGTGCCATGAAAGAATCAGGAAGCGATGACAGTGTCAAACACAGCTCAGCTTTTATCTTGTTTTAACTAGGACTTTGGGAGTTTGTACCAGTTTTATGGACAAAAGCAAGTGGCCATACAGTGGAGAACTGACAAATAGGATACATCCTCAGACAAAATGTAGGCATCTACAAGCCAATTGTCTCAATTGCACCTAAAATCAGAGCACAGAACAGTACACTTCAAAGTCACATTTCACTTGTAAGACAGGATTATTAACAAGTCAGACTGTGCCTAAGTATTGCCTATAGCTCCTACAGATGATGAAGGGGGCAGAGAGAACCGGTGTCAACCACTATTTTTCTCTCCTTCCACAAAAATGACCCTATAATTCAATACAGCTTTCCAGGTGTACCAAACATTCACAGCTCCCCTTCCCACTGCTTCAAACACAGTTCTTTGACACAGCATTTGGGTGAGGATCTGACCCTTAAAGCAGTAATGTGCCAATAGCAAAGGAAGCTAAAAATGCCATTGGAAACAGTGAGAACAGAGTTCTTTTCCTCCACTAAGCCATAACTAACAAAGCAGAGTGAACAATTTAAACAGTGCTGTGGGGGACTGTGTCCCCAGGACTGAATGCCTGAAGATTAGAAACTGCAAGGAGAGATGAAATGGGAGCCACCTGTTGATGGCTTAACAAGTAACTTCGATGGATGAGATAAGGGTCAGCTGCACTACCCTAATAAGTATCACCAGCCAGTAAGAAGAGGAGGACGATTAGCCAATCCTTGGCAGCCACACCAAGAGGAGAGCATGATGGTGAGAGGTCTTGAGCACGAGCCCTATGAGGAGAGGCTGAGGGAGCTGGGATTGTTTAGCCTGGAGGAGAGCAGGCTCAAGGGAGACCTTATTGCTGTCTGCATCTACTTGAAAGGAGGCTGAAGCCAGGTGGGGAATGGTTTCTTCTCCAAGGCAACCAGCACGAGAACAAGAGGACACAGTCCCAAGCTGTTCCAGGGGAAGTTTAGGCTCAAGGTGAGGAGAAAGTTCTTCACAGAAAGAGTTATTGGCCATTGGAATGGGTTGCCCGGGGAAGTGATGGAGTCACTGTCACTGGAGGCGTTTAAGAGGAGAATGGATGCGGCACTTAGTGACATGGTTTAGTTGATTAGATGGTGTTGGGTGATAGGTTGGACTTGATGATCTCGAAGGTCTTTTCCAACCTGGTTCATTCCATTCCATTCCATTCCATTCCATTCCATTCCATTCCATTCCATTCCATTCCATTCCATTCCATTCCATTCCATTCCATTCCATTCCATATTGAGTCTTTTTGCAATACATGGGCTGCTGTTGTGTTTGCCCGTGAACAAGGACCTGAGCTTAATCCCACCTGTCAGCCAAGTGCTGCAAACAGCCTCTCTTCATTGTTGTGTTACTATTCCACTTTGGAGTCTCATGTGGAGGCAATAAATATTCCTGCATTAAGATACAAGAGAAAGGTGGGTTAAATAGAAGCATGAAAATGTAACCAAATAATGGCCTGACATAGACCATGCCTGGGATGGCTTCGTATAGCAGTCAGCAGGGCAGTTGGAAGACAAATAATTGAAGAAACAGATTCTTTATTGTAGTCCATGAGCAGCATGTGGTGCAACTTTCCCTCTGTTTCCTCCTCCCCAACAAGAATTCTTCATATCAAGCTGTTTTGGTGTTAAATGCACATATCTAGGAGGCATTTCTTTCTGAAATTTGGATCCAAACACACATCAAAAATAACAGTTCATCTGTCACGGTTGGGAAGCATGTATGACAAGAAAATATTTGCTTTGCTCTGGCTTTGTGTTTGGTTTGCTGACCGCTTATATCAAAAAGCTAGGACAGATTTTTCATCTTGGTGTAGTTTAGAAACATTTATAGGACAGATGGTCTAAATTTGTGGGTTTTATAAACTTAATGAGAATGTTAAAAAAAAAAAGAAGCACATATGGGTGCAATATTTTCTGGGGCTTCTCTGAGCTGCCCAAAAAGTAGCCCACTGCAGAGGGGAATAACAATTCACACTGGGAACTTCTTCAGAGGTTTACAAATGACTGAGAAGAGAGATATGCCACAGGCTTTCTTCACCTCAGTGGCAGCTTCACTTCAGTGTGTGGTATAGGGAAAACATAAACATACATCTATCCTTCCCAGCAAGCAACTGTTTCTTAAATTTTGCCTTTACATAACTATTAAAAGAGTTCAATAGCAATAACTCAACAAAAAGCATAAGTAGTGCTCCATCCTGTCCTAAAAACTTGCTCTTGAGGCTTCTGCTGGGCCAAATAAAGAGGTTTAGTCATCAGTTCTTCTAAGACAATTATTATTTTAGTCCTACACACAATTATCTCTTTCTGCAGACAACACCATTTAAACAGAAGAATGACAATGCAGTCTGGTCTTGAGGTTGTTCCAGTGTCATGTGGTGGAGACAGAAAAAATTATTTTATCCCTCCCAAAAAGGAGCAAAATAAAAACACTCCACACAGAACTGGAAATTCAAATGGATGTAATATTTATAATTATTTATGCTACGTACATATATGCAAAAACACCCAGGTTCACATTTCAGCTTATGACCTGTTCAGCAAGCCATAAACCCCCCAAGAACCTAGGCTTCCATGCCGTCCCAGGCCTCCCACTCTTCCTTCCTACCCTGCCAGGCTCAGCCGAGCAGCTCTGCTACCAAGCTAATTTTGTCACAACAGAACCAGGCAGCAGGCCTCCCCCATACTGCAAGAGATACCATGCCAAGGAGGGGAGAGAGGAAGGCAGAAAGGCAGCCAGTGAACAAGGGCATAATAATCTCTGCACTCTGCTTGTACAGTGGATACAGGGCTTACGGGATAAAATGTCATAGCTTACAATTTCCTAGTCCCTTGGAGGACTGTTGTCTCGCTGGTTCTTAAAGGCATTTAGCCTTAACCCACAACAAGGTCAAGCCACAGCACAGAGATTTGAGAGGTCTGCATGGCTTTTGTCCTGATATGATCCTCCAAACAGAGCCACCATGGACACAGCAGGAAAGCAGGAGAGTCCTCTCCTTAGGGAAGCACTATGTAGCCCAGTATCATTTTTCTCCAGGTACTTCCTCCAAGAGCTGGTGTATGAAAGTCTAACTCAAAGCAAATACATCAACTTACAAGGTCAATCAAGAGTCCTATTTCCTCACTACAAAACAATGAATAACAAGCACCAGTTTCTCAGGGTCTTTATACCGGCCAGTGTCCCCATCTAAAAAGTTAATTGCAGGTGAGTCACCAGTTGAATTAAAGTGAGTTGAAGATCTTTTCATGAAACAGCACTCTTAGTGGGAGACATACAGTAATAACCTCCTGTTAGGCAAAAATCCTTCTCTGTCCAGCTTTCCAGCCTATTAAAAAAATAAGTTAACCAGCTTCCAGTGCTCCCTTATGTAAGTTATAAAAATATTCATGAACAAATCATAATTCATTAATATAGATTCTGTCGAGCTCTAAATTTTCACTTTGGACAGTCCCCTTCCAATGGAACACACTAGAAAGTATGAATCTCAAATTACTGCTGACAAAATATTTCAGAGTATTGACACATAAGCTGTCATCTCCAGGTTTCCACATAAACATAGCATTAAGAAAAAATAGGCAGCAATTCACTCAAAATTGTTGTTAAGCCCACTTAAAGTGATAGGTGTGGACCATTTCATTTCACATGAAGCTGCTGCTTTCAATATTTTCTTCAGGATTCTCAGACTACAGCCATGTGGAGAGTTCCTCTGCAATACTTTGGTTATGAAGATAACTTGAACAAATCCTTTAGCCTGTTAATTCCATCAGCAAGCTAAACAAACAAGGTATGCAGACTGTTTAGGCTTTGCTTCATCTTAGCTAGATTTCAGGCTCTCATTTCACCAAGCAGCAGAGTTGGAACATGCTGAAGTCTTACTTATTAGCAAGCAATAGCAGCACAGGGCAATATTATGCCCTGGTTTGACCCAGAAACACAACACACGCGTATACACACATGCACCACCACTTCCCCAAGGATTCCTTTGCATGTTATTAGTTAGAGACAAAATTGCTACATATAGCTCTGATGATGTGTCATCCCTACACACGATCCAAGAAAACCTATGCTGCGAGTGGGGAGGAAGGCTGTGAAAAACACAAATCACCTTTTCATGCAAGGCAGAAGCAAGCCTGCCCCCAGCTCCCTACTCACCCTCACTCTCCAACAACTAAAGTGCTTGACAAATGTTCTCAGAACATCAAATGATTATTAAATTTTAAACTGTACTTTCCAAAAATAAATTGCTGCTGCTGTTGTTTGAAAGGAGAGTAGTAAAATCCACAGATGTGTACAGTCATAAACCTTTAGATGAGACTCAATTTCCTTGATGTCCAATGATAAAACCCACTAATAAACATGTACAGATGCAAAGGCCTATTTGTTGTCCTGTCAAGTCAGGCCATGTGGAACAAAAATCCTAAAAGCAACCAGGAGAGGAACTAATGATGTAGGCTTGCCTCTGCCAAGATGCACTTACTGCAGTTCCTGTGACATTTAAGGAGCATAATGATGGGACATTCCTTTTTAACTTTATTGTTTTGTCAAGAGAGTTATGCAGCTGAAGATCATGTTCCCAAGATAGTCAATTAGGTTATGCAGATTTACGCACATGCTGTGATCTCTTTTGTGCAGCATGACTGGTTCCTTTGCTAACAATCACTCACATTCAATGACAAAGATGGAGCTGTTGTCAATATCTTCCATATAGAGCAGGGTTGGGTTTTTTTTTTTTTTGTTTTGTTTTGTTTGTTTTGTTTTTTTAATGCTTTGTATGAAAAGCTCTTTAGATCTCACAGTGCACCAAGACAGCATTTTTTTTTTAATCTCTAGATAATTATTTCTGAATGTGCAAATATAGATTTCAAGAGGAAAAAAAGCCACTCTGGAGTAACCAAACACCAGATTTCCGCAGTATGAAAGCCATTTTAAGGCACTCTGGTGTGCTTCGTGGTTAGCCCTGCTTCTACTTAATTAGGGACCTAAGCTATAAGTCCACAGCTGCAGGAGAGCAGTAAATAGCTATTGCTGACTTCCTTATGGCCAATATGTACATCATGATTGTAGGGTGAAGAGCAGGGATCATTTCATAAATGCTGCCTTGTGCAGCAACCGTACTTTGATGTCATAAAAATGCTGCTACATATTTTAAAGTCTTAATTGTGGTCTACTGTGGTGCTGTCAGCTTCCTGATGAAACACTAACTCTTTCCATGATATCTTGGGTGTACTGAGCACTTCTTTTATTTGCAGGTTTCATAATGAAGTCTACCTGTGCCATATCTTAGCTCTCAATGCAGCCTATCTTCACTGATGTCAAACCACATTTTTAATCCAGATTTATCCTCCACTGATTTTAAATCACATAGTACATGATATACATGCTGGGGCTGGAGAAGAAAGGAGGAAAAGAAAGGAATAAAAAAAACCCTGCAATATGAAGGGTATTTGCCTCCTCCATACTGTTTTAATTAACAGCATCTGCTTGCTTACTGTTATGAACACTGCTTCACTAAACACCCTTGCCAAAACCCCTTAATTCCATGCCTCTAAGACAGAGTCCCCACACCAGTGTTCCTAGATAACCCTCAGTCTTTGACTGATCTTTGCTTTACTCTCCAGATAAACCCACTCACCACAGCATATTTTGATTCTGTGCAAGAATTGCACAGCCTCTCTCTTCCAGCTGCATTCTAATGATTTCAGGTCACCCAAAGTTGAATACCTTCACATTTCTTGCATAGTTTTCAAAATACTGATATTGCTTCTCGGCCGCTGTTGCCATCTCAAGAATAATTTTTTCAACCAGTTCTTGGGTTTTACGAGCCTCCCCATGACAGATAACATCTCATTGTTAGCTCATAAATGATAAAAATCTGGCTGAAAAACCCTCAAATCAAAACAAAGCAAACTCACAAAGACTTGTGTTAGACTTACCCTGTGTCACCGAAACCACTTCTGTACACAGCCCAGTGCCAAGCCCTGCCCTTGTTTGAAGGGTGAACTTCAAGGGATTGGTATTGGGACACCCACCATCTCTTCTGAGCTTGGCATTGGTTACTGGGTCTAGCGACAGTCACCTGAACTTGAGTGCTGCTCTTGTCTGCAGGATCCTATCCTATGCTCTGTGATTTACAGGTTGTCTACATAGCCACAGGAGTTCCTCACGGCCTTCAGAGCATGTATGCTTCTGGATATAACAATATATCAGCAGATAAGAACTCAGTCTCTGAAGAAATCTTTAAGGAGAGGACGAAACACTGAGAAGAACAACTTAGGTCTTGTCCCAATTCTGCTACTACCCTGATAAACACAAAGACATCTTTTACCCTTTTCACACCTTTCTACAAAGAATTCCACAAATGTTACAATTTCTCTGAAGATGGGTTCTTTTCAGTATGTGGTATTTGGTAGGTGTTATGGGTGACATATAGAGAATGGCAAGGTAAGATCAATTTCTACTTCATATTAGTAAATAAAAGACACTTATTCTCACCTCAGACTGTCATCAAAGGGTGACCTCAGGTTGTCTTTCTAGATAGCCTTCTAACAGAAGTAAAAATAAATGCTAGAAACCCCAAAAGGAGGATCTGCATTTGAAAAGGTAGGGTTTGTGCAGTATCTCTGGCAAACACCAACACTTTGGAACTTGTCTTGATGAATGAGTTTGTCTGAAGGGGACACAATGGGGACCAATGGTGAAATAGTGACAAATGGATTTCCTCCCTGACAGGGGGCAACTATTGTTTGCCATCTGCACAGTATGTCTCACACAGGCATATTTTGCAACATGAACACTGTGTTCATGAAATAAAAGCCCTGTCTGACAAACACAGCTCCCAGAACAAGAAGCAACTGGATTAAAGATACAGAAGAGGACAACAGCTGTCTCCAAGTAAGTCACAGATGCCAAAGAATGTCTCAGAGAAGGAAAAGATGGCTTCTAGTTTACACAGCTGCATTTACCAAGTAAGCAGAGCATCTGAAGTCAGCCTCAATACCTCAGTCTCTGGATAAGGTGGTAGATAGATCACTGATACACAAGGAGTACAGTGGAGAAGCTGGCCAGGATGAAGGAGAAAACACAAAGTTTAATTAACTCAGCAGTGGGAAGAACAAAGAGAAAAGGATTTGTGATACTGTTATAAATTTGCAAGAGGGGTTGAGGAAATAGTCAAATTAGTCAAAGGAGAAGAAAATGGCTTGCCACAACTGAATTGCCAGGTCATTTCAGAATGACATCCTAACCCATTTGGTTATGTTTCAATGTAGAATGAGGAACTCAAGATGGATATTGTTGAGTGTCTGGGCCTGGAAGCAGCTCTTTTGAAAAGCTGCAAACATTACCACCAGAGCTGCCTCTGGGTAGGAAGCTCCCATCTGGCATAGCTCAAGATTCCTACAGGACCACATGCTTCTCTCAGTCCAAATACAGAGGCAGAGTTTGAACTTCTGTTCTCAAAGACCTAAGAGAACAGAGCAACCATATATATACCTTATATATATTTTCCCCTTCACTCTTCACTGTCCTAAAAGGACAAGAGCAAGAACACACTGGAGTAAAATAAGAGACCAGAGACAATTTTTTAAAACCTGGTTAGTTACTTGGCACACAGAGCAGAAAATAAAGGAATGTTCCATAGGATATCATTGATAATATAGGAGGTGCTCAAGTGTAACACCAGCAAGGACAGCATCATGTGCCAAAACGCTAAATGAAAAAATTAACCTGAAGGGTTAGGATCAGGTATATTGTGGGCTGCTTTGGAATTACCAAAAACCCCAAAACAATGCACATAACATAATGACAACAAAAAACCATAATCTCCACCAAACCTGGTGGGAAGGGAAGAGGGGGACGAGGAAGCAAGGGGAAAAAGGATGGGGGAGATTTCTGCTTTGTGGACTGGGTTTTATATTTGCATATCCAGAAGAACATATTTACCCCAAGGCTCTTACTGTCATCCTATTTCTTGTTGGCCTATTAGAAGTTCATCTGCAGCCAACTTTTAAAGGCATAGCCTGAAACTGCCACACTAGAGAAACCATATTTTAAATCAATACATACCAAAATATTGATTTAGAACAAGTTTGATACTTTATTAAAAGAGAGAATTTCCTCTCATTTCTAAAATCAGATCCATCCTGCTTCTGCCACAATTTCTCTGTGTCACCTGCTGGTCAGTTGCTTTATCTTGTAAAACTTTTGCATATTAATAAAATAAGGCTAATGGTATTTTCCAAAGTATTGTCTGTTTTGCCTACTGAGTTTATAAAGCTCTGGAGTCCAGGAACCATTCTCAGTTTTATAAATAGAGTATCAAGCATGGATGTCACCTTATCAGCTGGAGATTGCAACAACAAATATCCCTTAAAGACAAAACAATCAAGTCTTCCTTAGCAATGGGATATACAACAATCACATTGATTTAGCAGCAGCAGCAGGAGTGGTATATCTTCGTTCACAAAGCTGCACCAAAAGACATGTCCCTTCCACTTTCAATTCTGCTGGGAAAAAAACCCCTTCATAAAATCTTTTATGGGAAAGAGAACTAAACTAAGAGGTACAAAATCCAGGAAAATGATGTGGGGCTATGCTGCATGTTCTTCTGATGAATCATGTCAGGGATGGAACTTGAAATAATTGTAAAACCATGATTCAGATTTTCAAACAGTAAATTAATCAAGCTGTCTGCATACACAGACTAGAATAATTGGGGAACAGTTCTTAACATTACCAAAGGCCCATTGAGGCAACATTATCTCTTGAGCTCCTAAAGGATCACTGCACAGTAGTTCACCCAAAAAGTTATTCTGCCAGTGGTATTTACACTAGATGTGAGTGGGTACTTCAATATCCACCTACAGGCATGGACTTGTGGATACCCCCAAATTACTGACTAACTCAGGAGGTAACATTTCTGGAAATAATGATTCAGTGCCACAGAGTGACTGGATGAATCTGTTCCCTCCCACCAAACCCAACACAGACACTTGTAACCTCAGTTCTGTGGTATTTCTCTCTTTGTAAGCATGCAAAAATGTTGGGAGTGTTCAAATATCTTTAAACTGTGTAGCAGATCTTATCTGGCGTGCTCAATGCAGCACCCAGTAATGGCAGGCTACCTGGAAATACCATTCCATTGGATTTAACTCCCAGTATCTGAAGAAATGTTTGCTTGGATCGTCACCTCCATTAAAAAAAAAATTAAAAATTCTTCATTAGCTTAAGTTTAAAAACAGTGCAGTAGCTTGATTGCTTCTTAAAACAGGTCATGCTAATTTAATCTCAAAAAGGACACTGATCATTGATTTCTAAACCACATTTACAATCCAAATGAATTCCTCCTAGTTCTTGCAGTAAGTTTTCTTTTACCTTACACAATACAGGAACATTTACAGGCTGAAATCCCACTTGTGACCGAGATTCCTGGCATGCCCACTGCACAATGTCTATTTTTTGAAGAATGTGAAGTTCTGATGTATGGTTTTATGTGCTTACCATGCCATTTATTCCTGAGCAAATGCAAAGAGAAGGCACAAGAAGGATTGGAGTGGAAGAAAATAAAAATAAAAGATAAATGAAGCTCAGGTCCTTGAAGAAAGCAGAGCTCAAAAATCTGTTATTTTAGAAAGAACACAGTAACATCTCTGCAGTTCTAGTAAGGAAGTGTAGGCAAGAATCTGTAGTTTAAGAACTGGGGAAAAAAATAAAAGTGTTGTGCGTACACCTGGGATGAATTTGGGTTAACAGCCCACTTATGTGTATGTATAGGTTAAATAATTCCCTTTAAACAGCAAGTTAGAGAACAGAAATCAGCAACACCTGTTCTATTTGTAAAATAACAATAACAAGCTGAGATGCCATTCCTTGACAGTAAGAATGACAACTTTGCCAAGATTTGTTTTGGCCACTGGTAAATCCCTGCCTAATAGGCAAGTGATGCCTTGCATGGAAAACAAGCTGCACCTGGATTTGAGTCATACCTTGTCCCCTCGAAAAACCTGTCATACCCTCCTACTTAAATGTCTCTGATACAATAAACACATGAGCATAAACAAGGCCCTGACTCTTTTGCCCTGTCTCTCCTTTCGTCCCAGACAGGAAACATAAAACAGCTAACAGCCCAAGATGCATGAAACCATTTCTAAAGCTACTTTGGGCCATTTGTTTAATGTAATCCAGGATCTTTTCTGTGCACAGGACAATTTCCTACCATGTGTTCACTTACTGTGTTACCTGTTGGTGTCTTTGCACACAGAAATAGCCATAGAATAGAAACTGTAGCCAGTGTACTTCAAAGGATGTCAATCCTGCACCACCAAGGTAAATAGGAGCTTTTGAATGGACAGATGCTGCAGGTAGCCTCATGAAGTGTAGGCACATTAATATTGTTGCCACAAGAACTATGTGGGGAAAAAAAAACAAAAAACATTTATATGAACTAGAGTATGTACACACGGAAGATGCTACACTCTTACCACTAGCCACAATTTGCAAAGGTATGAACTAAATTCCTTCTAATGCTGAGTACGGTACTTATGACTATCCCTTTTAAAAAATTAGGGAAAGCATTGATAGAAGCACATGTAAAGTGTATATGCCCAAATTTCTTATATCTTCTCCTCAGCAGCATCTAAAGGCCCCACCATGAATGAAACACATGTGGGTGACAGCCACATCTTTAGAGAGACTGTTGAGCAAGACAGCAGACAGATAACAAGAGTGAAGCAAGCCAGCCCAAACAGCATTCTGGTCAGAGAGGGAACAGAAGGGTGGGAATGGCAGTGCATTAGCTGACACAAGGAGCTCCCAACATCTACAAACACCTGCATACCAGATCTCAGACAAGTCACTTCACTTCTCTCCATCTCACATTGCAAAGGAGAAAGTAAGACACTGACACTCCCATACAAAGATGCCTGCAGAGGAATGTGAGCAACGCTGCCATGAGTTTCTCAAGTAGAGTAACAGAGACATGCACTTATTAGACACATGGAAACCCCTTGGTTTCAGAAGGCCCCATTCCCCTACCAGTTTGTGAACTCCTACAGTAAAACAATTGTTGATGCATAAGAATTCTCACTACTGTTTTAGGTATCTAGTGTTTTATGGCTTAATTCAGCTAATTTACCCCTCTTTGCCTGTCACATGTCACACTACAAGGCAGGTGCAAGGCTTGCAGAATTTCAAACTTTCACATTTAACATATTTTTCCCCTTCCTTTACACATTGACTTTTCCATATAGAATCTACACATGTCAACACACCTGAAAATAGGTAACTAGATCCCTTTTCCACATTTAATTAATGCTTCCCTCATTATTCTTCTTCCTGCAGGGCCACACAGGTAGACATAAAAGGGAAAATTAAAATGACTCAGTCACTTTAGCAATCCCCAGACCACCCATGTTGTTAGCACTACTCCTCTAGCAAATGCCCTGTTTGAAGGGGTTCTAAGTCACTCACAATAATTTTGGTGCAAGACAGACTATAAAACCTCTTAGACCTACCAGCAGACATATTCAGCAGAGGTAATGGTAGACTGCAGTACTCCAATAACTCAGGCTAAACACAGCAGCTCGCCTAACAAATAACAAAGACTGCTTAATATTGAACTATAGTTTCCCATCCATGTCAATGATTTCTGTGCAGCTTGCTGGCTCACTTCTCAATTCTGTTTTATTTCTCAGACTCTTCAGTCTCTCCTAAAGCATATGAGTGGAAAGAACCACCAGACAAAAAAAAATTTACTGAGTAGTTCAGAGAAGAGGTTGCCTGGACTAGGGCTGTGTATGTATGTCTGCTGAAGTAATGTGAGGGCAATGAAGGAGAACATGGTGACCTGGAAGAAAGCCTAACCCTTGGGAAGGGAATGTGGGTAGTGATAACAGGGTTATACAAGGGACAGAAAGGGAAACAGAGAGTCAATTTGCTGATGTCTGCTTCTTCAGGCAAGTGTTATGGGAAATTAAAAGAAAGAGCTGAAAGTATCAGTATGTAATCAAAATTACAGGTTAGTTGGCATAACAGATATAATGGATTAACTCATATGACTGTAAAATTGCCATTGAACCTACAGGCTGTTCAAGAACAGTGAGCAGAGGAAAGGTCTGTTCAAAAACATGGACTAAATTGCCGAAAGACTGGATGAAACAGAAAGAAAAATGGTAAGAACTATGGATGAGGTTTGCTAAACACTAAAATTTGAAAGTGATGTTGAAGACAATTTTTTGTATAAAATTGCCCATATGGGGATTTAATGCATCCCAATATCTTTTGTAACATTTGTTGTACTGCTACCTTTCCAAGAGTACAGCATCCAGAGAAGGTAACAAAGGCAAGTGCAAGGAATCTGATCTTGGTCAGTAAGGAGGAAGCAAATGAGACTAAAACCAAAAGCCAGTTTTAGAAGTATTAAGTAGAAACAAGGCAGAGTGAGAAGAAAAATCACAGACTATTGAAATCACCAAAATTTGCACAGGCTGCCATGGTTCATACTAATACTGTTGTATATCTACATGCAAACAGGAATACAGCAATGCTTCTGATGGTTTTAGAAGCACAGAACAGTATGTCAGAGGAGCTAGGATCTAGGTAAAATTGTGGTATCCAGATATTGCCTACTCTGTTTTCCTCATGTCTGGGAAAAGAACAAAAATTTACAAATGCATTACTATAATGAAACTTTCCTCCACAAATTAATTCCAAGAGGTGAATAATGACTTCTGTCTAAATGTCTCACAGGCATTTGGAACAGCGCCTGCACTTAGTAATAGAGCTTTTTCAATAAAAACTGTATTATCTGTATTATAACTGTATTATAACTTAGTATCATAGTATCAGTCAGGGTTGGAAGGGACCACAAGGATCATCTACTTCCAACCCCCTGCCATGGGCAGGGACACCCCACACTAGATCAGGCTGGCCAGAGCCTCATCCAGCCTGGTCTTAAACACCTCCAGGGATGGGGCCTCAACCACCTCCCTGGATAACCCATTCCAGGGCTTCACCACTCTCATGGGGAAGAACTTCTTCCTCACACCTAGCCTGAATCTCCCCACCTCCAGCTTCATTCCATTCCCCCTAGTCCTATCACTACCTGATAGCCTGAGAAGTCCCTCCCCAGACTTCTTGTAGGCCCGCTTCAGATACTGGAAGGCCACAATGAGGTCACCTCGGAGCCTTCTCTTCTCCAGACTGAACAGCCCCAACTCCTTCAGTCTGTCCTCATATAGTATCATGTCTGTCCTCATGTAGTATCATGTGGTCACTCATAGCAGAAGTTCCCTTGCAATACCACATATCACCATTGGTGACTACCATATGCTCCATGCTCCAAAAGCACAGCACTGTTGCAAGAAGCTCCTTTGGAAATTGCACTTGATGGCTGATGTTGCAAATACTCACACATTCCATGCCATTTCTAAATGATGTGAAGATAACTCTGATGCAGTTACTCAAATTATTGCCAGGAACTTTCTTTTTTGCAAGAATCCTAATACCAGCTGCAATTATTTGTGTCCAGTAAGTCACTTTTCCATAAAATATAGCACAAAACAATAAAAAATTCCTGTGTCCTCCTGTAGATCACACCGGAAGCAAATGAAAGGCAAGAGGTCTTCAGCCACACAAGAAATTTCTCATGGGAAGATGCAACAATGCTGCATCACTGCACTGGAACAATGTGGAACACACCAATATTTGTGCCTTTGCACTGTTACAAGGACATCTTGACAGCTACCATTTCATTTTCTTGTGCAGCAGTTCACTCAGGGTGAGCTGGCTGTTGCTATGTGTGGTGGTTTAGCCCTGGACTGGAGGCCAGATGCCCACCAAAGCCTCTCTATCACTCCCCCTCCCAAGTGGACAGGGGAAAAGGGACAGAAAAAAATATAACAAAAGCCAGGAATAGGATAGGAGCAATTTTAATAACAATAATAAGCACACAGCAATAGATCACATGGAAGCAAAAAGCAGAGAGGGGATGTTAGTCTCTACTACCCATCGACAGTACACTGGTCGGTCTCAGGAAGCAGGGCTCTCTAAGCTGGGTGGTTACTTGGGAGGATAGACACCACGGATGAATCCTCACACTTCTTTCTTTCACTTCATTCTTACATCTGAGATGATGTCATATGGTATGGAATACCTCTTTGGCCAGTCTTGGTCAGCTGGCTCAGCCATGTCCCCTCCCAAGATTTTGCCCACCCCTCAATGTACTCTTGGGGCAGGGAAATGTTGAAAGGACACAGCCTGGATACTTATCCAACAGTAGCCAAAACACTGCTGTGTTATCAACTACTGCTGCAAAACACAGCACTAGAAAGATGCTGTGAGGAGAATTAACTCCAGCTCAGTCCTACCCAATACACTATGTTAGATAGAAAACTATAATAAAATTGACCATCTTCAGAAGGGAGTATCATTGCCACAGACTTTTTGGTCAAAGTGCCTTAAGGATAGCTTTGACCTTGTCTCAGGATTTATGCAGACCATGATTATTAAAGCTTTGAAAAAACAGTAGTTTTCCTTGTATGCTGGTGATATGCCTTAAGCAGAAAAATACTCTTTTTTTTTTTTTTTTTTTTTTTTTTTTTTTTTTTTTTAAGTGAAGCTGTCCACAACCCAAGGACTTGCATCTGTACAATTTATACGACTATAGCGCCATTCAAACATCCCACAAAGATGAACTCTTTCTAAACTATTCCCTCAAAGAAACCTCTCCTCAGGTATTCTTTCCTTTATCTCTCCTACTCTTGACCCAGCAAACCTTTATGTTTAGAGAGTGGAAGCTGTTTGCTTGTGAAGTATGTATCAAATTGCACACCAGAGCAGCGCACACACACAGTTGCTGCTACTTTGGCTCACGTCTGAGCACAGAGCAGTGAGAATCACTAGGCAACTCAAAATGTACTTAAGGGATGTTGTACAATTGCAAGCCTGTATTAAGGCTGTTAGTAATGAACTGACTTATGCAAAGAGGGAGAGATGTCAATAATTTAGGCTTTATGCCATTTATTTCTTCTAACATGTAGTTGACTTGTTCACAGAGAAAAACAACAGCTGTGCTGATCTGTGGTATTGTAAGCAGTTGGGTATATTTTCACAATGATGTAAAAAAAAATTACAAGTGTTGCAGGCTGAGGGTTTAAGCCTCTAACATCTTCTTTTCCCTTAGCTGGTAATGCTAGAAGGAAGAGGGATCTGGGAAGCACTCTAGAAGGAACAGTTTATGTTTTCATAAGCACTTTGAAAGAACAAGTTATACTGAGTTGTTGTATATGTCTTGACACAAAGAACTTACAAAAAGTAGTATATGTAATCCAGCGAAATCAGACAACCCTTCACTAACTTCTGTTACACAATTTCACACTTTGGAGGCACCTATACAGTTCACTAATGTAGCTGAAGCATTGTTCTAAACCCAAATTTGACTCTCATTGTTTTTTGATACACTGCCTTTAATTTTTTTCCTCATTCTTCTCTATAGCATCCATCTTAATTCTCTAACAGCTGCTTACATGGTCTTTTTTTTTTTTTTTTTTTTTTTTTTTTTGTTTTTTGACATCTACAGTAGAGCTGGTTGGAAAGTTCTTTAGTTTTCCTGGGCAAAACTTCCATGGAAATACAAAATAGTTTTAATTTTTATTTTTCAAAGGGAAAATGTCAATGTTTTAACTGAAATGCAAATATTAAAACATTTCAACCAAATCCCAAAATATTTTCATTGGGGAGTGCTGCTGCATGGTGCCCTGAAAGGTAGAGTTTCAGGTCTGAGAACTCATTTTGCCCCACGATACAGCTGATTTCCATTTTTTTCTGCCAAGAGCTGCTACATCACCAAAGTTTTATTTCCTAATTCCTGGTGGGACACTTACACTTGAGAAACGAGCAGGGATCTGAGGCTGTGGAATACCAAAAAGTTCCCACACCACCCCTCCATCTTATCCAGATGGAAACATTTTGGATTTCAAGAAACAGTTTAAGAGAAACATTTCCCTGGAAGGCAAGCCTTTTGTAAAGGTAGGCTTAATTGAAAGCCTGTGATTTCTGTCAATAGGCAGTTTTAAGACAGTTATTTTGTTTTGGTTGGTTGAAAAAAATCCTGCCTTGGAGCATTATTCCAGATTCCCATACAGCCTGAGTGCAGTTAGCTATAAGCAGCAAGACTTCAAAGGTTTCTGGAAGATATGGACACTCCATTTCTGTAAGTTTTGAACTGAGCATCCCAACCCTGCAGGTGGTACCATCTCACTCTATGCATTTTTCCGGAACAGGTTCAGACAAGGCAATGCAAAACAGGTAACAGGCATCTCATGGGGCATTGAGGCCAATGTCTTTAACTGTTAGTGACTAAGATGCCTTTCAATGCAAGTTAACACCAGCCTTGCTTTACCTTGTGACACACAAAGTTACTAGCAGAACACAGAGCATTCCTGGCTTACTGAGGAAGCCTTTGGATATAGAGGAAGATGAACTTCTTCACACCTTTGATGGGACTTTTGCCTCTTCATGCCTCTGCATAGCAAGCTAGGAAAGGCTCATTCTTCAGAGGAGAAATGGAAACAAAGCATCAGGAAAAACAGACAGTATAACCCTAGGCACTCAAGAACCCTAGGGCTAATGGGGGAAGCACAACTCCAAGTCATTCATTTTAGTGCTAGAATCTTTGCCAAGGGACTCTAAGTGAAGCCCAGCCTAGATCCCTTCTTAGGGACAATGAAGTGAGAGGGCTGGGAAACACGACTGAACTTATGGTTGGGTTGAATTTGAGCACCTTCCCTTGAAGTCCTGCCTACAACTAAAATCTTCTGTCAGTGAGCTCAGCTACTTTAAGTTGTCACACTATGGCACTTTCTCTGCTTTGCCCTTCCAACCAAAATGCATTATTATGGTTCTAGGCCTTATCAAGTGATGCTGAAGAAAACTTCTTCCCAAATCTGGTAATCAGATCAGTTTGACCAGCCAGCCATCTGCAAAAAGAGGATTTTGTGTACCATGTCCAAGCACTGGCCTATCTCCAGTGTCATGTCTCCAGCTGGGAAAAATCTGGTGCCTCAGAGGAAAGCAGACAATAAATCCTTCTCAAGTCCTGCAGGCTGAAGCCCTGAAACATGAGATTTGGTTACAGTTTTCCATTTCAAAAGAGTTAGGAACACACTGAAATCACTATGGATATTTCTGTTCTCCCCAAGAAGGGAATGAATACTACCACGTACCAAATAGAATTTCTCTCTGTTGTTGGAATAAAGAACTGGTATCTTTCAGACAGACACGTAGGGTTTGCATACATTATTTAGGACTATTTTGGATGCTGGGGGTGGATCTTAACCTGCCTGCTTCACCCAGAAGGGAGCAAGTACCAGGAGTCCTATTTCAGATCAGCCTCAGCCAGATTTCTCAGACAGTGTTGGTTTTAAGTGCCTTGGAGATGTTCTGTCTGTAGGAAACTGAATCAAGTCTCTGCTCTCACTTCAAGAAACTTAAGTGCTGATAAAAATGAAAAATAAATAAATGTTTTCTTTTCTTAATTTGTTCCAGGACTTAGTCACATTGCCATTATGAAATCTCACCTGCACTCTAGGCTGAAGCAATCTGATTTTGACCAGCAATTGTACCTTGTTTTACATGCCAGAAAACTGGAACCATCCCAGCACATTTTCACATGTAGACATCTACATGATGCTAAAGAGATCTCAGTTTCAGCTGTGACAGCTAAATAAATTTGGATCTAAAAGCTGCCTTCTTAGCCTTAGACTTCTTTTATGAGGCTCTCTTGGAAAATTACTACACAAAATCCTTCCTCATGAAGTAACTGCACTCTCCTGCAATTTTCAGTGCTGCGTAGAAGGGCAAAAGAACTGTTGGCACACAGAAGTACTCAAAGGTCAAACTTATCACAGAACTGAACTGAGACTGGAATTCAAAGCTTCGTGAATTTTGCACATTCACTACAGTGGAAACTAACTGACTGACATAGATCAGAATTAGAGTTAACCAGGTTGGAAAAGACCTTCAAGATCATCAAGTCCAACCTATCATCCAATAGCATCTAATCAACTAAACCATGGCACCAAGTGCCTCATCCAGTCACTTCCTAAACACCTCCAGTGATGGTGATTCCACCACCTCCCTGGGCAGCCCATTCCAATGGCCAATCTCTCTGTGAAGAACTTCTTCCTAACATCCAGCCTAAACTTCCCCTGGTGCAGCCTGAGACTGTGTCCTCTTGTTCTGGTGCTGGTTGCCTGGGAGAAGAGACCATCCCCCACCTGGCTACAGTCTCCCTTCAGGTAGTTGTAGATGGCAATAAGGTCTCCCCTGAGCCTCCTCTTCTCCAGGCTAAACAACCCCAGCTCCCTCAGCCTCTCCTCATAGGGCTTGAGCTCCAAACCCCTCACCAGCTTTGTTGCCCTTCTCTGGACATGTTCCAGCAACTCAACATCTTTCCTAAACTGAGGGGCCCAGAACTGGACACAGGACTCAAGGTGTGACTTAACCAGTGCTGAGTACAGGGGCAGAATGACCTCCCCGCTCCTGCTGGCCACACTGTTCCTGATGCAGGCCAGGATGCCATTGGCCTTCTTGGCCGCCTGGGCACACTGCTGGCTCATGTTCAGCCAGCTGTCAGCCGGTACCTCCAGGTTGTTTTATGCCTGGTTGCTCTCCAGCCACTGTGACCCCAGCCTGTAGCACTGTGTGGGGTTGTTGTGGCCAATGTGTAGAACCTGGCACTTAAATGTGTTAAATCTCATGCCCTTGGACTCTGCCCATCTATCCAGCCTGTCAAGGTCCCTCTGCAGAGCTCTCCTGCCCTCTAACAGATCAACACCTGCCCCCAGCTTGGTGTCATCTACAAACATACTGATGATGGACTCGATACCCTCATCCAGATCATCAATAAAGGCATTAAAAAGCATGGGGCCCAGCACTGATCCCTGGGGAACACCACTAGTGACAGGCTGCCAGCTGGATGATACTTCGAATTAGAGAAAGTAAAGAAATATTTAGAAATATTTTTACAGACTACACTTATTCACACCTCCAACTGGTGTTTTCTACCAGCCTTAAACTATTTATTGAAAACTCCATTATTCCATTTCAGTCAGAATGATTTAGGACTGACCAGGGCTGGGTAAGTGGGTAAGGACAAGGAAAGCAGCCAAGTTGGGAAAACACTACAACAATTCACACAGTCAGAATATGCAGTAGCCACATACCTTTCAATTGCCATGTAGTTTTGAATGGCTACTCTATTTCTGCTTGCTGTCCTTGTTTAGTTAGTCTAATTCTGGTGTTTCTTATTCTACAGAGTTTAAATCTTTTTTTAATTCACTGTCAGAATAGTTCTTTATGTATCACTTTTGGATACTGTGACAAACACTTAGGAGGACTATGCATGTATCCAAACTAATTTAATTTCTAGATTGTGTATTAATATCATGTGCTAATGTAGTTTGTGATATGCTTCTGCTTCAGTCTCGGATATCTCATGGATCTGCAGTTTATCATGCACCAGGGACTGCCTTGCCTGACTGTACTTCCCTGACCACCTCTCCCACAGGACCAAGTACAAACAAACCCAGTATGTCATTAAACCCAGGATAACACTGTATTACCTACTCCAGCTATGCTTCTGGAGAGCTAGTCAGGATAAGCTTTTGGCCAGGAATACAAGCTTTTTGCATAGATTTCCCTTATGTAGAGCAGGTTTGTAAAGCTCTGTAGAGCTTGGGACTAAACCTACCAATCCCATACCAGGGGGAAAAAAAAATCCTCACACAACTTGAACAGGGTGAAGGTTCTTGAGAATCCCTGTTCACAAAGCAACGCAATCCCTTGCATAACAATAAACACTTGTATACGAACGGGACCATACACGTGTTGAAATGCTATGTGCATATTTAAATACCTTGCTGAATCAGGGCCACAGTACATGCATTCTTTTCATAGAAACACTTTTACATGGATCTGATCCAAAGCCCACTGAGGTCAGCAGAAGTCTTTAACTTCAGTAGGATTTGGATAAGAGCCCAAGAGCATTTCCAACTAAAACCAGCACTGGAATTTGCACATGCCCATGCAGTGAAACAATTTTGGTCTAGTTCACCATAAACCCTAAATTCAAATACTCTTAAGCTCTAGGAAAACTGGGAATAAAAGCTGGATCTTTATTTTGCCAGGCCCTTCTTTCCAAAGGCCAATTCATAGAAAGTTTAGACTCAAGTAAGCATATGTTTTCAGAACATTTAGACCTGGATCAGGGTCTAAATTTAAAAACAACTAAAATATCTCTGAGGAGGACAGTGTCATCAGATGTTACATATAGTACTTCAAGTTAAGTGTAAAATAGTCATTAAAGAACAGCTGAAAAGACATCTGCTGAGGTACACATTTTAGGGAATTCCTACAAAGATCAGCATTCTGTTTCCTAATAGCTAGAAAAATCTATAAAGGCTTATCTATGATTTCACTGATCATCACTGGTTAAAAAAAAAAAAAAAAAAAAGAGAGAGAGAGGGGAAAAAGAAAAATCATAAAAGCATTCCACCTGTATTGCTGGCAGATTGCTTATAAATGTCACACAGACTTAGACCTACTACTGGCTCATACAAGAGGTATTAAATAAACTGCTGAACATCTGCTGGTAAATACACAGCAAACAAGAATGCAACTCAGAGCCAAACATCTGGCAAGTGTGGGCCACATCTCTGCTCATAAACTAAGCAATGTTTTCTGCTAATCATTAACAGAGTTATTGATTTTAGAAGTGTATCACACAGCTATAATTTTGTCAGAGAGTAGACCACATAAGTTGTTCTTTTTCTGGTTGTTTCATTTTGTCTTATTCCAAAAGTCTGTAAATTGACGAGTGGGACAAAAATTATAATTGACATCATCTGTGGGAAATATTTCATAAAACAACAGGCCCAGATGTACGATTAAAGCCATGTGGTAGTAAAATACCACACTGAAAAAAGTCCAGGTTCCATGATTTCGTATGAAAACAGATGTGCTATTTCTCCACTCTACTTGTTTTTCAATGCTTTTTACTCCAAATAATTCTTTTTTTCCTTCTTTTTTTCCTTTTTTTCTCCACAATTGCACTAGGGAGAGATCATGAATTGATTGCAGATGGCAACTTGTACCTCAAAATCCTAACTGTCACAATCCTTGAAATAAAAATAAATGAAACATTTTGTGAAATTATATTGAGCTGTGTTAAAAGTAATGAAGATTATACAAACATATGTCTGTTTGTAATTTATACAGCACCTTCAGGCATGACAACAAATCTTAGACAATACTTCCCTCCCTGTGAAGCAGTTGTTTTCCAAGCCCAGGAAGTACTGAAATATGAAAGGTAACCTAGTCTGAGTATGCCTTTATCCAAGTCTCAAGACAATCTGAACCTCCTGCATGCAGAGAACCAGGCATGCACCTCCCTAATTCTCTCACGTACAAAGAGGCAACATAGAAACATGACAGAACAGTTCTGTGCATCCTGCTTTGCACATTGTTTCATATTAGTACATTCCTGACAAACATATTGTAGAAAAGATCCATGAAAGGCAGAGGCTTGTATGGTTTGAATCCTAATTTGTCAGTTGTGCAGAATGGCAAACAACTGTATTTCTTCCTAAATTACTTACTAACATACAAAGTCCATTATGATACCATTAATTACAATTCAATAAGTTCTGAATTTATGCAGTTTCACAACAGACTCATAGAGATTTTCCATTACCAGTTATCAGAGGTTTTGTAAGACTTAATAAAGTAAAGGACTAAAAGGGCTCCCATTCTGTCACTTCAGATAAAAGCCATATCCAATGGAACTGATAGTATTAGATGCTGACTAGAAAAGGTTTGATGTAGGTGCCTGTTACAGGTATTTGCAAAGACAGAAAGAGGCAGGAAAGACACAAATGTTCATCTCAGTGTACTTCAGAGGAAGCTATGAAGGAAATGGGAATACAGCTCATTTAAAGTGTACCCCCTCTTATGTCTCACATAAAGGAAGAATAAACTAACAGTAGGTGATGGGAAGAACAAGAAGGGAGAATTTTGGGTGACAGCAGAAATCGTTAAAAAAATGGAGCAGAACCAGAGTCAATGCCTACAGTAAGATGTGGGAGCAGACTGAGAAGCAGCACCATTTCTTCTATTAGATCTTTGTATCCAAGAGAGTTAACGGGAATCCCTTCATTATTCCTTCTCCCAGGCAAATTCTACAGACATTAGCAATCTTTGCCATTTGACTGTGAAAACTTCCCACATCCTTGCTATGAAATCTTTGGTCAGGATGAGGCTCTCAGAGCATCCTTTCTTCAGCAGCAGCAAAATTTGTTCAACAAGCAGCAAAAACTAGGCACATATCAAGCAAGAATGCTTTCTGCCAGAAATGCCACGAGTAGTGAGATTCAGTTCAAGGTATTCAGAGTAGACTGTATCTGATATGATACACCAGAGAGTTTCCAGAGACTGAAGGGGCATTTGAGGAAGAAAGGGTGGGACTGAACTGTTGCTTAGCTGGCTGGAGTAAAGGCTTTCAAGCAACAAGGGGAAGTTCAAGTCAGGGTCATTTGCCTTTAGGAACAAACAAGTGTAAAATCCCATGAAGACTGGTACTCTGGAGCATAGAAATTCATAGCCCTGATAAAGGCACTGCAGAAGGGCAGCAGTTAAACACAATCTTCCTCCATAAAGAGACATGGTTCAAATCCTTACTCAGGAAACTCCATTCTTTACACAGTAGATCAGACTGTGAAACCAGTCAGAATTCAGGAGGTATGGAGAAGAGTAGACAGAAAATTATTCATATGAACAAACATCAGAGCAGAGGAATGACCTAAAATAAGATACTGGTCAGCTAGCACAATTTTCTATGGGATAATTCCAAGAACTGCCTCATGTTTTCCCATAATGGCTTGGGAGCTGAAATTGTTGCCCAGAGGAAGGCCTGCACACTGAGCCAGACCCAACACAGAGGCATGTCACAATTACTGATTTAGTTGGAGTATTCTGTGACTTGCAGGCTATATTTGCCTTCTTTTAAGAACTTGATGTTGTTCCTGAAAGGGTCAGCAACTTTTTTTCATCTTTCCAGTCTTATTTTCACACAATGGAAAACAAGAGGATGCGTTTTAAATATATTGAATAGGTCAGAGAAACAGAAGATTAGTAAAAAAAGAATGGAAGTGGAAAAGTTTGTTCCTAAATCAACATGCAACCTTCACTTGAACGAGGCTACATTTGAAAGTTTCCATCATTTTCAAGGTTTTCCCTATAGCACAAAAAAAGCCTAGAAAGACTTTTATTTTTCAAACAAAGCATTGGAACAAGTTTCCAAGTTCCACAGCAGACGGCCCAACATGGTCAGTGGGCTACACAGTTTAAGACCTTGCTTTATAACTGCTATCTCATCCACAGCTAGTAGTGAGGAGGGAGGAGAAATGGGGAATCCATGGGGTATTGCAATTGTGATTTTGCTTCATTATCAGTATGCCTGCTGGTATTCCTCACATAAGCCAAAACCACCCGATGGAGCTGCCTGAAAAATGGGTGCTCAGTGCAAAAAGAGGATTGAAAACATTTGAGATGGATGAAAGGAAGCCTATGGCCAATAGCACTGCTGGAGACACAATTGTTATTATTAACACCATCTGCAACACGGACATTTCAGTCTTTGATGAAGGAGGTATGGAGCTGGAGACCACCAGCAGCAGCCTGAAGTAGGTGGAGCAGGGAGGAAACATAGTACAGTAGCAGCAGCCACAGGATTTGTGATCGATAGTGAAGAGGATGGATCCAAACGATGTTGTTTGGTTAACAGCCATACGTACTCTTGGACATTTGAAGCTCTCCAAACTTTACTAGGAACAGCTCAGGGGAAACAACAATTATTTGAGGTCTATCTCTGCTCTGAATTAAGTCCATCCTTTGTAATAAATCATGCAGAGATTTGTGCCTATCAACAGCAGCCAGCAAGAGAAAGTGACATTAGCAAAATCTGGAGCAAGACAAGTTTTCAGCACTGAAAAAGGCAGTAACATTTGATTCTGTTTAAACATCCTGAATATCCTGGTACCAGTCAAAGGAAGAAAAACAAACCAAGATATAACAATGCATGTGCAATTCACACAAAGTTTAGACCACACATCAAACACCATACAAATACTGTGGCTCCCATCTCAGGCCTTGAGAGCGCTCTTCCAATACAGCAACATCCAAACTGCTTGCAGAAGCAAATAGTTCCCCCAGCTACATGGAGCTAACACTGGCAGAACAGGCAGCACAATCATCAGTAATGGCAGTTGTGGTGGGTTGAAGTTTTCACCCCCAGCATTAACTTTGCCAGACCAACTCAGGAGCAAATGAAGCTGTATTCACAAGCAAAAAACTACACTCTGTGATGGAATGCAATTAATATGTACAAAATATACAGTATTTAGAATAGAATAGAATAGAATAGAATAGAATAGAATAGAATAGAATAGAATAACCAAGGTTGGAAGAGACCTCGAAGATCATCGAGTCCAACCTGTAACCATAACCTCACAACTAGACCATGGCACCAAGTGCCACATCCAGTCCCCTCCTGAACGCCTCCAGGGACGGAGACTCCACCACCTCCCCGGGCAGCCCATTCCAATGACGAATCACTCTCTCGGTGAAGAACTTTCTCCTCACCTCGAGCCTAAACTTCCCCTGGTGCAGCTTGAGACTGTGTCCCCTTGCTCTGGTGCTGGTTGCTAGGGAGAAGAGGCCAACCCCTTCCTGGCTACAACCACCCTTCAGGTAGTTGTAGAGAGCAATGAGGTCGCCCCTGAGCCTCCTCTTCTCCAGGCTAAACAGCCCCAGCTCCCTCAGCCTCTCCTCATAGGGCTTGTGCTCAAGGCCTCTCACCAGCCTTGTTGCCCTTCTCTGGACACGTTCAAGTGTCTCAATGTCCTTCTTAAACTGAGGGGCCCAGAACTGGACACAGGACTCAAGGTGCGGCCTAACCAAAGCAGAGTACAGGGGCACAATGACCTCCCTGCTCCTGCTGGCCATACTATTCCTAATGCAGGCCAGGATGCGGTTGGCCCTCTTGGCTGCCTGGGCACACTGCTGGCTCATGTTCAGCTTCCCATCAACCAGCACCCCCAGGTCCCTCTCTGCCTGGCCGCTCTCCAGCCACTCTGACCCCAGCCTGTAGCGCTGCCTGGGGTTGTTATGGCCAATGTGCAGAACCCGGCACTTGGATGTGTTAAATCTCATGCCATTGGACTCTGCCCATCTGTCCAGCCTGTCGAGGTCTCTCTGCAAAGCCTCTCTGCCCTCCAGCAGATCAACTCCTGCCCCCAGCTTGGTGTCATCTGCAAATTTACTGATGATGGACTCAATGCCCTCATCCAGATCATCAATAAAGATGTTGAAAAGCATGGGGCCCAGCACTGATCCTTGGGGCACACCACTAGTGACAGGCTGCCAGCTGGATGTGGCACCATTCACCACCACTCTCTGGGCTCGGCCCTCCAGCCAGTTCCTAACCCAACGCAGTGTGCTCCTGTCCAAGCCAGGGGCTGCCAGCTTGGCCAGGAGTTTGCTGTGGGGGACGGTGTCAAAGGCCTTGCTGAGGTCCAGGTAGACCACATCCACAGGCCTCCCCACGTCCACCAGGCGGGTCACCTGATCATAGAAGGAGATCAGGTTGGTCAGGCAGGACCTGCCCCTCCTAAATCCATGCTGGCTAGGCCTGAGCCCCTGGCCATCCTGTAAGTGCTGTGTGATCGCACTCGAGATGACCCGTTCCATAATCTTGCCTGGCACTGAGGTCAGGCTGACAGGCCTATAATTCCCCGGCTCTTCCAACTGGCCCTTCTTATGGATGGGCACTACGCTGGCCAGCTTCCAGTCTTCTGGGACCTCTCCAGTGAGCCAGGACTGCTGAAAAATGATGGAGAGCGGCCTGGACAGCTCATCCGCCAGCTCCCTCAGCACCCTAGGATGGATCCCATCCGGTCCCATGGAGCGGATGTGGGGGTCCAAGCGGCTGAGAAGATCTCTAACTGTCCCATCCTGGAACAGGGGAAAACTATGCTGCTCCCTGGCTCCTTCTGCCAGCTCTGCAGGCCAGCTGTCTGGAAGCCGTTCTGTCCTGCTAGTAAAAATTGAGGTAAAGAAGGTGTTAAGCACCTCTGCCTTTTCCTCATCCTTTGTTACAATATTCCCCTCCATGCCCACCAAGGAGTGGAGCTTCTCCTTGCCCTTCCTCAATGTTATACAGATATTTACAATTAGCAAACAACACAACCCCCTCCCAGGTCAGAGACCAGGGAAGCTGTTCCACTGACCCCCTCCCCCTGTCCCATAAAAGGAGCAGAGAGAAAGCAGTGGGCTAGACTTAACTAAACAGCTCAGCCAAGGCTAGCCAAAAAAACAGGTTAATCCCTCCTGAGCAAAGCAAAAGAGCAGAGATCAGAAAAGGAGAGAGAGAATTGTTATGGTACAACTCATCTTATTTTAGATATTTATCCAATTAATTTGTTTAGAATAATCTTTTGTTTTCCCTTCTACACCCAGTAGTGATTTATTTCTATTTTTCTACTTTTCTGCGCAAAATCTGTAACTAAATTTTAAATACATAGTCTAAAACCACCACAGCAGTGCTGCCAAACACTGCCATCTTCTCCTCCTTCCAATGTTAGCATTAAAACTTTACCTCCTGAAAAGGACTAATTAAGGTTGACCTCACCTTTTCTGTGCTGGCATTTGCCTTAGCAACAGCCACAAGACAACAGTACTGCCAGCAGAGATATCAACCACAACTTCCTAAAAACTGCATTTCAGGCCACAGCAAATAATCCGTATAGCTATGGGAAGCTATATGACCTGTCTGACAGGGAAACTAATAACACTTTGCTTCTGTATGCCAGTATATGTTTTGTTGCCGGTTTCAGGCCTGAAAAGAGTAGGATCTTGGGAATTTTGCTGCAAAATTGGTGCAAGAGATTCTAAAAATATATTGCCATCTTTTCTTCAGGACTGAGTCCTTAAGGAAGGAAAAAAACCCAAATATGATTGGAATAAGCTGGAGGATAGCAGTCAATAGCAGAGGACCTATTATTTATATTTACTTACAGTCATTGTCCTGAGATCTTTTTGCAACTTTTTTCCTGCTGTCAGCTTTAGCTTTGACTCCGCATAACTTGGTATCAGAGATGATTTCTCTCACCTTATTATTTATTCCTTTCAGATTATGGATGATAGGTTGAACTGCATAAGGCTTGGCACAAAACCTTCACTGGACGACCATGATCTTCCAAAAAGAGGCAAAAAATAAACAAGAGACCTATATAAATAAGGTCTTCTTTTAGCTGCCCATTCTTACATGGCCTTCCATGTCAAAGCCTAGAAATGACCATGTAGCAAATTAAAATCAGGAGTTAATCTTTAACATACGAGAAAAAAAAAAATGCATGAATGTCCCAGTTTTGACATTGAACAAACTTTTTGTCTTTGGCAGAAGATCCATGTCATTTGCCAAAGAAGCAATTTTTATTCTTGTGTAACAACAGATGCTAATGGCAAGTACTCTCATTGCTCCATCACTGCTGGCTACAAGAAATGGATTTGCATATAACCACCAGCATATCCAGCTCTACTGAATATCCTTTCTTACATGTGGACCCGGGATCAACATTTACAACTTTATTCTCTGGCAAATGAAATCCAGTAAGTGACATGGTCCTTGGGGCTGTAGCTAGGATCATTTCTTTCATTAGCTTTCAAAAATACAAAAGCCCATGAAGCCATGTACAGGATATCCTGCCCAAGAGTCCCCTGGTTTTGAAGCCCTTGGGCCTCTATCAGAGGAAAACTCCCACCAGTCTCATTACCCAAGCTGCCCACGGAATCTAACACGACACTTTATAATTCAGATACCGTCAAATTTTAATCAAAGCATTAACATTAATTAAATTGAATTCATGTCTCCTGATACAGAAAGAAACCCAAAGCCATGCAAAATGTGCATTTTCTTGGAAATAACTTGACAAAATAATTTTTCACCCACTTGGATCTGATGCACAGCCAGGCTCTAGCAAGAGTCCAGTAACTCAGATGTCCAAATGCTTAGGAAAGGAGCCAGAGGTTTTCTGAAGTTCACTTTTCCCCATCATCTACTGCCACACTGAATCTATCTGCAGTAGCTACATGTGATCTGCTGACCTACTGTAAATTCCTTTTTAAGCAGCAGTGTATATTTCACCACTAATAAGATATAAAGCAATAGGAATTGCTCAGTTATTTGTTAGTATGCTATAGACTTTCAAATTTTATTAATTCCACTAGTGCTTGTTCTCCAGCAGAGAATGGTGCAATTTAACATTTCACATGGTCAAAGCTAGTCAACCTACCTCCATCTCAAGAACATTTTAAGAGGGCTTTAGTCAGTTGCTCAGAATGACATATTCTTCCACACAGAGATTCAAGCATTTAACCCCACTGCATTCAGGGCTGACCAAACCACTGGGATGATAAAAAGGTCAGTATTCAAAGACAAAGTAAAGAGCATAAGGAAGTCTAATTATGCTTTTTCAGAGATTATGCTTATATATAAGGAGACTGTAAACAGAGTAGACACACCAGTCATAGTCTTGGAGATACAGCAAGGGAAGGGAATTATTCTATGAACAAATATCAACAATGACACTTTGTGATGCTGATCAAGGTAAGTTCTGCTGTTGCATTTCTTTTTTCCTGCGTAACCTTTTGCCATATGTACAGTAATATGTCATTTGAAGCCAGAAGTCTGGTAGAGCACAACAAATCAGAGAAGTATTATCTAGAGAGAGCAGACTTAGTTTCTTCCTCATTCCAGCCCCTAAAAACTGCACTTATTCACACAAATAAATAAAAACATCTAAAAAGTATATTTCTGGTTAACCAGCTGAGAATATTCCTGAACAGACCTTTGATTAGCGTTTTACACTCCTATTTCTTTAGCACATACATGTCTGTTTTCAAAGAACAAGTTCCATAAGCAACTCTAGTTTGCTGGCAAGCCTTTGAAGTCCTTTTCTTTTGGTCTTCTCACTTATGTGAAGAACTACAACACAAAATATTGTAACAGCTACCATTATGCTACACTAACTGTAGATCTAGACCACCAATAAAGCCGGAAAAGAGCAGAAACAGCTGAAGACTTGTCTAGCACTCACCCACTGCATTTCTATACTTGTATTAGAATTCTATTAGTGCAATTTTTCTCCTCTCTGGTAAGCAACTCATGGAATGCCTTCAGTGTCTGTAAAAAGTATCAGTCTTAAATATTATTATTCTATGCAGCACTGAACATTTGAACAGGCAGCTGGACAAGAGTGGAGAGTTTTCCTCTTTACAGTTATGCATTTTTCTAAAATGGTGGTCAGCCTGATTTATTAACCATTTGATAACTCATTTTAATCAATGCTGGATAATTTCAAAATCAGAAGGAATAACAGTACAGTTGCATAATACCATATACAAACTCACATTTCCAAATCTGTCTATAATTTTGGATCAAAGTACTAAAAAACCTGGAGCATTCAAACCAGCATAATACATAAAGTTCAGCAGGACGTTCACTGAGTAATCAGTCATAATAGCAATTAATGTTTCAATCAATACTCAATTCAAACAAGCCTTGGTCTTCCATAACTTGCCAACTTAAATTATTTGTTATACAGTCTGCCTCGATTTGGCCTGTAAAAAGCAGCATACCCAGAAGCATTTTGCATACGTTCAGCAGGGCACTTAGACCCTGGCAGCCCTGGGAATGTTGTATTTCCTTCTTGGCAGAATTTGTGTCTGGATATTTGGGTGGGGACTCAGTCAAATCAGCTACTATGTTGGCTCCAAGACTGTGTGCTTTGTGGTAGATCACATCTGCTAATGTGATGAGACTGTGGACAAACTACATGCTCAGTCAAAACCTCCCAGTGCTGCTATAACACAGAACTCAGGCATTTGTTGTGTAACAGATCACATCAAAACTGAGATCTCCTTAATCCTCCTCATGATGACAGAGAAGTGAGTCCACTCCAGGGTATCTAATTAATAATAATTCTATTACTAATCAGATACCCTGGAGTGGACTCACTTCTCTTCTTGGTCGTCTTTGCACATTATAAGCAGCAGAACTCTGCTACAGTAACTAAGAACGACACCTTCAGTTTTCCCCCTAACGGCCACTCTCTAAACTCTGCCAAAGGAGAGAAGAGACTTAGGATAACACCCAGAGCAACATGGGCAAGTTTATAGACACTGCATTCCTCAGCAGTATCATTTGGAGGCAATCCTTTAACATCTTAAGAGCTGCTTTCCTCCAAACTATAAAGCTACAGGGCCTGTCTGCACTCCAGTCATGAAGCAACGCTATGCAAAGACAGCATCACCCTCTGCCGAATTACAGATCCCACTCATCTGAAAGGAAGATTCCTTAATGGATGCACTCAGAAGACCATGCCTCCAAAATGTGAAGTTCTGTCCCTCCTCTTAGCTGTCTAGAGCCCTTCATAAGCACTGCATTTTTATTACTGATTGTTTTGCAATGATTTTCATTTCACCTGAAGTGATAAGGTTTTGTGGCTTTCCTTTTCTGTTTAAAAGCAGAACTCATTGTTGATTACTTTTTTTTTTTTTTTTTTTTAAATCTTCTTGTTAGGGTCTCCTTTAGCTGAGTTAATTCTCTAGAGTTTTACAATCTGTTCCATCACTGTGTATTGAATTATACTAGTCTACAAACACTTTGGTAATGGGCAGTATGTCAAAGACATTACAACTAATTTTAGCTATCAGTTTCTAGTTTGCATTTCTTTTAGCCAGTTGAAAAGCATTCGAATGACAACAACAGTGAAGCACAGATGGCAGCATTAAAAGTAAACATTGGCCAGGGTACAGCATAAACAGCATTCTGTGGCATCCATTCTAAATATAGGGCATACCGCAGTCAAGTCAATAGCATGGTATGATATTGGTTTACCTTTTAATGAGACACACAAAACTAGCAAAAAAAAAAAAAAAAGTGGTAGAACATCATGTGATACTCAGTTCATAAGAGTAAAGCATTACCTTTTGAATTATAATTATCTGGCACAGGCTCAAAAAGGATTTTTAGGCCTGATCTGGATGCATGGCTCTCCAGACCACAGTCCTCCCAAGTGAAAAAGGAGATAGTGTTAGTTGTTTTATTACACTGGTGCCAGCTTCTCTGCACACCAATCTGCACTAGCAGTGGTTCTGTGTGGCCCATAGCTCTTCCCAGGAACAACAAGCCAGCATTTAATGGCTAACTCCTCCTATATTCCAACGTTTGGTAACTGTGACAGCAGAGTAGGGCACAGACGTATTTTAGCCACACATATAGGCCAATGATAAGAATTTTCATCACATAAGTGACTTCGGAATGCTAGTGCTGGGAAAGTGAAGGGAAATAAATCACTAGATGTTTTTTCCACTGTATTCCTGAAATGAAATCCATCCTAAAGTTCTCTCTCTTAATACCTTATGGTACATTGTAGATCTCATGAGGTTTTGAAAGATGGTGTATTTTCTGGTTAAGGTTAAATTTTCAGAGCCATATGGAGAACCAGATATGCCAGTTCCCAGGGTGATCCTAGCAGAAGTCACCTACCCCTTTACCTTATGAAGATCTGAAAATCTTTCTGCAAGTATAACATCTGTAAACTGTAAGGGCCAATGGTATTTCTAAGTTCCTTGCTAGTGAATCCAAAATAAAAATGGCTGAGGTGTTCGTGATCACTATAAGGATCACTCCTTTACCCTTCCAATAGGATGGCCACAAAAAAGTACAATCTTGTTTCCATACAATAAGGTGGTTCAGTGTTAACATATAATTTACAAGTGCAGAGATAGAAAGCAAACCATTTCTATTTATGCATATAAGCTAACCATCAGTTTGACTTCTGGCTGTGCATGAAATTTTACAGCTTTACTGTCCTACCTGAATGCAAAATAAAAAGACTATGTAGAAATTGCTATTCATGGTAAAACAGGAGTTGCCACCTAAGATTTTCTGTTGGACTGAACAGCTAGTCCATTATTTTCTTCTTCATAGCTATTCCTTGTGCATTTCAACTGGTCTGCTAGATGACTCTTCAGGGATTAAGAAGTAATGTTTCATTTTTCACTGATCCTTAACAAAACACAGCAAAAGTTTCTACAATATAACAGAAGGGGTGCTGTCATTGTTCCAAGCATATTATACTTTAGACTAGCAGAATAACCTCTGGGGAGCTGGAATGCTGAATCATACATAAAATGTTACATTCCTTTATCCATTAAGCCACATTTATGCAGAAATGCAGTCCCTGTTTTGGACTGGAGTTTGCTCATCTGTAAAGAAAGGGACTTTATTGTCAACTGGGGGATAAGATCAGCTAAGAATCTCATAATATTTTTCTTCCCATTACATTTGGTGAGGCCACTGAGTACCTAGTGCTGTGGGTCATTCAACTGAGGTAAAGCTACACTGAGTATAACCTTCTCCCTCCCATTTTGTGTCACTAATAGCATGCAAGAACTCAAAATGGAATTATTTTCCTTATTCCCCACCCATGTGGGTCACAGTATTATCTGGTTGCAGCAGCAAGGTTTGTTAACGAAATGTTGCTTCAACAAAAGAGGGAAGGGGCAAGGGGAAGATTAAAATTAGCCAGCAGTTCAGATCACCATCTCTCTCCTTGATCTAGTAGAGCCAGGATCATCTTTATTTTCTACCTGCTCACATCCAGGCTGCTGTCCCAGCTTGTGTTGTTCACCTAGCACAGCCCAGTTGCAAGGGTGCAACAGTGGTTATTGCATCAGCTGTATTTCAGGTACATACTCCTCTTGAACCAACTCCCAAAATCAATTAAAATAATCAGGTGCTTTCTCATGATCTCTTATTGACTAGTACATTTTTGCACATGATATAAACAGAAACGCCCATTCAATCATTAGGCTTCTGTTCTTTTGAAGATCTGCTCTGAAGTCCAGCATGCCATTTAGATTCTAATTATCAGTGGCATTTAAATCATCATCAGTAAGGTAACCAAAGACTTTTCCTGTAAAGATTCAAGTTCCATCTCCAGATCTGTTTCATCAAGCAAGCAGAGGATATCAAGATCTTCACAAAAACATGGAATTACAGGAAAAAAAAAAAGCAAGTCACACACCGAGCTGCAGAACATCAGAAAACACTTAAAGATGTCAAGGCTCAAATAATTATTTAGCAAAAACTTTCACATCATTTGTGTCATCACACTTAAACAAATGTAAGAAAAACTTCAAGGGCCTCAAGTATTTGAGATGCTATTGCAGGAGTGTTGGAGCCCTGATAAAATTCACAGGGAAGAGAAGAAAAAGTGGCCCAGTCAGCAAGCCAAATCAAACTCCAACATGGAAAAAAGTTAGAAGTCATGTATTGAGGCTTTACAGCATGCTAAAAATGAACAGAGAAGTATAGACACACTTGCCTGTGTGGCTAGTGATCTTCCTGTTCATTACAAAACTAATGTGAATGCCTGGTCAGAATAATAAGTGGGAAACTTCAGCATCAACCTCACACCATGATGTAAATACTTATATTTTATAAGTACAGGAGTAATTCCCACTAATGCAGTCTTCACCACATTTCATATCCTGAGAGTCTCCTGCAGATGTTGATCCTGTAGTAATGAAAGTCAAGATGGGAACTCTGCCATTGGTTTTGGCAGCGCAGGATCAAGTCAATTGAACTACTGCAGGGTTTGAAGCGGTATATGTCCCCGAGCTGCTTGGGTAGATGAAAGCCAACTGGAACCAGCACTGCCACCTCTAATTATCCTGAGTAGTACCATTCAATAGGAATCATCCACCCTTAGGCAGCAGAGCCCATGGATCAATTCCATTTCAGTGCAGCCCTTTTAAGTGGCAAATAGGCTAAGTACCCACCCCCATCTCAGGGGAGGGCAGCTGGTAGCAAGATCTCCATTCTCTCAGAGACCTTTATGTGGCAGAAGGAACCACTAAATAATTTCCCTTGTCTGTGGCAGGCTTGGCATTTCCCCATCAAACCTCTGCAATCTTTTCCACCCATTCAATTTTAGCACGAGGGATAAAAGGAAGAAACTAACACATGTATGAATGGATCCTAAAATCATGGGTATGTGGGAGAAACTACTCTGAAAGTCCATGGTTATTATTGTGTAAATATTAAGCATCACCTCAAAAATGCTCTCAAGTTGATGAAAAATAAAATAAATAAAAGAGTCCATCTATTTGATCCCAGATGTGGTTACAGAGGCACATTTTACTGCAAGATTCAGATTCAGCACTGATATAAGCTGGAACAACTGCCTCTAGCTATTGCAGTTATTTAAGATGTGGTACAGATGCCCATCTTCCTTTTGTAAGAATAGTTGTTCATTTTGCTTTCCAGAACTTTAGTTGATATGCTCAAAATGGAATTCTTCATTCTCTCCCCAGATTGATGAAGCCTAAATCATTAGGGACATAGCTCTTTAGGGAAAAGGGGATAGTTTGGTGAAAGAGTCTTTCTGCTGGAAAAGATGGTGGAGTTGAAGCTGGCCACAATACAGGCAGCTAAACAGCACTCAGCTGCAGTTTTCCTGCAGTAATACCAGAGTTCCTACCCAAAGGCAAAAGTGTCTTGCTTTATGCAGTTCTAATCAGCTGGAATGCGATTGGTTCGCTTCCCAGTGTGAAATGTCTCTCCCCACATCTGCTTCTTCCCCTTCCCCCAGCAAGAGAGATAAAAAATGAGTAATACTAAAGAAAATAAACCCAAAGCTGTGCAACTGCTGTTTTAGCCCCATTGGAGAAGCTTTTGTCTAGTTTTGCAGGACCTAACATGTGTTTGATCAAGTTCAATTTCTGAGGAGATCTAGATGGAAAACAATCAGGTGTTATCAACAGTATCACTGGAGCAACATCAAAGCCTTGCCTTAGTGCATGAGCCTTGATGCTTCACAGCTGCTGCATACAGAGTCCAAAGAAAAACTCCAGGATCTGACAGAATTTGCAAGACACCTTGTAAAGATGGAGAAAATTGGTCAAGCAGGTGCCTAACATGGAATATTTCTGGAAACTTCTGCCTCAGCATGTACGATCCGAAAACAACAGAAGAAGGATGCATTCTGTAACAAATACCTTTAAAAACCCAAGCAGCCACAAACAAGTATTTTGGAGATGCCTGTCCCACAGCTGTTCGTTAGGAAGTATTACATACAGACCTTGGTACTGCCGGACACAAGATTATGCCCACAGCTGTATTTGTTTTGGAAGAAACAGGGACCTGCTGTAATGACTCAGAAGAAACTTGTACGTATTGTAACTGCTTATGAACTAGGACTTCGTGCAGAGGTCATGTGCCCTGCTAATTAGATACAGCCACAATTAACATGCCCCTGGCAGTTGTCAAGTTACAAGAGTTTGTTTGACAGTAGGGTTCTCCTGGTCATGCTCCCTCCCCTGAATACTCCATGTTGCCTCAACAGCTCATGTCAAAATTTTACCTTGAAGTAGAAGCAAATGGGCAGGAAGAGCAAGGCATTAGACAGCTCTAAAACCACACAGCAACAGCCATGCCAGCTTGCTGGCCAGAAGCAGAAAGACATACAGTTTTTACTTTATATGCCTCTTCTTGGGCAGTGGAGCAGGTTAAATGTAATTTGACACTCTGCCAATAGCCCAGTACACCCGTGCTTAAGTATAGAGGGAGACTTCTAACCCATGCAAAAGGCCCATTTGCTGATAGCATATCCTTGGAGCTAAGAAACACATCTTACTCTCTGCCATGTGTCTCCCATCTGAGCAGCTTAGTCTACACAGCAGATATAATCTGTTCCAGCTGGGACATTTCCTGTTTCCTAACAAGCTGCATTAACCCTTTTTTCCTTCCTTCTGTTCACAGGCACTTAGACCGTAGATACTCCTCTCAAGCATCACAGCACATTCCACAAACATCATTACCTCTCATTCCTACCATTTTGAACATTCCAATACCACTCAGGACTTGTGCAGCACAACTTTAACCCTAGCACTTTATATAGTTTTGGGCAACAAAGACATGCTTGATCCATAACTAAGACAACTAGAGAAGGATATTTCCTGTAAATCACTATTAGACATTTCTTCCTAGAGATGGCCTTGTTCTGGATTTATATCCAAGTAAGTTAAATCAGGTGATAGTCATTGAATTAGATGTCACTTTTTCCTCAAGAGTAAATCCCTGAGAACAGAACTAGCCTAGTTGTAAGAGATGACATTTGTAATCAGAAATGCTATCCTTCACTGACATTTGCTTCACCTTCCTAGGGCCCAGTAATTCAGCAACATTTGCAAGGCAGGCCACCAGTGAAGCAGGTATAGATGTCCTGTGATAAAGAGAGGGGGAAAAAAGAAAGAGCATAATCACCCCTCTACTCCTATTACAGCAAAACAGTTGGGATCACTATGGAGCTGATCTAGCCAAATCTCATGGTGAATTCATAGTACAGATATCCAAAGCGAGTAGTGTATCACCTTTCCCAAAGTTAATAGATCTTGTGAGCCCATCTGGCTTCAGGACTAGTACTAACAAGCTGTACCACACACTCTGACCTCCTTATGACCAGTAACTCCTTCCTATTCTCACTCTCCACTCTTCCCAACATGTAAGTGCCAGATTTTGCCCAAGCTGACAGGATATGCAGAAGTGGTAATCAAACCCAGCTGAGGTGTCTCCCGCTTCCTAGTCTGCCTTGGCTACACCGGTATTTGTCACAGGGTTTATATACATACCAATGCAGCACAAACCTCATGACACACACCAACATCTCCAGCAGCTCAGCAGCCATGCTGACTATCTGAGAGCCTACAGAGCCTTACACTGGGGCTTGGTCTCTACCCAGGAGCCAGGCAAAAAGACTCAGCTGGGGAGAAAGATGGCTTGTGGTTAAGGCATTGGTCTGGGAGTTGACACAGCTGGGACTTGACTCTGCTTCCCTGCCATCTTACTCCATGATCTTGAACAAGTTGCTAATTGTTCTGGCCCCTGGTTTTCTCAACTTCAAAATGGGATGCAAATCTTTTAGTACACCTTTTCTGTAGGGACTGGCCATGAATTTAAGTTTGAAAAGGGACTTCTAAATTTAATTTCAACCACAACTCCTAGCATTTAAACTGGCATTGACTTGGGCAGACTCTCTGGTCTATGCAATGTAACTTCAATGGATGTTGTAGCAGCTAGAGGAGAATCCGCCTTGGAACACAGGACTAGAATTCCAAATTATATTAATAAAGTATGTGGTAAAAACTGTCAGAGGAAATTCAGTACTCTAAGTGGGAATACGAGCTTATGGCTAGAAGATGTGAGGACTACGCAGAACTGCTGGCTATGTTAAGGGAACCAGACTTCTGAATAAATAAAGCTGCAACCATCATCTTGGAACGCGTAGCCAGGAGTAAAAATTGTGAGGCATATGAAGTGCCCACTTCATTCAGCTTTTGCAAGGCCTCAGCTGAATATTTATGCTCTGATTTGGACTATTTAGAGAAATTTCAGAGAAGAATCATAGGAACAGTCTGAAGTTCAGAAATCATGAGCTGCCAAAAAGACTGAGAAACTGGGGTTGCTTAAAGAGAAGAGAAATGAGCTGCTGAAAAAAAAAAAAAAAAAAGGAAAGAATTAATCCATTAAGTCACACATATTCAAGGAAAATATTGGAAGTAAAAGAATTATGAAGCACAGGAATATTTTTCTTGGACAGAACATCCATCATTAGAAGAATTAAGGACAGGTTAAAAGAAAATCTGTAAGGAGCAATATAGTTTGATTTGATCCTGCTCACTGTCAGAAGATGCCCTGGAAGAACTGAAGTCCAGATGCATTTCTTATTATTCTTTTGTGTAGAGATTGGTTACCTACAAGAGACCACATCATGGAAATATTCATATGGTGAGCACATCAGAAACTTATTAGGGTTTGGGGTTTCCTCGGGTCTGGTTCCAGACCTTCAGTGTGCAGGAAGAGTTTCACAGAATCACAGAATGGTCCAGGCCAGTAGGAACCTCCAAAGGTCATCCAGTGCAACCTCCCAACAGTCAGCAGGGACATCCTCCACTATATCAGGTTGCCTTATGTTGAATATCTCCAGGGAAGGAGCCTCAACCACCTCCCTGTGCAACCTGTACCAGTATTCTACCACCCTCATAGTAAAGAGCTTCTTCCTGATATCCAATTTAAATCTGCCCTTCTCTAGTTCGAAGCCACTGCCCCTCACCCTGCTGCTGCAGGCCTTTTTAAACAGTCTCTCTCCATCCTTCCTGTAGGCCCCCTTCAGGTACTGGAAGGCTACTGTCAGGTCTCCCCAGAGCCTCCTCTTCTCCAGGCTGAACAACCGCAGCTCCCTCAGCCTGTCCTTGTAGCAGCAGTGCTCCAACCCCATGATCATTTTTGTGCCCCTCTTCTGGACTCTATCCATCAGATCCATGTCCTTCCTATATTGAGGTCTCCAAACCTGTACACAGTACTCCAGATGTGGTCTCACTAGAGAAAAGTGGTAGAATCACCTCTCTGGATCTGCTGGCAATGCTTCTTTTGATGTGGCCCAGGATGTGATTGGCCTTCTGGGCTGCAAGCACTCACTGCCTGCTCATGTCCAGCTTCTTGTCCATCAGTACCCCCAAATCCTTTTCCACAAGCTGCTTTCTAACCCCCAGTCTGTATTGATAGTGAGGATTGTTCCCACAAGCACGTTCACGATAGGTGTTTTGTTACATTACACCTTTCAGCCAGCTATATCAAAATGTTTGAGAGAACAGTTTACTTTTCAAGGACTCTGTCAGCATGAGGCATCTATAACTTAAGGTGATTTGAGATATCCACAGGTGTACCCACCTCCTTTTTTGTTATAAGTTATGTTAAATATTTAACCTTTGTGATATTTGGTAATGAACACTGTCAAAATTATTTGAGTTTCATTCAGAACAGGCTGATGAATCTACAGGATAAAAGACACTGGTTAGCAATTTTTAAACATTTTTAACAGAAATCTTTCAGGAAAATCTAAGTCCTGTAATACAAAAGTTGGACATTTCATTGATGCTGCCATTAGTGGATGACTCCAACTCAAAAAAACACTCAATAGATTCCAAATATTTAGATTTTAGAGCAAAAATGACAAGTGTTTACTTTGAAAGAGTTTGACATTTTTAACAAGGCTAATCACTTACCCTTGTGTAATCACTTGTACAAAAACTCTTACTAAATTTTAATACCAAACAAGTAATTTAGGTGTTAATTTTGAAAGATAAGTACATAAATAACCACACCACAGTTGCTAAATGAAAATTGATGGAGAGATACATGTTCATACTTGTGGCCAGGGAGGGTTTTTTTAAAGAATCAAGCCCAACAACTGCTCACATTCACCAAGAAACCAAATATAGACAAATGTCATTGATTGTGCATTGCAAAACTGCAATAGCACATTGTGGAATAAAACCTTTGAAGGTAGGTATGTTATGGAGGCAGATAAGAGACAGTCACCTCTGCAAATACTTGATGCAGGTATATTTATGAACAGATAAGCTACTGGTGTCACTTCCCTGTGCCTGTTAACACAACTGCAAACATTCTACAGGGTAGAATTGGTGGGGTACAAATCTGGATATTGCTCATATGGGACTCATATGCTGCCTGCTGATGATTTGGTTACTATTCTGCCTTTATTGTCTTCAGACATGCTTCACACTTTAGGAACCTATTGGAGAAATTGCTAGATCAGGCTGGAAGAGCAAGTAATCTTTGAGCAAGTCCTGGAAAGACAACAGTCTGCACAAAGTGCTTTGAACAACATTATAAACTCTGTGAGGAACAAGCATGAAATAATGTGTGCTGAACATTTTCTCCACAGCCAAAAATGCTGCACACACACTGAAGTGTGAACTGCTCTACCAGTGCTAACATGCATGCTCTCATTGACAAGTACAATCACTGTTCTTTCATCATAACATTCACAGCTTTCTCTTCCCTTAGGCATTTGTTCTTGTTTTTCAGATTCCCCAAACAGGAGCAGGAGAAGCCATCCTTTCACGGCCCTGCAATGCTTATCAACAGTGGTGGAAGCACAGTGCTGTTGCTGTTGAGCCCACACTGCAGCAGACTCACCTTATCGCATAAGCTCTACATCAGCATATCAACAGTCAGTAGAGAGACAAATAATTTCCAGCTTGACTTGCACCCAGTTTTCACACCAGTTGAAACAGCTCTGGGAAAATACTCTGTTTCTACTGAAACAGAAGAACCAAGAAGGCATTTTGACTACAGTATTTATGACTGTGAAGAATCTGCACAAAATTGAGAGCAAAATTGAAGCACAGATGAAGTTACAGCTAAACATCAATGCATCTACACAATTACTGCTACATCAAGCAAGACCAGACATGTTTGTAGGATACTAGCATGATTTCTAGATGTAGAAAAGAAAGGATAATATAAATATCTAGAAAGCAAGCAGAAAACCTGAAATACATAGAAAGAACAATGATCCCTAGAGTAAATTAAGGAATAAAGAGTGACTTTTCTCAGGGCGCCATAAACAACCACCTGTCTGCCCTGCTTCTTTCCTTCCCCATGAAAATCACATCTGCAAGTAGTACTGGGCAAACCAACCTTAGAATTAGAGCTGGGCTGGGGGTACACACACTTGGATCAGGATTTCTACCCTCAATATCAAGTTCAGGCAAGTTTGAATATTTGGGGATCATCTTCACACCCTCCACCCACCCCTCCGCCATTGTGCTTATCTGAAATTCCCTGGAAGGTGAAGAGCATGGTAGCTATTTTTGGTTCTATTTCAGAAAACTGTATGACTTAGTTCTCAGAAAAAGAGGACAACTTTCTGGAAAGGCCAATACAGGGCTATGTCTGCTCAGCTGTAGCTTAAAATGCCTCTGGCCATGTATATGGGTTAATACACAAATATTTACTGGGTTTTCAATCAAAAACAAATATTTATTGATATTAGAGCAGTGCTTAGCAAACAGGCTAGTCTGCAAATATAGAGCATGTCCTAAGGAAACACATACTACTCATCCACCAAATGTAATGAATACAAAGGAAAACCTACTCTTTCCTCCATTAAAAGATGTTTCTTTCATCTTTCCTAGACTTTTGCCAATCACATAAAAATAAAGTCATCACAGTCCATTTCCTGACCTGCTATAGGTTGTTGATATCTTGTGATCCTTTACTAACATAGCCAGCATGGCTTCCAGTCTGTATTTGCTCTTGCACCTCACCACTCCAAAAGATTAATCTTTCATCTGCTGTCATTGAGGGCTATTTTATCTTTTTCTATGCCCAAGGACAAAATATGACACCTAAAGGCAGTTGGACTCTGAAAACCTACTGAGAAAGATCGCCATTAGAAGTTCTACAATCATCAGTTTACATTCCAGATGGAAACAGCTTCATTCATGTGCATTTTGACTAAGTTACACATTTAGACAGTACAATCTGTGTTGAGAGACAGCAAAAAGTCTCAGTTTTTAATCGCATCTTCTCTGAATCGTTGTTCTCCCTTCACCTTTTCATGAGAAAAGGATGGTCAAATCTAAAAGGTTTTCTCTTTCACTAGCCTAGGATAGAATAAAATCATATCCTTCCATAGAGGATTTTCCACTCAGAACACTAATTAGAATTGTATTTACGTGACATCTAACAGAAGTGACCCTAGACCATGACACAGGCACTTCCACAATATATTTATAAATCCATGCAGCCATAGTTTAGGGAGTAGTTTACTATAATAGTATCCCACTCCCAGCACTTTTTTGAGGACCTCTACAAACCGCAAATAAAAAACCCTACTTAACATAGGAAGACACAATACTGGAAAAAGAGAATTTGAGATCCAATGGTTTACTTGTGAACCTGGGCAAGACTCTGTGGAGAAGCACTTTACAAAGCAGAAATCTGAAATTTTCCTCTGCAGAGGAAAAACCCACAACCTGTTTTGCCAATATGAGATTCAAATTCTGCCCAGTCTTCAACATGTAAAAACAATTAAAGCTCCTTGCTTACATATTAGTCCAGAGTTTCTGTTTAGACTAAAAAGCCTCTATCCTCCTTCAGATAGAAGAGGATTTTCAGATGAGCTGTCATTAATAATATGCTATGCATTAGAGCACATATTAGCATGCTTTCTCAAGTTATTGCAGAAAAGAGCGCCTTTAACATACGTATAATAAGGGACTATTGTTGTAATTTTATTTCCATTCCTGAATGTCAACCAACTTAAACAGAATAAGATCCATTTAGTGCATGCTGAAAATACTGCATGTCATAAATGCATGTCATAAACAGATGGAAAGTTTTGCTTACCCACTCTGTTCTCTATGACCAAAGGTGGAGAGCACACAGCAGTAACTTCCAAGCCAGTATATTAGGGAGGAAAAACCCACATGCTCCAAAATTTCACTCAAAATAAGCAAGTGCTGTGAACCTTAACTGACTGCGTCAGCTTTGGAAAGCTGGACAAAGTACTACCAGAGTCAGACTGAACTAACAAAGTTAAGCAGATATTTTTGTTCTAGCTAATATTTCAATACAGAGGAAAAATGTAAGAGCTCCTCCATTTATAACATCTAACAACGAGTTTTATTTATAGACAACTGAACTATAGATTTCTACTCTGGAATATTTCGTAACAGTGTCTTTAAACATTAGATAAATAACAAGAATGTTCAATTAAAAATTATCATCTCTATGTAAGAAATGACGCACAAACAGGAAGGTTACAAAGAATTAGCTGCACCTTCACAATAATAAAATATATGAAAAAGTAATTAGAGATTGTTCAGTAACTTCAGTTACATTTTCAGCTGGCTCCCTGATCACCTTATATTTTCAGGTGCAATTAATTTCTTATACTTTGAGGAGCATAAGAGGACTTCGAAGTCCTTTAGAAGAGTGACCTGGGTGCCCCAAATTTGTCTGAGACACCCCTGAATTAAGGCATGTATCAGGCTAATCAATACATTTTGCGGTTAGTACACCCACAACAAGATATCCAGCACAAGTAACAGAATTCTGCATAAGAGGTTTGAGGTTAGACAACCACAGATTTCTTCCTTCCTTCATCTCACAATAGAAATCTAAAGAAACCTAAACATACTGAAGGGGAGGGAGTTGCTCACTTTGAATCATTTGTTCCTGTAAACCTGGTGACTTGGATTCCAGTTTGAGACAAGTGTGTCTTGAGACCTGTTCAAAAAACATGTCTGTTTCAGATAGACACAGTGTCACACCCATTTGGTTGGTCCTTCTGGTTTTGTCTTCATTTTGGGTTTGGTTTGGCTCTCTTGGAGCTTGCTATTTAATTTATTTTTTTTTAATTTTTAAAAAAAGCTGCCAGATGCAAACAGTGGGTGTGTCTTGTTGACATCTTGTAGTCCACATAATATGGCCATTATGCTGATTGTCAGGACAATAGGATTAAGACCTTAAAATCAAGGGAGATTTTAGCCAGAAACAAGCATTGAACAGCAGTATACTTGTTGAACAGCAGCAATTAAGCTTAATTTCAACAGTCAAGTATGACCACCTCCATCACTTTTCATCAATGCAATATCCCTTAATCCCCAGCTGTATCATTTGTCTGGGTCCTCCTTTACCAACCATTATTAGGCACAGCTCCAAGCAGCTATTACTTTACAGAAAAATAATAACAGCCATAATGAGTTAAATCAAAGGTCCTTCTAGTCCATTACCCTTTTTCCAGCCATGTCCAGGAAATAGCTGCTTAGGACCAGAAACAAAGCAAGTGACTTTTACATCTTGTGGTATAGTCTTCCAGCAATCAGCAGTTTAGGGAGATATTTCCTTATTTCCAGAAGTCAATTGTTCCCACAAGATTATGTACATCCCAGGCTTGGTGTTCCCTCCTAGCCAACTGGCAGAGGTTGGATCTTCAATCTGTCAACCTTCAAACACGTCCGAATAGGCCAAATTTTCTGCCAATAAAAGTCAATTGCATTTCACCAGCTTGAAAGTACTTTGGATTTCTGTGGTGGTTTGGCCCTGGCGGGAGGCCAGATGCCCACCAAAGCCACTTTATCACTCCCCTTCTTAAGTGAACAGGGGGAGAAGGGAAAAGAAATATATATATATAACAGAAGCCAGGAATAGGATAGGAGCAATTTTAATAACAATAATAAGCACACAGCAATAGATCACATGGAAGCAAAAAGCAGAGAGAGAGATGTTAGTCTCTACTTCCCATCAGCAGAACAATGGTCAGTCTCAGGAAGCAGGGCTCTCTAAGCTTGGTGGTTACTTGGGAGGACAGACACCACGGATGAATCCCCACACTTCTTTCTTTCACTTCATTCTTATACCTGAGCTGACATCATATGGTATGGAATACCTCTTTGGCCAGTCTTGGTCAGCTGGCTCAGCCGTGTTCCCTCCCAAGATTTTGCCCACCCCTCAATGTACTCTTGGGGCAGGGAATATGTTGAAAGGATACAGCCTGGATATTTATTCAACAGTAGCCGAAACACTGCTGTGTTATCAACTACTGCTGCAAAACACAGCACTAGAAAGATGCTGTGAGGAGAATTAACTCCAGCTCAGTCCAACCCAATACAGTCTGCACCCCTTATTCCATACCATTTGCGTCATGCTCAGGTTCTACGCATTTCAATACATTTAACCATCTCATTTGATTCTTACACTAAAACAACAAAAAAAAATTATTGCTTACACTCACAACCTGATCTACATACTTAAACTATCTCAATATCCAACATATAGAGACTTAGATCAATGTCTCAGTCCTCTATTAAAAAAAAAAAAAAAGTTGTTCTGCTCCTTCAGATGTTATTTGGGAGTGTTCAACACAGGAGAAGCAGGATATTCTGTTCTTGGACACCAACTCCAGCTGGTCTCAACCACTGTGTCGCTCTTGATCTTTGCAAACCTTCATCAGTCTGGGTCCTTCTTACTTTTATACTTTCAATTTTAAAGGTACAAACACACAACCTTTCAGTGACCACATGGGATTTACTTTCAGATTTTACTAACATAACTGCAATAAGGAGAAGCAAAACAATATAATATTAAAAAAAAAATTTAAAAAGCCTTTTTGGGCACACTTTAGGCAGCATTCTGATTCACAAGACTCAAAGCTATTTTTAGGATGCTCTTTATTTAAAATTGAAGGAGTTTCTTTAACAGTGGCAAAGATTTAAGAATGAACGTGATGAACAGTTCAGGAAAAACTAGTGATGAATGAAATGTTTCCAGTAACATGGGATTGGCCTGAAGCAGCCTGTTTTAGCAGGCTAATTAAACTAGTATCTTCCCTTCCTTTCAATGTGACTTGGTCATATGCCATATACAGACAAGATGGAGGAATAATGCATTCTCTATTCATCTCATCAAAGGGTTCAGCAGGCTGCATCATAGGTGGCTGATCTGTGTGCCATAGGCCTGGGCTGCCAATGCAGGTCACCCAGCCTGCTTCTCTTCTGTAGTGCTACATCCTGAGGGACCCCAAGATATTGACAGTAAGGAATTCAAGCTATTTTGCTTCTTTCAGGGATGTTAAGTTGCATCCCACTGCATGCAGATGAAACCTGCCAAGCCATAGGTACAAGTGTACGTTTGGGTCCAAGATCAAATGTGTACCTGATGACAGGATGTTCTGCTTAACGCCTTCATTCACACCACACAAATGAGGAATACAACTACACTATGGAAAGAAGTGTTTGTCACTCACAAGGCTCTTGCACAGTTTAGAGGAGTGGCAAGATCATGACAGGCTGCTCTAAAGTCTATTCCTAGTCAGATAATGTCAAGAAGTCAGATGTAGTCAGACTCCAAGTCTGCACTTCCTATCCCACTTGACAACAACAATGCTACCAGTAAAGAGACAACTTGCAACAGAAAAGCAGAATATTTAATTATGACATATAAAACCAAGCCTAAGTGGAGCTGATGGAAGTCGCTTCATTGTCTTCACTTGGCAATGTATCAGGCTCATCCTTAGAAGAGTTTCCTCAGATCCTTTGTGAGTCTTACTAGTATTAGAGGCATGTGTTAGGAAATTTGTGACAATATCTTTACCCTAACATCACCAATTCATGCTGACACTAAAGAAATGGAGAATGATGAAGGGTGATATAAGAAATTAGACTTCCTTTACCTTAAATAATGCAGACCTTCTCTATAGTTTTCTGCCCTCTTTCTGTATGAGAGCAATCTTTGTCCTATTCAGTTTGCTGCTTTTCCCCAAGCAGTAGCTCAAATTAGTTGATTAGTGACTAAAGTGGGACAACAACAGTGCTTATCTGTGTGTTTTTTGAAACCTAGCTCTTTCTGGGGTCATAGCAACACAAACACTACCTGTGAATGCCATCTTCATAAACCCAAGAAAGGAAAACATTCAAGGTTTTCAGTTTGCATGAGCAACCTCCTGTCATCCTGGAAACTTGGTTCCATCTGGAAGATCCTATTTTCGTGTTTGAAAAAATACGGAACAAGGGAGGACAGCAAATATAAGTTCACAACTGATTTTTATTTTTTAAAAATTCTTTGTTTCAGACTAGGAATTATTTTCATTTCCACTCTTTTTTGTCCCTTCCACCATCACATGATAGACTATTTTCCCTCTCATTGAACTTTTTGTTTGACTTCCTGGTGAAAGTCAGGAACGTCCTCCAACTAATTGTGAGCATCTGCATGGCTGCAGGTGTGAGGGGAAACACCTAATGCAATGAGTCAAGGAACTCCAAGCTGATTTACAATGTTAAGATCTGTTATGTCCCAAAGCAGCAGCCTACATTCATTCTTAATGCGGGGTGGAGGGACATATCAGCAATGCTGCTTACAGTAGTAGAAGTACTTACAGCTGCTTCATTTTTTAAAAAGAAACCTGTAGTTTTAGATAGTTTTAGATCTGTGTGCTCCATGTTTTAACAAACTTTGTTCTATTTTTTGAAAATTTCCACTTTTCTACTTTGTTCTAGACCAAAGTGAGCATACACATCGTGAGTACCTGCGCTGCCTTCAGCAGTACTGACCATGCACATGGTACGCTGCCTATGGTACATTTTCAGAGCTTTCTCTGTTTAATTTTTAAACTGGTTTCATATGAGACTCTCTTTATCCAGACATCTCATTAAAGAGGAGAGATTTATAATCCCCAGTTTACAGTTTCTGGACTGTGGGTGGCCTTGGCCTTGCACAACTTGTAAAATTTTGCACACCACCATCTCCCAATTGTGAAGTAGGAAGAAGGCTCCTCCCTACCTCCCATACACAGTCCTACTGCTCAGAATAAAGCATTAATATTTTAGAGAGGATCTGCCTGTTACAACATGCCCCTCCGCTGGTTGTAACAATGGAACCCTGACCACAGCTGGGTCTTCTAATAAAAATAAATTAGTGCTGCTGTTGTTAAACAAAAACAAAAATGGGAGAGAAAGAAACAAAACCAAAACAAAACACAAAGAAACCCCACAACACAATAAACACTAATAGCTCCAGGAGAATTCTGTCAACACAGATGATGGGCAGGGCTGTCATAGTATTGTATTTGCTAGGTTTCTAGAACTTTGCTTTTGACCTTTTACCTTCTAGAAACAGCCATGTTATAGAAACCTCCCTGAAGAACAATCTCTGTCTCCCCATGCAAACAGCTGAGAAGTCTCTGGAGAGTTGCTAGTGAGATATATGCACCGTCTGTCAGTGGTAAAGGAGTCATTTCAAACCCATGATTCAAACAAATGTACTTTGAGAGCTTCTAATGTTTATATTGGCTTTGTGTCCACAATGCTATTTTGAGAATGGTTAGCCTAAGGCATTTTTCTCATTTTGAAACTTAAAAGTATTTTAATGGAGCCATGCATGCAATGGTTTAGCTCCTGCATTGGGCTCTTTGCCGAGCTTCCACCTGCCTGTTTAATGGCAGAGCTTTTAAAATGCTCTGCATGGACTGATATCTGGACTTTAAAAGACTTTGCAGTGATGGTGCATTGCATGGTATTGTGCACTGCACCCACCTTTTGTTCTGAGGCTGAGAACAGAGCTAGGCAGAGGAGGGAATGAGTAAGGAAAAGCAATATTTAGATAGTAAAGTTTCCAAGCATTCAGGAGAGAATGACTTGCAGATGTATATATGTTTAAATGACATTTACACTCCCATTGTTTCCTTTAACTTGGTGCTCCTCCTACTCTGGGCTTCTTCTGATGAAAAAAATATACAGCTGTGTGCTGTGATCTTCTTGATGAGAAATAATACACTTCCCTTCCTTCTCAGAAGTGCTGAATATGAAAAAAAAAAAGAAACACACCAAACAAACCAGTATTTTTGAATTATGTTTAGTGGAGAGACCTCCCTTAGATACATGAGCTTAGCCTCTTGGTTATTTTTCGGATGGGATAATAAAAAGCTTCACAAATTCAGTACAGGGGTTCAGAGCAGAGCCGGGACAACATTTTTATATTAGCCACTTCAGGGCTCCAATTAGAAGGAGAAGAAGGAAGGAAGGCTTAGGATGATGTAATATCCAGGTCCATTTTCCCCTTGGCAAAGGCACATAACTTCTGAAACAAACATTCAGATATTCTTTTATAAACTGTGAGTCCAACAGGCTCTCCTTGCTCAGTAATCCTGGGATGTTTTGGTCAATTCACAGATGTGCCTGCATCTACTCAGGTATGTATATATCTCTGAACGTAATATCCTCTTAAACCAGCCTCATTACGCTGCAGTCTTTGTACCACAGCACTGAATATGAGTGGAAAAGGCTCAGTGGTTTGGCATACACTTGTGATCTTTGACAATATAAACTGTAAGTATGATCCTCACTTCATGCAAATGATTCTCCCACTAGAAAAATCATTGAAAGCATGTCAATTTATGGCAAGAGATTGTTTTCCTTAGACTTCTTAAAACCTAGTTATATTAAACAGATTTTTCACACCTAATGCTCTAAGCAGACAACATAAAAGCAATGAAAATTCCTCTTGAATTGTTGACTGTTCTGGTTTGAATACTGCTGTGGATACTGGGGACATTACAGTGAATATATGTCACATCATCTTGACTGTGGTCCAAGCACCAGGAATTAGCAATAAAAGCAGCAATAGTGCACTACCAAAAGCTAATGCCAGAGCTAAATGCTGGTTTCTTCCACATGTGCAGCAGGAGGTAAGGGGAAACACACACCAGACACTTTCAGTTTCCTCTGTATTACTGCTTTCATTCCACACAAGTAACTCGTATGTGAGTGGTGACAATTAGCACAAGTGGAAAGGAACAGTTCAGCAAAGGGCATTGGGAAATTACAAAGCTCCCTCTCCTATAAATAATCAGGCTATCAAACAGCCACTTAAAGTCAAATTTGCCACTCATCCAAATCAAAGACTGCAGACACTTTTGCAGCTTTTGCAACACACCTGCCATTTGTGACATCTCCACAGAAAAATTCTATTTAATTTACCCAAAGACTTCTTCCCAGATGGCAGGGATCCTTTGGCATCCCACTCTGCAACATCCCTATTTTTGATTTCTGTGTTGGAAATTAGTTTTGTGGCTTGACCACACATATTTTCTAACTTCCTATTATTGACATGTGATCTGAGCTTGGCTAGAGCAAAGGGACATGCTGCATGATACATTATCAAGAAAACCTGCCCAGAAAATGAGTTTGTATAGACTTGGTTTGCCTGGTAAAGAAGGAGATCTAGATCAAAACACTTGACATACAGAGAAAAAGCCCTATGAGATTAACATGAAGGCAGGAAGAGAAATCAGATATCTACTGTGATGGGACTGGTACTGTATATGGTGCCATTTGTAGCTCTTTGGGACTTTGCAGAGCTGGTAATCTGCACACCAACTGCAACTGAAAGAGCCTGTCACTCCAAGGGTCCCTTTGGCACTCCTCATAGAAAATGACAAGTTGCAGCACACAGTCCTGCTCAGGCTCTAGCTTATAAGCATGAAATGAGAGGCTGAGGTGACACATGGGATTTGTTTATCCTGAAAGAGAGAAAAAAAGTGAGCACTGACATTTCTAACTCAACTCTAACATAGTCTGCATCTCTTGTTGCTATGTTCAAATGATTGCACATTTATGTCATAGTAATTCAGATGAATTCATTAAGATACACATTGGCACAATTGCAGTTATGTACACATCATAACCAACCAAAATGGGACCATGACCTGTAAAGCCATTCCTTTCACAGCTGACCAACCTGATTTGGCTTTTTATTGCATTCATTCAAAATATCACACCACACAGACCTGACTTATGCAGCATCTGTGATAGAAGAACTGTGCCCTCTGAATCCAGCAGACTTAACTAGGACTTTTCCAGATTGCCTTTATTTTATGGTCTTGCTCAGATACCTTTGCACATGCACTTGCAAAAGAGCTAGTATGGCAAATAGTCAAAGAATGCAATAACCTGCTAGGAATCAAGTAGATTAAATCAATCTTGTGAAGAATTTGCATAGATAAATATGTAAGAAACAAGCAGCTAGAGCTAAAGATCAAACAGGATTCAATGCAGATCAATATTTCTGAATATATGTGGACTTCTGAAAATACAAAACACAACACAACTCTGGAATCCAACAGAAAACCAGCTACACTTTTATTAATTCTACAAATATCAAAATGTTCTTTTTCACCAAAGCCTTCTCCTTTTCTTCCTCTCCTCTCCTCTCCTCTCCTCTCCTCTCCTCTCCTCTCCTCTCCTCTCCTCTCCTCTCCTCTCCTCTCCTCTCCTCTCCTCTCCTCTCCTCTCCTCTCCTCTCCTCTCCTCTCCTCTCCTCTCCTCCTCTCCTCTCCTCTCCTCTCCTCTCCTCTCCTCTCCTCTCCTCTCCTCTCCTCTCCTCTCCTCTCCTCTCCTCTCCTCTCCTCTCTCCTCTCCTCTCCTCTCCTCTCCTCTCCTCTCCTCTCCTCTCCTCCCTTCCCCTCCCCTCTCCAAACCTCCCCTCCCCTCCCCTCCCCTCTCCAAACCTCTCCTCTCCAAACCTCTCCTCTCCTCACCTCTCCTCTCCAAACCTCTCCTCTCCTCTCCAAACCTCTCCTCTCCAAACCTCTCCAAACCTCTCCTCTCCTCTCCAAACCTCTCCTCTCCTCTCCAAACCTCTCCTCTCCAAACCTCTCCTCCTAATTAAACTAAATTGTCATTTACTATAGGACTGAATGGAAATGATCAGACACTAGAAAGACTTCTGTACATATTGGATTGGATTCTACTGGAGTAGCTCGAAGCAAATGTTTATATATCCTTCCACTGAGTACATTTTCTTAGGGTGAATGAAAATAATAATTTCTTGGAGCAGAGGATGAAGAGAAACAGCCTTCCACAGAAACCATAACTGAGAACAATTTGATAACAGTGCAGAGTAGGGAGTACTACGGTATTTAAGTTTCACTAAAGACTTCTCTTCAAAAATTGCTTGCACCTTATATGCTTAAAACTGCTTATCCACTGGCTGCCTTCAACTGAGCATTTGGAAATGCTGGTTTCAACAGAAGTATTTTGATGCTGAAATCTGCATATTGAGAACCCAAGTTAGAGTTATTTTAGGCAGAAACCAAAACAATATCATCTCTAGTACCTCAAGGTGTAATATAAGAGCTGGTTATTTCTCTCTCCCTCCTCAATCACATATCAAATTATCAGTATCACCCAATCACATTTCAAAACTCCTTAACAACTTTCACAATAGGTTCAATACTGGGCCAAGACTGAAAATTTACTAGATAAAGGAAGCTCAAGAGAAGAAAGAATGCTATCTTCAGTACCAATAATTTCATCATCTCCATACAGAAAATAGACAGTTATCATGTGTTGAGCAATGAGGAGTAAAAAGTATGCTCTGTAAAGTTTCAAGGCTTGAATCATAGAATCATAGAATCATAGAATCAGTCAGGGTTGGAAGGGACCACAAGGATCATCTAGTTCCAACCCCCTGCCATGGGCAGGGACACCCTACACTAGATCACGCTGGCCAGAGCCTCGTCCAGCCTGGTCTTAAACACCTCCAGGGACTGGGCCTCAACCACCTCCCTGGACAACCCATTCCAGGGCTTCACCACTCTCATGGTAAAGAACTTCTTCCTCACATCCAGCCTGAATCTCCCCATTTCCAGCTTCATTCCATTCCCCCTAGTCCTATCACTACCTGAGATCCTGAGAAGTCCCTCCCCAGCCTTCCTGTAGGCCCCCTTCAGATACTGGAAAGCCACAATGAGGTCACCTCGGAGCCTTCTCTTCTCCAGACTGAACAGCCCCAACTCCTTCAGTCTGTCCTCATAGGAGAGGTGCTCCAGCCCTCTGATCATCCTCGTGGCCCTTCTCTGGACACGCTCCAGCACGTCCACATCTCTCCTGTAATATGGGCTCCAGAACTGGACGCAGTACTCCAGGTGGGGTCTCACCAGAGCTGAGTAGAGGGGGAGAAGCACCTCCCTTGACCTGCTGGTCACACTTCTCCTGATGCAGCCCAGGATCTGATTGGCTTTCTGGGCTGCAAGCGCACATTGAGAGCTCATGTCGAGCTTCTCGTCCACCAGCACCCCCAAGTCTCTCTCCTCGGGGCTGCTCTCCAGCCAGTCACTGCCCAGCCTGTATTTGTGCCTGGGATTGCCTCGACCCAGATGCAGGACCCTGCACTTGGTCTTGTTGAAGCTCATGAGGTTGGCTTGTGCCCACCTCTCCAGCCTGTCCAGGTCCCTCTGGATGGCATCCCTTCCCTCCAGCGTGTCCACTGCACCACACAGCTTGGTGTCATCAGCAAACTTGCTGAGGGTGCACTCGATGCCACTGTCCATGTCACCCACAAAGATGTTGAACAAGACAGGTCCCAGGACTGATCCCTGAGGGACTCCGCTTGTCACTGGCCTCCACTGGGACATGGACCCGTTGACAGCCACTCTTTGGGTGCGGCCATCAAGCCAATTCTTTATCCATCTAGTGGTCCATCCATCAAACCCATGTGTCGCCAGCTTGGAGACCAGGAGGTGGTGTGGGACAGTGTCGAAGGCTTTGCTCAAATCCAGGTAAACGACATCAGTTGCTCGCCCCTCATCTATTAATGCTGTCACCTGATCATAGAAGGCCACCAGGTTTGTCAGGCAGGATTTGCCCTTGGCAAAGCCATGCTGACTATTCCCAATCACCTCTTCACTATTCTTCTGAGTCATTAGTGCCTCCAGGAGGATCTGCTCCATGATCTTTCCGGGCACAGAGGTGAGACTGACTGGCCTGTAGTTCCCCGGTTCCTCCTTCTTGCCCTTTTTGAAAATGGGAGTAATGTTTCCCCTTTTCCAGTCTGTGGGGACTTCCCCAGTCTGCCATGACTTCTGGAATATAATAGAGAGGGGCTTGGCAACCTCATCTGCCAGTTCTCTCAGCACCCGTGGGTGTATCCCGTCGGGTCCCATGGACTTGAACACTTTCAGGTTCTTCAGGTGATCACGAACCTGAGCTTCACTTATGATGGGCAGTTCTTCCTCCCCGTCCCTGGCATCGTCTGCCATGACACCAGGAGTGTGGCTGGAGGCCCTTGCAGTGAAGACTGAGGTAAAGAAGTGATTGAGTACCTCAGCCTTTTCCACATCACTTGTGACCAATTCACCACTTTCCTTTCTGAGGGGGCCCACACCTTCCCTAGTCTTCTTCTTGCCATTAATATACCTATAGAAATTCTTAGTGTTCCCTTTAACCCCCCTGGCTAGATTCAGTTCAAACTCTGCTTTGGCTTTCCTAACCAGGCCTCTTGCTGCTCGGGCAGCTTCCTTATATACCCCCTGTTCTATCTGTCCTTCCTTCCACTTCCTGTAGAGTTTCTTTTTACGTGATAGTGTGTCCAGCAGCTCCTTGTTCATCCAGGCAGGCCTCCTAGCATTCCTTCCTGCTTTTCTCCTTATAGGTATACATAGCTCCTGGACACAGAGGAGGTGGTCCTTGAATACTGACCAGCTGTCCTGGGTCCCTCTTCCCTCCAGGGCTTCATCCCACGACACTTTGGCTAGCAGATCCCTGCAGCGATCGAAGTCTGCACGCCTAAAGTCTAGGGTCGTAAGCTTAGAATATGTCCTCCTGATTGCCCTGAGGAGATTAAATTCAACTGCTTCATGGTCACTGCAGCCAAGGCCGTCTCTGAGCCTCACATTTGTTACCAGCCCTTCCCTGTTGGTGAGAACAAGGTCCAGCGTAGCACCTTTTCTTGTTGGTTCCTCTACCATTTGGAGGAGGAAGTTGTCTTCTATGCAGTCCAGGAACATCCTGGATTGCTGATGCTTTGCTGTGTTGTCCCTCCAACAGATGTCAGGGTGGTTGAAATCCCCCATGAGGACCAGGGCTTGTGACCTGGAAGCCGCTTCTATTTGCCTGTGCAGAGCCTCATCTGCTTGGTTCTGCTGGTCAGGTGGCCTGTAGGAGACCCCCACAGTAATATCTCCTTCCCCTGTCTTGCCTTTAATTCTAACCCATAAACTTTCAACCGACTCATCAAGCCTCCCCAGGTGGAGTTCTGCTGAATAACTGTAGAGGTTTTACCATTCTTTCCTAAACCTAAAAAAATTTTTATACTCTTCCCTTTCAGGCACATTACAGTGTCCTTTCTCAGTTGTTAACATCAATCTACCCCTGACACAAATAAACCAGAAAGGTTTATTCAGTCAATACCTTGACCAGAGCTTGCTGTCTTCCTCCACTGAAAACTTTCTAGCACTCTGTAATTTCTCACTGTGAGGGAGCCTAACACAGTGCCCTACTTTGGCTGATCAGAGGAAGGACACATTAGCAGTTGGGATGATTTGGATTGGTCAAAGACCAATGTTGGCAGCTGAATGGAAGAAACTTCCAGACTGCAGCGAAGATTTGAGAAATGAGAAAATATCACAGAAATCAGTTTAACTAAATACATTTTATTTTACCTAAGACTGTAGAACACCTGGTACAAATGCCTCACTTTCTGTTATCTCTGTAATAACTCTGAATCCTTCTCGTACAGATTCTCTTCAGAAAGGAAATGTAAAAGACCTATGTGTTCAGTGACTCCCAAACTTGGCTTTTTCATTTGGCTGTTACTGAGGGCATGCATAGTGCCCAGAGAAATGCCAACATCCATCATAGTGAATAAATTAATCTCTTCTCTGGCCAAAAGTGTCTCACAAGCTGCCTTTTTTTCCCTTCTTCCCCCCCCCCGACTTCACTCTTAAAACAGTGCAGTATTAGAGGAGACCCTGCAGTGTAATGCAGACACCATCCAGATCCTTGGGGAGTGAATAAAACAGGAGAGGTTTGGGACTGTGGGTGCCATGGGACATGACCACAAAACAGAACCAGAGATTTATTCTTATTTTAACTAAATCTCATTTTCTCACGGGGAATAATTCAGTCTGAATTGTCTTTTCTGCCCTCATTTATTGTTCCAGTACAAAGCTACAGAAGGAATTGCATTCATTTGGTTTAACATACAAGAAGCAAAAGTCAAAGTGCTATCAGCCTAGTTTCATTCCATGTGTTTAAGATAACTTTTTGCATTGTCAAAAAAGTAGAAAGCCTTGATTTGTGGAGAGCTCATGATGCTAAAATGGCATAGCAACAATACTTTTGTCTGGAGATAATACAATACAATACAATACAATACAATACAATACAATACAATACAATACAATACACCAGGCTGGAAGAGACCTTCAAGATCATCATGTCCAACCCATCAACCAATCCAATCCACCTAAACAACTAAACCATGCAACCAAGCACCCCATCAAGCCTCTTCCTGAACACCTCCAGTGAAGGTGACTCTACCACCTCCACGGGCAGCTGATTCCAATGGGCAATCACTCTCTCTGTATGGAACTTCTTCCTAACATCCAGCCTAAACCTGCCCTGGTGCAGCTTGAGACTGTGTCCTCTTGTTCTGGTACTGGCTGCCTGGGAGAAGAGACCAACCTCTGCCTGGCTACAACCTCCCTTCAGGTAGTTGTAGAGAGCAATAAGGTCACCCCTCAGTCTCCTCTTCTCCAGGCTAAGCAACCCCAGCTCCCTCAGCCTTCCCTTGTAGGGCTTGTGTTCCAAACCCCTCACCAACTTTGTTGCCCTTCTCTGGACACGTTTCAGCAAGTCAACATCCTAAACTGAGGGGCCCAGAACTGGACACAGGACTCAAGGTGCGGCCTAACCAGTGCAGTGTACAGGGGCAGAATGACCTCCCTGCTCCTGCTGGCCACACTGTTCCTGATGCAGGCCAGGATGCCATTGGCCTTCTTGGCTGCCTGGGCACACTGCAGGCTCATGTTCAGCCTACAATCAACCAGTACCCCCAGGTCCCTCTCTGCCTGGCCACTCTCCAGCCACTCTGACCCCAGCCTGCAGCACTGCATGGGGTTGTTGTGGCCAATGTGCAGAACCCGGCACTTGGATGTGTTAAATCTCATGCCATCGGACTCCGCCCATCTGTCCAGCCTGTCGAGGTCCCTCTGCAAAGCCTCTCTTCCCTCCAGCAGATCAACACCTGCCCCCAGCTTGGTGTCGTCCGCAAATTTACTGATGATGGACTCGATGCCCTCATCAAGATCATCAATAAAGATGTTGAAGAGCATGGGGCCCAGCACTGATCCTTGGGGCACACCACTAGTGACAGGCTGCCAGCTGGAAGTGGCACCATTCACCAACACTCTCTGGGCTCGGCCCTCCAGCCTGTTCCTAACCCAACGCAGTGTGATCCTGTCCAAGCCATGGGTTGATAGCTTGGCCAGGAGTTTGCTGTGGGGGATGGTGTCAAAGGCCTTGCTGAGGTCCAGGCAGACCACATCCACAGGCCTCCCCACATCCACCAGGCGGGTCACCTGATCATAGAAGGAGATCAGGTTGGTCAGGCAGAAATGACTGACATGAAAAGATACATCAACCAAATCAAGACCATGACTTGAAAAGGAAAATCATAACTTAACAACCCTGAATCCACCACAGCTCTCCATGACTCATTTGAAGTGTGTGGAAGGACAAACTGGTTTTGACCAAACTGTTTCACTCTGCCAAATAATTATGTCTCATAAAAACTCTGAGCTATTCAACCCACAAAACCCCCTGTCCATTATATTGTCTTTTCATTCAGATTTGGAACTGAAATAAACATCAGTTTGTCAGGATTTCTTCAAGATGGAATTTCTGAAGGAAGCTGCTCAACGCTTTCTGTCAGCTGTCATGAAAGATAAATGCTTTGAGCAGAAGTATGCCAGGGCTTCCTCCATGCATAAGAAACACGAAAACAATCATGGGTGCCATAGCTGCTCTCAGCTTGAGGATTGTCCTCCTACCAGACACTGTCACAAAGCACCTACGTGACTTCTGCTGGACAGCTCCAGATGGCAACCAAGAAAAGAGGCAAAGGTGGTATTGGTGCTATGCTCACTGCATATCCACATACAGCCTTCTCCCAGAGAAAGCCACTTCCACTATTGCTAACTATGACAACACTGACAAGATCCCAAAATGGATGTTCAGCTTCCATAGTGTTAGCCTGAATTCTGCCAACAGGCTTTTAAAAGTCCAAATTATTCCTACACATGCAGATCACAGAGTTTGTAATTTGCTCATTTATTTTAGAGTAAGCAATACGCTTTTTCAGTTATTTACTAGCAGTTGTTAACTCAGTGAACGACAATTATTCACAAACAGAATGTATACACATCAGACTGTATTTTTCAAGATCACCTTCATCTCACTTTGTACATGAGCTATACACTAACAGTTTTGCAGAAGCCTGCAATTGGAAACCAATCAGCAAAAGGATACCAATATCATTGGAACTTTCAGCATGGTTCAGCTCCACACATGGAATGAAAAAAAAAAAAAAGTCTTATTTGAACAGTCCACGTCTATGTGCTCCTTCAAGGTACCTCAGGCAGGACCTTACTAGCACATTTCTCAGTGGTGTCTCAAGTTGAAGCTGAGGTTGCACTTGCAAAACAGGAGCAAGGAGCAAAGCATGGGACCACTCTAATATTCTGGATAACACAGAAATACTCAGGATAACACAACTATTCTGCTTAATGTCTCCTCACTATGTTTACACCCCAGACATCTCTCACAAAGGGCAGGGCCTCAGCACAGCTGCTGGATTTTCCTTATGTCAAGAGTCCTTCTTTTGGCAGTCTTCTGGAAAAGCAACTTTGCTTTGGACATTTCCAGAATAATGTCATCTCTTCTTGGCATCTATTCCTGCAGATGGCCACCACCCAAGTGCAAAGACTCTGCTGTTTCTATGTGATTAACAAGAAATCCTGGTATCAGCCTGGATATTGTGATCATCACTAATCACATCATGTGAATCCAGGCCATTGCAGCATCCAGTCTGGAAACTGACTTGCTATTAGTGACTGACCCAACTTCAGAAATAACTTTTGGTCTCTAGTAGAAGTTCCAGGACTATTTTTTCTAAGGATTATTTCCTTTACACACCCACCTGCATACTGAGAAACTAACTTCCCTTCCTATCAAAACCTGGGCTGGGCTCATAGCCTTCCAAATAAATAATTTCCAGGATCCCATTAATCATTTATTTTTCATCTTGGCTATAAATACTATCCCTCCCTGGTAATTTGAATCTGGATGACATGGAAATTTTGAATAGATTTTATTTCATTTTTGCTCAGCAAGTGTTCTGCCCATGGCTGGTAAGATGAGTGAGTTTTTCCAAAGTAAAAGTTGTTGCATACTCTTTTACTTATTTCAAATGTGCACATACGCTGATTAAAACCATCCACTTTCCCAGACAGAAAGCAACTGAGTGTTTATCTTTCAATCACAGATGTCCAGTACACTGTAGTAGGACAGTCTACTAACATAACAAGTGACACTAATGACATTTCACTATTTTTTCTAGATCTTCATGTTGAGGTGACCTAAATTGCTCCAAGCCAAAGATTTCACATGAAAAATGCAAGATATACTTCACATAACCCTGTGAAAACGTGACCCCATCCTACCAAAGAACAATATCCCATGCTTCAGCCTTACCAAGTTTTGCCAGCTTTGCAGCAGATGTTGCCAGATCCAAGAAAGGTGAGATATTTGGCATACCTTTCTTTTCAGTGAAGCTTTTACTATTCATCATTTCAAGAGTTTATTTTCTCTCTTACCTGTCATACTTGATGCTGATGATATCAAGACTAGCATCCCATGCTCTATGGTGAGGGACCCTCTTGAGTAAGAGAAGTTCAGCCCTACATCTAGGAAGTTATAGGGCTGGTGAGAGCTGTTTTGATTTCTGATGTTTTAATATGTAGCCTGTCATTTCTCATGTAGACTGTTCAGGAACACAGGGAGGCAGGGACAAGGGGCTGTAGGATGCATTTTTTTCCCAGCTGAAACATAGATATTCTCCCTCTCTTTGGGAATTGCCTCGTTCAGCTTTAGCCGGTATCTGGATGCATATCCAGCAAGAAATCACTAGAATGGTTTATACAACTATCCCTACCCTCCAGGCAATGCAACAAATGACAGATTAAATCCTTGCCTTAGGAGAGAGAGCCACGATGGACTATTAACTATTAAACTATTAAAATAGTTTTTTACACATTTCCTGTTTCCTTTCTCCCAAGCTGACATGAAGGCTCTGGAATAAACATGTGACATTATCCTATACAAGAAATACACTCACAATTCTATTATATTCCAAGGCTTCATTATATTTGGTTCCCATGATACCACTTTCCCTTCCTATCAAGGAGCCCAGACACACTATTTCTCATCTTCAGGAAACAAAAAATGATTTGGTAGAACACTAATTCCTTTGCTTTCTCTCTTCACAGCTCCTTCTCTGACACTGATACATTTTCACCATTATTTCTCCCAGTCACTTCTCAGTACACGTTATCCTGTGTTAAGCAGTTACACATGAATCTCTAGAAATTGTTTACAATTCCTGCAACAACTTATTAAAATTATATAAGCATCTGTGAGTGATTGTAATGTCCTTTGGTCCCATCTTTTGTCATTTCTGAAATGTATTAATGCACTGATACTAGTATGTACCAGTACAGCATATGCTTTATGAGCAGATCGTGGTACTTGCTAGACATACCTTGCTATGGCTTTGTATTTCCCATAAGATGCAGAGTTTTCCAGTTCAACTATGAATACTACAAAGCTATTTCTTTCTTAGAAGGCAAGCAACCAGTCCTTCTTATTGGGTACTTCACATTACACTAATACTACTCTAATCTTTTGTCCTGAAAGGACAAAGCCTCAGATATGCCCTGAATCGGACAATAGAGCAGGAGACAGGAGGTCTGATTTTTCAATGAGATTGCCCACATTGCCCAGGCTTGTCTGATCATGCCCTGGGGTCCAAGTGGGCCAGGTGTGTGTGCCTTTGGCCATGTTTAGAGAAAACTGATTCTACAGGTTAAAGTATCAGGTTTCTATCTCTTATCTTTGTTGTCTCTGGCCATCGTTGTCTCTGGCCATCATTGTCTCAGAAAACCTATAAATACTAGCCCAAAGAGTTGAGTTCTTTGACTTGCCTTGTCCAATATCTGGGAGAGACGCCATCAGCCTTATTCTGCAAGCCTGAAAAGCCAAGCCTCGCTTGCTTTGCAATAACATGCTGAAAAATAAAAGCCCAGAAACAGACAGACATGTCTTGCTGGGCTGAAGGACAGACCCTGGAGAAGCAAGACCCTGGGACAGTTTTGTCTTATTGGAAGAAGCAGTAAGAACCACTGAGAAAATTGCAGCTGAAGAACCTCTCCATAACAGGTAAAGCTACAAAGCTGACAAGTCCCGCAAGCCTCAGCAGCAACCACTTTTCTACAAAGCTTTCAGCTACAAAGTCCGTGGTGATAAAAGTTTTCCCCATGTCTGCTACAGCAACCACCTGCAAAAGCCAACAGAAAGTGAAACTGTACTCTTTCAGCTTTCACATGTTTAGCATCATTTTGGTTTTGTTTAAATCCCTGCGTGTGCCACATGGTACCATAATCTGTGGATTATAAATGTAGCAACTGAATATACTGGACTAGAGAGCAACTTGCAGTGAGTAACCTAGTAAATATGATTTTTATAAGCATCTGTTAAAAGGTCTGTTGCCCTAGAGAATTCTAGAGCCCCCCACCTTGTGGGCAAAGCTGGCATGTTGCCATTGTTTGGGTTTTTTTTTCTTTACAGTTTAAATTACTGTTTGTTGTTTCTGTTTTTTTTGTTAATATTGTTTAAATTGTTACATGTTCCTGATGGTGAGATATCTGTTCCACAAACAAATATTTTGAACCAGTAAATAGGTTTTATTAATATTTCTGCAGGATTTTAAAATAATAAAGTTATCAATATTTTTATTAATAATTTTACATATTAAATATTAATAACCATAACACCTTTACACTGTCTAAAATTGCAAACCTGATTCTAATACCTGAGAGTTTGTCTGATTGGTCTCATTCAGAGGCTACAGTTAACTAATCTCTTTGCATTTAGTACCTGCAATCCTTTACTGCCTAGCAGACTTGACTTCACCCTCAAGATGAGTAGAAGTGTGAGTTTTCTCCACCAGGAAAAATTCCTCATGCTTTGGGCCAAATCCACTCCCCTTTGTGCCTGCAATTATCTCTGAATTCTTACAATATTAACACTACAAACTAAACTATCCCTCTAGGACACTTCTGAAAGAAAAATATTCAGCTCGTCTTTTTAGCTCCACCACAGTCATAGAGGCACATTCTGTTTGCAATAGAATCATAGGATCATAGAGTTGTTTAGACTGGAAAAGATCTCTAAGATCATTAAGTCCAACCATCAATCTAACACCACCATGGACATGTCATGAAGTGCCTTGTTTGCATGTTTTTTGATCACTTCCACAGATGGTGACTCCACATGACCTCCCTGGGCAGCCTATTCCAATGCCTGACCAAATAGGCGCCAATAGATAACGTCTCTATACCAACAGGTAAAACCAGATCCCAATGGATTGCTTCCTCATAGCTTTCCCATTTCAAGACTCAGTTCTGGGCTGCATCTGCTCCTTGCTAGTCCATTCTCCCTGCTTCACTCCATCATGTGGGAGGCTGGCAGGAGGAGCAGCTGATCAGGTGGCCACAAGGCTACTGCTGCCATTACTACAGAAGGTGCAAGCCTGTCAGGCCCCAGAGAGGCTGACACAACCAGGGGCAATGACAGCACCTGAAAACGAAAAGTCTTCTCATTCTGTCCCAAGGTTCCTATAACTTTTCCTGAGGTGATCCAGATGCTGCCATAGCTATTGTGTAGCTCCCCATGAGCCAGTTAACATCTCAACATGGTGCTTCAATGCTAAAGTCCCATCCCATGCTAAGATTGCACGAGCAGACTGTTGCACAAGCACAAGCTCTGTAACTCACACACTGCTATGATGTTTCAGCTTCAGCCATAGTCAGAGGTCACAAGCCATTATATACAACCACCTTCCCTAGGGACCTGTCTCTTTCCTAGAATCCTTGTCAGAGCATCTTTTCAGTTAGATCACATCAGTTCAGTGTGGCCTGTCTGAACAGAAAGGCACAATTTCACATGGACTAGAGAAAGATGAAGTGATGCTTAGGGGTAGATAGTTCTGCTCATGACATCTTGGCATGGTGCCAGGCTCCAGCATCATATCACAGCTCTCTGGTCAGGGCTGTGTAGACAGACTGGCCAGTTCATCAGAGAGTACTTGGCTACTGTCACTGTTTGGAAAGAGAAAACAAAGTTTATGACTGGTAGCCACCATCTTTCAAAGACTCACTAATCCAGTTGTTAACACTCGTGCTAAGATGCTGGCAGCACTGCCATGTGTTACACCAGGGCTACTGCTTGCTGCATCATTTGCCAATGTTGTTCATGTTGCTTCTCCTTCTGACATACCAGCTGTTGCTATCAGGCAGACATTTAGTGCTGGTCTGTCAGTTGTATGCTTGCATGGATATTATATATTGGCCTGACTGATGCTGACTTCCATTCACAAAGCAGTTCAAAAGCCAAAGTTTGTGGGACGTTTCATCACTAAAACTCTACTGTCCACATTATTCAAATTAGTTGTATAATGACTTCTCTCCCAGAGCACAGAGATGGAGTATAAATCTGCTCAAAGCATCATCCAAACCCTGTGAATTGCTATCTGGCCACTGAGCAACCTGATTAATTCTGAAATTGATCCCACTTTGAAGCTGACCTGCTTTGATCAAGTTAGACCAGATGACTTCCAGAAGCTAAGCAGCAGTCAACACTATTCTGTGGTCTAGACAAACAGAGGTTAAGTTGCAAACTCCACTTCTATTTGTGCTTCCTAGCAAGCACACCCATTCTAGAGTGATCAACAGTCCAAATAAAAACACCAGGTTGGTAAAGATGGCATCTTTCTAACCCTACAGGTTACAATGCAACTTCTAGAGGATACTTCTACCTCCATTTGGAAAAGGAGATACAAGCTCATCTGCCTGTGCTCCAAGAACTATGCCCAAACAAAGAAACCCTCAACTCTTAGCAGTTATGCAGAACTGCTTTTCCTGTTGTCAGGACACAATACAAACAGCATGAACCTACTGACATAACTTTTGATTCCTACTCTCTTTAGACATTAGAAAAAAAAATATTAAAATTCTCCTCTTCTTCTTCAATCTTCCCATATGTAAAGCAGGAATAATTATGCTAGCAAAATGCAACTTTTTGCTATCTATCAATACACAAGACTTTGAATTCTCTATTTGCTGCTGAGTAGATCTAAATGAGCACGAAGGTTCCCCACAATTTTCATTCAAAAGTCTTCTTCAGAACAGATGATATTTCAATGTCAAGCTTTAAAATGTTTGTTTTAACAGGAATTTTCATTTCAAATAGTCATCCAGCTATGGAAGACTTTTTTTTTTTTTCCCCATTAAAATAATGCCAAACATGTAACTTGCTGGTTTTCCTCAAATTTGGGTGTGAAAATCAGAAACTGGCTGAAATAGAATTTTATCCTGTCAATTTAGTCAAAAGTTATAAGAATCAAAATTTGATAAGACATGTTCTCACTTCATAAAAAGCCCAAATGACTTCAGTGGTATTTTCAGTTGAATAAAGAACATAAACTGAAGCCCAGTATTGCTTGTGTGTGGATTTTTCACCATATAATTTTGTTTGGTTTTAAACAGTTGTTATACATGTAAGGCATATGATTGATTAATACTAACTTCCCAGCATCAAATGGTTATAATAAGCTTGTTCTTATAACCTTGTTTGCTAGATGAAAAGTAAAGTGAAAAAAAAAAAATAATAATCTTGTGACAGGAAAAGGGGAAAGGCACAAATAGCATGGGATATAAAAGTCCACTAACATATTAAAGATGTACTAAAGAATGCGATAGAACATATCTGCAGTCACTTGAAGATGCTTTGAGTGGGGATAATTTCCCTGAATTATTATGTGATAACATTCTTGATCACAGTACAAAACACTCAAAGTTAGGATTCAGAAATTTTTTTTTTTTCTTCCAGCATAGACAAAACATTCCCAGGCCTTTTAGCAGCTAGGTTTTCAAAGGAGCACAAGCAACCAGTTCAACTGGGACAGGAGAACCAACCTAGAACCAGAAAAACGATGTAGGCAATTAATTGGCAATTGACCTAAATTTCAGGTACCAATTCATGGTCAAGTGACAGCTTATTCTGTAGGTTTATACCACTCTGTTACCAATATTTCTATATGTCTAATTATTTGTTGCCAATTGTGAAACTCATGACAATGACTCATAAGACATCTTGCTCACAACTGACACTAGGACACATACTGAGATGCATTATTTCTTCATGTACAATGAAACAAATGAAGCTCTAATGGCCATTTCTGAAACAGCAATATCAACAAAAGGAGTGAAGGTGGCAGAAGACTGAAAAGATATTCTCCTAATTTAGAAAAAGCTGAAGTCTGCTTCACTATCTGTGAAATAATTTCCAGCATCATGCAGTAATGCTTAAAGTTTCTACAGTTTTCTTGTGCTGTGATTTCCCTTTCTTAGCATGAAGGCTTTTTTTATGTCAACAGATGTGCACAAAAATAAGCTGGAAAAAAAAATAAATTCAAGCTGGTTACCTTCAGTCCACTGGTTTGCTCTGAAAACCTACACTTTTGACTACACAAAACTGCTGACTCCCAGCATCTGGTGATCTGATTCATGTTAATCCACCCATTTCTGAACAACTTAAAAATTGCAGAGTTGGTATGACAGGCATTAGCAACAAAGTTTTGCAAGCCAGGAACACTCAGGGGAGGATTCCTGCTCTAGAGGAGCAGTTCCATCACTGATGAAAAGTCACAAAGTTAGATATTGCCTCCATTGAAATAAGTGTATTAGTGGGGCTATCACATGGGGAAAATGTGACACAGGATCTCCCTTAAGAGATCTACATCTCAAGAAGAATAAGCAGCTGCTAGTTTGGCCTTTGGTCTGAATTTTATTGCCAAGCATATGAAAAGAAATGTTCCAATATTTTATTCCTTTTCTCCCACAGCTGCTGACTCACCTTAACTTACTTCTACCACCACCCCTTTTTTCAATAGATATCCTGTAAAGCTCTACACCGATAACAGCCTAATCTATAAAGTGATAGAATCACCCCCTGGTCAACCAAGTATCTTAAGATGAGGGTACCTGAAAGAATCAGTCCAGATTTAGTATATTACACTTTCACAGGAGGAACTAGGCAGTGCATGACAACAGCTGCACTAATGAAATCTTTAGCTACAACAGATGTAGGCTGTGAAATGTAAAGGAAGGACACACTTGCATATTTTTTCTTTTATTTTCTTTATCTCTACCCTGCTTTTTATTGTTTAAATGACATTTCTGAATCATCAAGAGATTTTTGCGGTTGTCTAATGGCTGGAGCCTATTCCTACCACCCTTGAGTTTCACTGCAGGCATCTGGCATGAGCAACAGAGCTCTGGAAGAAGTCTTCTGAATTTGAGACCACCAAAGAGAAACCAGCTGTAAAAGAGACACAACTACAGCTTGAGGAGAGTGAAAAGGAAATATTATTAGTGGTCATTTGTGAATTCCTTTTCTTTTGTCTGACTGCAAACCAATATCAAACCTAGTTAAATGATGAAGATTTCAAAGTTCAGCTTCAGCAAAGCCAGTTTTTCCTTGGTTCCATTTACAACCAACCAGAATATTGAGAAAAGAACAACTTACAAATGACTAATACAATGTTTATGTGTGAACAGTGTTCCTGCAGTTACCAAGGACAAATTCATTAAGCCTTTGCAAAAATTGCACTAAGACAAGCCTGAATTGCCAATAATGCCAAAGGTGTGTGGGCTGCTTGTCCAAGAGTTCTTGCAACATTTGCCATATCCTTCACCCCCAAGGCTATAGCTTTACTGTTGAGTCTGTGGGACCTGAATGTGGCCTTCCTCATGCCTCTGCAGCTCATCTGCATTGACACTAACGTGATTCAGAACACGAACTGGACCATGGGGCCTCTTTTGCCAAAGCCATTCACCACGTGCACTAATTCACAGTTCTGTGATATTCAACTGGTTTCTGAAGGAAATGAAGCTGATGTGAGTGTGCTGTGTGTGGTGAGGTGTTCTCCCTCTCAGTCATGAACTTATAAAACAGCCAGCAGATTTCAGTTGAACTAGACACAGGAGCACAGATAAGTTTCAAGAAATAAAGATAGGCTTCACTGAAGTAACTTCCTTGGTGACCACAGAGAAAGGCTTAGACTGGAGGTGGCAAGAAGAGTACATGAGATTTAGACAATACCATTTCAATCTCAATACAGAAACAGTAACCATCCAAAGGAACAATAACACATTTCAAACACAGAACCCTGACAGAAGAAAGTGCAAATTCAAATAAGATGGTTAAAAAATATTTATGAAGCATTTATAAGAGATGGTCAGAATAATTTTGACAGAGCTTTTCTTCATAAAAGAACACAGTCTTGTTAAAATGTTCCACTGAAAGAAAATCTGACAGTAATGTTCTTAACACGTAGGAAGGCTTTCTAGTCACTTTCAGAAAAAAAAACCAAAAACAACCAAAACCAAACAACAACCAAACAACAGAGAATTTGATCAGAAACTTCAGTGTTTCAATTTGAAACAGAAGTTGTTGGTTCTTGTGAAATCATATGAAAGAGCCACTGGTTTGGGTGGACTTCTCTTCATTCTAAGGCAGAATAAAGAGAAATTTCGGACACCTGGAAGTTGTCATGAGATGGAAATGCCATTGCTGGGACAAGACAGAAATCATTCTTTAGAATATGGCCACTACACTACCCCATAAGAAGGAATCCTGTGGAAGCAGACTGGTTCCCAGCCAGTGTCACAGAGCATTGCCAACTGGGAAAGCAGCGCTTCACACCCAGTGGATTATCCTGGTTGTGTAAGTATTCAGCCTGCTTTCTAGCCTGTTTGAGCTCACTTTCTGTTGCACCAGTGTGTCATTAAAGATTATTTAACTCCTTTGTTTTTTTTACAGATTTTCCAACATCATCAGCAATGCATTCAAAATGCCCATGAAGTTTCTATTGAAAACATTACTTCAGAAGTGATTAGAATAGATACTTTTGAAAAATCAAAATTTACCAACTTGTTTCAAAACATTTCATTTGAAGTGTTTTTTTTTCCTAACAAAACATTCCTTTTTTAGAAAAAAAAAAAAAAAAAAAAAAAACAAATTGCATTTACAGAGGCTGCTCCAGTGCTCCACATGAATGCTAATGTAGAATTATTGGTTAAACTACCATTTTCTCTACAATGCTTTAGTCTAGCAGCAGCTGTTGGGCCCAGGAATGGTTACAGGAGTGATTTTCAAAGCCCAGTAATATGCAGTAAGTCTAAACAATGATTTTCATGGGCTGTTCTCACCCCTGGAAGCTTTCTTATATACTAAATGCAGCATTACAAACTCATCTCATATGAGAAATAGCACAATATAATAGAGAGAAGAGGGTCGTGGATAAGTTATTGATCTACAGGAAACCTAAGGGATCCTAAGATTAAGAAAATAAAGTTCAACATCTTAAAAAAGGACAGTACTTTCAAATTTATTAAAAAAAAAAAGTTGTTATATGAAAACCACACTGGTAGCAAGTAGCACGCTGATGCAAGAACTCTGCCTAGCTTCTGCTGTGCAATTAAATATTATGCTGAAAAGCAAACTTCTGCCTTGCAAAAGACAGATAATTGATAATTCAGGCTATGCTTCAGCATCCACATTCCAGAGCCTTTGGCTTCTCCAGTGAGAATGTGAATGAGGAACAGCAACTGCAGAGGCAACTATAACAGTAGTTGTACTGATGGATGATGACTGGCCATGAGGAAGCACACCGAGTCCTCCACCTCTCTAAATACTGGTCTTTGGTCAAATGGAAGAATGCATGATCCTTCTGGGGTCTGGCTATCAATATGATCCAAATATTTTAAAGTACTTTTTCAAACAAAGTTTTAAAAACCTTCCATATGCAAAACTTATATGGGACAGAGCTGGATCTCAACTCCAGTTCTCTAATCCATAGTATTCTGGCTAGCAAAACTTCTAATCCTGTACCAAAATGTAGTGTTCAGAAGGTATCAAGCATTTAAGTTTTATATGGTCTTACAGTTTACTTAAGATTCATATAAACATCACTTCTTAAAACATCTACATATTTGGCACTCCTAATAAAGTGTATCCTCACTGTGTTCTTTTTTATTGGGTAGCTATAAACTTGTAGAGAGAGCCCATGACAACAATAGAGGTAGCATGGCCCAAGCCAAAGGAAATTCATATATGAGAAAACAATGTGAAGTTGGCAGAAACAACTTGAAAAAAAACAAAGTTTGTTGGATACCCACAAAGAAAAGGCAACTCTATGTGTGTGGTATATATTTGTGCTAAATCTCACATCTTTGCTGTGATATATATTTTTTACAAGGTTCTAAGCTTTTTTATGAGGTGCATAAAATACACAAGAGTAAAGTCTCTAGTCTCCAGCAGTTAAAGGGCAGTAGTGGATGTCTCTGCTATGCATTTGCTTCTAATAGAATTCCCATTCACTTTCCTTGAGCAAATCAAAATACTGTTGGAAAAAGTTCTTTAGAGACCAATGACCCAAATTATCTTTTCCCAAAGGAAAGAAAGAGACATTAAATGTTTGGAAACCTGCCTCCAAACACGCATGCACAAAACGTCCTGTTGAACAAATGAAGTGCACAGTAGTTCCCGATGAAATCCTGTGTGACTCTGAGATCTAGCTGAGAGACTTCAAAGGGCCTACAGCAGAAACATACTCAAAATCCCACACTGCCTGGCACTCACCCATACAAGTTTGATCAGTTTATCTTGGAGGTGCAACATTTTCCCTTATTTGAATTCAGCCAACTGATTTTATGTCTTGCCAGCCATTTTGAAATCATATCTTCCTCCAGTATCAGTGAGAGGTCTAGCTCTTGCCTATCTCCTTTTACCATTTAGCATCTCTGAACTGAATCATCAATTACATTCTATAGTCCAAGTCCTCCTTTATTGCTCTTCCATTTCATTCTTCTCCTCTCCTGTCATTTTGAGGGCAGCTTGAGTTATGCACAGTCATTACACTATTCTAAGGATGTGGTAAGTCCAACAGGCTTCGGTTACTTTGTGTAAGGCCTCAAAACCTGTCAGTGGTGAGGGAAGGATGCTGGCCCCCACTGTGTGGGAGAAATTACTAAAATTAAGCACATGACAAAAATCAGAAAAAAAAAAAAAAAAAAAAAAAAGAAGCTTTAACACATGGAAAGAGTTTTGGTGGAACAAATAAGATTTGCTGGACCCTTCTCATATGATTCAACAATTCTGTTGTTACACTGCAAGCTGCAGTAATGTAAAACAGAACAAAGTTAGATGGTGGGAGGTAAACTGAAAACAAACCAGTATGCTACCTTGTAATGCAGAAGAGGTGAGGGTTATGTGTTTATGGCACATTAAAATGCATCACTCATTTGGTAAGATAAAATCCATCTTAAAACCCTTTCATTCATTTTGCTTTCTTACACTTAAGGTATTAGCACAATTCTCCATTTTACAAAATAATCCAAGATTTACACAGAAGAAAGGACTGCTGTCCCTCTTTGCCCAATAATCTTCAGGTTCACAGAGTCTGAGTAGCAGTTTATCTCTGAAAAATATCTATGCCAGACTCAGAGATAAGTTGCTGTAAATTCTGCTTGCTCATGGTTATGAAGAAAGCATGTCATCTTGTTTCCTGACATTAAGGTCTCAGCTATGAATGCAGCTTTTAATTTCATACAGCAGGATTCATTAGCTTTCACCATCCATTTTTACTACACTTGCACCACTTTTTAGTAAACATGTCTGTAATCTAAATGTTTCTCATCATTACATTAGGAATCCTTCATTATTTGTGGTTGTTGCTGAAAAGAGTTGTCTCTGCCAGTCACAGATGTTAAGCTGTAATCCAATCTTTCATCTTAAAAGCACAGATTTCTAGTTGTGATAGATACAGGGAATATTCAAAGATTCACTGGTGACTAAAGAAAAAGGCACTAATTAGGCAGAGAAAGCTGGAGAAAGGTGGCCATTTCTCTTTTGTGGAAGTATAAGAGCATTCCATTTCTAAAGGGTTAAAACAACACATAATTAGCCAACTTCAAGCAAAAGAGATTGGAAGCAAATTTAAAGCAAACAACACCAACACCACACACACAAACCCAAAAACAAACAAACAAACAACAACAACAAAAATACCACAAATAAAACACCACACCAAACAACCAAACACACCAGTGGCAACAGTATGGTTTTCAATTACTTAATATTCAGGCCAGTGTTGGTATTTGGAGATGTTTGGGAGACAATTCTGGAAAAATTGAGACTAGCAGCTCTTATCCAGGTGTGTTTGTCCACAGCTGACTGAGGACTCAAACATCTTAGTCATTAGCATCTGGACAGTCAGCTCAGCTGTGCTCTGAGTTTGGACAAGGGCATACATGTATGAGAGTGTACATGTTTTCCTGCAGTTTGTAGCATCTTTAGCATATAATAGTTCCTCATTCTCACTCTTCTTTGACTGTATGTGGTCCATGCTAAGAAGCTGTCTTGTTCTGCAGAACTAAAGTTGTGTGATTTTGCTTCAGCAAGTGTTTGGTAAGGAAAGAGAAGAGCTAGACACCGCTGTTCTGGTTGGCATTTATGGTGCTCAATTAGCACTTCAGTTTCATGTATAATGAAGGTGAATGAAAAAACAAGCATAAAGATTTTAGCCTGAGATTTCTAACAACCACTGTGCACACCAGTAAACTGGAGAGCTGTGTCTGACATCATGTTTTCTGCCCAAGGTTATGTACATAACATACAGGTGCATTGTGGCTCCTCTATAGAACTAGAGGGTCAGACTGAAGCAACTTCTTGCTGTTATATATTTAGCTCATGGTACTCTGCAAGGACTCTCTAAGTGTATCACCTTAGGTAGTCACTGGATAAGAATGGCGAACAAGACACAACAGAGACAGTATTGCTCATTCTTATCAAAGATTTTCAAATACCCCTATGTGCTTTCTGATCTTATCCATTTTGCAATGTGACGTTCAAAATGAACTTCAGAATGGAACAGAGGCCCTTGCATCCATTCAGGACTTGAAGAACCTACAGACGCCCCTTAAAGCTGTTCTGAATCCTGCTGAAGCCTATGAAGAATCTTCCATTGACCTTTTAAGAATCTGGATCAGACCCATAGGAAAGGATTCAGTGTAGAAAATACAATTTCTTGTCGTGATTGCACTTGGTTTGGCAGAGATTGATTCCAGGCATAGTGGGTGAGAGTTAAGTTTGAGTTTCCACTGCACCCACACAAAATGAATAGTAAGAAGTTTTCTCCTTCTCTGCAAGGTAAGTAATCATCGGGCAACAAAATATATAGCTGATAATTTTACCCATGTGTCCAAGGACTTCAGATTTCAAGTGACCATGCTCACTGTCATAATTTCCTTGCTCCTCCAATATCACCCAGTCTAGTCCCTGACAATTGTCCCTGGCAGGAATGTGCAACTATTTATTTCCTCTTCTATAAAAATGACAAAAATGCTTTAAAGTTAGAGACTAGAATAATAAAACCATGTAGGTTTCTACTTAGAAAGAATGTTTCAGGGGATTGTTTGAGATGCTTTGTTTACTGTTGCAAGCAATTGTAAACCACAGTCTTTTTTCTTTGTTGCTCTTACCCAAGTTGCACATCTGGTTGTCAGGGTCAGTGTCAGTCTGGTGGGGGACCTCTGCAGAGGTCTGTGCATGATAAATATGTGTGTCCTGCAGTATGGTGCACAGGTCTGGGATTCCTTTCTTTCACCTTTCAACCTTACACTGAAGCCCCATAAGTAAAGCACACTGGCTCATTAACAACATCTAAGGTTTCCAGCTAAGCACAAAGCTCCCTCATACACAAAACCACCAGAAAAATGAGCAAATAGCATGCCAGTTTGGTCTTTGTTAACCACATTGGCCAAAACCTTATTTGTTTGCCCATGTCCAATAAAAGAGCACATTTTACTGGTCAGCTCTACTGTTGTCTCCCCACAGGTCCTGTGGAAATGTCTGGTGCATGAAGACACTGGGGCTGTCTGAAGATTAGCAAGGCTATCATGCCTTATTTAACCATTTGGTGGTAAATGTGAAGGTGTCAGAAAGGGGAAAATACTATGAAGTGACCTGTTCCAAGGCATCAACACAGTACTTAGTGTCTCTGCCATACTGCCAGAAAGAAAGTAGGGGAAAGTAAAAAGTTTGTCTAAGCACATCAGAAGCTGTACTCTACTACACAAGGCTAAGCATACCTCACTCCTGCAGCTATGTCACTAGGTAACTGGGCATCTCCTGCAACTACTTACATCATTGCAATGCTTCCAGACCTAAGCAGATTGCCCCTGACCAAAAATTGAGACACTCTCAGTTGACTTTTAGCTTAGTTTTCCGACTAGAGTGATGTTCAATGAGAATAAACTGCCCTGTCTCCATCAGAGTCCCTCACACAAGCATCTGTGTGTATCCACAGGAGGAGTCTAAGCCCCAGAAAACTCATAAAAAACTCATTAAAAAAGTCCAGGATGTTCCTGGACTGCATAGAAGACAACTTCCTCCTCCAAATGGTAGAGGAACCAACAAGAAAAGGTGCTACGCTGGATCATGTTCTCACCAACAGGGAAGGGCTGGTAACCAATGTGAGGCTCAGAGACGGCCTTGGCTGCAGTGACCATGAAGCAGTTGAATTTAATCTCCTCAGGGCAATCAGGAGGACGTATTCTAAGCTTACGACCCTAGACTTTAGGCGTGCAGACTTCAATCGCTGCAGGGATCTGCTAGCCAAAGTGTCATGGGATGAAGCCCTGAAGGGAAGAGGGACCCAGGACAGCTAGTCAGTATTCAAGGACCACCTCCTCTGTGTCCAGAAGCTATGTATACCTACAAGGAGAAAAGCAGGAAAGAATGCTAGGAGGCCTGCCTGGATGAACAAGAAGCTACTGCACACACTATTACTTAAAAAGAAACTCTACAGGAAGTGGAGGGAAGGACAGATAGAACAGGGGGTATATAAGGAAGCTGCCCGAGCAGCAAGCGGCCTGGTTAGGAAAGCCAAAGCAGAGTTTGAATTGAATCTAGCCAGGGAGGTTAAAGGGAGCACTAAGAATTTCTATAGGTATGTTAATGGCAAGAAGAAGACTAGGGAAGGTGTGGGCCCCCTCAGAAAGGCAAGTGGTGAATTAGTCACAAGTGATGTGGAAAAGGCTGAGGTACTCAATCACTTCTTTACCTCAGTCTTCACTGCAAGGGCCTCCAGCCACACTCCTGGTGTCATGGCAGACGATGCCAGGGACGGGGATGAAGAACTGCCCATCATAAGTGAAACTCAGGTTCATGATCACCTGAAGAACCTGAAAGTGTTCAAGTCCATGGGACCCGACGAGATACACCCACGGGTGCTGAGAGAACTGGCAGATGAGGTTGCTAAACCCCTCTTTATTATATTCCAAAAGTCATGGCAGACTGGGGAAGTCCCCACAGACTGGAAAAGGGGAAACATTACTCCCATTTTCAAAAAGGGCAAGAAGGAGGAACCGGGGAACTACAGGCCAGTCAGTCTCACCTCTATGCCCGGAAAGATCATGGAGCAGATCCCTCTGGAGGCACTACTGACTCAGAAGAATAGTGAAGAGGTGATTGGGAATAGTCAGCATGGCTTTGCCAAGGGCAAATCCTGCCTGACAAACCTGGTGGCCTTCTATGAGCAGGTGACGGCATTAATAGATGAGGGGCGAGCAACTGATGTCGTTTACCTGGACTTGAGCAAAGCCTTCGACACTGTCCTGCACCACCTCCTGGTCTCCAAGCTGGTGACACATGGGTTTGATGGATGGACCACTAGATGGATAAAGAACTGGCTTGATGACCGCACCCAAAGAGTGGCTGTCAACGGGTCCATGTCCCAATGGAGGCTAGTGACAAGCGGAGTCCCTCAGGGATCAGTCCTGGGACCTGTCTTGTTCAACATCTTTGTGGGTGACATGGACAGTGGCATCGAGTGCACCCTCAGCAAGTTTGCTGATGACACCAAGCTGTGTGGTGCAGCGGACACGCTGGAGGGAAGGGATGCCATCCAGAGGGACTTTGACAGGCTGGAGAGGTGGGCACAAGCCAACCTCATGAGCTTCAACAAGACCAAGTGCAGGGTCCTGCATCTGGGTCGAGGCAATCCCAGGCACAAATACAGGCTGGGCAGTGACTGGCTGGAGAGCAGTCCTGAGGAGAGAGACTTGGGGGTGCTGGTGGACGAGAAGCTCAACATGAGCTCTCAATGTGCGCTTGCAGCCCGGAAAGCCAATCAGATCCTGGGCTGCATCAGGAGAAGTGTGACCAGCAGGTCAAGGGAGGTGCTTCTCCCCCTCTACTCAGCTCTGGTGAGACCACACCTGGAGTACTGCGTCCAGTTCTGGAGCCCCTATTACAGGAGGGATGTGGACGTGCTGGAACGTGTCCAGAGAAGGGCCACGAGGATGATCAGAGGGCTGGAGCACCTCTCCTATGAGGACAGACTGAAGGAGTTGGGGCTATTCAGTCTGGAGAAGAGAAGGCTCCGAGGTGACCTCATTGTGGCCTTCCAGTATCTGAAGGGGGCCTACAGGAAGGCTGGGGAGGGATTTCTCAGGATCTCAGGTAGTGATAGGACTAGGGGGAATGGAATGAAGCTGGAAATAGGGAGATTCAGGCTGGATGTGAGGAAGAGGTTCTTCACCATGAGAGTGGTGAAGCCCTGGAATGGGTTATCCAGGGAGGTGGTTGAGGCCCCATCCCTGGAGGTGTTTAAGACCAGGCTGGACGAGGCTCTGGCCAGCCTGATCTAGTGTGGGGTGTCCCGGCCCATGGCAGGGGGTTAGAACTAGATGATCCTTGTGGTCCCTTCCAACCCTGACTGATTCTATGATTCTAACTTAAAGCAGACAGCCTACAAAAATAAGAGAGAGCTGAATCAGAGACATTAAGACCTACTTCTAGAAAAGTATTTACATCCTTGAATGCTAGGTTGGTTTTATGAATTTATGCAAACTGACATGGCAAATATGAATATCAATAAAATATTATTAACATTTTATTAATATGAACATTTGCCAAAAACTATTAAATGAGTTTGACGTACAGTTGTGTGATGGTTTGGCCCACCAGCATTAACAAACCTCGGTCCAACTCAGTCGGGAAAAGGAAATGGAAGCCTCATTTACAAGCAAAACTACACTCTACAATGGAATGCAGTGAATATGTACAAATATACCATATTTACAATATTGTACAGGTATTTACAAGGTGAAAACAGCAAGGAAATCCCCCTGGATGGGGGGAAACTGCCCCACTTCCTCCCCTAACCTCTCTCCCTTTCCTCTGTTTAATTAGAAGGAAAGAGAAAAAAGATGACAGAGAATGAGAGCTCTTATCTCAAGGTTAGCTGATAAGGTTCTCCCAGCAAAGCAGAGCAGAAAGCAGCATGCCAGTGAAGGGAGAAATGAATGAATGTGGGAAACAAGACTGCTAAGGGTCCCCTTTCACACATCTGGCTGATGAAATTAATTTAGAATAATCTCTTGTTTTGCTTTTTACACCCAACTGTGGATTTGTTTGTACTTCTTCACTCTTCTGCTCAAAAATCTGCAGCTAATTTTTAAAGGCATAGCCTAATACTGCCACAGGTTGGAATACATATTTACAGTGGGAATGGACAGTATTTAGGCAAATATAACAATTTTAACAATTTTAAGCAAACCAGGAGGAATAACAGGGAAACAGAGAATTCCCCAGCACAAAATGGCGCTCAACCACAGGAAGAGAGACTCAACAAGAACTGTTAAGACCAGGAGACAATGAATTAATTACTCACAGAGAGTTCTACCCCAAGTAGGAGGGTGCTGCTGCTGTATTAGTCATTGAGGTTTTCTGGGGCACTCTCATGCATCAAGCATGGCTGGCTGCCAGCAGGAATGCCATGTGGTCTTCAATGCTGGTCTGGCTCCACCAGGATGGTGGGTGATATGACACGTTCAACACAGAGGGCTTCTTGCCTCTTCCTGGGTAAACTGAGGCACAGCAAAGATTCTAGTTGCAAGAGAAGTGAGGCTTGGCTTGGGTCCTAAGATGGGACATTTGATGCCCTGGTTTAGTTGATTAGATAGTGCTGGATGATAGGTTAGACTTGATGATCTCAAAGGTCTTTTCCAACCTGGTTAATTCTATTCTATTCTATTCTATTCTATTCTATTCTATTCTATTCTATTCTATTCTATTCTATTCTATTCTATTCTATTCTATTCCATCCTATTCTATTCTACTCCTATTCTATTCTAAGGCTCATGGCTTCTCTAGCTTGCAGTAAGTAGGCTTCTGGCTTCTATCCTAGGTTTTGGAGCAGGCAACTCAAGGCAAGGCAGTTTGAGGCAAGGCAAATTAAAGCAAGGCAGGTCCAAGCAGGCAAGGCAAGGCAAGGCAAGGCAACTAGAAATTGGTCTGTATTTATCACTTGCCCGAGATTCAATTGGGCCAATAGGGCAACCAAAGCCAGCAAACAGTTACCCAATGAAAAGGGACTCTGCCAGGCTGTGGCCATAAAAGGCAGAAACATAAGCCTGGTCAGGGAAAAGCAGTGGCCAGTACATGTGCTCTTACCCCAGAAGGAGGCTTGTTTACTCAGACATGTTGGGGGCTGTTGTTTTGTCCCGTTTCCCGCACTTCCCTGATTCCTGCAGGAGGGAGGGAGGGAGGAGAGAGGGATCATGTATAGACATATCAGAACCTGTCTGGGTTTGTGCTGGGCCCATTTGACTCTACCACGACAGTTGGAAATCAAATCTGAGCCCCTAGCTAAGAAACTCAAAATCTGATAAAACTTGTGATGAAGCTTGTAGAAATGGCTGTTACCTCTAACCTTCATATTGTTCAAAATTTCCTGGGTTCTCATGGTGTTCCATGAAGACCCGTGTCCTACTGCCTACAGCATAACTCATGGAAATGCCTAACACTCTGAAAACAAAGATAGAATGGAATGGAATGGAATGGAATGGAATGGAATGGAATGGAATGGAATAGAATGGAATAGAATAGAATAGAATAGAATAGAATAGAATAGAATAGAATAGAATAGAATAGAATAGACCAGGTTGGAAGAGACCTTTGAGATCATCGAGTACAACCTATCATCCAACACCATCTAATTAACTAAACCATGGCACCAAGCACCCCATCCAGTCTCTTCCTAAACACCTCCAGAGATGGTGACTCCACCACTTCCCTGGGCAGCCCATTCCAATGGCAAATCACTCTTTCTATGAAGAACTTCTTCCTAACATCCAGCCTGAACCTCCACTGGTGCAGCTTGAGACTGTGTCCCCTTGTTCTGGGTTGCCTGGGAGAAAAGAACAACCCCCATTTGTCCACAACCTCCCTTCAGGTAGTTTTAGAGAGCAATAAGGTCTCCCCTGAGCCTCCTCTTCTCCAGGATAAACAACCCCAGCTTCCTCAGCCTCTCCTCATAGGGCTTGTGCTTCAAACCCCTCACCAGCTTTATCGCCCTTCTCTGGACACGCTCCAGCAAGTCAACAGCTTTCTTCAATTGAGGGGCCCAGGACTGGACACAGGACTCAAGGTGTGGCCTAACCAGTGCTGAGTACAGGGGCAGAAGGACTTCCCTGCTCCTGCTGGCCACACTGTTCCTGATACAGGCCAGGATGCCATTGGCCTTTTTGGCCACCTGGACACACTGCTGGCTCATGTTCAGCCTATTGTCAACCAGTACCCCCAGGTCCCTTTCTGCCTGGCTGATCTCCAGGCACTCTGACCCCAGCCTGTAACACTGCATGGGGTTGCTATGACCAATGTGTAGAACCCGGTACTTAGATGTGTTAAATCTCATGCCCTTGGACTGTGCCCATCTGTCCAGCCTGTCAAGGTCCCTCTGCAGAGCTCTCCTACCCTCTAACAGATCAACACCTGCCCCCAGCTTGGTGTCTTCTGCAAACTTACTGATGATGGACTCAATCCCCTTGTCCAGATCATCAAGAAAGATATTACAGAGCATGGGGCCCAGCACTGATCCCTGGGGGACACCACTGGTGACTGGCTGCCAGCTGGATGTGGCACCATTCACCACCACTCTCTGGGCTTGGCCCTCCAGCCACTTCCTAATCCAGTGCAGAGTGCTGCTGTCCAAGGCACAAGCTGCCTATTTGGCCAGGAGTTTGTGGGGGACGGTACCGAAGGCCTTGCTGAAGTCCAGGTAGACTACATCCACAGCCTTCCCCACATCCACCAGGCGGGTCACCTGATCATAGAAGGAGATCAGGTTGATGAGGCAGGACTTGCCCTTCCTAAATTCATGTTGGCTAGGCCCTCAAAACCAGTTGACTTTTACAAGTCTGCATAAAATACTGTATTTATCTACCTCTGATAAGTGATACTTCACTTATAGCTGTGAATCATGTATTTCTGGACTCAGCTCCTAGTGGATTCCATTTAAGAAAGCTTTCTAAATTAGGAAGATTGCAAAGAGTGCTGTTGTAGTCATGTAGAAAATTCAAACCCTAAGGGCTTTTGTCTTTACACCCTCCCTGAACTCAGTTTGGTTTTCAACAATATCTTGCTTCGGGCAAGCAGCATTTCCTTTCTTATTACTTGTAATAGGAAGAAAGTTCTTCCTTTCTCCTGTCCCTTGCAGTATCAGTGCTTCATTGCTTCATGGATCTTATCTTCAGCATTGACTGGCTACATGAAGACTTTAAAATGGAGAATTCCCAGTCTGGCTTCAAGTGTTGTTCCACAGTCCCACAAATTATATATCAGTTTCCTTCCAGGCTGTTTCTTGAGGTCAGCTGGCTTATTTCTTCTGAAATAAATCCAGGTGCAACTCTAGCTATACTTCACTTCATGAATATTATGAAGAAACATAGTGAATGAGACTGCACCATCTTTGTCTCCATCTTCCCTACACAGGGCTCTATTTATCCAGGGAGATTTCTATCCTTGGACAGCACTGCATGAAGGAGGTCTTGTGATAATTTCACATTTTAACATACTCACTCTGGGAGGTTACAGCACAGTTCCTACATCCAATATTTAAGACATTGTGAGCTATATAAATACTGACAAGTAATTGGAATGTCTTGGACCACAGAGAGAGAGCATGAATCCCAAGACCAAGTGCAGTGTGACACAGCAAGCAGTTCTACATGCAATTAGCCCAGAGCAATACACATACAGAACATCTTCCAACATTCAGCTTGGACCTCAGGGAGTCATTGGCTTGGATATCTTTATATAAAGATATCATACAACTACAATACATTGCATTTATGACATAAACCAAGGTCAGGGCCCACTACCCACTCACTAAGGACTACAGAGGTCTAAACTTAAACCTACACCTCATTGTCAAGAGCTGGAAGATCAGAAATTATGCTGCCTTTCAACTGGCACCCACTGCCAGGAGGAGTTAATTTTTCCAGTGGAAATAGAACAAGTTCCTGAACAACACAGTAAGTGGCTCACCCACACCAAAAGCTCAGTATTCCACATGTTGATGACTTTGTCACCACCAGTTTGGCAGTTCTTCTAACACCAAGAAACTACGGGAAATTTAAAACAAGTGCAAGACTGGTGCACTTTCAAAATGCATCTGTATGGAGAGACAGTTTCTTGAGGAAAAGTGTTACTTAAAGACAGATGGTACTTTCTGGCTCAAAGCTAGTGCTTAGTTTTTACCACCACTCTTCAGGAGTCTGAAAGTTTACGTCAGATATAAATTACTTTTATATGCAAAAAACATGGGTTATTAATCACAGCCAGATAAATAGAACTTTTGTTGTGAAAGCAAAATGCAATAGGGAAAGGGTTTTCCATAGTCCCATTGCCCAGTTCCCCCAAAATGTTGTGTACTTCTTCCTTTTTGTTTCAGAAACTGGATAGATAACACTTTATGCCCTCAAAAAAATAATCAAAATTACTTCATGAAAGATGAAAAGATAATGGAACTTTTCTTTTTCAGTTTCAATTATTTGTCCATAAAAAAGAACTTTCTTCTACCAAATGACAGCTTCACTTCACTTCACTACCCAGGATTATTCCCATGTGTAAAATTCAAGGAATAGAATCACATCACAGTAGCAACAGGTGATTTGTCAGTTCAAGATGAGTATGTGAAAGTGTTTGGTAAAGCATGATCATTTGATACCATTTAAGTGCAATGTGTGACTTGCAATAGTCTCTTGGTCCTCTTGGCTCTGTAACCACCTGTCTAAAACCAGATCTGTTGCTCCTGAGGAGCAAATGCTGAGCATAAATCAATTATTCCATTCTGGCACTGAAGTCTGGAGACAGCATTACCCCTAAGACAATATATGCAGGTATTACGCTGTTTTGCAAAAAGACATGGCAAAAATCTTTATGAGATGAAGCAAGGGAAATTATTTGAGGGCCAAATAAATGACATTTCATGAAACATTGGAAATTTTAATTTTCTCTACAAGATCATAGCTATTCAGCAAAATTTTAGCTAAAAGAACAGCTGTGCTAAGTAAATCTCATAAATTAGAAGGGAGCCTCCTTAACTCCATCAGTTCTTTCAAAACTCTTTTTCCCTTTCAGTTTTACATTACCACCATAAGATGCTGCTTTGGTAATGGAAGAAGGAAGCAAAATGCCAGAAAAAGTGTAACACAGACATTGCCAACACTCGCAAAGTTCAATGAATCCTAAAGCCTTTCTGATCCAATTCCAGCTTCTAAATGGTCAAAGCTTTGCAAATTTTATAGGCCATCTGCAGGCCTAAGACAATTTATGTTCTCAAAATTACATCAGACTTTTAATTCCTATTTTCAAGAAAATTAAAAAAGTGCATAACATTTATGCTTAGCAAAACTTCTCCTCTTATATCAAAATATATCAACAAAATCAATATACAATAAAGGCAGTTATCTTCTCATACTTCCTGATATGTGACATCCTTCCACCATTAAAAATGCCTGAATGCATTCTAGAATGCTGTCTCTTCTGCCTCTTCCTAATCACCTTTCTATCTCAGCAGAGGAGCTGTGAATAAAGTCAGGTCTGGATCAGTAAGATAATTAAGTGACCTGAACCTTTATCTAAACTGCAAGACAAAATGCTTGTGGCTTAACAAAGTTTAAGGTCTTTGTTTGTTTTTTCACTTGTTTGTTTGCAGTGGGGTTTTTTGTTTGTTTGGGTTTTAGTTTTGGTTTTTTCCCTAGGTTTTGGCTCACACTGGAAGCAAAAGTGATTTCTCCCTGCTGAGAGAAATCCATTCTTATAGAACTCCCTCTCGGATTTTGTACAGGTGTGTGTTTCAGATCCTCTCAATATCCCATGCACTCAAGTATTTGTGTAACAGGGCAAACCAAACACAACACTGGTTTTGTTGCACTCTGAACTAACCCCAGAGGATAAAAAATTCCCAGTTATAAAATAAATATTTACAAAATCTGTGTGCACTGCTCCATACATGCCTGTACTCAAAAATCTCAAAGTCCACAACAGAGCAGCACTGGCAGTTAAATCATGTGTTAAACTCAACAGTCAGAATGCAGATTACATGTTTATTTTCCAGGCATGTCCCACACTTCCCTAACAAATATTCTGCTTGCTTTTTTGGTTAAAGGAATTCAGGTTGATAAGTCCAAGGAAGCCCAGCTAAGTTAAACAAGCTGCAATTTATTGGCATAAGGGTGCCACCTATTGTCATGACCATTGATGCAAGAAAATCTTCAGTAGATTTTTTTGGAAAGCATACCTCTGTTCATTCCCACTTTAGATCACCTCCAGCCCTTGAGCTGATTCAGCTTTGGCAAGATTGCTTTTCTGCATGACATACACAGTTTGTACACATACATATGCCTTAATGCTGTAGAGCACAGTGATTAATATAGTAATTCCCACACATAATGTTTAACTGTGTAGGGAAGCTAAAAATTGTATAAATGAGTGTACTTCTGTGTAAGGAACTGCAAGCTCCAATACTTCATTTTTAGGAACACTCACCTTTACGCAATGGTGTTCAGTAATGGGTAAAGAACTGTTTGGGAGTTAGACTACCCAGCTGCTGCTGAGATGAAAAAAACACCATCTATTTCCAGGCCAGTGGTAAAGCTATATATAAAGTCCAAACACCACAAGGTGCTTGCTTAGATAGATAGGGAATGCTACAAAACCTTTACTTCAGAACACTTCACCTCTGTACTATGCCTGGCTGCTTCACTCCTACCACCCAAAAACCCCACACATTCTTTCAACAAAATTAAATATTCTTGGTGCCACATCTTATAATTAGCAAAAACACTGAGGACAGAAAAAATGCAAACCCAAGCTAAATCTAGTCAGTGGCACTTGCTAAGAGCTCCATATGTATTTAGCATTCCCTTTGTTGGCAGATATATGCATACTACTTTCAGGTACTGGCAATGTATGTTTTGCTTTATCAGTTCTGCCACCTCTTTCTTTCTCCACTTTTTCTCACTTTAAATTTCATTTTCCTCTTTGAGTCAGCAGGGAAAAAAGCACACCAAGAACAAAGACACAGACTCTGACTCTCACACATTTCCATTCCTTGAACATGCAATTGTATATGATTGAGTTTCCCTTTGCACTTAAAGTTATTTTCTTGGCGAATGCAAGCTGGCTAGTGGAAAAACTCTCCTTTGCTCTATTTTGTCCACCTACCTGCCTTCAAAAGGCAAAAATCACAATCTGATTTATAAAATGAACACTCAGTGGCTCCAAGTTGTGTGCCACCTCCATTTATTTGCACTTAATATACTCCATTGAGTCTAAGGATGCAGATCAAATCCCTTCCTTGTCTAGTCTTCCTGCTCTGCTGACACAGCAATGTAATTGACACTGTCCATTGTCCACACCAAAATGAATATGAACTAACACCAGAAAGATGACTCTATCCGACATTTCTAACTAGAGAGGGGAGAAAAATGGTCTTAGTTTTGCCCTAATTGGGGGACCATGTGGCTAAGTTGGTAGCACGTAAGACTCTTACTGGGAAGGTCATGAGTTCAAGCCTGCAGTGGGCAGGAGAGTTCTCTCTGGGCAGCAATGTCCTCCCTCCTCAAGAGGGGATTGGACTTGGTGCCATGGTCTAGTCATGGGGTCTGTGGTGACAGGTTGGACTGGATGATCTTCGAGGTCTCTTCCAACCTTGGTGATACTGTGATACTGTGATACTGTAATTCCTGTCTGAAAATATGACTACAACTTGTCTAACATAAATATAACTGGAGAGCTTAAAGACACCTGTCCAAAGACCTTTTACAACCAAATAACTAGAAATAGTTGTAAAAACTACAGATGTAAGAACAGTCAATGAAGCTACATGATATGTAAGTGGGTAAAGGCCATAAGAAAAAACTGAGCTATTGCCAGCTTCTTCGTTTCTATAGACAATAGTCATGTTCTGTGCTCCTTCCCTGTTTGTATTCGGAGTCTGCCACAGGAGAAGGATTGCTCAAGTCTACTTTTGTTGGACTTACTGCATGTGTTTGGAAGCACATAGCTTACATGTCATATATATCTTCAGAGCAGGACCAAGGGGGCACCAGTGGGAAAGAAGCTAAAGACCCAGTATGGTTCTCCAGGGGGCAGAATAAACACACCCACAGGGACGCCTGACACTGGCTGATTCTTCTGCTGTCAGCACAGAGAATATGTACTGTCACAGGGTAAGTTTTTCCTTCACAGACTGGAAGTAAGTTCTAGGAGAAAAGCACAGAGGAAGAGCTACAAGCCAGCATCAGACCTAATTTTAGTAAAGTATTTTTTGGTAGTATTCACTGGATACCTGCCAATGCTACTGAAGACAGTAGCAGCCCTTCTTTTGCCATGCCCAGGTTATCACTTGGGTTCTAAACTCAAGTAACATCAAATTAAAACATCCACACAGGGGCTGATTTCTGCTGCTCTAAAAGTCAGTCATAAAATGAATAAATTAGAGGTAGAGGAACAAGAGTTGGCAAAATCCCCTCTGTCTCTCCTTAGGTATATTACAGCCTTGCAAGACATTATAAATTTTCTTCACCTCAACAGTGAATAATCTGGTTAGCAGTAATATCAAGTGTAAGAATCCTGTAGGAATCCTGTCTACAAATCCTGGATGCAAATCACCTTGTGATTATATCATGAACTGAGATGTGCCCCAACAAAGGATGAAGATTGCTGACCAGACTGCAGCTGCCCTGGAAATAATGGGCAGATGCCACTGCTATTGATACTCTCTGGAATATGCATAAGGTAAGATCATCTCCACCCATCAGGTACCCCAGAAAGGGAAGATGGTGAAAGGACAATGAATTCACCACCTGGACACATACCTAAAAACCTGTATAAACTACTGGCTTGAAAGAAGGAAATGACCTGAACAATGCCACTCTGAAGAAAAAATTAATAAAACAGCAGGAGAGAAAAGGACAGAGACATCACCATGTAGCCTGGAAGAAGCAGACCAGGAGGAACCTTCTCTCTGTGTCCTAAGTTCCGCCTGCTGCAACTCATGGAGCTGAAGAGGCTGCTCAGAGAAGGACTTGGACTTGGACTTGGGGATCTCTCCCTCCCCTCCTCCAGCACAGAACAGCACAGCCAACAAGGCAGCACCCTTCCTCCACAGACCCAAACCATCTTGGGGGTGGGAGGTGGTAATATAATTCCTTTCCTCTTCTCTCTCCCTCCTCTCTCTCTTTTTTTTCTCTCTCTCTTCTTCTGATCCATCCACTTTATTCTGTTAATAAATAGCCTCACTGCTGATATTTTGGCCTCATTTGTGCCTTTAATTTCATAACACAGGAATATTCAAAAGAAATGAGTCTCTATCCCTCCCTGGACCGAGACAGCAAGAAATGCAAATACTTCCTCAGCCAAAGGCAGACTAATACTACACTGGCAAACCCGTGCTCCCCACCTTAGTTTGGGAATGGTTAAAACAGTAAAAAAGTGTAACACCAGTGGATAAAGCCTGTAGCATGCTGTACAGACAAGAAGTAATATTTTAATTCATGTGGGGAAACATTCTTCCGTGTTGCAGAGTCAAAACTTCAGCTTTAAAGCCCCATGGGAGAGCTGATCTGGAAAGGCTGTATAATTCTGTCTTAGTTGCCTCATGGAGCTGGAGTACAAACAGGTGATGTATTGTGTATTCTGGACTTCTCTTTGGAAAACTGGGCTCTAAACCACAAACATTTGTACACAGTCTCACCCTCTCACCAGGGCCATCATCTGTTTTAACAACAACAACAAAAAATGCACAAAATTCAGTGTGACAAGAGAATTGCCACACTCATAATTTTCACTACTTATTCTGATACTGGGTGTTTTTTTCCTTAAAAAAAAAAAAAAAAGCTCCTGGAATCTAGAGTATGTCAGTGTTCCTTCTCTTTTAGCCTCTAGTCCACAGAATTAGAGAGAAAAACTTGGAAACACAAACCCCAAGATATTTTGACTTTAAGATATTTTATTTTGGAACTATCTTTACTTTGAAGTCTTAATCATAGTATTGCAAGGATCAGCTTGTGATTCAACAACCACTAGAACTAAGACTGTAGATCTTATTCTTTACATATTCTATAGGTTATATTGTAACCACTAGAATTATAAAATCCACATATTATTATGCAATATTTATTTCTGCCTGGAAAGAACTTCCTTTTTTCACCTGTGAAACCTTTTTTTTTTTTAACAGATATAATGAGAAAAATAATTATTTTTAAAGAAAGACATAATTCTCCTGGGGAATTCCCTGCTTGCTAGGCTACATTATAAACTTAGACCAGCCAATTAAAGTGTTTTAGTTATACACAGTTACAGTAACAAGTACTATGAATGTAATTCAAGTTAAAGAAGCATCCTCTGCTTGATTGACTGTCAACTGACAGTTTTCACTTAGGTTTTTTTTCTCATGAACATTTGCCCTGTGTGAATTACAAGCCATACATAGTAAGAATATTTTTTTACAAAAGAAGAGAAATTATCTACAGATTTTTAACATCCCCTGTGGCTCAGCAAGCAAAATGACTCTATGCTGGTAGTCTGGCATGCCCCTGGATTTTGCAGGTTTTATGAAGTCTGTTGCATCCTCCTCCAGAAAGTACCAAACTAATCACCTTGCCTGGCCATTCCTGCCAAGTAGTAGTTGGCAAGTGAGGACCACACTTCTATGAGCAACACCTTCTACTGATGACATTTTTACCCATAAACAGACATTATTTACATTAATTTAAGTGACCAAGCAAATCAGTATGGGAATAAGAATATCAGTTTGTATGTTTCAGCATAATGTCATAATAAAACAGGGACCTGCACATACAGATCCACGCAATATGAGAAACCAAAGCTAAGTCTGCAGATTCTCACATCATTCCCAATCTTGAAAGCAAGTTGCTTTTAAAAAAAACAGTCTGTAAAGCATTTCCCATTATGAGTCAATTTCCTGGTGCTGTAGTAAGACTATCTTTGAAAGGAGAGGAAGGTAATCCCAGGCTTGTGTGCAAAGGCAGCCTATGCAAGCCACAGCCCATATGAGCCCGTCTACCCAAATAGCATTTGCAATGCAGATTATCAGCTTCACTTCACTTTAACTCTGCTGTGCAATCCCCCGATAGGAGTCAAGTTTGAGATTTCCTCATTCCATAAGTGTTCCTGCAGGACATTTCACTGGGCATTACTGACTTCTCCAATAGCTATGAGCATCAATACCTCTCTACAGCCCCTGCTTGTTTTCTAGGTTCAATTCACTTCTTCCAAGCTGACTGGATTAAAAATAACCCTCTGTGTATATCTAAGTACCATTTTTCACCATCTCACACCAGCTTTAATAAGCTCTATAGATTACTGAAAGTCTTGCTGTAATTGGGTTTTTTGGTCTACAAATCCCCTCGCCTTTGACAATGGTGGTATTTATATGACGAGCATTTTCTTTTCCATTTGTGAATCTCCAAGTTGAAATGAAAGCATATTCTTGAATTTATAGTGCATTTAGATAGGAAAAAAAAATCTTATGCTAATTTAGATCTGAACTCTGCAAGTGCTTCCATGTTTGCTTGTCTTTACTAGTGTACCATTCCCTGGAATGAGCGGATTTCAGCAAGCTGGTGTCAGTGGCAGTAAATTGAAGCCTGCTTCCGATTGTTTGCAGGATGAGGGCGTTCTCCTCCTGGAATGTATCATTGTAAAGGAGAACAGTTTTCAAATAAGATATCTGCATTCTGACACTCACTGGAGACCCTTAAATGCCCCTTTTCTAAAGGTCAAACTGAACCTCCAAATGTGGAATTTTTGACATCCAATGAAGTAGTCCACATTAAAAATTGGGCCAGTATTTAATTATACCTGGAGAATACATGAGTTCAGCTGAGACAATTCACACTCACCTCATGTGTTTCTCAGTGTTTTCAGTGGTAGAACTGAGTAAATATTCTCTTGCTGCACAGATGCTTTGGATCAAGGTTTAGCTTGTTACACATAAAAAAAATAAATCAGCTCATATTTCCTTGACTTCATTTTTCCAGCTTTGTCATTCTGTCTAGGAGCATACTGCATGGTCAAGCCAGGCATGGCTATGCATGTTAATAACCCTTGGAAAACTATGGATACTTATGTGCAAAATCCTTCTTTGTTTTTTCCCCATTTAATAGCCAAAGTGCACCTGATGAAAAATATTTGTTCTTTTTTTTTTTTTTTAATTTTAAAAATTATTATTATTAAAGCCTATGTTTCCAAACCTCTAAGTGGAGCCACAACTGTTGTGCTGCTTTTCAAATCAAAAGGACAGTACAGTCTTCACAGGATATGGCTTCCAGCCAGTTGTTTAATGCTTATAGGTCAATATGCAACCAACTCAGCTTCTGCTGCATAATTGACAAACCACATATCAGGCACGGGAAAGCTAACAACTGCACTTTCTTTCACCTAAGATTATCTGTTGAGTCTCTGGGCCCTCAGCCCCTTTTTCTTTTATTGTTCACAAATATCTGCTGTGAGTTCCCTCTGGGCACAACACACCAACTGCATGCCTGAAAACAAATCAGACCCTGGTAAGTGGTGGGTGTCTGGTCACTCAGGAGCCAGGCTAGCTGTTCATCATGCTCTTCAATTTCAGTCTGCCAAAGAGGTTTAGACCCACTGCTCCCAGTGTAAATTATTTGTGGATGAATGAACTAGGAAACATTTCCTCCAACATATTTTTGATTAATGGAGTCATGACACCAAAAGTCAATGCATCACCAGCCTTGATACAATCCAGCAACCTATTCCAGCTTGTTTGTCAATTGTCTGTTTTTTAAGGTAAATATCTCTTTGCAAAAACAAATGTCTTTGTACAAAAATATTTTCTGAAACATTAAGTAAGTAGCAGCCTTCCTTTTATTGTGTTGTTTTTCATCTGGTATTATAGTCTGCCTGTTTAAATGGAACAAACCTACTGGTAGGGGAAGATTTCTGGAGGGGACACCTGAGAAGGGTAGAGAACACACAAACACCAACAAGATCAAATGCTTGGTATCACCCAGGGAAATCACTTGATTATTTCAACCCTTCTGTCCCCTCCACATCTTGGCAGTCACGCATAAGGGAAATACCTGGACAACACTCAGACCTATATCCAAAACTTAGTACTATGGGATATGCCTCAGACTAGATACACCAGTATTAAAGGGAAATAAGAAGCTACTAATATTATTTCAGTTAATATTCTCACCCAGATTTTGGGGGATACTGCTCCTACTGTATCATAATAGTAATATCTTGTACCTCACTCTAATGAAGCTACAGCAAATTCCACCAATGTAAGCACAGAGATTTCATCTCTATCCGTGCCCACAAGACCCTGTATAGAGATATAAAACCATCTCTGCGCATGCTGCTTCCATTAACAATGAATGGATAGCTGTCATCTGGAAAAGAAATAATCTGGTGAAGACTCTAACAGTAAGTTCTGCACACAACATGCATCCAGTCAACACTGAGTTATGCCTTGTGTTGCAAAGACTTAATGATTCTTAGTCCCTCAAGACTGATTGCTGATTGTCTGAGCAGTTAAACCAGTGAGTTCGATTTGCACCTTCTTGGAAGGAGACTCTGAGTAGTTCCATAAGCAGCACACACAGCTGTATCCACCTGCTTTTACTAGCCAAGAAAGACATGCTGCTGTTCTACCAGCTGTTGCTTTCAATATTTTTAGTTTCAGATCATTGTTGTGTTTGATGGTGCTGAGCTCAAGGTGTGATGGCCGTGACCATCTGATAGTCTCAAAGTGATGGAACTGCATTCTCCATCTAGCCCAAATAGAGGACATGGCTAATTTTGCAGAAATGCAGAGTTCAGGTCCATAGTTTGATTAGTATAAGTAAAATAACCTTCCCTGCACTGCCTGTGAAAAACTGATCACTCTTGAGCCTCCTTTCTTGCTACTAGTGTTTGTACTACTCGAGGAATAGGCACCCGTTTCAGGTAAAACCATCAATTTCTTACACTCAGAAGCTCTTGAAGAGCAACCTTTTGAGGATATCATCTTTCAGCATGGACCTCCTCATATGCATACCACAGATGTTAACATGCAGCAAAGCAACAGCAGTAAAAAAAACAGGAGAAATAAAGCAAAAGCAGATACAATACTGCAAAACCAGTCAAAATCAATAAATACTTGTGTTCAAAGATTCACTGATAGCTTACAATATGCAGAACTCAAGAGACAGATAACAGAAGCCAGGCTTTATGCCTTTATGCTTTACCTCAAGAGACAAACCCTGTCCTCCTTGATGATATCTCTGCTTAACTCACAATTGTCAATTGTACTACAGTACACTTTTAACAAGGTCAGCACAGTAAAAAGGGCACAGATATGGGAGTTCTAACTTTAGGTCACAATGATTTCTGGCAGGAAAATTACTTCAGCTTTAGAAACACAAATGTATCTTCAAAAGATATGTGGGCCAGTTGCTGTTTCTGTATGTTTGTTTCTTTTCCTTATGTGACATTGAGAAATGTGATTCCTCCTGTAAAGGGAGGAAAATTCCAGTATCCATCATTTTGAAGGATTACAGTCAGTGCCATTAGCTTGTGACTACAGCTTTAGTCTAAATTGCATTTTCTCTTAGGGCACTCTGAAAGTGAAAGCGAGCATGAGACTTGAAATTCAACCGGATTGGGAACAGAAAGCCTGGGAACTTTTCTCCTTTCCGTAAAGGTGCTAAAGCAATTTTACTTTGCAGCAGAAGTGTACAATATATTTCCATTGGCCTGGAAGACAAAGCCCAATTTGTTTGAGGAGATTAGAGAAATAGAATTGTTATGATTAACAATGTTACATAAGAAGTTCTTTTTAGTTTGATGCTCAAAAGCCAGTTTTCACCTCCCTTATTTCAAATTTTCAGGCCTTCATATACTTATGAGCAACTTCATTTGCATAAAGGTCTGCTGGTATTCTTCAGAGTTAATCTGGTAGAAGTGTCATATCTATTACTGCATGCATGCAGGGCCTAATACCTTTTTCCATCTTTTTCCATTTCTAACATAAATCACAGGCAAGATTTGCAAAAGTGCCTTGGCCTTTCTGCTCCCACTAAAATCAGCACTTGAAAATTCAATTTTCCTTTTCTGTGATTACAAGCAAAATCACAAAAATGTAAGATAACACATTGTTATCTTCTCTAGTCTGTAGATAGTTTGAAAGAATACATCTGAAGGAAATGAACTGCTGTCTCTCCACTAGTGGAGTAAATCTGAAACCAGAAGATGATAGTCCATGTCATCATTGTTAACTCTTCCAAAGCTAATGATGTCAGCAGAAATGTTCAGCTGAACTTCTGCAATAGATCTGTTTTTTTTTCCTCAGTGCCATAAAAATACTAAATCCTAATATGTACCCAGTATCTTTCTGTATAACTCACTGGAAACAGTAGAAGAACTCATGCAATTTATAGCACAAGGGAACTGAAATCAGACAGAAGGCAGATGAGAGCAACAGAGCTCTCCTACTAATCTCCAAACACCTACACACCAGCATCTTCCACTTGCTTTCTTGCCTAAAGAGAAAGTCCTCCTTTCTCCCACCATGACCCAGCCTGATGCACGGGCCATGCAAAAAGTCCTACAGGAGAAAGTATTCTTCAGGGACCACAAAAATGTTGTTTCTTTACCAATACTAAACTCTCAAACCAGACAGGCAATAAAAATAACAGAAAAACATTTATTTGACTCTCGCTCATTTTAAACCAAGTATGCAATTTATGGAAGTATAAGATACAACTGGGAAAGACATTGAAGTGGCAATAACGAATGCAAAACTGGTTGTGCTGGGAAGGTACCACTGCCACTAAGGACAGCAGAGCTCTAACACACTCTATTAAGCAGCTGAGCAAGACCTCATGATGCTCTTCCTCAAAAATGATGTAGCTGCTACTTGGGCTATGTAAAGCCATGGCATTGTCCTCAGATTTACTCTCCCTCATATTTTGGAAGTTCACAGGCTATAAATACATCAGTATAATTCTCTCTCCATTTGGAAAGAAAATTTTGTATTGCTAAACTGCCTTGTTCTCAGGTTGCCCAGCTGACTCTTACGCCATTCTCGCTGCCTCTTACTCAGCTGACAAAGTGCCACAATGGTAGCATTAGAAAAATTTCTGCTGTCATGATAAAAGTAATTTCACAACCCTAGTTTAGGCAGATTTACAAGCAGTTAACAGTCTGATCACCTCAGTGGATCAGAAATTTGGTAGGATTTTGGAAACATAATCTATTTGTTTTCATTTTAATCTTTTCCTCTTTTTTTTTTTCTCCTATCATTTACTCTTGCCAACAAGTCTGCTGAAATGTAAAGCAAATTTTTTTTATGTACTGTTAAAGCTTTTTCAAACCATGGGCATCAAGTAAATATTTGCAGATATTCTGTGGTTTAATGAATTGGCTATGGTCTGCTCTAAGAGTGTGCATAACATTGGTCTATTTGCAGGAGACATCAATAAGGAATGCCTCTGTTCATTTGTTTTCTTCTCTTTTGTGTACGTAATTTTTGCCATTACCTGGAATACCAGATTAGAAGTGTTATATGAATATACTGATTCTGGCAATGATACTTGGAACTAACTCTGTAGATCCTGTCCATCACGTTTCTATGGTTATTCATAAATATTATGGCCAACCTCAGTCAATATATGCCACTTGCAAATGAAATAGATTCTTTTTCAAATTGCTGAAAGCTGTTTTCTTTTGAAACTCATTTCAGAGTACTCAGAGAAATTCAGTCAACTTTTTGCTAATGTCATTTAAAGGCTGCCCAATGAAAACACAGTTATGCAGTGCCAGCATTTTCATATTTGGACCAGTACACCACTTCTGTACATTGTTTACCTCTGCACAGAGTTTATAAGGGAGGGCAAGCAGGAGGAGTGGAAAGGCTGCTATAATAAAATTTAAAACAACAAAACAGTCATATGGCAGTGTCCTTATTCCCTGAAAAATTAGTGCACTGCCTGGAAAATTAAAAGCAATCTGATCTGTAACTCCAGTGGAAACAACTTGTCATCTATTGTCCAGATATGAGAAATGTTACTTTTCCTCTATCCACTCATGCTGCAAGTAGCAATCCAGCTGAGTGCTTTGCAGGGACTGGAAGGCCACTAGAGACCAAACACAACCATTTACTCTGGGTTCCTGGATGACACAAGCCATGGAACTTCAATGCCTATAACTCCTGCTACAGCAACAAGAACAGTCATCAGAAAGACATTCATTCTTGATTTAAGGACTTCCAGTGGTTGAGATCCACTCTGTTGCTGGATAATTTTTTCCAAACTTGTTAAATAACCTTATTGTTAAAAAAACAGCCTTGCTCTTACTTTGAACAGATCCTCCTTCTTCTATTTGTTGGCTCTTGTTACACCTTCATCAGCCAGAGCAGAGAAAACTTCAGTTACAATCTTCTGACCATTAGAAAATTTTACACTGTGAACAAGGCACTTCTCATTAGCATGAAGAGCGTGAACTACTTTAGGCTTTTGATGCTAAGGAGTGTTATTTATTTGCTGTACTTTATCTTGCCCTTTAAATAGCCAATGTATGAAAACAGTCTCTATACAGAGGCTATGTCATGGTTTACCACAAGCATACCTGATAATTGGTTTATTCTTTCCAGCAAAGGATGCCATCCAGAGGGACCTTGACAGACTGGAGATGTGGGCCCATGACAACCTCATGAGGTTCAATAAGACCAAATGCAAGGTCCTGTATGTGGGTTGCGGCAATCCCAAGCACCAATATAGGCTGGGCAGCAACTGGCTTGAGAGCAGCCCTGAAGAAAAGGACTTGGGGATGCTGATGGATGAGAAGCTCAACATGAGCCACCAGTGTGCACATGCAGCCCAGAATGCCAACCACCTCCTGGGCTGCATCAAGAGAAGCATAGCCAGCAGGTCAAGGGAGGTTATTCTACTTTACTCCACTCTGGTGAGACCACACCTGGAGTACTGCGTCCAGTTCTGGAGCCCCTATTACAAGAAGGATAGGGACATGCTGGAACGTGTCCAGAGAAGGGCCACGATGATGATCAGAGAGCTGGAGCACCTCTCCTATGAGGACACACTGAAATAGTTGGGGCTGTTCAGTCTGGAGAAGAGAAGTCTCTGAGGAGACCTTATTGTGGCCTTCCAGTATCTTGAGAGGGCCTACAAGAAAGATGGTGAGGGACATTTTAGGGTGTCAGGTAGTGATAGGACTAGGGGGAATGGAACAAAAATAGAAATAGGTAGATTCAGATTAGATGTTAGGAAGAAATTCTTCACCATGAGGGTGCTGAGACACTGGAACAGGTTGCCCAAGGAGGTGGTAGAAGCCCCATCCCTGGATGTTTTTAAGGCCAGGCTGGATGTGGCTCTGAGGAACCTGATGTAGTGTGAGGTCCTTGCCCATGGACTAGATGATCTTTGAGTTCCCTTTCAACCCTAACAATTCTATGATTCTATGATTAATATTATCTTAAAGGTCAAGAGCCCCTCCATATACTTCACCTCCATTGTGCTTTCCAACACAATGAAGCAGATGAAATACTGCTATTAACAGTTAACATGACAGTCTCATTCATAGATACCAGAATGATATGAGACTTGCAAACACTTGATTCTATTTCAGAAGATGTCACTCAGTGGAGGAATATCCACAGTCCACCCTCTGTATCACATCCTGTTTAGAAGTTAATTTTGTAAAAGCAAGGAGTGACTTTTCATTTTGCCAGCCTTTTGGAGAGTAAAACAAATTTCTTGGAAAAACCTCCACCTATTTTCTTCTGCTTTTGAGTAGCTTGAGATACTCTCAGATTTATTTGAAAGAACTTGTGAATATCTGCCATTTCCCTCTCAAAATAACTTATGAGAAGTTGGCTGTTAACATTTTGGTATTTAATTTAGAACACTGCATTGTGTATATGGTTTACAATAATTAGTCATTGCTTTTTCTGTCCCATGACTGAATACCCTGAAAAGGCCAAATCAGGAACTTTACATACAAAAAGACCTGGTCTTGTGAACATTATAGCATAAACATCACAGGAGAAGATATCAGACTGCAAGAGGCACATGTATTGGTGTGGGACTGTAAGTTTAGGATGAAAAGAGACAAGCAGTAGTGCTGCATGTGCAGCTGCTAAACAAATTAAATCCTGCTTCTTCCAACACCATCCTGGTTGCTGAATCAAATATTGTTAATTATACTGTAAATACTCTTGCTGCTTCATGTACATTCAGGAAAAAAAGGATGCAAAGGCATTGTGACCAGGCCTGAATGGAAACTCAGCCTTATAGCACCTGCTCAGGAGTAGAGAATGGGGTCAGGATGTGGACAGCCAGCTGGCACTTTTAGAGCAGCATTTAGACTGATCTTAGCCTTATTCAATGACACTATGCTAACTGGCACCTCTAGGACCAAGGGAATAGAGACATATATTACACTTACTTGCATCTCCATCCTAAGTACCCTTTAAGATAGCATCATTTGTACATTCAGAGTTCTCTCTGGAACGCTCTTAAATAGTGCCTGAATACAGTTCAAACGCAGTCCCAGTGCTGACATTTGTGCAAGCTTCTATCCAGTATTTTCTCAGGCAAAACTCCATTGGCTTAGACAGCGGTTTGCTTATGCAAGAACATCAAGTTTGACCTTTAAATTGGACAGTGACAATTAATAACAACTCAAAACAGAGATTTTATCTTTTTTTTTTTTTTTACATGCAATACAAAAAATCCAGTCTATTACAGAATGTTTGCTACCACTGACACTCTCTTCTCCCAAAACCAGCATTTTTCCATAGCTGCTTCATCATCCCTTGAAGAACCTCTACAGAGCTCAAGAGTTATTAAATCAGCACTTTTCTGAGTGCCCATACTTGCATCAAGTTCAGCAGCTCTGTCAGAAGCCTCTGATTCCTGTTTATGTAAATGTAGCCTAAACCAGCTATGCATACAAATACTTCTGCAGCAGAGCAGTAGGGAGTGTTCAGCTCACATCCAGTCCTCTATCTGTTAGTAAATGTTTTTTTCCCCTTTTGACCTTAAGACAAGCAAAGGAGGTGGTGTGGTTTGGAGTCCAGTGTAATTTATCTCCTCAGTAAATCTTGTGAATTGCTATCTAAACAGCTGCTCTATAAAGCAAACCCTTTGACTGATTGGTTGCATGTGTCACAGGGCCAGGGGAGATAGGTATCTCTTTGCTTATTACATGAATGTGAGAGGGAGGCCAGCATAAATTTCATGTCAAAACAATGTTTATTTAATTAGACTATTAACTATATGTGACAACAAAACCTGCCACTGAAAGGAGGAAGGTGACTTTATACTGTGGTGGAGACCAGGTGAGTAACTGTAAGTTTATGAGCTACTCCATCATTTCATTCCATTCATTCATTCTTTCACACATCTTTCTTTTTAATTTCTGACATTTAAGTCAGAACTCAACTTTCCAAAACAGCCTGAAGCGCCCTCATCTCTTCAGTGGCTGGAGAAGAAAAAGTATTGCCACTTTATGCAGCTTAGCCCAGCATTTGCCTGCAGTTAGACAAGAAGCACTTTACCATATCTTTCAGACTTGACTGCTGTTGAAGCCTGCATAAAATCTTGGTCCCATGGAAGACAAAAGCAAAATTACCGCTAATTTAATGAAAACTAAGGTTTCCCTTCTCCTGTGTCTGTAACTAATAAAGAAAGTCTAGAAAAGCAGCAGTTCTGAGTTGTTTGTTGGCTTTTTTCTTTCTAGGGACAGGTAAGACAGCATAACTAATGTCACTTAGAAAAATTAGAATTCTTAATTTTGGAACCTGCTTTTTTAGCAAAAACATTACCAGGCAGACTGGAAATGGTAGCCTAACAAGGAACAGTAAATCACAAATTTAAATCAACTCAGACAAGAACACTGAGCGTGGCTCTGTTTCCTTGAGATGCATGCTACATCACTCAGGAAAGAAAGCCAAATCTCTAGACAAAGAGTTATCTAACTCCTCAACTATTGCTGGTAAAATATCTATTTAGCCTTTTAATGCTATTTCTTAATATCTCTATCTTATTGTACCACACTTTGACAGCATGTGAGAACTCTGATACATAAAATTTCCAAAAATTGAGCACATGGTGCCTGCAGAAGATAGGCTTCTGTTTGTCTTGTCTTTGACAGCTAAGAACTCTGCTTCAACATAATTTTTTCTCAAGTGCATTGATCAATTATTTCATGGCTTTCTGTTGTTATTTAGTATGAGGTAGATTGTTTTTTGTTATAGTTGGAGAGTCCTGAGAAAGAACGCTGTTAGGATGGCATTACTTTCACCAGTTTTTCACAGACAAAAATTTTGCAGTATTTCCCACTGACAGTCAGACACTTTACTGCCCCTGGAAGACCCTGCATGGGTCAGATCCTTTTGGCAAATAGTATGTTTCAACTCTCTCTCCACAGGTCCATTGGAATGCAGCTATAAGTGTCTTTAATTACTAGCCTCAAAATGAGTCCTGTGGTCCACAACTTAAAGCAGAGATGATTGTTCCCTATTCTGATTAACATCCAATCTACCAATGAATAGACCACCTCTGTACACATTGCACTGTGTAAGCACCTAGCACAGAAGAGCTTTAGATACAATTTCCTCCAGTTACTTCTATAGTGACATTACTAATATTTTTTAGATCTGATAAAGTTAATCTGCTGATTAAATCTGATTTCCACCTCCTTCTGCATTACAACAGCTAGCTGAGATGAAGGAAAGAGATTTTAGTGCTGATAAGTGTTATAGTGAGGATAGGCTGACTGGACTGATGGAGTTATGGAAAACAGGGAGTGCCTAAAATACTGATAAACCAACATCCAGCCTGAAATTTTCTTCCATATTCTTCTACTTTCCATTCCAGACTATGTTTGTATCGATGCTTGCTGCCATGATGTCTTTTAATCTTTTACCAGTTCATTGTAAATCCTGATATCATTACAACAACAGAACTGAAACACACTCATCTTGACAGGACTGAAAGCTAAAGAACAGGAAGTCTTTAAGATAAGTCCCTAGCTCAGAAAGTATAACACAGAGGCCCTAATAACCACTGAGCTCTAGAATTACCAGTTTTGCCAAAAGCAACAGATTTCCTTCTGATCTCAGAGCAACTGTTTCCACACAAATCACTATGTGGAGACATTTCATAGGGGTTATGTTATCTATGCTTCTTCTGTTTTCTCCTTGCATAGATTCTTGTATTTTGACACTACTTCTCCTCCCATATAAATGGCCTTGTAAATTAAATTTATAGCTTCACAACTGGGGTCAGATCAGTACAGTTTGTTCTACTTTGGAATATAGAATAAGAAGGAGTATTCTTAATGGGTTTAGGGCAGACATTACTGCTAGGGAATGGAAACAGACTCCACCAATCTCTGGAACAACAAACTGGGAATTGGGAATCCCTTGTTTCATCTTGGCTGGCTGCATGAAAAAATCATGAAGTCCTTCTGTGCCTCCAAGTTCACCCATCGGTAATGAGGAAATCTGATCATTCCTGTCTACTTCAGAGGGAACAGATCTGCTTTAGGCACTGACATCTTGACGCAGAAATAACTATAAACACATAAATTTAGATCTTGGTGATAAATGGTAAAAGTTAAATCAACTCACTGTTCAGGAGACCCAAACCCAACACTCCTATCATACTCTGAGCCTGTGCATTCTTACCCGCACAGTACTTATCAGATACATCTCTGGAGCTGGCAGGACCTGAGCTTTAATACTGTATGTACAGTGTGCTTTATCCATTTCCTACAGTGAACACGAGTGCTGCAGATACTCCAGTATTGTTCACCATCAGAATAGAAACCAGTTCTAATAAAAGATGATGGCAGCCTCTGTATGTGTCATTCATCACAGGAAAGTTATAAAACAATCTAATGATTTAACAGACTGTATAGACACTATGCAGAGAGAAATGTTCAAACAGGATGTGAGAAATCAAAACCCAACAAATTTACTGAGCACAATTCAGTAGACAAAAGATCCACAGGCATTTTTGTTGCAACTACTGACAAATCAGATGACAGCTTCACAAAAACCTGAATGTGGTTTTTGATCTGCGTCTTTCTATCCACCCATCCCAATTGCAAATTATTGCAGTATTTTGGCTGCATTTTCCTTCTAAAGGAGGCAAAGTTTAGTAAAGCAGGGCAGAAGGAGTCAGCTCACTTGGGCTTTACTCTTTGCTATGCCAGTGACCTGCTGTTTGACCTTTTCCATCTCCCCGTGAAAACAAGTAGCACCTTGTTTGTCTTTGTTTCTGCTCTTACCCTTTGCAAGTATAGCTGTTCCTACACATGCAGGGTGTAATGCCTAACAAATCCTCAGCCTCAGTAAGGGCCTCAGCATCCTCAGATACTAAAATGAACCACATAATTGTTCACTAAATGTCAAAAAATGCTCTCTCCGAGAATCCAAATGGTTGGCAGACAAACCTGTACAGAAGTCTCATTCTTTCCATTTTCAATTCCTCTCTCTTAGAATACAATAGAATACAATAGAATAAACCAGGTTGGAAGAGACCTTCAAGATCATTGTGTCCAACCCATCAACCAATCCAACCCACCTAAACAACTAAACCATGGCACCAAGCACCCCATCAAGTCTCCTCCTGAACACCTCCAATGAAGGTGACTCCACCACCTCCTATGTTAATCCAACAAATATGAATACAAGGAGTCATTAGTCGCTCATCTTTCAGGCCTAATACTGGTGCAGTCCTTACTTGGGTAGTCCATACACTTTCTAAATTGTTTTTTAGTTATCAGATTATGCAGTTTGCACCGATAAGGGGAAAGGGGAGAAGAGGAAAAAATGTAAAAGAGAGAGTCCCAGTACCTTAGAGCTTTTTATGCATTATTCTTCTACTTTCCTCCGCTACGTTTTAGATCTTCTTTTCAGTGCCTGGGAATTAAATAAAAAAAAAAAAGTCACTTAAAACCTGTCAAAATAATACAGAAGTGATATCACATGACTTACTGAAAAATTAAGTTTCATAAGGATTACACTGAATAGCTCAAATCTGTCCCTAGTATGAGAGGACTTCCAGACTGCACTGCAGGAAGGTGTTCATCATGCACTCCAAACCAGGGTCAGTTTGGTGCACATTTGGAGGAAAAAGAAATCTTTGTTGCCATTACAATTTAATTTTTTTGTTAAATCTGATAGAAGTCTAGACATGTTGTGAAAAATCAGGAGGCATTCAATAAACAGAACACAGGTAAAACAGTCAAAAGCTTTCTGATATGCATTGATTATCTATATCCCTCTACGGTTTAATCACAGTCAGTATAAATAATGCATTTGTGTATTTTAATGTTTTTTAAATGTAATTAAATAATATAGTCTATACTGTGTCTGTACTGTATGTGAGTACATATGTGTATATATATATATAAAATCCTATTTATATTTGAAAACTCTAACTAAAAATAACTAGTAAATTTTCCCAAACATACATTAAAAAGAATCCCTTTCCTTGAATGCATAACAATGACACAACTCAAACCTTAATCACAAAGTGCCAAACACTAGGATCTATTGAAAGTCATATCAGTCCTGAGTTCTTCCACAGTGCAGAGTGCAGCACTAGCACCCTGGTCCTTAGACCCTGTTTCACAGCTCACTCTTGGATAAAGCAGAAGGCTGAAGGCATGTGAAAACATACTGTTCTTCAGCAGTGAGGTAATTTCTTCTTTTTAATCAGCTAGTAGGTAAGTTTTATAATAGGAAAACCCTAGCTGAAATATCCAAACTGCCAAGGATTATGAAATCTTTGTTTTGCTTTGGAAACAAATGCACAGTAGAAACTGGAGTCACAGTGCACAGAAGACATAACAAAGGCTTTGTTTGCAAGGGGATGAAACCACTGCTCTCTGGTCGGGGATGAGGTTGGCTGATGTGCTTTCCATAATAGTCAATTGAACAATCTCAGCACTCAAGCTTGGCCAAATACTAATCTGCTGAATTTATTACATTTTGGTTTTTAAATTAAAGTTACCATCTGTAACTCATGTGTGGTAAACAGTGTAGAACACGTGACAAGAGGAAAAACAAAACAAAACAAAAACCACCACCACCAAACTCACTCATGAAAAGGTGGGCAACTTCCACTTGGTCCAAGGAGCCCTGAGAAATGTGACACTGCACACTGAACATTTTTTTGCTGAGCAAAAACCTTAACAGCTTAATGAGGTCATTTGTTAAAAACCTCTCTGTTCACCTCAGTAATGGTCTGTGCAGCCAAGGTCTGGAAATGTAGTTGATGGACCAAAGTGATACTATCAACTGAACAAAGCCAAATTTCATAGGAAAAATGCTATGGTAGCCAGAAATAATACACATACTCACAGAGAGGAAAATTCCAGCTTAGGTTTTGGAATTTTTTTGTTTTGTTTTTAAGATTTCTGTTCTCACAGTCATAAATATTTTCAGGACAACAAAAGGTGATTCAGTTGTGCAGCTACATGGTCTGAGGTGGATGAAATCCCAGGCCCTTAAGCACAGGGTATTTGGACTTCCTCAGGCCCACAGCATCACCCAGCATTCCTGGCTTATAAAGCTATTGGTGATGACTCTATGGACTAATTCCTATTATTTCAAGCAAGGCTGATGGCTTAAACATTTTTTCTCTTTCATGACAATTTTTATATAAGTGCTCTCTTCAGAAACTCAGTCCTTGGAAAACAGCAAGTCTATTCATCTCCAGTTGAATAAACTGACACGGTATGAATGCCAGTTGGTTACCCACTTCATGTTTTCAGTTTGACTTGTGCCAAATCATGTGTTTGACATGATTTCTACACAGAAGTGGAAATGGGTCTGGGAGCAGTGGAAACATGTCACACTGCACATGTACACATAGGTACAAATTACCTGCAAAATGATGCTGGGTAAAACTGGCTTAAAAAAAATAATCTTTTGAGAGCAACTCTGTTTCCAGCAATTCTTTATTATTAACATCTTTTGTCCAAGTATCTGCAAACCTTACAGGTTAGTATTTGAATTAATTTTCTAATGATCGTATCATACAACCAGAAAGCCTGCCTTACTAATCCCAGGAAGTCATGAGTCTTGGGAGCTACCCAGATAGGGTCTCCTGCCCCTCCCATGGCATCACTGCTTCCAGCTTGCATTTCTTAGTTCAAATAGAAACAAATAGGGCAGGACCATAGATATGCTAGTGTTGTGCAAAAAGAATCCATGCATATAGTCCTTTCTGTGAAAATGAGAGACTAAGAACTGGTCATAACTGTACAGTCAAAGGAAATGGACACATTCAAATGATGACTCAGTCCATACATGGGATGGGATGGGATGGGATGGGATGGGATGGGATGGGATGGGATGCCCATCTCTCTTTGTTCTTTAGGAGCAAACCTTAGATGAAAAAGGTTAATTTTTTTATTGTTTTAGTGATGACTATTTCTAGGTAAGAAAAATCCCATGTTTAAGACTAACAAAGACTTCCTATACTCATCTTGTGAATGAGAACAAATTAGGCTAACAAAATGATCACACACTTGTTCAATGTCACATAAAAGGTTAGGAGAAAAGCTAGAAGTTAAAATTGAGGTAGTTCAGCCCTTCCTTCCTCATGGTAAAGTGAACAGGAAAAAGGCTCTCACTGTTTTCCAATAAACAGCAATGGAAATATATAACCGACTTATTTCATGCTTTGTCCTTCCTATACACCCCTATGAAAAGAACACTATGCCTGCTATTTCCCTTTTTCCTGAAATAAGTGAAAGACAGAAATTTAGACAGACACTTTTCCTGTTTCCTTGGTATTCATTCCTAGTCATTCTTTATGTTGTTAATTTCACTGTGGCCTGATTCTTCAGCCGAGTACAAGACCTGCAACCAATTGGAATGAATTCAGTATAAGGTCTTAGACACAACTGTTTCAATACAAAAAGATACCATGTGAGAGTTTTCAGGGGATGGTGGTGTTGATTTTTTCCCCTTATGGCTATGAAGTCAACATAATTTTTCACACAAGTTTTCTGTTTCATTGACTCCCACTTTACAAATGAGAGATCTGACAGATCTTTTCAGATCTAGGACTAACAGACATACTTCTTAAAATTCTTCTATCTGCTCAGCTGAGCACAAATAGCACAAGAATAGAAGGGCCTTTGCAGAAAAGTTTCACACGTTTGGTGCACCACAAGCCATGCTATTTGTCATGGTGAGTTTATGACAAAATGGCACTTAAAACTGACTATGTGGCAGAGTATCAGTAACACAGGAGCTCATGAAACTGAAATGATGTTGAAGCCATCAGTTACTGATAACAAAAGCTAAGAGGAAAGAATAAATTCCTTATATTTTTTTGCTTAAGTGGGCCATCTAAAGACTTATTAGAAGCAAGACCTGAATTTCTACTTAAAGAGGTCAACCCATGACATCACAGGCTTCCTTTCTCACACCAAAGTACACACAGATTGGGGTTGCTCAGGTTTATGACAACAGCTGTGAATACCACAGCACATTGGGAGGAACCCTGGTGAAAAGAACATTGCACAGGCATTAGAATTACTGCAGGCTGCTACGTTTGACATTCAGACAGGCAGAAAAAGCCTGTGAGTTCAGCTCTGACTTCCCTGCATGATGAAGTGGCCTACAATGGCAAGTCCAGTTTTGATTGTCATTTAGGGCTCAAAAGCCAGTTTAAAATAATTTAAATTTCTTTACTTTTGCGTTTAACAGGTTAATTTTACATGCAAAATGTCTTCAGATAAATATTTTCCTCAGGAACATTAAGACATTTTTTAAAACTAAAAAGCCATTTTGGTAGGATTTCTGTGACTTACAGTTTAATTCCATGTTTTATATAAATACAGTCCAGGATGATGAATAAGTTATTTGCTTAGTAGTTACCAGTTACCAATTAGTTAGTAGGTAGCTAATGAACTGAAATATAGAGTTCATAATTTTCTAGCATAATTCATATTCTAGCAGATTTGGGTAGCTAAAAGTCCTAACACTTCGTTACCTCATTTCTTAAATATATACCAAGGATAACACTACAGAAAAAAAAAAAAGGTCAGGACAAGATAAAACTTCAGCAGAAGTGTACCAGTGAGCATCAAATTTCCGAACATTTAGATGCAGACCTAAACCAAGGCTGAAGTGGGTTATTCAATAGGTTGTTTCTACCAGGACCTCATCACTGATAATATTTAAAATCTGAAACAGTATCTTTGCCACCCAGTGCTATTCCAGTAGGCAGCATGATCCTTCAAGTGCACATCAGCATTTTTCTGCTTCCTCAGCTTCCAAGAGGTAGAAAAGCACATGCAGGTTCCCAAAAAAGAACTACACAGAGAAAATGAAGTTTGAGATGCATCTCAGCAGTGGGGTCCTATTCTACACACTTTTGTCATTCTGTTTCTGCTCTTGTTTGATCATGTATACAAGCACAGTTCTCTTTCTCCTCTCCTAAAACTAAAAATTCTCCCATTGTCTATCACATCATTTCTAACACGTCCCCTGAAGCTATCATTGCCAAGGAAGTCTCTTTTCCCTAGGAGTCTCAAGGAATTCCAAATGCAATTCAGAGGAACTTTTTCACAGCCTCTGCCAGTATTTCACATTATTTTGCATGAAGAATATGTGCTCTACTGCCTGTAATGGTCATTATTACCCATGGGTGTGCATTCACCTCAGAAAACACAGCAATGAGCAGTTTGGGGAGGGGGAACAGAGTAGCTAGGCTGTTATTTGTATTTAGCTGCTAAAGCTGCTAAAACACTATGTGGAGGACAGATAATTACAAAGAATGACATTTGTGTTTTAAGTTGACATTAACATAATGGAAATGGTGTGTAACTCCCATCTCCCCAGCCATAAAGGGTCTGTCACAGACTTAGTCAGTATCCCAAGGCCCTCTCACTCATCCTCCTTAAAAGTAAATGAGTCGTTACGCATCTGACTGATTCTTCCAGAGGCAAGCCCAGCAGGGTCCTCCTTCCCTCTAACTTGTCATAGTCCAGAGTTTTGTGTTTTAGTAACTTGAAACATCCTGTAAAATCTATCAGGATTAGTTTCCAGCATAGAAGCAGTTGTACTCAATCCAAGCTAATCAAATGTTCTTCACATACTAAGCCCTGGGGTTTAAATGAGCAAACCCAACATATTAAGCAAAAATGACCTAGTGGTGCCTACTACATCCTTCTTTTGACCCCCTGTGACACAATTTTGTCTGAAACAAGCTACAGAGTTAAAGCCACGGTAAAAAGGCCAAAAATAATATAGTGTGTCTCTGATGTCACGAGAATGTTATATCCTAAAACAAAGAAAGATGTTTTTAGATAGAACTGGATATTTTTTACATACTAGTAAAATAAGCTTTTTAACAGATAACACTTTGTTTTCAAACCCTTATTTCAGTCTCTCCCAATGGGATTAGTCATCATATTAAAGGGCTTTAGGAGCTCATATTATAACCAAACACAAGTCTGAATTTATAAGTCATGTATGACCTGGCAGCCAAGAGGTTATGGTGAGTAAGAAGGTGGACCACAGAAGACCAAAGAACAGGAAACTTTCAGTCTGATGTTGATGGAAGAGCTTTGGATATGATGGATGCAGTACTGAACAACTTATTTCAAAGCAAACAGCTCTCACAGAAGCTTCTGACCGTTTTATAGAGGAAATGTTGAAGATGTATGATGTAAGAATTCAGAAGTGCACACTAAGCTGCAAAGTCTTGTTTTGAGTTATATACAGCAGGATCTGTATCTACACAGCTATACAAAATGAATCCCTCTTCTTCCATTCACAGGTTCCATTGACTGACTGACTTTCTTAATTTCAAACCCCTATATTTATTATTCCATGGAAGCTTAAAACTTAAAACTTTGACCAAGGTTAGCTTGAATTTCTATTGGAATAAAAACAAACAGATATCTCTAGAGTAAAAGGAACAAAATATACAATACTTTAAAATCAGACTAAAAGTCCAAATCCCACTAAAGAAGCTGTACATGCAGTTCCCATTCATATTAAGCATTCATCTACAAAACCACGTGTTTTCTTATCTACAAACAGCTACAGTCCAGCTGATGAAAGAGTTGTTGGCCATTGGAATGGGCTGCCCAGGGAGGTGATAGAGTCATCATCCCTGGAGATGTTCAAGAGGGGACTGGACATGGCACTTGAAGCCATGGTTTAGTTAGTCATGAGGTGTTGGGTGATAGGTTGGAGCTGATGACCTCTGAGGTCTTTTCCAATGTTATTGATTCTATGACTTTATGACTGGCAACTTCATGTACTTCAGGCCAAAATCTATCTAGAGGCAGACTCTTGTGCTGCCTGACAAAGCTACCTTATGTTTAAAAGAATGTTAATTTCAATTAATATTGAGGGTTCTCAGGTTAAAGTATAAATATTAAAAAGAAGCACTGATAGAACTCAAAATATTCTTCCCAGGAAGGAGAACCCTCACCACCCTATTTTGGGTAAACTTGTTCTGACTACTGGTAGCTTTTCACTGTTAGGGCTTCTCATGACAGTGATGAAAGGATCCTGGATCTGGTCCCTCTAAAAGGTAGAAATGAGATACCTGAATTCACAGAATCTAGCCCAATCTAAATCCAAATAAAGAAATATTTCAATCACTTCCAGAAAGTCCTGGCTAACACTTATTAACAAATTTGGGGACCAAGGGAAAGTGGAAAAGTCTTATAAAATATCTTGACCAAAAGAATATTACTATTTAACTTTCACACTCATAACTCAGCCGAAAAAGCCCAAAACTACCATATGGCCAGATTCTCTTCTGGTGCTAATCAGCGTAGTTCAAATATATACACAGACTGTACACTACAACTCAGGTACAAAACATTTAAGATCTGATTCCTTACTCTAGGCAGTTATAAGTTCCATATTACCACATACTTAAAATTTTATTTATTAAAAAAAAAAAAAAAAAAAGGCACAAGATTTTGGGGCAAGGTTATTTTTCTGGTTGTAACATTGTGGTTATAGAACACTACATTTATTCCTAGATATCAGATGTTAAGAAATATCAGATCACATTAAGAAACAATTAACTTTATTTTCTTTCCATATCTTGATAAGCTGGCCTGGGCCACAATTACTGTTCTATCATAAAGGTCAGTATTTGCTGATTCCACTGATTTTTGCCACACTCAGCCTACAAAACTTGCTTTCAAAATCTCTGAGAAAATACATGGTTTTTTTTTGGAGCATGATGAAATAGAATACTGGTGTGTCACTTCTCTGAAGCTAATTTATAGACTAATTTAAGTATTCTCAATGTGGTTCTGCTTAAAATCCTTCCTCATCAGAGCACAGTCATAGTGTAGCAGGCCTTGGGGTGGAAGAGACAGTGAGACCAACACCGTGGCACAGCTGAGCTGCTGGGAGCAACACAGGGTTACTGTTTGGAGAAGGGAAAGTTTAATGAAGAGAGGGAATGGAGGGCAGCCTGGAACAGGGATTGGTGTCAAGGGGGAATCCTGCTGAGAGGAATTTTCTGAGCCCAGAAACTGTCTCTGGTTTTATTACTATTTATAATTACAAATAAACGACAGCAATTTTTAAAATTTTCCTTTTTCAGCAAAATCCCTAGGTAATAGGAATCACCAATGCCACAAATACAGATGAGGATATGAAAACCTGCAGCTGCACTGGGTCTATCAGATAAAGGTTCCCATTTCTTCTCCCTATTCTCCACCTGGTGCTCTTTACCTCCAGTGGATAGACTCACTGTGCACTGTAAGGTGAGCACTACCTCAATACTAAGCTCATGCAGCACTGGAATATTTAAGAGCAAATTCAGGTTCACAACATGCCACAACAAGCACACTTGGTGCTTCCCTGTGAGATCCTTTTGGGTTAATACAGGCACTCATGTGACCTCTGCACTCCCTCTTGTCATCAGTATAACTGTGATTGCCATGAGGCCTTTTGTCATCAGCAGGCACTGGGACTGGAGCCCAGTACAAATAGCACAGCCTGAGTAACAGCCATGCCTGGAAGAGCACTTCAGCTGTGACCCTAGCAGCATCAGGGAGGAAAGGGAGTAAGCCAGGAGAAAAAGACACATCAGCTTTGAGTGGAAGAGCATAAGAAGACAGCCATGATTATGGCAGTCAGACTTCCCTGATGGACGGACTTCTTCCCTTTGTCTCACCTTCCAACCTGCTTCATGCAGATCCCAATCTTTACGATCTTCACCTTTTGTGATTTGTACTCCAACATTTCTCCAGAGAGACAAACCAATCTGAGAGATTTTGCTGCCATATACTACTTGCTAGTATCTTACTCTCACTACTGTCACTTCCACTGGTGTTCACCTTTCTCCTCTGAAGGGAGATTCAGCTGTCACTAAAACTACCTAGGTCCTGTAGGCTTTAAAGGGCTGTGTCTTTATCAGTACTCAAATATAAAAAATTCTGCTGGAAATTTGGGAACTATTTAAATTTGAGTGAAAGGCAGACGCTACCTTCCAATCATCACCAGCAGAGCATGCAGAAGTTCATATAACTTTGCAAAACCCACTGGTGCCTTGTTTACCCCAGGTCCTAGCAATCTCACATAGCTCAATACAGTGTCTCCCATTACAGGAGTGATTGTAGATAATGGCAAATTAATTTCTGAAAACAAGGTGTTTTGTTGCTGCTCCAGCACAATGCAGAGTCTTGGACTAAAAATTACTTGTCTTAAAATAACTTAAGTTAGGCAGACTACAATGAACACAGTCATATTCCATTCCCAGGACATTCTGCCTGCATCACACTTACTGGAGTAGCTTCACTGTCACTAGGAAGCTCATTCACAAACAGGTTTTATCAGTGCATGAAACTGATAGGGATTTTTTTCCATCTACAACCATCTGTATGCTTATCAGAACAGTTTCCTCTAAATGGAGGCTTCGCTTTCCATAGAAAACTGCAATGTTTCATCAGAAGAGCTAAAATCTACCCAGCAACAAGATATTCATAATTCCAAAAAGAGAGGAGTTCCCTAGAAAAATAAAATGTTTCCAACATCAGCACCAGGTACAAACTGCCTGAAATCACAGGACCACCCTTTCCCTCTGTAGTCATTCCCTGGGTGTCTCTGTAGCACTAACACCCAGCTGAGCCTCCAGCTAAGAAATCATAACATAACACCCACCATGAGTAAGCATGTTCAATGAAAATTTTCCTCACTATTTGTTTTTTTGTACATGACTAATCGGGATATAACTCAATCTTTTCTACTTTGTCTTTTTAAAATATAGATGTTATGAACAGTTACATTGTGGTGGAAACACCACTCCAGCAACTGCCCTTAGCAGTAAAGACCACATATGCTCCTTTCCTCCTATCTGTCCTGAATTTAACAGCTTACCAGGAGGTGCCACTAATTATTTACTGCTTGCAGAACAGAAGTATCATCATAACCAGCATTTCCTAATTTTGTGTTACCTTCTTTCAAGACCTGTTTTCCTGGTCAGCCTTTCAAACAAGCCCTTGCTTCCATGTGGACCATGATAGATGTTATCACGTCCCAGGAAATCAGAATACCACCTTTTAAACCCCACCACCTGGGATGGCAAAACCCTCAAGATTAGTAACTTGCCATCTTTCTTTCTTAAAAGCAAGCTACATACTTACATGCAATGTTCCATTGATACTACTGCTTCTTACCTGGTTGTCTGAAAGTAGGAAAAAATATTCCACTACTTTTTAAAGTTATTTTTTCAAGCTGCACAACTACTGCATTTTATTTTATTTATAAAATACAGGCATTTTAAGCCTGGAAAGAGTACCAGGTTTACTTCCACTAATCAGCAAATATATCTCTGTGGGCAGTTTCAGGAAATGAAGACATATAACTCTAAGAAGGAGCAGAACAATATTAGCCAGGATATTTCTTTATGTTACTACAGAGCAATCCAAATGAGGCTGAGAGAGACTGAGGATCCGCATTGTTTAATCGCAGATAGGCACTTAATAGGGTTTTCAAAGGTCCTTACAGAGGTTAAGGATCTAAATCCCTTTGATAACTCAAGCATTAAGGATATCTAAATTTCAACTGAAAAACCAGTGAGGCTATGAAAACATTCAGAGAGACATATACCTTTTCCTGAAACTGCTTGATGTAATGCTGCTTAATCCCACGTAATGGTTTAATGCAGTTGAAAAAAATATAGTGTAAATGCCATTTCCACAGGAAGAAGAAACTTGTATCTCCTGTAATCTTGACAGGCACCTTATGCTGAAAAGGTGCACTGTGATCTCCCTAACAAGGCTAAGAGCCTATGGAAGCTGTAACTGTAGATAAAGAAGGTGGTATTTGCTGTAAAACCATGCTGTAGAATTGGAGTTTATTATAATGGCTGTTTTTTTCAGGGGTGGGGGGAGGTGGGGGGAGGGGGTTGGCTTTTTTTTTTTTTAAGGGGGGTGGGGTTTACTTGTTTTTTCTGTTTCTGTGGCTACAATAAAGCAGGTTTTAAATGTAAACTGAGCTACAGCGATGAAAAATTTTCAGTTTGGAGTCAATTTGGATTTGTTTTGTGTGGTTGCTTTTTGGTGGGGCTTTTTTGGGGGGGGGGAGGGGTGGCGTTTGTTGGTTTCGGCTTTTTTGTTGCTGGTTTGGTTTGGTTTAGCAGGACAATAGCCATGCATGGTCATGTGAACCCTGGCAGGTTTCAGAGAGGTTTGAAACTGTGGAGTACAGAGTTTTATTCTTGCATCTGCAAGGAGACCTCTGAGAACCAAAGGGACCTCTGTCCTATGACTCTCTAAAGGGTCTGAGCACTGGAGCACCAGAGGACTTGGAATGGTGGTACGACAAAGACTGATCTTTTGTAACCCAGAGGCACAGCTTGGCAGTAGAATTAAATTGAGTTTTCACTTCCCAAACAAAGCCCAGCCGCATCACAACTGAACAGAAAGAATAATATCTGTCCTTCCCTTATTCTTCTACCAGGCACAACAGTTCCCAAATCAGAACAACAGGTTGCAAAGGCAGTATCAAATCCAATGAATTCAAGTTGAACCATGCAAGTGATGGGAAACTGCATGGACCATACTGTTCACACACCTGCTTGGAGACAGATAGGGTAAAACTCTGCTAACATGCCCTACTAAGATCTCAGCTCTAAGTTCACCAGAGCCTTTTATGTAACTCTAGTGCTCACTGAATTGTGCTTCCATCTGAATGCGAGCAGCCTATTTCCCATCCTTATTTTGACAAATGGTATGATGGGACTCTGACATCAGATGGAGTTTCTGGCCTCTATTGCAATGTGACACTCACAGAATTAATTTTTTAAAGGATGCCAACTTTTCCAGTTGGAGTGATCCTGAGGCTAATTTCAAATTCACTACTGAGAACAGAACACCTTCCAGTACAAGTCCCAAAGTCTTCGTAGTGACCTTTGTTTTTTTTTCATGGCAGCCAAGAAATAACCCATCCCTGTTACCACACAGGGGCACTTGTTTAACATTGGCAGAGAAGGAAGTGTACCACCTACTGAGTCACCACTTTAGCCACATCCTAAACACCTGACTTTTCCCTTGCTGGGCTTCCATTTAACCATGAATCTACCCTGAGTGGAGCTGTAGAAAAAGTCTATAATAAAATGTCAAACCACACAACACTTTCCTGGATACGAGGTATATTGTGATCTCCTAAGGTTCACATACCTTCAGAGGAAAAATTAAATCCTTTCCAAAGCAGATCCATCTGCTTAGCTTTTGTCCAATTTCAGGGATAAAAATTGTGCATGTCATGTCCCAAAGTAAGGTACAAAATTAAGCTTACTTTGAGTCAGAACTAAAATCACAACAAAAATGTATTTATTAAAGTCACTACATAAAATCATGGCAATCTGCCATGTTTTAGATGCTTAATCTCCCATTTAAATACCTTTGTTAAAGCTCATCCAAATTCTTATAAATTCTCACAATATAAAAATTTACAGATTTCTTAAAGCCTAACTAAATAAATTTCTTACAAATGAAATTCTTAACTGTTAAGGAATTAATCATTTGCCATCCATGGTACATCCCATACTTGTCAAACAAAGTAGTATTTGCCACCCTATTGCAAAGCATGGCACAACATAATTTAGGAAACTATTCTTCATTTAAAAAAAACACCACAACATCCTCTAAAGCAGTGCAATGCAACAGGAGTCACCCAAATGTGCTACATCCTGTGACTGGCTCTGACATAAGCGTGAAAACAGTCACAAAACATTTTGGGGCTAGGAGAAAGCACACTCTTTTTCTGAGACATCAGCTCATAGATGGGCTTGCTCACCTTTGGTGTGAACTGACTCGGATCACAATCCCTTTAACCCCACACTGAGTAGCTCAGGCTCTTGGCAGCTCTCCCACAGGCAGAATGATCTAGACAGCTCCCACTGAAGACACTTTCTGCAACATTCTACCACAAGGCAGCATGTGGTTTCCAGGACAAATTGCATATTTATCTGTCTAAAGCTTCACTTCCTTCTGTATCTGCTACCTGAAGAAATAAAACATCTTTGTCTCAAGCTCAGAGACCAAAACCATAAATGCACTGTTTGAAGGGAAGAGTCATGACAAGGAGGGGCACTCCTGTAGAACACATCCTTTTAAAATCTGAATTTCTTACCTCTTTTAAACTAAATTCTGCAACATGTAATTTTGAAAAACCTTCTTTGTTGGAGCATTTCAAACATTTATACTTTTTATACGTAAAGTATCAGGAGCATCATCCCAGATAAATGCAGTACACACAAAGATGAGGAACCAAGCACATCCAGACAGTTCCAAAACCAAGATGACCTCAAAACATACCACCAATAAAATTCTTAATAATGTTTCAATAAGATGTTCCAGTACACACTGGAACAAGTGAAGCCACTCTTGAACAAGGAGATGGACTTGAAACAATAACAACAGTAATGCATTTTCTTTTCTCAATGCATATGCTTTTCCAATTGATAGCACCATACTTAAACAGAAACAGGCTCCTGCCTCAGCACACCTAAAGCACTGCTTTTCTCAAGAAGCACCCAGCAAATAACAGCAGGCAACTGCTCTCCAAGAGAAACATAAACAGCAGAAATACCCTAGTGGAACAAGTCAGTTTAATCAAGACTTTGCTCATGTGCAGACACAAAGAGAAGGTTTCCCTAGTAGCCTAAGAGTTCTCTATGCTGATATTTCCCACAGGAAAATGCATAAAAAATAAATTATACTAAATTTCCCCCCTTTTTTCTTTTTCTACAGCAGTAGAAATGCACAATCCTCTTTTTTTTTTTTTTTAATCAAAATACTTTTCTAAGACTTACTAAATTTGCTGTAACCCTCTAATTGTCTTTTTTTTTTTTTACTGTGACTCAGCCAAAAGCCATACTCTGAAATCTGAAAAAGCCAACAAAACAAAATATTTGTCATCTGTACAAAGCTCAGCTTCTCCAGACCTTGCATATGAGAAGACCCTCCCTGAAAAAAAATATCCTTTCACAATCCAATTCAAAGCTCCTAAACTTCTTGGAATAGTGACATGGACAAGCACATAAGAAGTGGCTATCTCTTGCAAAAGGAACACCAGCGCCCATTCCCACACTGAGATGAAATCCAAATCTGCATTGTACAACAAATCCAGGAATGAGAGAGGAGAGTCTGTTGAGGAGCAAAAGCAATTGCTTATCTGATTTTGCCCAAGCCACAGCAGAATCCCCTCAATAGGGCTGCAGGCCCTGAGACCATAAGGCTGCTTCAATGCTGCAGGGCAAGAAAGCACCACCACAACTTTCTTGTATGAAATCCACATTCTACCTGCTACATCAAAACATGAAGACTACAGCAGAAATCTCTAAATTTTATGCTTGTGATAGGAATAAGCCTGTTAAACAGTTTAATTTTCTTTAAGTTAAGGGCTAACTTCCAACCCCAGCTGCTTTGGATGTATACCCAGCACAACCTGGCTTCACGTTAACACTTCAACCTGATACTTCTCACACCGAATTTGAGTTGTGGGAAAGAGGCTATCACGTCAGTACTCTTGTTTAACATTTTGACTCACATACTATGTTAGTTACAAGACACGGTAATTGTGTTTTCATGCCTTTTCCCTCATTGAGATGAATAATTCCTTACAGAGGCAGGTTTTCCTAGGTACTTCTGTTTGGAAACAAATAGGTCACTGTCCAAACAGGCTCCCAAGAACACCAGAAGTGTCCGGAAACCTTCACTCACACTCTTAACTCAAAGTTATCAAATAATCCTGCAGAGAAAAAGAAAACTTACATGTTGGTGTTTTACTTGCAAAGGGAATCCACTCAGTCTCACTGCCAGGGGCTGTGATCCCAGTCTGCAGAGCATCAATGTACAAACTTCTGGGTACAGCTGATGGGCCAGAAATTCCCCCCACTAAAATTGGCTCTCTCTGTGTTAAGGCCCCTTGCCAGGCCTTGCCTCTGTCCTCAGCTCACTCTGGTGCAGTTTGGTGCTAGAGGTACCAGGGAAGAGGTTCTGCACTCCAAGCCTGTTGTTGCTCTTCCCTTCCACTCCTATGACATTACACCATCACCCACCCACCCACCCCCCCCAAAAAAAACCCCAAAAAACCAAAAAGCAAAAAAAACACCACCACCCCACACCAAAAAACAACCATCCAGGGGGAAACTGTTCAATTTACACAGAATGCCCCAAGCGGCCACAAGTGGGACAGGCAGAAGTGTACTGCTGGTACATCCCTTGCCTTTCAAATAGTTTTCCAACTTTAAAGCTTGGTGGTATATCAAAATCTGCTGTGCAGCATTGTTGTGTCCCTTCTCGACCATATTCCTCCCCATCCTTGCTGCTGCTGCCTGCCAGCTGGCAGCTCCTTGGCCCTTTCTCCTCATAGCATGTCAGTCCACAGAGAACCAGCTGCTGGCTGGCAGGCAGGGACAATCTCACAAATAAACAGCAAATGTTTTGAGAACTTTCCTTTTTCCATTGGTGGTGGTGGTGGGAAATAATATATCACATTCATACTGGTGGAGAGTCCACTCTGCACATTGGTGCCTCTGTCCAAAACCCCCAGTTCCTCTGCTGCCCTTTTTAGGGAAGGCTTCTCTCGTTATTTTTACTGCATAGGCTGAAAGCAGGAGGCAGAGGCAGCAGCACCCACTGACCAGAGGGAGAAACCGCAAGAACACTCCAGAAGGCACCAGAATGTTTTGGGACTCTGCACTGCACTGTCAGTAGGGCTGCAGTACTGGGCACAAATTCACCATTATTTCTTGGATTTTTTGAGGTATTAAAAAAACTTTTGAGGAAAAACAGGCCTTTCCCTGCGCCCCAAGCACCTTCAGTCCAAGCTACAGGCACAAACCTGACACCAACAAAAAGCACTGGGGAGGGAGTGAGCTATGGCTGCCCTCTCTCCAGGCTGCCCGCCAAAACAAGACCTGTGCTACCGGGCAAACCCCTCCACGTGAGGAAAGCAGGGCTGGGTAAACCGTTGGGGGATCAAAGATGCCTTGCCGACCTCACACCCTCCCTGAGGAGAGGCACACACCTTCCCCTCACACAGCTGCTTTCGGCGTCCTAGCGGCCGCCTTCTCTTGCTGCTGTGAGGAAAGATTTCTCCCGAAGACCCCGCTGCATCAGAAACTGCTTGTTCAGAAGGAACAAAGAGTGGGACGTTCGTCCTCGGAGGCGGGAGACGGAGCTGCACCGTCTGGTTGACGGTTTAAGGGGAGGGCGGGAAGCGGCTTTCCTCAGGGTGTTGGGGGAGTCAGAAGCAGCCCCTGGTACATCTGTCGCAAGCGGGAAGCGGCTTGCCTCAGGAGTTGTGGGGTATGGGGGGTGGGGGAGTGTCAGAAGCAACCCCTGGTACATCTGTCCCAAGTTTTCCCCGTACAGCGAAATGAATACTTGATGTATTGCAGCACCATCTGCTGGTTTCAGCAAATCAGGCACAGAGGCATCTCTGCAGGGCGGGAAGGAGCGGAAGGGTTTTGGAGCGGCTTCGTGGGGTGCAAGGCCCTTGTGGTTGCCCGCACACAGGCATTTCCTGAAGGTTTTCCTCTTTGTAAAAGAGTTAAAGTAACTCTAAATAAGCAGTCTAAGAAAAGCCTCCTCTTTGAGGAACAATAGACAGACTAGTACTGAGTTTTGGGATTTCACTGTGCAAGTACGATAGGCAAAAGCTAGAGTTTCCCGTTTCTATAAAGCAGAAGCAAATTCTGCAGTGCCCTTGAGGAATGATTTTCTGAAGTGACAACTCATTCTGGCCACTTCTATTTACCTAACTCAGGCTGCCTGCCTTTGAAGGTGCTTGCATTTCAGAACTCCTGAGCTGCTGCTTTCTGACACTGTGGTCATCTGAAGGGCTTTCATCCTGGCCACCCCCAGCCAACCATCACTTTAGTAAGACCTAGCTGACTTTCAGCAGTTACTTATTTCAGCCAGTTTCCTTCCTAGGCTTGATTCAACCCAACAGTGAAGTCATGTTAGTGAACTTCATTGGAACTTGCTCATTGCTGGTAATTTACAGCCTGGTGAAGGGAAAAGGAAGAGATTTGGAATTTCTTTCCCCCTCTCAATGAGTGATTTCAGATAACATAAATATTAAGAAATACCTTACTTTGAAATTATATAAAGAACGGACACTCACCACTCTTGCTTCCTTAAAATTCAAGAGCAACACTAGTAACCAGTAACACTGGATGGAGACTGCCGATACACACAGGAATTACCGGGAACTGTCTTGCAATAAACATCATAACTTTCCTTTTAGCCAACCATTTATTGCCTGCAGCAGTTAAATGCAACACAGCATTTGTGCTGAGGATTTGTGTAAAGAGAAAAGTGTAGCTAGCTTTTAGTCTCTTCTAGTTCTTTGCCCAAATAATTTAATTTACATTTCCCCTCATCTCTGTTTATCAATAGCTGTGCAGCAGATTTCAGGACAGAGTTCCCATTTCAAGTGCATTTCTGGCACAGGATGAGCCTACAGACACCAACATAGCTGGGCACAGTCAAGCACTACAGGTCTGTTCAATAATTAACCCTTTCCATATCTGCTCTCTTAGCCTGTCTTGCAGCAGCACCTCCTCATTACCCATGCCATCCTGTAGCACTTCACTGTTTCTCTCTTTTCCTAATGATGAGACTATGTTTTTACTATTAGTGTCATCACAGCAACGACTGAACAAAAAAAAACTGGCTAGCATTATAGTGTGTTTGATTTGAAGAAAACAGTTTCCATTTACAGGGCCCAGCAAATGTCCAAGGTTCAAACAAACTATGAAGTGCTAACAAATAGTCTTGACAAACGTTGTTTTCCTGCACAGGGGCTCAGTGCATGATTTAATTCAGCAGCTACTGTTCAAGCATGGAAAACGTTGGTAAAGAAATCCCACAGAGTTCAGACAACCATTTTCCTAACTTAAGCTTCCCCCTCCTCACCTCACCCCCTCATCTTTGCCTTTTGGGTGTCTGTCAGTCATAACATAAATATTTATCAGCTGATATTTGCAGTAGCTGTGAAGTTATTGATGAGGCCAAATGCCTTTCCCTCCTGCCCCATCTGCAAAATGGCAGCTTCTGGTCTTAGCTCAGGGGCAAATGACACTTCCCCAAAGTGCACGTGCAGGCTTTTCAAATTCAGTCAGGTTTTTAATGTGCAAAGCAGAAATGCTATCTACCTAATATTTACCACGTGATTACTGGAAAAAAAAAAAAAAAAAACAACAACTTTATTAGGTTTAAAATTTGAGATGCCTTGACGTAACAGAAGTGTTGGCCGCTCAAAATGTTGGTTGGTTTATTTCAGGGGGCATGACTGCTGCAGGTGTCCTTTCTGAATCAAATACCAGACACTCGAACCATTTGTTGGGCAGAAAAAAGAAACAGCTTTTATTCTTAATGTTTGTTTCTTAACCACCTGGGTACTGTCAGAAGGAGCCATATGCACTGGAAAACACTTTTAATAAGACTTCTTTAAGCCTGTCTTAAACCCTGGATCCTGCAAAAGTGGAATCCCCATTGCCTGTCATACGTGCTTTTCTACCACAGATTAGCAAGGGGTTGCTTCTTTACAAATGTTCCACTCTCACAAAGCCTGGAATTATGCTCTCAAACCTACCACAGGATAGCAAGACATCTGACATAATCACACCAGCAAAGTCAAAAGCAGAGATGTCAGAAGAACAAGATGACAGTGCAGTGTCATAATGAATCTAATTCAGCTATGTGCTATTCCGGCCAAAAGAGCTGTCCTCAGACTGGGACCTTAAGCCAAAGAATTGCTATATCTTAAAGTCTTAAAAAATCCTAAATTACCAGAGTGAGTGGGAAGTTCTGATAAAGAGGGTTAGCATCATTCAGTATGAGGGAATCTCTTTGGAGCTTGGGTTGAACAAATCAATCGTGTAAACTATCCAATCCTGCCTGATTCACATAGCTTCAGGCACAAATAAGAAAACTGCCCAAAAACCAGAAACCATCAAAAGCAAAGTTATAGTCTTAATAAGTTTGAGAAATATTGCAAACATCTAATTTAATTTTCACTATGAAAAATCCAGAACATTTCCCCCAACCAATCTCCAATATTTTGTGGCCAGAATAAAGTATATCTTCTCAAAACCCATCTATTTTTCATTGAAGGACTACAAAGGACAATTTACCATGGCCCTTAGGAACATTCCAACACTAATAACCCTTGCTGCAAAAAACGTGAACAACCCACATTTTGTTTTTAATATCTTCTGCTTTTAGCCATTGTATCCCGCATGTCTTTGTTTTGAGATGAAAGAGCCCCAAAATCATGTTGCCAGTACCTCCAAGTTACTCTCTCCACATTCTTAATAATCAGCCATGTACACTTCCTGGTGTGTTTAAATGCACTGTCACAAAAGGCTGTTAAAGGTGTTAGGTCATGCATGGCTTCTGTCTACAGACATAAAGCAGGTTTCATCTCTTTGAAAAAAGACCCAAGTTCACCAGCAGGTTCAGTGATTATCTCAGACAGCTTTTAGCTAACATAGTATCATAGTATCAGTCAGGGTTGGAAGGGACCACAAGGATCATCTACTTCCAACCCCCTGCCATGGGCAGGGACACCCCACACTAGATCAGGCTGGCCAGAGCCTCATCCAGCCTGGTCTTAAATACCTCCAGGGACGGGGCCTCAACCACCTCCCTGGACAACCCATTCCAGGGCTTCACCACTCTCATGGTGAAGAACTTCCTCCTCATGTCCAGCCTGAATCTCCCCACCTCCAGCTTCATTCCATTCCCCCTAGTCCTATCACTACCTGATATCCTGAGAAGTCCTTTCCCAGCCTTCTTGTCTCAAGAACAGTAAAACCAGCAAGGCCAGAGAAATGCATATTGGCTAGAGCTTCATTGTTTAGAGCCACCCAGCTACAGACATCGATGAATTCCAAACAGTCATGATCAGGGCAGGAAAAAAATTGCAAGGCAGGTGGTGGAAGTCTGAATGCAAGTAACCATATCATGCATGCACGTCTGGGATGTATTTATACATATAAGATCAAAAGACAGACCCTTAGCCAGCCACATTTGCAAAGTTTTGTTTTGAAGACCTAAATTACCCACTGGAATTGACTTAGGATCACTTGATTTGGAAGATTTTAAATCACAAAGCAAAAATAATGTATTAGGAACTGCTACTTTTGACACTGAAGTCGCATACTGAATATTTTCTTGCAGCAAATTAGATGCAAAAATCCAATGTTCTTATTAGGTTGACAACCCCATTTTTATCAGCTGTTTACATACTATCATGCTGCTTAGAAGTGTCTTGCTGTGGCAAAAGAATTGTCTTTGCAACAGTATAATGAACAGTGATTAATTGACACACTTCACTAACAACACTGGAAAATGTCAGTCACCGCACTTTGTTAATGATCAAAAGCAACAAAGTTTGTGATATTCCTTCCCAGGTTCCCATGTACTAACATATGTAGTAATATACATGTTACTTTTCCTGTATGAATAACAAAAAAGCTTTTGATAGAGGAAATAAAAATCCTTCAAGTTAAATTCATCTAGTGTATTAAAGGGAAGATCAAGTCACAATGGAAACTTTGTGTATGCGCTGCAGTAGCAGCTCTAGAGACCTGGCAGCAGCCCATGGTGTTGGCTTAGAGATGCTTTGCATTGCAGCCAACATCTTTGCTCATTGTATACTACTGAAGATTTCCAAACACATCAGTCATCAATAAACAGCAACACAAATTAATAAATGAGCTGATGTACTCTACAGTTCCATGTTCTTTGAAGGCAATGTACATCCTTAGTAACAACTGAAAATATAACTCCCATCCATTGCAAAGCAATAATGGAAAAAGGATTGAGAATCAAAATACTTCTTTATCTTTTTATCTTTATGGCAAAAGAGCCTTTCTGTGGCAGATCAAAAGTATGTTTTTATGCTTTCAGGGGAGCACATACAGCCAAACCCAACACAGTTGAAACTGATAAAAAGCAGAGCATGCAGATAGCTGAACTGCCTGGGTTTACTGTTTGTTAGCATGCCAGCAAATTATTTAGGTCACATGTGGTTTTACAGTCTGTTATGCAGCAGTTGCACACCTGTCCCTAACTGCTTGCAAGTGATTATCCATAGACTAACATGAGAAGACACTATTAATGTTGTACCACAAGGCCTTCTGAGTTTCTGTGGCACCACTGAAAAACTAAAAACTAAGCTGAAATTAGATCTACCAATGATGTCTTCTAGGCTTCTGTACAACTGAGGCACGTTCCACATAAAGCAAGCAAAAAGCAAAGGCTGGGAGACTTAAATCTGGTTAAGGTATGGTTTATGAAGAGTGAAGTACAGAAGTCATAAGGCGCTTGTTTACTTGTACATTAAATTGTGCATGTTATGCACCAGGGCTGTTCATATTTCCATTCACTTAAGATGGTCTGATACTTGGTATCAGCTCTGTAACAGGGCAACTTTGGCTGGGAAAGTGCAGCTGCATAAAGAAGGTAGCTATCCGAGCCTTGCCAAACTGAGAGCTCTCATCATAACCTTACTGTGGAACTTGCTGCTTTCCTACAGCTGTTGTCTTGAAATTCCTGACAAAAGTGACAATCACACCTCTCATGACAGCAAATCCCACAGATTCAATATATGGACCTGATGGGATGCACACAACTTTCAGTGAAACCAATGAAAAATTTGGTATCTCTTGGGAGAGTAGTTAGAAATGAGCCTGTAGGTTCAGACTCCCAGCCGATACAGATTGGTACAACATCACGGATTGCAACAGAGCTGTGCTAGCCCATGATTTGGTCCTAAACATTTTGGACCAAGATTGTATGAGCATCTAAACAGATGAAGTGGAAAGAATGTTGTAATGGTGGTGGGCTTCTTTATTTGCTCAGAGCAGAAGTTCTGTAACAGTAAGCCCTAACCTCTCTAGGTCCAGGACAACACTGCTGAGCAAGTAATGTGATGCAGGCAAGAGCACTTCAAGGTCTTTGCTAGCCTCCATTTCAACCTTTTTTTTTTTTTTTTTTTTTTTTTTTTTTTGAAAGCATGGCCATAGGTGATGTGTGACCTGGAGACCAAGAACTGGGTTCCCCTGCATTAAGGAGCCACTCAGTGCTTTCCTATTGATGTAAAGTGCTGCTGAAGCACCATAGGCCACCTATAGCTTACACTGAAATCTCACATTACAAAGGTTCCCTGGTCCCATCTGGCAAACCACTTCCATTAAAGTTCAAATTTAATGCTGGGTAGGAGGCTTTTGAAAAATTAAAAAGAGATCTCACCTTTCAGCCCTTCATCATACCCATGCCTGCCCACACTATTTCAGTTTCCAAAGGGCAAACACTCTGCCCAGTGGTCTCAAGCATCTCTCTTATTCCAGCTTCCCTATGAGACCAAAATTAAGAACTTGGGAGCAAAGGCTAGTACAGGCACAGCAACAATGTATAGGATGAGATGTAATGCCACAACAAAGCAGAGATAGATGCTGGCACCCTCAGAACTGCAGCCATGGCTGAGAAGCTCTGGAACAAACGCACCAGAAGGCAGTAAGGAACTCTTCTTTATTTGCAGATATATTCTATTGTTGTGCTTTCCTAAGACTGTGACCAAGTTCTCTTTTCCTAATATGATTTTTCTGTTTGTAATTTTTTCAGAGAGCTTGCCAGTAGAGTTTCTTGGATGAAGAGCACTTTTTATTTTTTTCTGGGTTTACAGATAGAGATGCAAGCTTGTCAAAGGGAATTTGTTTATACCTAATTCAATAATTTTCACTGCTCTTAAATACCTGATGGGAAGACAGCAGATGTGTAGGTCTGGAGTCAGTGACAGTTTGTATTAAAATCACAACAGAGACCTCACCTACGCTCCTCAATACACTATGCTAACTTTTCTTTGCTAGACCATGCATACAGACCCAGAGGAAAGCTTACGTATGCATGATGATCTTGCTGTTCAAATTCCTATCTGTGAACAGCATTCAGGTCTCTCTGTTACGAAGACTGCTTATCTCACATCTATGCTAGATTTTTGGGTCTAGCAACAAGATCTGCTGAACTTATTTGCTAACCATGCTACATAAAAATGTATACCATACACATCCTAAATTTGTGTAAGAGGTAAATTTATGCCACGTTGCCTTATTGTAGGGTTCTTGTGCCTTCCTCTGAAGACTTCATGGCCATTCCTGAAAATTGGACAAGTCTCATGTGAAATGAATCTCACTATGAGTACATGGTCTGCAGGATTTTTTAATGACAACTAAGTTTTAAATCCATTACTTTCAGTCTTCCTAATAGGAAAATCTAATTAACACAGTGTACAGAACTAAAGGGGCTAGTATACAGAGTGGGTTGGAGGAAGAAACAAGTAAAATCATGTTATGGTACTGAATTATAGACAACCATCAAGAAACAGGAGGTCCTCTATTTCCATACTGCAAAGCCACCACAATCAGATTTTGATTGGCAAGCTGGCAGTCCCAGTTGTATAAGGAGCTCCACCTTAGCAAGGAAAAATACACAGGTTAAAGGCTGTGCTGTGGCTCAGCTCTCCCTCTGCTCCACAGTTCATCTGGGGACCTTCCTCATGGTTGTTGAGTATTAGTGATAAGTGATACCTGTCCCAGAGTTATCTGCCTAAGGCAGAATAACATGATTTATAATTAAAGCAGTGGAATGGACATTTAAAGGACTTAACTGGGGAGATCAGTTTGTTTCTCCCCCCATTTTATATAGAGAGACTTTTTTTCCTGTGCCTGTCAATTTACACTTCTAGATCTGTTAGGTAAAGACTACTACTTGCAGGAAAGCATCTTTGCAGTGCACAATGCCATCTTGACCTTGACTGAAACCTACAGCTGCTGTTGTCATAAAATAATATTAATCAGTGTTAGTCTAGTTATATGAATGTCTTTCTGGCTGAACAAAGCATTTCCATGTATCTACTAGCCTTCCATACCATAATGGTGCCACCAGTGCAGTAGACTATGCAGTATGGGGAGCTATACAAGCACCCTGCAACATTGTAACAAAGGAGATGCATTGATGGTCCCAAGGCATTTTTATCAGCATGTTTCTGGATGTGATCCATCCCAAATGATGACTTAAGAGGTGGAATTCCCTAGGAGGAAAACAGATCTTTGAAGTTCAGTTGGGAGAGTCTCTGGGTGCCCTTTAGAGAGCTCCAGGCCCTGAAGAAATGTAAGACTGGCACTCAAGAGCATTCATATAGTGATGCATATCTAGCTTCAGCTTCTTCCTCTGCAAAGGAAGAAGCTGAATTACAACACACAAGCATTTTGCATCTGGAGGACATGTTCTCAAAGCAGCAAAACATCTTTGTTATGAATGTAACATATGTGGTACTCTCCCTCTGTTTGGCAGGAGATAAGAAAAACAGAAGCAAGGCAAAAATGAAAACAAAATGGAGCATATACGCATCGTGAAACAATTACAGTGCTGTGACTCATTAGTATCTAAATCTGGGATTGCCAATCTTGTTTTAAAAACAGTTTTGTTCAACACAGTGACAGAATTTAAAAGCTGACATATTTTGCAGTATTGTGGGCCACAGTCACAGCTGGTGTAAATCAGTATAAACTAATGAAGTCAGTGGAGCTTCTCTGATTTACACTAGCTGAGGTTATGGCTCAATAATGTTAGACTTACTTTCTAGGAGTGTTCAAGGAAGCCAACTTCTGTGTGTCCTGTGATGAAGTGGTTATTTATAATGACCTTCAGTGTGGTTTGGAGCCAAATTTCCACATCAAAAGTAGCTTTATAAGAGATATCCTTACAGTGAGGTTCAGTGCAAAATCATGACTTTAGAAGCCAGCTTTGCCTGTGCTCTCAAGTATTTATTTCAGCCTGAAAACCAGTTGAGAAGCCAAAAAAAGCAGAGCCATTCCTGCCTACTTCCCCAGATCTGCTTCATCTTTAAGTCGCCTGCATATCCAACAGGCCCCAACCTACACTGCCCATTTATCAAAGTGAGTTACTCTAAGTGTTTGTTTATTTATATTCAGAAATTCCCAGTAAGACAGACAAGTTTCATGTTTAACCTGAAAAATTTGGGATGGAGGAGGAGTTCTTACCAGTTCCAGAGTTATTTGTTTGACTTGGCTGCTAGTAAAAATAAAACACAATAATGTGTCCCAGAGTCACAGCAAGGGGTGGAGGTCACAAGAAAACAGATCATGTCTTTCACAGCTCTTCAGCTTCAGTGCACTGAATTATGACTCCTATTATTTACCTACTGGATTCTCCACCCTGTGCACAGGCTCCAAGCATTCAAAAAGCAGCAGGTCTCTGCTTCAAAGAGCAAACAGTCTAAAGTCTGTCCCAAAGCTTACACTTACCTCCTCCTCCACTTTTTATCTGAAAGGTCATATGATCTCACAATGCTCATCTGACTTCTGCCATCTTTGGCTCACCATACTGACATGCCAGCAGTCCTACATCCCTGTGGTGTTAAACTGCCAGGCTCTTATGGCAAATACGTTCTCAGTGCAGCCAAACCTGTCCTCCAGGCACAAACCACCCATGTATTGTAGTTTAAGATTATCTTTCAGAGAAGCTTATTGTTTTTACTTAGAAGAGTCCTACTCTTTGAATGTCCAGTCTCAATGTGCACTATCAGATGTCCGGTCAGTGTCACAGACTTTCACTGACCTGTCTTCTTCAGAACTTCTTGCTAGAAATGGGTCTCTCAAGTCCAGTTGGTGACACCCCAAAATAGGGCTGAAGCCTCTCCAAATCTCCTGAGCAGTTTCAACACATCCTCTATAGAGTGCAACACTCTTCCATATTCTTCTGTATTCTCTTTAGTGGATGGAATCCTCTATTGGCTCACTGGAGCCAAGGAGACAACTTTGTGGGTATGATTCCAAAAAGGGAACATTCTAAACTGACAGCATCAGACAAATCCACAGGTGCACTGAATACGAAGCATCAGTATTAGAAGCCTGCCTCATATCTTAGCCTTGTGGGAGGTACCACTTTCTCATAAGAAGCAGAGGATCCTCCTCCTCTTCCATACTCTAGGTTTTGCTTTTTGTCTCCTCTCTCCACAAAAGATCTGATAAATATTCTCTCATTAAGACCTGCAATCTCCTTTCCCAGAGAATGTTTTTGAACTACTTTAGACATGGCTAGGGAGCCCTGTTTAGATACTGCTTAGTCACCAACCTCCCACTGGGGTGGTTGTGTTTTTTTCTAAGCACACAGCACACCAGTTGAGTGCTATCTTTCTGGGTACATAAATACTGCTCACTGTTACTCCCTTATTTGTTTTTATTGTTGTTGTTTTGTTTGGGGATTTTTGTTTGTTTGTTTTTTTGTTTCCTTCTTACTATTTAGACATTTTTCATGGTGTCTCTGGCTTAATGTGGAGCCAAGATAGAGTCAGAAAGTAATGACACAAGACCATCAAGACACCATGTTTGTTATTTAATAAACAGATAGCCAGATATACTAAGCATCATAAATGAAAAATACATCTTCTGTTCCACTCTGCTTCTATGCCTTGAGGACTGTGACAAATGGTTCCCAAGAGTTTGCCAGGTTCACTTGTTACATTAGAGACAAATATTGTATTTTTCTAAATATCTCACAAAAATCTATTATTTTCTTCTGCTGTATTGCTTAGATTCTCCTGAGACACACCTTCACAAACTGCAGAAAGATCTACAACCACAACTTGTTATGTGTGCTATGTTGTCAGCTTCCTCAGATGACACAACTGTGAGGTAGATTTTTTTTTTCTTAGCCTGGACATTGTTCAACCTTTAAAATAGTCAAGAGAACTCAGTATTTCTGCTTTCTAAATAAAAATCAAAACCAAACAGAGTTCCTGCCTTTTAAGAATAATTTCCAGAAGCAGTTAAGTTTGTCTCAAAATCAAGGGAAATCCTCTTCACTGCGGACTATTTTAAAAACAGAAGCCTACCAGGCTAATTAATTTAATTTCTGTTAACATCTCCTCTCAGTCTTTCAGGATTTGGCTCTAATTTTGGTTTATAATGCATGTCTGTTCTTATTAAGGTTGAACTGGAAGGCAGTCAGACAGTTCTCAGATAACAAGTAGGAAAAAACAACATAAACCCATTATCCAAGAAAAGCTAGAAATAGTTAATTGCAAGTAACAGAACTGGTTTCCTCACCATCAGAACTTATCCTAGACCACATTGTTATAGAACTTTCCTTGAATCTGGTTGGGGCAAAGACAGGAAACTGCATCTTCTAAACTTTAGAAATAGATCTTAAGCATGTAAACATGAGATATTATGCCTCTGTCTTTTAAGTAACATTTATATTATCTAAAATAAACAGTCTTTCTGAAGTTAGTCTGTAATTGACATCTGACACAGTCCACATTGCAACAGATATGATAAGTGCAGTAAACAGCAGAAATTATGCTTCTCTGTGCTCTGAGAAACAGTCATATTTCCTTACACAGATAAACTTTGTTTTGTTGCTACGCAACCCTCACCAACACACTAGATTCTCCAGCAAATAAAAGTACAGATTTTACAACTGAAGGGCAAGCATGTGGCCTTTTGGGTTTTCTCCCCATTTTGAGTTCCAGCCCCAGCTTCAGTTCACATTGTTATACTCCATCATTTTATTGCAAAGCTGCCTCAACAGCTCAGTAAGGGATATTTCAAACAAAGTGAAAAGGGAGAGTCTAACTGCATGAGTCCTTCTGACACTGATGGGAAACAAACGGAGCCAGTGATGTCAGTGACTGAACAATGAAATCAAGGCACTTTTTATTTTATTTTTCCTTAGTCCCCCTTAAAAATGAACACCAAATTTCCACAACAAGATTTTCAAAACCTCTCCCTACTCCCAGTTACATTGTTATACCTGCAATAGAAGTCAGACAGATAAGAGCCACCCTTAGTTTCACTCAAGATGAGATTAGCAGAGTCTTACCTCCTCTGCCTGTTCTTTGGAAATAGTCATTTTGCAGTAGGAAGCAAAATTCCTTTGTTCTTTACAGTCACAAAATTCCTCCTGAATTCAATTTCTATTTGGATTGTTCAGAGAACAGAGGAGCAGATCCTATAGTATCTCTTTATCTTCATAAGTAGAATGAATAACACTATAATTTACCTGTCTGAAAGGTGTTTGTGGAAAGTGAAGAGAGCCACTAGATCTTCCCAAGTCGCTAGTTAATACCTCAGCCAAATTTCTCCTTTGCATGCGGCTGCAAATCCTACAAACTGCCCTAGGTAGCATCAGCCTTGAGTTGTCACTGTCCGCAAATGAAACCAAACGAAAAACGTGTGAGCTCTAGCAGGGTGCCATCAGCACAGTGCAGCAGAGGCAACACGGCTACAAAGATTTGTGCAGCCAAGGATCTGACCTGTACCTGATGCACTACATAATGGTTACCTGACTGCTAAGGGAGTTGTGTCACTTAAATGACAATTTCCCCAGTTTTGCTTTGCTGTTCATTTCTTTACTCTAAGAGTCCTCTGAGCTACAGGCTACAAGCCCACAAGCTTGTATAAAGGAGTAGCCCACATGCCTATAAAAGGAGTAGCATGTAGTCACTAGGAAAAGGACACTATTCATAAGAGAGCAAGCTTTAATCTCTATGACCTACAATATAGTTCCTCTAAACAGTGAGCAAGAAGTATTTTTTTAATTTTGCATTTCTGCATTTTGGTTGCTGTTTGCCATCAAAAGGAAACTATAAACAGAAACGTTTTGATAGCTGTTTGCTGTCAAAACATTTCTGTTTCTAGTTTCATTTTAACAGCTAAGTTACTTCCGGGCACGTAAGCTCATACTAGCATCTGTTGTGAAACACTTTGAAGTTTCTATGTTCTTCTTTAAAGGCCCATCTCAAATCACAACTACCAGCAGAGCCTAGGAGAATACAGAAAATACACCTGTAAAATTTGCTTCAAGTATTTTCTTCAATGAGTGATCTCCTACACCCCTTCTCAGTCAGGATTGCAGGATGAGGCCCAAAGGGTGAAGGCAGTTGCTTTTTGTTTGGTAGCACACTTTCTGTATGACAGACAACATGCAAGGCAATAGTCTTCAGATCTAAATCTTGGAAAGCAATACTTGATCTCTTCGTATCAGTGTCCTGCCAATTTCTTCTACTTTCTTGCATCCTGGAGAAGAAGTTACATATCAGAAGAAGGTTTTGCATTTCTATCCTAGTTATAGGTTTAGGCCTGCATCCTAACCATAGAGATGATTCTTCCAGTGTACCAGAGGGTACAAGAAGCTGAACAGTCCAGCCCAGTGGGTGGACAGAGGAAATTATGTTATTCCATTCCCAGAATGCCTGCATCTCCCCCTTTATAAGGGAAAAGGGCAAGCTGTTCAGACCCCTTTCCTTCTCCCTGCTCCCTTCTGACTCCCTTGTCTCTGGTGATCTGGGGGAGTAGGGCCTTGAGCAGCCTTGAGCTGGGCAAGCTGAATTTTAAGCTGCATCCCACAGGTTTGGTATGGGAAGGGAGCAGGGTGAAGAGAGGCATTTATTTGAGGCCTGAGGTTTTGGCCTGCTTTGAAGGGAGGTTGTGGATGAAGCTTTGGCCTAAGGAGGCTCTTGGAGAACCATGGCTGAGGTGGACTATGGATTTTGTGTATTTTATGTGCTTTTGTACTGTTTTATGTAGTTATGAATTCCATTTAAACTTCTAATTCTTTCCAATCCAGCGTGGAGCAGTTTTCCTTAACTTCTCTGAGACGGGTTAATGAGCATTTGTCTCACTACTTGAACCAAGACAATCCCACTCTAAGCCTTTTCTTTTTCTATCCTGTAGAAGTCTACATTCTGTCAGATGAAAGTCACCCCTTGGTGAGCAAGGATTTAGAATCATAGAATCAATAAGGTTGGAAAAGACTTCAAAGATCATCATACCAATACTTTTCTACAGATTTATTGCTCTCCTCACAAAGAATCTTTTTGCTTGCTTTCATTTACTCTCCTCTGTTCCCCATCTTTAAGACAGGGATAACAACAAGTCCTTTTTTTCATCTCTCCATAGCCTAACCTGTTCACATTGCAAAAATTTCCATATTCCTTCTGTAAGTTACTACAGCCTATTGCCCAGGGCAAATGAAAACTATGAGGAAATATGAGACAGAGGTGACTGTTAATGAGAGGAAACATTGTTGTCTTACCTGTCAATGCCATTGCCAGTCGAAACTCTTCCTTCAGCATCTGGAGAACTTCTTTTGCTCCTTCTTCACCCTAGGAGGTTAGAGGACAGTATGAACTGTTAGGTGTACATATAGCTCATGTATGTAAATACAGACATGTATACATGTGCCAACAAAGTTTTGTGCACAACTCGAGCACTTGTCATAGCAAATTTTAGATTAGACAGGCTGAATCCATACAGACTCCACCACACACGCACCCTTGCGTGCGCACAGATATACACACATATGCTAAACCCAAATAGAAAGCCTAGTATCTACACACACAAATTTGAACTTTTTCTAACTTACTTGATAAGCCAAGCCCCAGATGAGAGGTCTTCCGACGAATACAGCTTTGGCACCAAGAGCAAGCGCTTTAAGAATGTCTGTACCTTTTCTTACACCACCATCTAGGAACACCTCCACCTTCTCCTCCACAGCCTCAACAATTTCAGGCAAGACATCAATCTAAAAAAGTAAAATAGGAATGCAACTTGTCCACTTGTGTAGCCCTATTTAAGTGAACTCTTATGTACAGGATCCGGGATTTAAAGAAGCTAAATGAGCAATTGCATGCCTAACTGTGCACAAACAATACAGCTTTGTATTGAAAAACAGTAGTGGCTTAGCATGTCAGCAGATATATACAAAGGTCAAATTTACTTAGAAAGTCACACAAATAGAGTAAGAGTCAGCAGGGTCACACAAAATGTCCATCTGATCCCATGACATGTATCCAACATAAGTCAGTACCAGATGTTTCAGAAGAGTATAAGGAACAGCTCCCCAGACTTCCAGTGTTCAGTAGTTGGGGGATGAAAATGAGTCACAGTCACTTTTCAAGGGGGCAGGAGAATTTTTTAATGCTTCTGAGTTTCAAGTAACCTACCAGGGAGTTAAGTAACATGTCCACACCATGTTCATGCCTCCTGAATTCAAGCCACATGCATTAATTACAGGGCAACTGCTCCTATACCACATAAATAGCTCCTATTCATAAAAATTAGAAAAGACAAGACTGCAACTCAAGTACTAAGGAGACTGTGGCAGTGTGAGAAAAGGCACAAAAATTCATGTCTTTCAAAGATGGATCTAATTAATTTCTTTTCTAATGGATAAAAAATTACTAGGAGATGGGGGTGGAGTTTGTTTGTTTGCAGTTTGTTTTTAGATTTGTATTAAAATTTTCTTGAAGTTTGGCACTTGCTTTGATTTTTTTAACTCCCCCTTTGGTTTTACTCTCTTGCCAAACATTTTTTATTTGTTTCCATATACAGAGACCACTTTCTACATCCTGACAAATCATATCAACATTGAAGTACTATAACTACTGAAGCATGATGCAAACCATAATTAAAGCATAGACTTCCTCAATGTGTAACAACACATTAGAAATATTAACCAGCTTGGGTTCAGCTCACATTCTGAAAACCTGTGAAATTAAACAAATATTTTAAACTAGAAACATTTAGCATGATCTGACACAGGTATTTACGTTATGAAAACTGCATTGTGAAATGTATTTCTTCACATGCTGAAATCCAGTGAACATACCAGCTTTTACAGTGCCTTTTCCTCTGTAATGCGGTGTTGCAAAAGAATAACTCATAACAAGTTGTTTGCAAGTTTAATTTCTGTGCTACTGCAGTTGGAAAAAAAAAATCCTATTACTTTACCATTTCTCAAAATGATGTTTTTAATATCCTTGTACATTCTTCCTGTTGGTTTACCTCACACACAGAGGTAAGCCAAAGATTTTCAAATACTCTTGGTGAAACTGAGGAAAGCATTCTCAAAAGGTGACAAGAAGATAAAGAAGAAAGAATATTTATTTTGGAAGTATGAAGCACGTAGACTCTGAAAATTGAGTTGCCCTTGAGGTGTCTAAAACTGAATAGCTGCACACTCGCCAACAGCACAAAATCATGTTTCATAGAATCATAGAATGGTTTGGGTTGGGAGGGATCTTTAAAGGTCATCTAGTCTAAACCTCCTGCAGAGTGTAGAGAAGTCTTTAACTAGATCAGGTTGCACAGAGCCCTGTCCAACCTGACCTGGAATATTTCCAGGGATGGACCTTGTACCACCTCTCTGGTCAACCTATGTTAGTATTTTACCACCCTCATTGTACATAATTTCTTCCTTCTACCTAGTTGAAATCTCCCCTCTTTTAGTTTAAAACCATCACCCTTGTCCCGTCAACTACAGACCCTGCTAAAAGGACTGTCCCCACCTTTCTTATAGGTCTCCAAGCAGCACTTAAAAGAAAAATCTCTATCTGAAAAACATCTCAGGAGGTCTTTGTCATACCAGTCCACTGGAATACCTGAAGACAGCCAGACAAAAGCGTCTCAGAGGACAATACCTCAACCATTTAGAAAAACATTTGTGCTGGCAGTTGTCTCTCCAATGTAGAGCTTGGCTGGTGAAGAACCAGCCAACACAACCAGGCAGTCACCGAGTGCATGTGAAGACCTAAAAAATGAATGGATGAAGGAACAGGGCTGGGAGAATCCTCAGCTGTCTCTGAGAAGGAAAGAGCAGAATTGCTCCACAGAAGGGAGGGATGTGCCAGTGGTCAGAAAAGCAGAGCAGGCAAGACTTCATGTCCAAAACAGTCTGAGGTGAAAAAGGGCTTACCTGTCCCACTCTCCCTTCAGAAAATCATCATGGAAAACATGAGGCTGTCCATCAAGGACACATTAAGAATAGTGGGCTTCAATTCTCCTTTTCATTCTCTTTTTACTTGCACAGCTTTCCCATACCAAATGAAGAAGGATGAATGATGACTGGAATTTGGGGGTTTTTCCTTTGGCCAGAACACAAACTTTATTTTCCTTCTATTTTTTCCAGTTGACAACTTCTCAAATCCCTTTTCACCTTTGGAAAAATCACAGGGTAGCATGACAAGGAAAAGGAAAGAGGAAAAAAACATGTAATTTAACCACCCTGTACCTTTTCCAAAGGTGAAAATGTTTGAAAGGATAAAAATGGAGAGTTAATTCTACCTGAAACTGCTCTGTAGCTGTAATTTTTCAGAAGTCTCTGAAGAATATTAAAAAGGAAAAACAACTGTAGCAGAACCTTCAGTGAGCTGCAAACCACAACATTGGGGTTTAAAAAAAAAAGGGGGATGAGAAAGGAGAAATAAGAAAAAAATAGCAAAAAAAAAAATTAAAGACTCTCCAATTTCTAGACATTTAACTAACAGTGATACACTGTCTGAAACTGCTCTTCTAGACTTCCATGGAGGTTGTTGCAGCCAAGGACAGGATGCTCAGGTAGCTTGAAGAAACAGCCACATGTAAGTCCTCCTGTGTTTTTTTTTGGTTTGATCTCACCAAGGGGAAGCTTCACCTAACTTAAAGTGTGACAGGTTAAGGCATATCTGTAGTCTTTTTCTCCAGCTACCACATGTTTAGAACAAGCAAACAATTAGTAAAAAAGCAGAGAAACCCAGAGACTGCTGATACACATTGGCACCAGTACTTACAGTTGCAGGGACCCCATCAAGCTGCCGTGCTCCATGATTTGACACCAGGATACCATTTACCCCAACTTTTACAGCTTCTTTAGCATCATCAGCTAAAAAAAAATTAAATAAATATATATATATATATATATATATATATATATATATATATATGTGTGTGTAAATAAAGACCAAAACCAACCAAACAAATAAACAAGACATGCTCTTCCATAACTGGGAACTTATTGCCACAGTGATGAAGGAAATTTTGCCTCTAAAAACACCATTGCCACTTAATACAAAGCCACCTTAGGGCTTCATCACGCCGAAGTCCCATCTCAAAACTGGAAACGGTTTTATCTTTAATCAATAAAAACATAAAAGTAACTTGAAATGTTGGAACAGAGCATTTTACCACTTAGGATTAGCTACCACTTTGGTTGCTAGCTTTTATTTTTTCTGCTATGTCCCACAACTCATCACTTAGAAATTATTTTATTAAATAATTTTCTCCAAGCCAAAATCATTGGCATCATTACAGTAATAATCCACACCTAATAAAACCACTTCACTTCACTCAGTGCTCTTTTGAAGGAGTGAAAATCCAGCTTCCCTTTAAGTAACATCCAACTCAAATCACAGTTAGGAGCTTACAGACAATGAATAGAGAAAGTTCAGTCGTCCTGGCCACAGGATTTCAAGTAGAATTATGTGATGACAGCCAAACAACTAGGTTAGTGACCAGTGGCTCCAGTTACTACCTACTGAACATCAAGGTAAACATACAGTATAGCCACTAAAACATTCTGACAACTCCAGATAGTTATTTAAGCAGCTGCTTCTGTAAGTGTCTTTGTTGCTGGGTCCCTAACCTAGCATGAGGATAAGAAGCTTTCTCCTTTTGGTCGTTTTTTGTTTTGCACAGAAACACGAACATGCACACCCCACCATAGTCTACATCAGCAAAGGAAATGCTTGCCAATTCTATGCAATGCTACAGAAATTTCCTCAGCATGAATATTTCGCCTTCCCTGGTGCCTCTGCAAGAACATATGCCACACCTGTCCTATGGGAAGCAGCAGAGCTACACACCCCTGAGGATCCCTTTGGCAACGATGGGCAGCGAGGTCAGCCTTCTAAGCCATTTGATGTCTTCCCAATTGATGGTTGCATCAATTGCCTCAGCTACATATACAGCCAATCCACTGTTTTCTCCAAAGTCTTTCCCTGAGGAGAATGCCAGGTCACTGCTTGAGAAGTTTTTTAATCTAAAAAAACAAAACAAAACAAAATCAACCAAAAAAAAAAAAAAAAATCAAAACCAAACCACAAACACCAAAACAAACAAGAGAGAAAAACAGTCTAAGAAAGATTCACTGTAGCTATAAATGAGTTCCTAATGCCAACATTCAGCATAGTGTTAAACCTTTGCTACACCGCCAAGCAGGAGCAAAAAATGCCTATCCTGGCATGTCAGATCCCAGTCCTTATTCAGTTGAAACCTTTGGCTGGCAAAGCATTCAACATTGGTTCAAATTTCTCTGTCCCAAGGCAAAAATCCTAGTTCATTCAGAAGAAACAGGATAAAGTCTGAATTCTAAAGGTTCAGCATGGTCAGCAAGTCGAAGTAGGTGATTCTCCCTCTCTACTCTGCTCTCACCTGGAGTACTCTGTATAGCATGGGAGCCCCCAACACAAGAAGGACATAGAAGTGATAAAATGGATCCAGAGAAGGGCCATGATCAGAGGGCTGGAAAACCTCTCATAAAGACAGGCTGGGAGAGCTGAAGTTGTTCAGCTTAGAGAAAAGAAGCCTCTGGGGAGACCTTATTGAAGCTTTCCAGTATTTGAAACATAGCTAGAAAGTGACTTTTTATAAAGCATGTAGTGATAGGATGAGGGTTAATGGCTTCAAAATGGAAGAAGCTAGATTTAGGGTAGACATTAGCAGGAAATTGTTCACCATCAGGGTAGTGAGGCACTGGAACAGGCTGTCCAGAGACATTGTGGTGCTTGAACCCTAGAAGTGTCCAAAGCCAGGTTGGATCACAGAATCACAGAACGTTAGGGACTGAAGGAACCTTGAAAGATCATCTACTCCAACCCCCGGCCAGAGCAGGATCACATATACAAGATCACACAGGAACACATCCAGGTGGGTTTTGAATATTTCTAGAGAAGGAGACTTTGCAACCCCCATGGCAGCCTGTTCCAGTGTTCTGTTACCCTCACAGTGAACAAATTTTTCCTCACGTTTACATGGAACTTCCTATGCCTCAACTTTGACCCACTGCCCCTTGTCCTGTCATTGAGCTTCACCAAGAAAAGCCTGACTCCATCCTCTTGGCACTTACCCTTTATATATTAATAAACATTAATGAGGTCATCCCTTAGTCCCCTCCTCCTCACCAAGCTAAAGAGCCCCAGCTCCTTCAGTCTCTCCTCATAAGGAAGACGTTCCACTCCCTTAATCATTTTTGTGGCTCTGCATTGGACTTTTTCAAGCAATTCCCTGTCCTTGAACTAAGGGGCCTTCAGCAACCTGTTTTAGTAGGAGGTGTGCCTTCCCATGGCAGGGGGTTGGAACTAAATGATCTTCAAGATCCTTTCCAACCCAAATCTATTCTATGGGTCTATGAAATCCATGGCCCAGAGGAAAACCCAGCAGTGAGAGCACTAATTTGGGCTTAAGACTCTGTCCTCCTGTGCGACTTTGAACACAACAGTCAGACACTTTTCTTGCCACAATTTCTCACCATAAAATAGGAAAACAGTATCTGCCAGGAGCATCATGAAGATAAATGCACCATAGGATGTGGGACACTCAGGTTCTAGAGCAGTACAGGCTGGAACTTTAATCTTGCTTGACATAATACAGGACCTACTTACCAGCAAAAATCCTCTTAGCCTTCACGCAGCAAATTTGGGGTTGGTTTTCCTTTTCCCAAATCTAGGGGGTTCATTTACTGGAGGAACAGGGGATCAGATAGGTGGGGGGAGGAGGAAGGGAAACTTTGTTAAGCCTGTGAATTTGATGTATCTACATGAAGCCTTGCAAAGAAGTCAGGATTTTCATCTGTCCAACAAGACCAACACTGCTGGTTTACGTTGTGTCTTTTGTGTTTGTTCCCTTGTAAAATGCAAGGGGAGAAATGAAGTCCATATGAAAACATTTGACATCATTTACTCTTTAGCACCATATCAATCTCACAGGTTCTAGGAACTGGATGGTAAGTGACAACCCCTGTGTCAAAGAGTTCACTGACTTACTAGACAAAGCAGAAGAAGGGGAAAAGAGGGAAAGTGGAGAAATTCAGGCTGTGCTGGTACTAGAAAGCTGAAGCAGACCCATGAGCTCACAAGCATTAAACTGCCATCAGCAACACCAGTTCAACAAAGACAACCATGTCCTACACAAGGTTGACTGCTCTGTCCTGTGGAAACTGTGTCTCATTCCACATTGCACTATTTTATACTCATATTCCACATTTTGGGAAACTCATGAGTGTTTTTTTTCATGGAAACTGGCTAGTTTCACTGCTGATTTCATGCCTGCAACACGTAGCATTTCATATGGCTTTTGTGTTCAGATCCAGGTCCAGAAGAATATGAGAAAAGAGCAGGCTCTCAGCAAGATGCAGCTTTTTAGCTGCCAGTTTGTGGAGGGTGGGGTACTCAGAGGAAAACAGAACCATGGATAAGATTATATAAATAACTGTTGTTTTTCTTGGCCTGTGAAACACAAATCAACACTTGAATGAATGTTGCCTTACATACATTTCCAAGCACAATGGCACCTTGTTGTCACTTTGAAACTTTGTTGAAAACCTGAAGCCAAGAAAAAGTTATCACATAACTCAGCAGAGCCCATTCTAGGAGAGCTTCACCAGCAACTCTGCAACAAAACACTGTCCAAGTGTCATTCTGAAATCTGAAGTGATTCACAGAATCATCAAGGTTGGAAAAGACCTCAGAGATCATCAAGTGCAACCTATCACCAAACACCTCATGACTAACTATGGCTTCAAGTGCCATGTCCAAATCCCTCTTGAACACCTCCAGGGATGATGACTCCACCACCTCCCTGGGCAGCACATTCAATGGCTAATTACTCTTTCTCCCCAAGCCTAAAGTTCCCCCAGTGCAGCTTGAGACTGTGTCCTCTTGTTCTGTTGATGGTTGCCTGGGAGAAGAGACCAACCCCCATTTGTCCACAACCTCCCTTCAGGTAGTTGTAGATGACAATAAGGTCTCCCCTGAGCCTCCTCTTCTCCAGGCTAAGCAACCCCAGCTCCCTTAGCCTCTCCTCATAGGGCTTGTGCTCCAGACCTCTCACCAGCCTTGTTGCCCTTCTCTGGACACGTTCCAGCAACTCAACAACTTTCTTAAATTGAGGGGCCCAGAACTGGACACAGTACTGCAAATGTGACCTAACCAGCGCTGAGTACAGGGGCAGAATGACTTCCCTGCTCCTGCTGGCCACACTATTTCTGCTGCAGGCCAGGATGTCATTTGCCTTCTTGGCCACCTGGGCACACTGCTGGCTCATGTTCAGCCAGCTGTCAACCAGTACCCCCAGGTCCCTTTCTGCCTGGCTGCTCTCCAGCCACTCTGACCCTAGCCCATAGCACTGCATGGAGTTGTTGTGACCAAAGTGCAGCATCCATCACTTGGACCTGTTAAATGGTCCCTCTGCAGAAATCTCCTACCCTCTAACAGATCAACATCTGCTCCCAACTTGGTGTCATCTGCAAACTTACTAATGTTGGACTCAATCCCCTTGTCCAGATCATCAGTAAAGATACTGAATAGGACTGGGCCCAACACTAATCCCTGGGGGACACCACTAGTGACTGGCTGCCAGTTGAATGTGGCACTATTCACCACCAATCTCTGGGCTTGGCCCTCCTGCCAGTTCCTAACCCAGTGCAGAGTGCTGCTGTCCAAGCCACAGGCTGCCAGCTTGGCCAGGAGTTTGCTGTGGGGGATGGTGTCAAAGGCCTTGCTGAAGTCCAGGTAGACTACATCCATAGCCTTTCCCACATCCACCAGGCAGGTCACTTGATCATAGAAGGAGATCAGGTTGGTCAGGCAGGACCTGCCCTTCCTAAATGCATGCTGGCTGGGCCTGATCCCTTAGCCATTCTGCAGGTGCACTGTGATTGCCCTCAAGATGATCTGCTCCATAACCTTTCCTGGCACTCAGGTCAGGCTGACAGGCCTGTAATTTGCAGGTTCCTCCATCTGACACTTCTTGTGGATGGGCATCACATCGGCCAGCTTCCAGTCATCTGGGACCTCTCCAGTGAGCCAGGACTGGTGGTAAATGGTGGAGATCAGCTTGGCGAGCTCACCTGCCAGCTCTCTCAGCACCCTAGGATGGATCCCATCTGGTCCCATGGACTTGTGAGTATCCAAGTGGCTCAGCAAGTCCCTAACTACTTTCTCATGGATTTCAGCGGGATTGATTACACTGCTCCCTGACCCTATCTACCAGTTCAGAAGGCAGGCTACCCTGAAGTCCTCCTGCCTTACTGTTCAAAATTGAGGCAAAGAAGGTATTTAGTACCTCAGCCTTTTCCTCATCTTTAGTTACAATGTTACCCTCCAGGTCCAATAAAGAGTGGAGGTTCTTCTTGCCTCTCTTTTTAGTATTAATATATTTATAAAAATGCTTTTCATTGTCTTCCACAGCAGTGGCCAGCTTGAGTTCTAACTGGGCTTTTGCCTCTCTAACTTTTCTCCTACATGATCTAACATCTTTAAACATATCATGAGTTGCTTCCCCCCATTTCCAAAGGGGATACACGCTCCCCCCTAATTCCTTCAAGAGCTGCTTACTCATCCCGGCTGGTCACCTTCCCTGACAGCTCATCTTTCAGCTCATGGGCACAGCCTGTTCCTGTGCCTTCAAGAGCTCCTGTTTGAAGCAGGTCCAATGTTCCTGGACCCCTTTGTTCTTAAGGGCTGCTACCCAGGGTACTCTCTGAATTAGCTTGCTTAAATAAGCTGAAGTCTGCCCTCTGGAAGTCTAAAGTGAGGATTCTGTTATTGCTCCTCCTTATTTCCCTGCATATTGAAAACTCCACTATCTCACTGTCACTGCACCCTAGACAGCCTCCTACCATCACATCCCCCACCAGCCCTTCTCTATTTGAGAACAGCAGGTCAAACAGGGCCTGACCCCTGGTAGGATCATTTAACAGCTGCATCAAGAAGCTGTCCTCCATACACTCTAAGAACCTTCTGGTCTGCCTCCTCTCTGCTGAGTTAAGTTCCCAGCAGATGTCTGGCAGGTTAAAGTCACCCACAAGGACAAGGTCTGATGACCTTGAGACAGCCTCCAGTTGCTTATAGAATATTTCATCAACCTATTCATCCTGGTTGGGTGGTCTATAACAGAGTCCAATCAGGATGTCAGTTTTGTTAGCCCTCCCTCTCATTTTAACCCACATGCACTCAATCCTTTCATCCTCTACCTCAAGTTCTGTGGCATCAAGAGATTCCCTAATATACAGGGCCACGCCTCCTCCTCTTCTTCATCACCTGTCTCTCCTAAAGAGCTTGTAACCCCCCAGTGCAGTACTCCAATTGTGTGAATCATCCCACCATGTTTCTGTAATGGTAACTACATTGCAGTTTTCCTGGTGAACCAAGACTTCCAGTTCCTCTTGCTTGTTACCCATACTGCATGCATTGGTGTACATGCACTTCAGCTGGGCTGCTGATTTCTCAACTAACTCTAGTTTATGTCCCTTTCTCTCCTCTCCGGAGAGACTGGTTTCATCACCCACCCGCTTCAAACCTAGTTTAAAGCCCTCCCATATGAGCCCTGCCAGCTCTAGTGCTAGTACCCTCTTGCCCTTTCTACATAGATTCACTCCATCTAGGTTCAGCAGGTCAGGTGCAGTAGAAGTTGCCCCTTGATCAAAGAACCCAAAATTCTGCTGCTGGCACCCTCCCTTGAGCTATTTGTTGATGGCATGGGTTCTCCTGTTCCTTTCAGTGTACACCCCTGCCAGTGAGGAAACTAAGCAGAACACCCTGTGAGCTCCTGCCCCATCAATCAATTATCCAAGAGCCTTGAATTCCTTTTTGATTGTCCTGGTGCCCTTCTTATCAATGTCATTCCTTCCAGCTTGAATTACAAGCAATGGGTAATAGTTAGAGGGCTGGATTAGCTTTGGTAGTCTTCTGGTGATGTCCCTTACCTGGGCCCCAGGTAGGCTGCAGACTTCCCTGTGAGATGGGTCAGGACAACATACAGGACCCTCTGATCCCCTCAGGAGCAAGTTGCCAACAACAATTACCCTCCTCTTTTTCTTTATGGCACTAGTCCTGATGGTTGGTGGGGACTGATTTGCTTTAAGCATCCCCTCAGATGGTTCCTCTTCTGTCTTCTCATCCACATTGCCCTCAACCTGCAGGGCCTCATACATATTGTGCAAGGGCAATGGGGAGGTGAAGAGGCTGGGATGGATTCCCCACACTTCTCCTAAGAAGGACCTGTATCCATGCCCCCCTTTTTCTGGGGATGCCTCCATCAACAGGGGAGGTCTGTAAAGCCTGCTCCCCCACATGTAACTCCCTTTCACATTCCCTTATAGTCCTGAGTCTTAATACACCATCCTTTAGCTCAGCCACCAGATTGAGAAGATAATTCACTTCATCATGCCTCACACAGGTGTTGTCTCCTTCACCCTGCATTCCAAGTGACAGGCTCCAGCACTCTCTGCAGCTAGCAGCCTGGACACCTGCATGCTTGTGTGCCGGCTCTCTCTGGGTACCTACCATTTTTCTAGTAGCCTTTGGCTAAGTCATTACCATGGCTGGATCTCTTCAGGTAGGTGAAATTACGTTTGGGGTTTTTTATTGTTTGTTGTTAAATATATATATTCCACCTGACTACTATATTTTGCCCAAGCTACCACAGAGGCTTCTGCACTGTCGGCTGACCCAGCACACACCGCTAGCTGCAATCCAGCCAGAAGGTTCTCTTGCCAAATGGCAGTCAGGTGGCTTTGCTCTGCCTCGTTTAAATTTCCTGCAGCTGATGTCACCCTTTCGAGCAGGCATGCTCAATTACTCCAACTTCACATTATTTTATATTATTCACTCAAATGACGGCTCTGTCAGGTGGGGTTAAAGTGTTTCAGAAATACTTTATCACCTTCCTCAAATATTTTGGGACTGACTCTTTTTTTTTTTTTTTTTTTTTTTACGGAAAATGAGTGTGCATCAATAATGCTTTGGCAATCACAGATCTAGAGCAGGATTACTATCCAAGGCACATGCCTATCAGTGTACTACATTTTAGTGTTAGAGGTGTCAAGGGAATCTTTTCTAGTGTTTTCCTCAAAAGTTTATACTTTAACACTAGTTAAGGTTGTTCTGTCAGCTTTCATCATACTATTCATTAGCTTCAAGTAAAGCATAGCGGGGACATCCAACGTCATGTTCTGAAGGGTTTTTTTGCCTGCAAAGATTTATTGCACAGTGCCATGTCTTGCCTGTAGTTTGAATTGTATGAAAAAGAGGAGAGCTCAGGGTGTGATATTACGTTTCTTGCTAAGTACATGTTACATACAGGATATAAATAGTGTAATTTAACAGTCTTAGGAGACACAGAAGGAGCATTTCAGACCCACTGATAATTTTCAAAGCTTGCTTTCAACAAGAATGCAAATCAAAGTTAATCTGCTTCAAAACAGAGTCAGCTATCCTTTTTATTTTTAGTGTCTTTCCTTTTTTGTGTTCATTTGCAGGTTCTGAAAGCAGCAGACATTAGTCTTAATATATGTCATGGCAGACTGCAGTCACTACTAACCCCTACCTGTAAGATTCTCAAGTTTTTCAGCTCCATTTTGCAAAACTGTACATTTCTGTATTTGAATAAAAGAAGAGTTGAAGTTGCTTGGAAAGGGGCTCTGTGGTCACTAGCGACACAGCCCTAGACCCCTTGCAGCATCACAGGGTAACATATATTAGAAGGGCCTATAACATCACTTGGAAGGGACCTTCACTACCCAGACCCCCATTCAGAGCACAGCAAACTCTGCAGCTGAATCTGTGTTCAAAGTCAGAGCAGATTACACAGGGTTGTGTCCAGCTGAGTTTTGAAGATGTCCAATAATACTGTTGATAGACATACAAGGAAATGTCCCATGTCTCTAACTTTGCCAGTCTACAGCCCCATGTTGCCTAGCACATGGTCTCTTTTGAAGTCTACAGACAACTGTGAAAGTGTAGCTTTGACCCAATGCTGTTCATAGCACAAGCACAGTAAGAGATACAAGCACAGTAAGAGATACAAGCACAGTAAGAGATACAAGCACAGTAAGAGATACAAGCACAGTAAGAGATACAAGCACAGTAAGAGATACAAGCACAGTAAGAGATACAAGCACAGTAAGAGATACAAGCACAGTAAGAGATACAAGCACAGTAAGAGATACAAGCACAGTAAGAGATACAAGCACAGTAAGAGATACAAGCACAGTAAGAGATACAAGCACAGTAAGAGATACAAGCACAGTAAGAGATACAAGCACAGTAAGAGATACAAGCACAGTAAGAGATACAAGCACAGTAAGAGATACAAGCACAGTAAGAGATACAAGCACAGTAAGAGATACAAGCACAGTAAGAGATACAAGCACAGTAAGAGATACAAGCACAGTAAGAGATACAAGCACAGTAAGAGATACAAGCACAGTAAGAGATACAAGCACAGTAAGAGATACAAGCACAGTAAGAGATACAAGCACAGTAAGAGATACAAGCACAGTAAGAGATACAAGCACAGTAAGAGATACAAGCACAGTAAGAGATACAAGCACAGTAAGAGATACAAGCACAGTAAGAGATACAAGCACAGTAAGAGATACAAGCACAGTAAGAGATACAAGCACAGTAAGAGATACAAGCACAGTAAGAGATACAAGCACAGTAAGAGATACAAGCACAGTAAGAGATACAAGCACAGTAAGAGATACAAGCACAGTAAGAGATACAAGCACAGTAAGAGATACAAGCACAGTAAGAGATACAAGCACAGTAAGAGATACAAGCACAGTAAGAGATACAAGCACAGTAAGAGATACAAGCACAGTAAGAGATACAAGCACAGTAAGAGATACAAGCACAGTAAGAGATACAAGCACAGTAAGAGATACAAGCACAGTTCCTCGGCGTTCATGCTCAGTGCAGCACGTGACACCCTGAAGAAATTCCTTGTTCCAGAGACAAATTTCTCCCACAGCACCTCATGGTGATCATGGCACTGCACATACCTGTTCTATATCCCACCAGTGGACACCTACCTGAGGTGAGGAGGAAGCCGAAACTTGTTGCGCACGTCATCGATGCGCCTGCCAAGGAATGGTGCGTCCACTGTCACAAAGATGCCTTTGTAGCCTGCTCTCTCTGCACGCTTCACAAGAGATTTGGTAACCTCCCGGTCTTTGTACACATAAAGCTGCAGCCAGTGAAGGCCATCTGGGGCTGCTTCAGCCACTTCTTCAATGGAAGAAGTGGCCCAGGAGCTCAGCATCATTCCTGTCCCCATTGCATGGCAGGCTGAGGAAACACAAAGTTATATTCAAGATTAGAAAAGCCTCTGTGTTTATCCAAAACAGGAGCACTTGGCTTGGGAGAGTATCAGTGCATAGAATGTCACCCTACCTCTCCCCAGAGTTATCACACTTTCAGCCTTTGAGGGAATGCTGCACTAATAGCAGCTACTAACAGTGTGGGGCTGCTGCAAAGTTCTCCAGCTTGTAGGCACACTGCTGGTGACTCTTGTCTGCATGCTGTTGGAATGATCCCTGCTCCAATACTGGAAATAAAAGATATTTCCTGTGCAACCTGATCTAGGCAATTCTGCTTTAGCAGAGGTTAAACTAGATGATCTCCAGACGTCCCTTCCAATCACCACCATTCTGTGATTACTGTATCTGTGATCATGATATTATAATCCAACTAAGCCTAACCCATATTAATAATTCTCTATCCTATGAGGAGTCTGTTTTTAAGCCCCTAGCATCTGGCCTACTTGTCAGAAATTTTGGCACACACATTTAAGGGCATAGGTATGGATGCAGAGTTTTAAATTATATTTACAAGTGCATTTAAGGCTTCCAGCTTCTTGAACACTGCCACAATGCTGCAGGTACGTGTTTAAGATTTGTGATTCTCAATATTGCTCTTAATCTCTCCTCAGAACTATCACAGAGGCTCCCTTTAACATTTTTATCACAGTATTTTGGCTGCTTTCTCCCACCCTCAAAATGGTCACTGTCATTAAACCTATGCTCTTTTAGTAAATGCATGTTGTCAACCCTACTGGGTGTTCCAGGGTGTAATGAACACAGCCCAGCAAACAACATTATCTAAAAACTTAAAGGGGAAGTTCTTTGCTTTAGCCTTTTCACCTCCTGTCTCTTGATTGGAAGGAGAGGGACCCCACACTCATTTTGTCTCCACCAGGATGCCAAAAACAAATAGAAAGTTGAGCAGACACAACAGACAAGTGGTGCCCAATGTCTCTGCTGAGGCCAAAAGGGATGGATGCTTATACTGAACATGTTTTGGCCTCTCCTTCTTTACTTTCAAAAATCTGTGGAGCAAAATCATGCCCAAGGTGTAGCTCCAAGCTTAAAGGTGATCAAACAGTCCCAGATGTGGTCAGGCAGAGGCTCTGTGCCCACTGCCTCACCAGGTTGATTCTCAACCCTGGCTGTGCTACAAACCAGTTGACCTCATACGATGAGATTATAAATCTACCACTTAGTCTTTTTGAGTATCTGTCACTTACTGTAAAATAAAGAAAAACACTGTAAAACTTAAAAATATTATACAAAGCCTTATTTCTCTTGGTTTACCATAGTATGCATATTTGTAATGTAAATGGGGCTCTGTTTCAAAACATCATCTCTGGCCCACCAAGGAATTAAAAGGTGGTCTTTACGAGACGATTTTATTAAATAAGGATTACAAGTCTCAGAGTGGAAACTTATGAACAGCTTATTCAAACAAATTGGTTACACCCACCCTGGCCCACCAGGCAGCTTTCAACCATTTGGAATGGGGTAGCAACAACCCAAAAAGTTTGCTCTCACAGATTAAGTACCTAGAAATTAGTTTCTTCTGCAGAATTCATGATGAATGCCTAATGTCCTGTTAAAAATCAGCTGCAATGGGTTATCACAACCACCATAATAAGTGATTTGTCAAATCAAGAGTATTAAGTGATACTAAGAAACAAGGGATCTGCATTCCTGTTGCTCTGTCAAATACGAGTTCATGAATGTGAGGGAGGGTTGCTAACCCAGTAATTGCAAAACCCTCAGATCAGATAAGGGAAAAATGCAAATGTTATGGCTCAATTGGCCTTTAGGTATCCATTTATTTCCATTCTTCCTTTTATTCTCCAGTCTACCTCCACAGCCCTGTGGACACAAAAAAGAGTGGCAGAAGGCAAAATTAAAATGGAAGTGGCACCAAAATTGGTAAGTAGAAGATCTAAAATACAAAATGCCACCATATCTTTTCCATTTAGCTGTATACAGATAGGGCAAATGATGCTTTCATCTGATTTAAGATTAGATTTAAGAGGTTTGGTTCAATCAGAGTTCAACTGTCCCAGACTGGGTTATGGTATTTCCATGCAAGCCATGCTTACAAAATTCCCTTTGCCTGCCCTGCAAAGTTCAGGACTCTTGGGTGGAGAACCAGCTCAACGCTCACATTTTGGATCTGCATGGTCAAATTCAGAGTTCACGCACAAGAAAAATTTCAGTTTTAGAGATTCCAAGTTCCAGTTTTGGTTGACTTGTGCTTTACCTTGATCATTCCAAAGCTTATTTTCACAATTTTCTAGACTTTCAAAAACAAAGATACATGGTCCTGAAGTATTTCCATTTTCCTACCTTAAATCAGGTTTTGCTATAAATACACTCCCATTTGTGCACTTACAGCTGCAGTTGAAGGAAACAGAAGCAACTCATTTTCTACACAGCTATATTTTACACTTCCATTCTGAGGTGCTGCAAATGCCTCTGTTTATTATTAAAAACCAGTATAAATCAGATCCATATTCCCACAGAATGCTTTTGAAACAGTAGGTGACATTTGCCAGAGTTTAAACACCAGATATTTGTAAACCAGCCATTCCTCATGCCATTTCAGATTGCGTTAGTCTTTTTTGTTGTTGTTTTCTAGGTCTTCTTTTAATCCCAAGCACAGCCCAAAACATGTCTCCCTTTGTACTACAGGTTCCCACTGAGGTCAATGACAGTGCAGAGACTATGGCATTAGCCACACACAAGAGGCTGGGGAAGTTTTTGACCTCAGGAAAGTAAAGCTTTGAGCTCTTTGCACCTTACCTTGTTTCAGGCCCAAATGCAGCTAGAACTGGGATATGGTGGGGTGTCTGGGAAAGGGGACATTCACAGGTCTTGTTCCATGGCTCCTTGAGCAGGTGCAGATTTCTCTGCCCTACTGCTACCCGCTCATACTTAGTCTCACAAGCAAGGACATACTTTCTCACCAAGGCACATAAGCCTCAGCAAAATGGGGCTTTTCACACTCTTGGGGAACTCAGCTGAAGTATTTTACATAGCAACAAATAAAAGCTGACCATGGGATGGGACCCACTCACTAAGTCCACAGGAGAACAGAGCAGTAATGGTTATTAGCCCATTTTTTTTATCCTGAAACCTCAGACGCCTTCTCCCCTCTGATTGGACATCATTTTCTTAAGTGGTTTAGGAAGGGTATGGAATTTGTCCCTGTGGGCAGCTCAGAGACAGTGTACTTCAGGGGGTAGCGCTGGAGAAGAGCCCAGTTTAAGCTTGCATATTTTGTCAGGATTACTTTGTACAGGAATGGGAACCTTTTCCTCTAGGTGTGTAAACTCCCATAATTTCCCTTTTAGGGGCATCTCCAAGGCATGTCAACCAAACAGCCCCACTATGGTTGTTCTTCCTCGAATCCATTGGCAGATCCATGGTCTCCAAGTTGGGGAAAGACAACATAGCTTGGGATCAGCACAATATCCTTTTGACATGGTGGTATTTCACAAGAGAAACAGCTATACTCTTGAAGCTGCATCTTCTAAAAATCAGAGATGTTTGAAGTACTTAACATGACTCTCTTGAAGAAACACAATTGGTTGAGAAATGCCCTGCCCAGCTTCACCTCGCTTACCCCTTACAAAACACTGCATGCAAGCTGTGCCTACAATCATTTTGTTGACACAATGCATTTTGTCAGTCAGGCCAAAGGCTGTAGGCAGCAGGAAAAGATGAGTCGCCAAAATGGATCCGGCTGGGCTAGGAGGGCTGTCATGCCAGGCTGCCTGTGTACACTGAAACTGAAAAAGCCTCTGGCCATGCCAGTTTCTGGGGACAGTCAGAGTCAGGTCAGTACAGGCCATGTTTTCTCATGTGAATATTGTACTCCTAATGACCCCAAAATAGCCATACCTCAAAATTAACATTTTTGGGGGGAGAACATCACCTAGATAACAGGTGAAAGATTGGTACAAAGTCCTGCTACTTCCACTATGACTGAGCACAAAAATTAGCAATCACAAACTTCCTCCTTCACAGTCAAGAACATGTCTAATGAGCACAAGCAACCTGAATTCAGATGCTCAGCAGTACTAAAGCAAAAAATATGGCAGAATTCTATTATGAGCCAGAGGAACAAAGGTATTGTTGCCTCTCTAATGGAAATGCTAAAGTTGCCAGCAAATCAACAGAGAAGGAAGAACGGGCTTTTCAGTCAATATTCCTATCCTCTCTTTGTCAAAAAAATGGTGTAGCTACATCACAGGTGATGCCAAAACTTCTTGTGTCATCAGTAACTCAGAAAGTTGTTCGAGAACAATTGCAAAGGGTAAACATAAAACCAACTACTATTCTGTTTTCAAAAGATCTGGCCAAGAATAGTCAGGCTGTTCAGCCTTGTTTTCTACAAGCCACAGCGAAGACAGGTAGATATAAGGCAATGTGTCAGTAAGGCAGCATTTTGTAACTAGCAGCAATACAAACAGAACAGCACTCTCAAAATAATGCTACATATATGTTTATCATCAATTAAGGCTTAAGAAAAGCTATTTCTTACTCAGCACAAGGTTTTGTTTACTTGAAGGTAGGCTCTATTTACAGAACCAGGAGTTTCATTGCACTTGCACAGAGACAACACAGGTATCACACTGGTTGCAAGCACAGCATGAAGTCAGAATGACAAGTGAATGTCCTTGCAGGGAGGAATAGTGAACTTTTTGATGGACAAGCAGGAGAAAAAAAAAAGTCATGTAAAATCTGAGTTCTGTTGAAAAGTGTTCAGAGACCAGCCCTTTGCTCTTTAGCAGCGGCTAAGATTATTCATCAAATTTGGCAAATATTTTTAGTTAAAGAGGTTGAAATTGGAATGGGTAAGATGAGAAAAACTCACCTAATTCAAAATGTCATATGTTGATATTTTCAAAGTGGAATGTTTTCTTCTGAGCTAACACTTTTGTTTCAAAACAGGAGTATAGCTGAAAGAATTAGCTAGTAGAAAAATGAAATAAAACATTGTGTTTTGGATGAAACCAAACATTTCAGTTAATCCAAAACACTTTTTCTCCCAATTTTTCAGTTTCTTCTGAACAGAAAAGCCATTATTTGGAAAACTGACACATACACTGATGAACTACAACTGAAATGTTAGGGAATATACTTGAAGAAAGACCTGGAAAAACTGGGACAACTGCCAAAGTCCATGAAGTTGTTTCAAGGACAAGAGAGCTTTCTCTGTACGTAAGGACTCCAGGGTCATTTAGGCATGTCAAATAAAAGTAAGTAGCAACCTTATTACTGTCTATATAGACAAGTTTTTGTATGTGTGTATTTTTTGGTTAGTTTGTTTTGTTGTTTTTATTTGGTTTGTTTTTAAAGTCTAGCTAACAGGAATATAAGTAAGACAAGGTTTGAAGCTGTACAAGTTTTGACCATGATTATGGCTTTACTCTGCTCAGGGTGGACTTGCTCAACCTTTGCAACAACTTCAGTTGTGCTGTATAGCCTGTCACTGGCTACTTCAAAATTGCAAATGAACATTTTCCCCCTAAAAGATCCCTTACTATTGAAATAGATTTGCCAGTGAAGGTGTGTTTAAGGCAAGTCACCAAGCTTTGCCCTTTAGGTAAGATGCACACTCCTCTCCATGAGCTTGGTTGCTGCAGGAGAATATCCCTTTAGGACCAGCAGCAACAAGCCCCAAAGTGAAGAATTATGAAGACAGGAATTTTTACCTAACAAGACACCCCATGACATCCCCTTGTCACTGAGAAGACATTTACACTGTTCTGTGAGGGCAAACCTACTGGAAGAGCAGTTGAAATTAAAACACTATCACTCATTAGGATCAGGCATCATTCCCAAAATACAAAACAGTAGGGGAAAGAATTATTACTGCTGCCTGCACCACACTGCTCTGCAGGTACAATGGTGTGAACCCAACCTCTTGCCATATAACACTAACTAACCACATGTATGGCTTGTGGCACCTGCTAAGTCATGTCCTGGTACACACAAGGGCACACTGTGGGTTCTCCTTTGGGCAGCTGCTACATTCCCTGATACAAGGCAAGGTATAACAATGTCTGTTTTTCCCTGGCTAGGAAGTGGCATGATTCAGACCATGCCATGTTTTTCAAGGATCTTAACAACAGCAGAGATACCACCTCATATGCCACTACCTGCACCCCTGAGCCTAAAGTCAACCTTAAGTTTGCAAAAGCTTCAAGACTGAGGTTCAAACTTTCTTGGCTTGTGCAGCTAAAGCAAAAGCTTACATAAAGCAGCCAACAAACTTCTCACTAATATTTCAGAGGTATCACAGAGTTTAAGAGAAGCTGGATGCAGCAAACTCCCTGATCCCAAATGTCCCAAGTTTAAAGAAACCTTTAAGCCAAGCATGTACTTTACAGCTAATCCTTATCATCTTATAAGGTCAACCCAAAACCTTGGCACTGAAGCCACCTCTAACAGACAACAAAACCAAAGCTGTATTTTTTACCACCAGCTGTATTTTTTATCACACAGAGGGTGTGATTTCAACTGCACTTGCCTTTGAAAGCAATGAAAAATGTAACAACTCCAACAGATCTATTTATCTGGCCACACATTCAAACCATTGCCAGTACACCAAACCCTCCTAGACTGAGTATCCAAGAACGTTAAATAAAACAATCATTCTGAAGTCCAAAAATCGAAGTGCACAAAAGTCAGGAAATTCCCAAATTAAGTTATCTACCACAACTATAACTCAGTCTTATTGTACCACTTGACTTATAAATTGTTATAGATTTATGTCTTAAAACATGGCCAGGCATTGGTGGGAATTTTTCTAAGAAACATCCTGGATTGTGTGTTTCAAACTTTTAATTTTGCATTAATTTGTTTGCACTTGGTGGTATAAAGGTTCAGAGTTTCCTCCCAGCACAACCAGGGCCAGAAATAATCCACAAAAGCTGCCAAAGGAGAGGATAGCACCAAGGTATGCCACTGGACACAGCTTCACAAACCAATTCAAGGTATTCGAGCTCCATCGTGTGGAACATGCCTGCACATACAACAGACATAAAATTTGATTCCTCACAAATCTTTCGGAAAAGGGAAAAAATGTATCCCCAAGCACACTGTAAAATTGGAGAAGTCTGCTGTCACAGAGACTGCTGCCGGAGTTGTGCTGCAGCCCATCACAGTGCACATGACAGCAATGCGGCTTTTTAATGAGGTCTGAGACCAGCTCCCATGGCCAGGCAGAAAATTAGATTCGCTTCACACTAGCATTTGTTACATTGGTTATGGATATGCTGAGAGCATAGCTGGATATGGATATGCTGAATAGCTCAGCCATACACAGGATAATGATTCTTTTTTAAGTACTATTTAGGTTTTGTTAGGTTTACACACTGACGAGATCCCTTCAGTCTTCTCAAGACTTTAGCCCCAGAGATCTCAATCTCTCTTTGTAAGGGAGATGTTCAAGTGCCCTAATCATCTCATTTATGGCCCATTTTGGAAGCTTTTTAGACTGCATCTATACTGGCAATGCCTTTGTGCAGCATGTAGCCCACAGGGGCCCTTATCTCACTGGTTCCCTGGGACGCTCTCAAAGAGATTTCTTCAAAGCAAGTATTTTTCCCAGACAAGCAAAACTCCTGAATTTCTAGAAGCAGTTCTGTAATAAGAAAAATGTTGTCATGGCAATATATATAGTTATATACCCAGAATATATAGAGACATATATAGATAGATGGAGCTTTCAAGTTTGTATTTGTTACTCCTCTTACATACTGTTTCATAGAGAAAACCTGCACATCAAAAGAGGCAAACAGTGAAAAACCAAACCAAAAATAAACCCGATTACTCTGAGCAGTAACTCAAACCCATCCTGACCGCAGCACCAAGAACAAGAAACCAATCCTGGCTTCACAACCAATAGGCACAGTATCACTTTGTTAATCTCAGACTCCCTGCCAGGGGGCTTGCACGGTGTACCTCTAGCAGTAGCTGTCTCTCCATCAGTGTGAGCCATGCACTGCATAGCAGTCGCTCCAACGCAGACTGGCATGCTGATTCTCTGCCCCAAGACTGAGGTCGACAGGTCCATCACCGACACATCCCTGAGCACCCAAGGGTACAGCTTCCACCTGACACAAAGGAAAATAAAGAGAATAAAAAGCCTGCATCGTTGGGGTTATTTACAGTTCTTCATGGCCAAGAGCTGAAAAATTTTTTTCTGCTGTCAGGAGAAAGCTGGAGGAGAAGCAGCTCCATAAGTCACTGGGGAAGCTGGAGTAGAACTTCACTATACAACCAAAAACTGCAGCAAGACTCACAAAAAGCACAAGTCCACAAGGGAGCAGGCAATGAGGGATCTAAGTCTATGTACAGTGAAAGCAGCAAATAGTCTTTGAATGTTATTGGCTGGCAATACAAGCAATACAAGACTTTCAAAATAGTTAGGTCCATGCCGAGCCTCAGTCTCCCTGATAGCCTTGGGGCAGAACTGGATGAGAGTGGGTGTGCAGGAACATAATTCATCAGCCCCCTTGGTTATTCCTTCTATAGATTAGGCAGCAAAAAACATGGGATTTTTGTATAAAACCAGGCTAGCCCGTATGCTTAGTTCTGTCCCTGTGCTAAGGGTTTATGCAGTAAAACTATACAGAAGTGAGCTGCCATATGGGATGAAGGTGAGCAGACCTGCTGCCCTGACTCTCTTCAGTATCGGGTGGGTGACAGAGACTGAATAATCATTTTACTCAGAGAGGTCTCATCCCCAGCAGTCACTAGCTGCTGTGTAACACAGTCCCCAGGACTACAGCTGCCAGGCAAAGACCAAATACAGCCAGAGTAATTTGGTGCAGAAAAGACCAAGTAGCACAACTGCTTTCTCAATAGGGCAAGTTATGCTCTAGCCCTTAAATGACATGGCCCAGAATTTGCTCAAATGCTTCCTATCTTGCTCTACCCTTGACACATCAGCCAGAAACCACATGAGCCCAGAACTGGGCTTAATTTTCTGCTGGGGTCTTCAGCTTAAGTGCAAGTGGAACCTGACTCCAAAACAGAGCAAACCAAAACATACTTCATCTCAAATGACAATTTATTGCAGTGCAGATGGACACCACATGCTTGCACACAGGAACTGATCTTTCCCCCCATAACAGAACAGGATCACTAGCACTCTTATGATGGGGTCTTCTAGATGACACTACAGTATCCAAACCTTCATTAGGGTGTCATTTCTGGGGACATCTGTGAAATGGGACAGGGTTTGATCATTCAGGTGATGTTGCAGAGTAGCCACTCTTGCTGTAAGCCACAAGAAGGGGTGCAATGTCAGGGGCTGCCTCAGTGTGCCTTGAGCAGGGCCAAAGGCTCTGCAAGAAGTAGTAGGATTTGTATTAACCTCTCACCAAGGCATCCTTCCTTCTGGAAGGATGTGATGGCTAGTGAATTGTAATGACAGAAAATAATAAAAACTTAAGCTCCAGTACTGCTGGACCTGCTCAGCACTAGAATGCCAGAGATTAGTCATATTATTATCAGCATGCAGACAGCAACCAGAGTCTATGACTATGCTCCAACAGCAGGTAGTGTTCAGTCTGAGCTTGTATATCAAACTGACAGGTTAGAAGAAAACAAAAACCAAAACCAACCAACCACCAAAGAAACACAACAACAAAGCAACAAGACATAATGCATAATGTCTTCACTTTAGAAAGATCAAGAGACATTCCTGTAAGAAGCCTGGGACAAAGCCAGGACAACACAAGAATTTCTGAAGCCCTAGAGCAGAGGGCAGTGCCAGCTCTCCAGGAAGCACTCCCCAGGAAGCAGAATGATACGATGTTTGGAAGGAGATACATAGCTGTGGGAATCATCTGTACTATTCAATGCCAAAATACACACTGCAAGTATGACTCCTCAGAGTTGTTTCCATGTTATTGTATCAGTTTGTTATTTTTCAGGGGATGGTGAAACAAAGAAAACATTACTTTTTCCTCAGTCTTTCTTCCTCATCCTCATTCTGAAGGCTCTCCCGGACAAGAGACTCCTTTTCCCAGTAAATAAAACCAAATATCCTTTATATAGTCACTGGGTTCCTTTATGCATTCTTTTTACTGTGCAGGGAGCAGAAATGGAACAAAATATTATTTTCTATTTTGCTAGGCTTCAAAGGCAATGTGTCCCTAAAATACGAAAAAATATATATTCTCAAATGGAAGAAAATGGGCAAGTACAAGATATCATGAAGAAATGTCAATAGAAAGCAGCTTCGCATGGGCCATAATACCTGTACTCTGTCTCTAAAACCTAAGAAAGCACCAAATTCCATGCTTTCAATAGTCTAAACTAAATCTCAGGAGGAAAGGGGTTTATTTGTTTTGTTCTGGTTCTTTTCTTCGTGTCATTCTTCTGTACAAAACCACAGCTGATCACAGAATTCTATTAAGTTCAGGAAAAGCTGTACTTTTTACAAAGACTGTTCTTCCCAGCCAGCCTGCATTCACATCTGGTTTCAGTTTCATCCTTGTAACCTTGGTTCAGGGCACCTGTAAAGCTCAGTCTAGCACCTCAGAAGTATTTTAAGCATTCAGCCTTTAATTCTAAATTGTAAAGCAGTCATGGCAGCATCAGCTGGACAATATTGCTGGTGCCTGAAATTACCCCCACCTAGACACTATACATAGACGTTTAAGGATGTAGGCAGAGCTCCATTACCTATTGGTACATCAATGCCTCTTTCTCCATCTTCTCATTCACTCTGCTCTGTTTGTGTTACACAGTGCAGTTTCTTCTTTGTGATATGGATCCAGTCTGACTTTCTGGTTAATGATGTGTTCTGTGGAATTCTGATTGTTCTTCATTATAAGATATGAAAGACACTGTCACTCATTTGAGATTAAATTTCATTCTAGACTTAAAATTTAATCCATCTTTTTATTCTCAAAGTCCTTCATCCTCCCCAACCTTACAGTAGTTACACTGCAAGCTAACAACATTTCCTGGCCTAGTAAGTAAAAGCATTAATTAACAAGTGAAACTTAATTGAGTTCTTTAAGAAATTGTCCTTAGCTGCAGCAAGCAAAACCCAGGAGCACTATTTCCCACCAACCAGAGGTGTGCATTAGGCTGCCACATATTCCATACTTCCTCCAAGTCTGAGTAAAAAGTTTTCCTGTCTCTTTTGTAAAAACCTTGCACAGTTTTTTTCAGTCACCTTCTGCTCATCACCCACATATTTTCCAGCTCAGTCTACTCCTCACATGCTGCAATCTGCAAGTGCAAGCAAGTGCATCTTTTCTCCTATCTGGAAGCAAGGAGAAGCTGCAGCAGGGCAGGCAGCAAGCACTTCCGATATAGGGAAGTTCAGCTAAATGGGGTTTTGAATGAAGGATGGAAAGGACTGAGAGGGAGATGAGTGTATATATTTTTTTTTTTCTATCCATGCTCAAAAATTTCAGAGCATAAATTATCTGGCAGTTGGAAAGCTCATTTTCAACTGTGAAAAAGGCTGATGTTTTTAAACTGCAGCATATTCTGAAGCAGCTCTTCTCGCTTCCCTTCTAAGTCCGTGCTAAATAATCTCTTCATGCTGCATAGCAAGCAGAGTTCTCGGTCAAGGACACACTCTCCAAAGTCCCTATCCCAGTTCCAAGCCACTCTGCTGCCTTAATCTTTCTTACAGCTCCACTTCCCATCACAAGGGGTAGGCACTACTGCTGTGCAAGGCCAAGCAACAGCTGCTTTCACTTGAGAAAGATTGACTTTTTCTCCAGAGGTGTCTTGTCATCCACAGAGACCCTTTTGCAGCACTCTGCAAACCTGAGGTAAAAGGCATGACAAAATTATTTTTTTTATTCCAAGCATTCCATTCCTTTTCTTCCCCCTTGCAGCTTTGCATGCTCACTTGACCCTCCCACCCCCCACCACATTCTCAGCCTTGCTTTTTCAACCAATATTTTAATTATGTGCCCAGTCAGTTTAACACCTTTAACAAATATGTTTGCAGAAGACAGGCATCGATGCAGTTGCTGATGAACCAGCAGCTGCTGCTCCTCATGCACACCAACAAAATGCATCTCCCCGAAAAGGCCGCTGGGCAGTCAGTGGCAGAAGGTGTCATGGCAGATTAGCAGAAACATGTTCCTGAACACACAGACATCCCCCTTCACTGACATGCCAAGAGGGAAGATTTCAGATTGATTTCTTGAATGGCATTCAAGCTAAAGACATCCTGACCTTGTTATAAAAATCTATTCACTATTTGGGTCTCTCAGTTCCTTGACAGCCTGAGAGAGAATTTAACTGCCAGACAGCCTGGCACAGGAAGGATACATGGTGTTTTGGGGGACAGAGCAAATGCAAGGCGAATGCAGTCAGGCACCACAGGGAGTAACGTACGCTCTGACATCCTGAAATCATCTTCTCTGGCATTAATGCCTTGCTGATGTCAGTACCATCTCCAGATCATTTGAAACCATGAATAAAAATTAATTAGCTGGCTTTAGCAGGAACAGACTGATTTTGAAATGTGAGCTCTGGTTCTTCCCTCAGGCCCAGCAGAGCTGAAAACTAAAGGAGAGTTACTGTACCTAGTGTGAACCTCATCTTAAACATTAACCTTCTGGAAACAATTTATATTCTTGTATCCAAATCCAGGTCTAAAATAAACCTCCTGTGTTGTTAAAAGGCCAGGACATTCAATTTGTAATCAAATGGATATGGATTGGGCTGCTCCAAAAATTGCATGGGCCATTCCAGCATCTATTTGAACTACCATTAATTTGCTAGATCAGTCCTTAACAAAAACCTACTTATTTCTCTGTAAATGCAACCATTTGGTTGCCAAAACTTAAAGAACTCACAGACAAACCCAACAAGGATTTTTCTCTAGATACAATCAATCCCAGAAGTCTCACTCATCCAAATAATCTTATACCACAAGAGGCTAACAATTCATGCTTGAGAGTTGGTTTTGTACTTTCTATTTTCCAATTAAACATTTATACATGTATCTATAAATATATAAACTGTAAGCATTTTTAACCAGGCTGAACCCTGCAACTGAGCCTCTGACAGTGGAAATCAACAGGAATACTCTGGTCACGAGAAATGAAGCTGAACGTACTTGTTTTTGTCACAAAGTCATTTGACTTTGAGACTTGGGGGTGCAAAGTCTGTCTTGTTTGCCCACATGTTGTGCTCAGGAGCAGCAAGAAAACCCAGCAGCATGCTTGGAGACACACAATGACCATGTGAGATTACAAGCGAGAAGTAATCCCACGTCCTGAATGGTTAGGCCATGCTTGTTCCAACAGCAAAGACAAAAAGACTTTCCAAATTGCTTGTGTCAAACAGGTGTTACAAAACCAAAACCCTGTGAAGAGTTTATACCAGGTTTCTACCTCTTCTAAATGTGTTATCAGCAAGCCACTGCAAATGTGGTCTCAGGAACTGTTAATGGCAGCATACCCTGTGCTCAGAAAACAGGAATCTGCCACCACATATGTCCCTCAGCAGCATCAAGTGTGGACCACTGCAGCTATCAAGATAGAGCTCATGGAGTCTTTTGCTCAACATGCTTCCACAACACTTCAGTGGCCCGTTACAGGGGCTCACCTTTGCAGGGCTGGAGGTCCATCTGGCTGCAGGCAGCAAGGGCACACTGCTTGCTGGAAATATTTCAGTTTGTAAACAGGTACAGGAAGGTACCAGAAATGTTGAGAATGATGTAACTTTCATTTTTAAATGCTACATAAGGGCTATTTTTAACTCTGACAACCTTTACTATCATCTCCCTCTTGTAACAGCCAGATAAAAGCAGCAAACTTCTCCCTGAATTGTAAATCAACCTGTGCTCCAGCTCTCCATCCTTTCCACTTCATACAGGTAAAGCTGGTAAGCCTCAGCAGACAACTTCAGCTGTGACATCTGTTCCTGAAGGAAGAGTTGTTCCAGTGCTGTTGTGACCAGACAGGAGGAGACCACATCTTACCAGAAGAGCTGGTTTCAGGCTCTGACCTCAGCTCTCGTGCTGATCTACTGGGTGATCATCAGCACATCATCACACTTTTCTGTGCTTTGGTGGACACCAAGAAAGAGGCATACAGTGATAAAAAGGTAACAAGCAAAGCTTTGGCTTCAACATTTTTGTCCTGTGGTCTGACTGCCAATAAGTTCTGTTGTTTATTTAATAAAGTCTGTTTTCAAGTCTTTTAGATTTTATTAACTACCTTCTTGGAAGATGCTTAAGTAGTCAAAAGCTACTGTGGAAATTAGATTCTGTTTTCATAAAAGTCAAATATACAAAGAGAAGGGGGAGCAAAGACAGAAACATAGCTTCCATCCCCTTCAGACCTTTGCTGCTGAGCAGTAGGAACCCATCAAAGGTCTTTTTGACACACCACTATCTGAGAAATTTCATAGACTTTTTAGAGTCTCAGGCTGTTCAAGGCACTGCTAATTAATATCTCCTTCAGTTCCAGGCTGCCTGTAACCTCTGCAGTTCTGAACACCTAAAATTGGAAACTCTTATTGAAAATATCATGGAAAACGCCAGGAAAGAGGAGATGATCCTGAACCCCACAGGTGACCAGCCCAATGGAAGGAAGTAATCTTATCAGAGGAATCTGCCCCTGTGGTAGGAAACAGATTCACAGCAGAGCTGCTCATATCATGAAACATACAGTTCTGCTAACATCAAAATAAGTAGACATACCCAGCATTTTGCTAGCCTGTCTCAGGGCAGATCAGATCCTATTTGTTTCATCATGATTAGCTGTAGCTGTTGGTAGCAAAAAGCTCACTATTTCCAGTTTATTGCCTCTGAGTGCTTTGAGTGTCCTTTCCTTAACATCCCATTTTGGTTTTATGCAGGCAAATAACATCATAGCACCTGGAAACTTAAAAAAAATAAAATTAGGCAAGCACTACTACATCCCCTCCTGCACCTATTTACTCCTTGGAGCCAGAGTAGTCCTTTGGCTTGTGTCTGGGCAGCCCCAAGCACAAGAGGATTTCCAGTCTACAATGGGGCCTTCTGGTTAGTTTTCTTCTCCTGATATTCTAAAGTTATTCCACATGTCCCTAAAACTACAGGTCCTGAGCTGATTTCTGCCATCTCTACATAAATCCCCCCTGTGTTTCCTATAGCCTTAGGAGTTGTGTGGAATTTCCAGCTGAATTGCTCATATCTTGTGGAAAGGCAGCTGGAGGAGTAACCAGGATTGCTGCTCTAAAGCAGAAAAACAAAGTGAGGAGAGAGAAAGACTAAAGATAAATTAGAAAAATCTTGGTTTGGTTTGTTAGAATCAAAGGGATTTAAGACAAAGCCTCTAGAGATTAGCAGACAAGTGCGAGAGGTAGAAGGGGTGGGGAGAAGGGCAGATACATGTCTGCACCAACACAGCACCACAACAGCTGTGTAAGCAGTTCAACTGGGCTCAGCAGAGATGAGGCCATCAGCCTCCAGCTGCCTTTTTTTCCCCCCTCTGCAGCACTTGGGTTGGTGCTCTGAAGGCAGAGCAGTGGGAATTCAGAGGATGGGAAACTGACTTGATGCTATTTTTGATGCTCTTCCACAGAATATGACAGCAAATGCTGACTGATGTTGACATTGTACTTCTGAGACAAAGGGTGACCTGAATCCAGGCTCTGACAGCAATTCAAGGGGCCAGTCTATGTCAAAGCTGGGTTATAACAGCTCCCATCATTTCCGGGTGAAGTCCTGGCCTGCTGAAACCCTACTAAGGCACAGCTTGGCCACCCAGGACTGAGTCCTGACTTCCATGTATCCTAGCTCTGGAAGGAGCCAATTCCTTTCTGCTAGGCTATGCAGCTACAATCTAGCAATGCTGCATGAGCATTTACCAGAAAAGGCTGCATAACTCATTCATTTTAAGAGGAACAAGCAAGAGGCTAAACTGACTCAGGACATAAAAAGTATAACCCCACAAGGATACCTTGATAGCATAATAGTCCATAACGAAGAAGTCACAGTTTCATCATAACATGCTAAGGATCGGAAGGGACCTCCAGAGATTGACTTCAACTGCTACGCAAAGCAGGACCACTTAGGGCAGGTCACACAGGCACGTGCCCAGGCAGGTTTAGATCTCTAAAGAACGAGACTCCACAACCTCTCTGGGCAGTCTATTCCAGTGCTCTGTCACCCTCACAGTAAAAAAGTTTTTTCTTATGTTGAGATGGAATTTCCTGTGACTGGATTTATGTGCATTGCCCTTCACCCTATTACTGAGTACCACTGAAAAGAGACTGACTCTATCCTCCTGACAGCCAACCTTCAGATATTTGTAGACATTGATAAGATACCCTCTCAGCCTTCTCTTTGCCAGACGAAACAACCCTCGGTCTCTGTCTTTCCTTATGAGACATGCTCCAGTCACTTAATCATCCTTGCTCTCTGTTGAACTGTCTCCAGTAGTTCCCCATCCCTCTTGAACTGGGACGCCCAGAACTGTACACAATATTCCGGATGTGGTCTAGGTAGGGCTGAGTAGAGGGGGAAGAGAACCTCCCTCTACCTGCTGGACATTCCTCCTAATGCAGCTGAGTATACTATTGGCTTTTTTGGCCACCAGGGCACCTTGCTCTCCCATGGATAACTTATCAACCAGGATTCCAAGGTCCTTCTCTGTGGAGCTACTCTCCAGCAGGTCAGCCTATAACCAGAAATGGTGCATGGTGTTATTCCTCCCCAGGTGCAAGACTCTACACTTATCCTTGTTGAGCTGTTTATCAGCTCATGAAATACTGGAGCTGAAGGACTCTATACATAATGTTAAAAAAGGCAGCAAAATGGGGGTAAAGTTAAAACCATGCTAATGGATTTTTTGGGACTGCTTTTTGACAGAAAGTGTTAGGTGGAGGAGTGCAAAGGGAAGAGAGAACTGTTCCGAGAAAGAATTGACAGTCTTTTTGAGAATAGCCAGAAACGTTTCAGAAAATCTGACTTTTGTTTAGAGAGGGGAAAAAACCCCAAACCTAATATTGCACCACATCTGCTAATAAAGCAGAATTTACACCCCCTACCTCCCACTCCAGCCTTAAATCATCCTCCTACCTGGAAAATGCTGCTACGTTATCTGCCAGCGTTTCCTGGTCATCTGCTCCGGATCGGTAATAATCATACACTGATTTGGGGAGAAATTTTTTAGCATACTCTTCAAAATCAGCAATGCAAACTGGTTTTCCAGACATGTTTGCAGGTCTCACAAGGTTACTTTATTCCCTCTCCTTTAAATCCTTTTTTAAGCTCTATAATTTTTGTCTGTAAATCATTAATTTGAAACCTCAGCAGGATTCAACTTACCTACCTACTGAAAAAAAACACACCAACTTCTTGTGTCATGTTGGATCTCAGCACTGTGTTGTATTTCATGTGGTAAAAGCCAACATAGGACATAACGGAATAAAACATGACAAAAACCAACAGAAATAAAGCAAGGGAAGAAATATGTAGGTGCAGCACACATGACTTAAACCTGCAATAACAGAAACATACAGTCTTTCATGCATGCCATTATAATAAAAAATACCCAAGAGACTGAAACCAGAGAGATACTGTTTATGCCCAAAAAAGCAAAATCGTGATTTAGATGACTTATAAAAGTAGGTCCCAGCCTGGACATTTAGGACACCTAACACAAACAAGTTTCCCATTATTTCCAATTACCTGGGTACTGAGTCAAGTTGCAGGGACCCATCAAGCACCCAACATCTTCAGACAAACAGCTCCTGATTTTAAGGTAACTCCACCCTCACACCTAGAGAGCTCTGGTTCTTATTACTTTTGGGGAGAAGGAAGAAATCAGTACCTTAATCAGACACAAGCCCCCAAAGCACAGCACAGGACATGGCAGGCTTTGCATCATGCACTGGAGCAGAGCAACATATACTGTGTTCATCACACCTCTCTGGTGCAAGCAAAGAGCCTGCACACCAGGCAGAGCAAAACACAGAGCCTGTGTTTTACTCACCGGTCATTATTTGTGATGCACCAAGAAAAATACAGCTGTGTCTCACTGCCTCCAATAATCTAGGGCATCAAGTGACTTGATCATTGGTTTGGGTTTTTTAATTCTTCAGCAAGCCTGGAGAATTCAGATAATATCAAGTTATCTCTGAGATACACCTCTGAGAAAACCACAGCCGTTCTCCATGCTGCTGGTTTTTAAATAGCAACTAGGAACACATATGCTGCAAAAAGTGAGAAAAATGCTTAAGATTCAGAAAAGATTGTAAAAATATCTTTGGAGGGATATCTCAGAGCTGAAGCAGGAAGGATGGTGCCAGCTATAAGCTCAGTCCCAGGAATCATTCAAAGTGAACAATGGCACTCAGATTTGCAGCCATTTCTCTAACTGCTTTCCCAGATGAGGGCATCACAGATGAAGTTGTACAAGGTGTGGAGAGGGTCATTTTTCTAGCTGGTCAGAATATTTATGGGAGAAAGCACTGGAAATTAATATCAATACAGAAAAAAAATTACACCATAAGGCATTTATCACACATCAGTGTCAGACAATTTAAATACAACCTGGCTCAACATTGACATTTCTCTGTGCTCCCAGTACAGAACTGGTGACATGTCTGCTTTCCTTCAAGTGATGTTCACTAAAACCAGGTGTTTCTCCCAAAGCATGAGACAATAAGCATTGCACCATAGCTAAACATTTTAGTGCACACAGCTGAATTCGACCTTACTGAATTCAAAGGCTTTCAATGTTGGAAAGTTGCACAAAAATTACTCAAAGTAATGATAGTGTTTCACCACTAGTCTCCACTTTTATAGTGTCTGTATTCACTTAAAAAAAAGTAGTTCTTCAAGATACTTACCCACCTTGATCATTCTCTCTCCAGTTATATGTTCATTTGCCACATTCACACAATATACTGGTGATATACTTTACTCGCCATTCTTTGCCACAAGCAGAAGTTCCTTCTCCCTCCCCTATCACAAATTTGCTCACATGCCACGCATTGCAGATGCCCCCAAGATGTGCCAACCAAACACCAAAGCCCAGCGGGCATCACTGAACTCTGGCTGCTGCCCAGTCATCACACTCTGGAATTCTCCACAGACCTCAGGAGTCCAACAGGAGCTGGAGACTCTTCTAGTTCCATGCAGCATGCCTCCTTCCCTATTCTAGCTAGTTTACAAGCCAGGGTGCAGTGGAAGGTGCCAATATCAGCACAAAGGAAGCAAACCAGGAAGTTAAACCTGCTGACAGATTAAGACTTGGCCTCTTACAGTATAATCCCTAGGAGAGCACAGCCACCATCTCTCCACCAACATATAGACTGTCTCTGACACAGCTCCTGTCCAAATAGTTAGCTCATTCTAACATATCTCTGGATGAGAGGCTTCTGCTGGCCACTGAGACAGCAGCTGTCTGAACTTTAACCTCAAAGAACAGCATATGATCTTACAGCAAAGAGTTTGCCCAAGCAACCATGGCAAACCTCACTGATAAGTCAATGCATGATTCAAGTGAATCACTTGACACTCAATTAGGGTAGTGTTAACATCCTCCCCTATATGTACTGTTCTCACTTGTTCCTTTCACAGGTCACCAGAGAATTACCAGTGGAGAATAGTATCACATAACTGGAGCTCAGTTGTACCAGACTCTGCAAAGGAAACTGCACTTTATTTCACACACGTAAACTGCAAATTACAGAAGAACAGCCCCCATCCCTGCAACGGCTGTTAAACACACAGCTACAGCTTCTGGCTTCAAAAGTGCTCCAATCAAAACCAAGAAAAGTATTCTGAGAAATATCACAATAGTCTTGTCCTTATGTATGTCATTTGCTAGAGAGAAATCACTACACAGCAGTTTAGTCCAAGCTACTATATCCTACTGGAGACACAATGTCAGTGGTCTACTGTCAACACACAAAAACCTCCAGAGGTGAAGGATGAGTCAGCAGCTGGGATTTTCTCACTTGAGTTAACTGTAGTAAAGATTAACTGAAAAAGTTAACTGCAGTATATAATTAAAATATTTCAATGTTCCAGCAGTTACCCATTTCTCAACTGTTATGCAAAGCTGTTTTATCAAATACTTTGCATAAGTAAATGGTTACTTGGACTTCCAATTCCCCATGAACACTTGTGAATTCCTCCAAATCAAGTCAGCAAATACCTACTTACAGACTGTGCAGTCTTTTCAGGAAGCATCTCATATCAGTCAGAGCTGAACTGATTCACATATAAAATAATGGGCTAGCAAGCTCTGAGAAAAATGTAAGGACCCAAGAAAAACTGCCTTTCCACATAAAATAGAAATTTCAATGGAAATATTTGATTACTAAATCCTCTTTTGTCCCTTGCAATTTTAAATACTGAGCTTTCCTTTCTCCTCAGTAAAGCCAAAGTTAAAATAGAGTATATAGTTTTTAAAGCAGTTTTCTACTGGGAAAGGAAGGAAGATGTTTGGTTAACAGCAGCAGTCACCACAATCATCATTAAATGCAAGACTTTTTTTTTCCCCTGTAGGGAAGGGAATGAAAGGAAGGCATCAGCAGATTTGGCTCCCTGGCCAGTAAGCTTACCAGTGAACCATTGTGTCACAGGTTAGTAACAGAAGGATAAGCAGAAAACTGGAGAAAAGGGAGGAGGCTCCTGGGAAGAGCTGCCAAAGCATCACAAGGGACATGCACCATCTCCTCCTGGGCAGAAGCAAAGCAAAAGGCAAAAGGCAAAGTGAATGGCAAGTCACCCAGCCCATGCAACAATTCTGTTCACAGTGAACAGGAAACTTACCTGATGAAAACAAAACCATGTGCTGGATGTAGTAGTTGTTCACCCATTAATATAGCTGGTCATCCAAGCATACTGCAGCGGTGGTACCTGGCAGTCACTTTCCCCTCCAGCACATCTGGCCTATTTCTGTAGTAGTGACTGCTTCCTGTGAACTACAATCAGAAGCGTGCACTTGCAGCCCAGAAAGCCAAACATATCCTGGGCTGCATCAAGAGAAGCGTGGCCAACATATTGAGAGGTGATCCTCCCCCTCTATACTGCTCTCTTAAGACTCTGCCTGGAGTACTGTATCTAGTTCTGGAACCCCTATTACAAGAAAGATACAGATGTGCTGGAATGTGTCCAGAGATGGGCCACAAGGATGATCAGAGGGCTGGAGCACCTCTGAGGACAAGCTGAGAGAGTTGGAATTGTTCAGTCTGGAGAAGACTGAGGTGACCTTATTGTGGCCTTCCAATATCTGAAGGGGGCCTTCAAGAAAGCTGGGGAGGGACTTTTTAAGGGTGTTGGGTATTGATAGTAATGGGGATCTTCACCATAAGGGTGGTGAGACACTGGGAAACCTGATCTAGTGGAAGGTGTCCCTGCCCATGGCAGTGGGGTTGGAACTAGATGATCCATGGGGTCCCTTCCAACCCTGACAATTCTGTGACATGCCATCTAGAGTTTTTGACTGTTCATACTGCTGTCCTCCAAATACAAGAGAGAGACGGCACATGATTTGAGTTAGTGGATTTCTCAGGGGGAAAAAGCCTAACCTAACACAGAAGTATAGAAGCCCTCATTGGTTCACAGCTACACCTTTTAGCCCAGGAGCCTGCATTTGATACCCAGCTACATTTTATACCTTCAAGAGTGCACTGCTGTAATGGGTTATGCCCATTCTGAAAACACAGGGGGAGGGCTTGCAAGTGCATTGCCCTCCCTGTAGGGTGTTTTCCCTCTGGGAAACTGAGTCTGTTCCACTTCCCCTCCCTGACCAGCTAAGGTATAAAAGGGAGGACACTGCAGCCATTAGCTCTCTTTTGGCTCCTGCTTTTCCTGGATGAGAGCTACCACAGCTGCCTTCCTGCTCCTCTGCCAAGTGGTAGGGCCTGATCCTTCTCCCTGCTGCCTCCACGCCTCTTCAGAGACTGGTTTTGTACTCTTGTTATTTTTTCCCTCCCATCCATCCTTCTTCCTTGCCCTTGTGAACCTTACCTGTGTTTTATACACACACACACACACACATATATATTGTTTAAAGAAAACTCTTTACCTCTCTACTTCCAAGCCGACTCCAAATTATTTCTTGGTGGATTTGCTCCCTCCCTTTCTTTTTTTCCTCTCTATTGGGAGGGAGGAGGGGGGTGCAGGGGAGGGATTCTCAGCTTTGCCCCCATCTGAGCTCTTAAGTCCCAGTTAAGGCTCAAACTACTACAACTGCTCAGGCAGTTACTACAATGAAAGCCTCACTCTAGGCATGCTTTCTGCAAGCATTTTTTTCACTCACATAAAAGAGAAGCAATTCATTAATGCACAGGTTTGTCAAGTTTAAGGAATCTTCCCAAGTCACAACCTCTATTATTAAATGGAACATCAATATTAAAAATAACTCTTTAAAAAAGGTTAAAAAAAAATCACCTCTTGTTAATTACACAGATAAGCCATCCCCACTCTGAGAAAATGAAAACTAACTAGAAAATCATAAATACAAATTTATATAGCATTTCAGTAACAAAACCCATTGTATAAATTTGCAACACCTGCATGTAGAAACAATCCTGTACAACATCTCTGGGAAGAAAGCTCATTAAGTGTTGCCCAGCACACTTGCAGCGTATACAGAGTATTCCAAGACGCATGTACAAGTTTAACACAAATCACAGAATCAGAACATCATTTTGGTTGGAAGAGACCTTTCAGAACGAGTCTAATCATTAACGCAGCACTGCCAGGTCACCATTAAACCATGTCCTGCAGCAGCACATCTACACATATTTTATCTTGAGGACAGGACCTTTGGAAGGCCCTGCGTATTTCCAGCTACTTTGAAAAGCAACCCACTGGATTTTTTTTTAATTTTATTTTTTAACAATTTGCTTTCAAGCATTCCTGTTCTGATCCAGCAGGGCCTGGCTTTCAGAATGGTATGCATCCCGTTTGGAATTTAAATCTGTTCTCCAAAATATTTTCTCACTCTACTTTAGAAGCCTTACAGCCACATCCCTAATCAAAATATTTTGAGCAGTGTTAGCAGCAGCTTCTTCAAGGACTTTTTTCCTGTGCTAGAGTTGCAAGAACAAGTTCCACTTTAAAAGTTAATCATAACAAACAGAGTGCTAAGATTGCACAAAAGGTTGATAATGAGTTTTTGTTTTTTAAACATACCAAGTTTAATACTATTGTAATAGTCTAATTAGTACTATACTTGAATGATTCAATATGCTTTTGGAGGAAAAAACCTAATTCTGATAATTATATTAAGTTTACACTTTTACTGCATATTAGTAGCCTTTCTGTTAAACACAAATGTAGCCTTTATAGCGTTTACTACCTGTTTGCTAGACAAGTGTTAGTCAAAGTTGAGTGTCTCCAATGTCACACTACAGTATTTCTCCTACAAATGTAAAACTAAGTTGTAAAAATAAACAGGTGCATAGCACCTGCTTTTCTAAAGTCTTCATGATCTTTGTAATAAGATCCTCCAGTAGATGTCAAATACAGTCAAACTCAAGTTCGCATTAATGTTCCCTCCTTTAGTGATGAAATCACAGGAGCAATGGCAGATGTATTATGTTTCAAGAACCTCAAGACCCAGTATAGCTCATTTCCCGATTCACAACACAGATCTACAAAGAGATGAACTGCTGTCACCTGCTGCTGCTTACTTCCCACTTATCAGGGTGAGTTTAGCAAGGTCTGATAGAAAATACTTCATTTTAAACAATCAAAACTTAAAAGCAACACATAGAAGGAAATATAAGTGGAGACTTCGGAGTTTTAGGCTGTGGTGGGTTAACGCTCATTCTGAAAACAGGGTGGCCTTGAACTGCAGATTTTGAGCAGAAAATTGGAAATATATAAATAAATCACTATTGGGTGTAAAAAGGAAAACAAAAGATTGTTCTAAACAAATTCATTAGATTAAAGTCTGGGATAAGAGAAACTATCATACCAATTCTTCACATTTCATTTCCATTCCCATTCCTTTTCGCTTCTCCCCTATCTTGGCTGTTCTGCTGTGCCCGGGAGAAGATAACGCTTCTGGCTGATCTTGAGATAAGCTAACAGTTTCTCTCTCTCTGGTACAGGGGGTTTGCAAGGTTTGACTGGGGGGGTGCCGCAGTGGAGCAGCTTCCCTGGTCTTTTGGGCCAGGGGGTTTCCATGGTATTTCCTAGTTTTAAATATCTGTATAATACTGTAAATACTGTGTATTTCGTACATAACCATTGCATTCCATTGTAGAGTGTAGTTTTTGCTTGTAAATACAGCTTCATTTGCTTCTGAGTTCGTCTGGCTAAAGTTAATACTGGGGGAAACTTCAACCCTCCACAGTGGGACAATGCCCAAGTAACACCTAAGTGTTCTCATAGTGCAACGTATACAAGCGACTGTTTTCACATATGTGAAAGTATATTTACACGTGCCCACTGTATGAAATGCCAGCTCTGGACTGAGAATGTTCCTTCAGAAAAGTCATGCTCAATCTATGCAGTGCAATTTTGTTCTTTACACAGCTGTAACAGACAAATGCAAAGTTTCTACCATACAGTTGCAAGACCCAGTATGTAACAGGACAGTCTGGAAAAGTTAAGCTGAGTAAAGATGCTTTTTATGAGCATTTAAAAAAAAAAAAAAAAAAAAACAAAACTTTCAACAGAGATTGGCTCTATTCATCTCAGTCTCAAAAGAAACAAGTATTTTGTACTTGCAACTTGTCTCTTCTAATGAGAGATGATTTAATCTCTGATGATTCTTTATTCTTGAAGAACAAGATTAAATTCATGCATGTTAACAAGGATTATGCAATATACATATAAAAATAAAATCGAGATTAAGACACATTTTATGCACGTGATCACACACCAACGAAACAGGAACATACAGCATCTCACTGCAGGTACCAAAAATAAGCCTATATTATATATTAACCAAGCCAAAGAAGAGAAATATTGGTATCTTTAATCATAGAATGGTTTTGGTTGGAAAGACCTATAAGATCATCAAGTCCAACCATCAACACAACACCACCATGATCATTAAACCATGTCCCAAAGCGATTGTGAGACACAGTACAAGGGGTTTTGGGCTTGAACTTGGACTGTTACCTTCACTGGAATAATGGTCATAAAACCTGGATGTCATCTCAAGAGGATATCATTACAGAATCATAGAATTGTTTCAACTGGAAAAGACTTCCAAGGCCAACTATCAACCCAGCACCATCATGGCCACTACAGTGTCCTGAAGTGCTATGTCCACATACTTCTTGAACACCTCCAAGGATGGTGACTCCATCACCACTCAAGGCAACCTATTCCAATGCCACACCACTCTTTCAGTAAAGAAATTTTTCCTAATATCTAACCTAAACCACCCCTTGGCATAGTTTCATGCCATTTCCTCTCATCATGACAGTTTCTTCTCCCTAGTATAATACCCATCTCACTAGACCACTTTTCAGGAAGTTGCAGAGAACAATGAGGTCTCCTTCAGCCACCTCCTCCTCCCCAGACTAAACAACCTCAGTTCCCTCAGCTGCTCCTCGTAAGACTTGGTCTCCAGACCCTGCATCAGCCTTGTAGCCCTTCTCCAGATGAAATCCAACACCTCAATGTCTTTCTTGTAGTGAGGGGCCCAAAACTGAACCCAGAATTCGAGGCACGGTCTCACCAATACCAAGTACAGAAACACAGAATCTCAGAATGTTAAGGACTGGAAGGGACCTCCAGAGATCATCAAGCCCAGCCTGCTTTGGCCAGAGCAGGATTATTCGGGCAACATCTGCACAGGAACAGATCCAGGCCAGATTTGAAAGTCTTCAAAGGAGGAGACTCCACAGCCTCTCTGGGCAGTCAGCTCCAGTGCTCTGGCACCCTCACCATAAAGAAGTGTTCCCTCGTATTGACCGGGAACCTCTTGTGTTCTAGATTGTACCCATTGTTCTCTGTCCTATCACTGGGCACCACCAAAAAGAGACAGGCACCTGCATCTTGACACCCACCCCTCAGACATTTATAGACATTCCTAAGATCCTCTCTCAGCCCTCTCTTTTCCAGACTGAACAGACTCTCATAGCTCTCTTGGTCTCTCTCCAGTAGTTCTTTCCCTCTTGAACTGCAAAGTCCAGAGCTGACACAGCGTTCCAAGCGTGGTCTCACCAGGGCGGGGAAAACCGCTCCAGACACACAGAGGGCTCAATCACTTCCCTGCTCCTACTGCCCGCATTATTCCTGGTACAGGCCAGAATGCTGTTGCCCTCTTAGCTACCTGAGCACCCTGCTGGCTCATATTCAGATAGCTGTCAACCAGCACCCCAGGTCTTTTTCTGCTGGACAACCTTCCAGCCACTGCCTCAAACCCATAGCATGGGGTTGTTGTGACCCAGGTCTAGGACCTGGCACTTGGCTTTGTTAAAAACCTCACGTAACTGACCTTGGCCCATTGATCCATCCTGTCCAGATTCCACTCTGCAGAGCTTTACTACCTTCAAGCAGATCAACACTGCCCTCGGGTTTATTTCCAGCCAGTCCGGTTTTGTACCCTTCCCCCTTCAAACTAAGTTTAAAGCTCTGTTAGTGAGCCCTACTAGCTCCTGGACTAGGATCCTTTCCCTCCCCCAAGACAGGTGTATCACGTCTATTGCCAGCAGACAATGTGTGGTGTCCTGTAAATCAACCCTCTATTAAAGAAACTGAAGTCCTGCCAGAGACACAAGTTTATCAGCCAGGCATTTATCTCCTGGCTCTTCCTGTTTATTCCTTCATTACACCCTGCAACTAGGGGAATAGTGGAGAACATTACTTGCACTCCCAATCCCTTAGCCAGTTGTCTTAAGGCCCTGAAGTCTCTCTTCATTACCCTTGGATTTCTTGTCCTCACCTCATCACAGCCTACCTGAAAAATCAGCAGTACAAGGGAAGGAAGCTTTCTCCCTCGCTAACCTGGGCCCCTGGCAGGTAGCAGACTTCCCAAAGACATGGGTCCAGCCTGCATATCAGGCTTCCACTCTCTTTAGAAGTGAGTCACCTAGCACAATAACCATTCTTTTATTCTTAACTGAAGAGGTTTCGGTGCAGGGTCTAGACTGACTAAACCTCAGCAACTCTTCCAATCTGGGTGATCCATCACCCTTGTAATTTCCTGCTTCTCTTTGCAGAGCAGTGTACCTGTTTTGCAAAGGTGGCTGGGAAGGTGGGATAGTTACTGGCTAGACAGGCCTGCAGCGCCTGTTTTGTTGGGCAGGAACTTGCTGCCATTGCCCACAATCATCTGAGTCACTGCATTTAGTCAGGAGATGAGCAGACTAGGAGCTCTCCATAACATCATGTGTTTGCTTTTTGGGGTTCTTTCACAGGCTGCAATTCCAAGACTATCTCTTCCTCACATTCCCTGCTATTCCCCAACCTGCTTGCCTCCTCTCAGAACTCTATCACAAGACAAGAAAGTCCTCTACCTGAGCTCACCTTTGACAGATGAACTCACTGCTCTCATCCAACATTAGTGTAAGAGTGGGGCACACCCTGCAGCCCAACACCTGGGTGGCAGCATGTTCCCATTGGAGTTCTACCTGTGAAGCTGCATCAGACCTGGCAGGTGCAGAGCTCAGGGATGCCATGGCCTTCTGTCAGGTGGACACCATGACTCCCTGAGCAAGCTCTAGCACCTTCCTTGCACATCCTTCTGTATCAATTGCTGGACTGTGCCCCAGATGACATCACACATGCTGAAGGCTTGCTCACTGGTTCCTGTGCTCTTTCAGAGATTTCCATAAGGCTGTAGGGACTGTGCCCTTGGACAGGGAACACCCACATCTCCTCAGCCTGTCCTGTGAGAGCTGCTGCCAGATCCCTGTTTCCACAGCCCTTCCGCACTAACGGAAAACCGCAGGAAACTTCTGGTACACCAAGATCTCTCTCTACTCATGACCTGACCAGTTCCAAAGCAGCATCTCTTGGCAACTTAAGTCTCTAACCACACCTAATGCTATCTCTCAAGCCATTTTCACTTTACACCGTTCAACAGAAACACATTCATCTTGACAGAAGTAGTGAAATGAAAAGCTTCTCCCACTACCCACCCATGCCCCTCCTATTTCCTAACATGCTGATTTTAGTGACAAAAAGTAAAAAAAAATGATACAATACAATACACCAGGTTGGAAGAGACCTTCAAGATCATCGCGTCCAACCCATCAAACAATCCAACCCACCCAACAACTAGACCATACAGCCAAGCACCCCATCAAGTCTCCTCCTGAACACCCCCAGTGAAGGTGACTCCACCACCTCCACGGGTAGCCGATTCCAATGGGCAATCACTCTCTCCGTGTAGAACTTCTTCCTAACATCCAGCCTAAACCTGCCCTGGCGCAGCCTGAGACTGTGTCCTCTTGTTCTGGTGCTGGATGCCTGGGAGAAGAGGCCAACCTCTGCCTGGCTACAACCTCCCTTCAGGTAGTTGTAGAGAGCAATAAGGTCACCCCTCAGTCTCCTCTTCTCCAGGCTAAGCAACCCCAGCTCCCTCAGCCTTTCCTCATAGGGCTTGTGTTCCAAACCCCTCACCAGCTTTGTTGCCCTTCTCTGGACACGTTCCAGCAAGTCAACATCCTTCCTAAACTGAGGGGCCCAGAACTGGACACAGTACTCAAGGTGCGGCCTAACCAGTGCAGTGTACAGGGGCACAATGACCTCCCTGCTCCTGCTGGCCACACTGTTCCTGATGCAAGCCAGGATGCCACTGGCCTTCCTGGCTGCCTGGGCACACTGCAGGCTCATGTTCAGCCTACAATCAACCAGCACCCCCAGGTCCCTCTCTGCCTGGCCACTCTCCAGCCACTCTGACCCCAGCCTGTAGCACTGCCTGGGGTTGTTGTGGCCAATGTGCAGAATCCGGCACTTGGATGATCTAAAGTAAAACCTTAAGTGCCTCATCAGTTAGTATTACTAAAGCAGTTTGACTTCTGCCAAATGCATTTCAAGTTGGAAATGGCAGAATTGTGTTGCAGGACAAGCTTGTATTGGCAAGAAAACACAACTTACTGACTGCAAAATGAGTAATTCTTGCTATGATCTATTGCAAGGGGGTAAAAAGAAAAAGAAAAGGCAATGCTTTGGCAAAAATACCCCCAACCAAAATAATTTCCTTTAAACTTTAAAAAGTTCAAACCTCTGTTAAACGTCCAGCTGCTGCTCTTTCTTGACCTTAGGTTTTCAATTACTCAAACTCCTCTGGTCAAAAACCAGAGTTGACAAGTTTGAACTGTACAGCATGGCTCCAAATTACCCAAATCTGGTGGTGTACTGCATGATAATCTTCCAAAGCAAAGTTTAATGAAAATGAAAGGTGCTTAAATTGAAAGTGATGAAAACCAAATCAAACACTACATCTTTCATAGTAGACTAGTAAGGTGCCTTCTTTCACTACTGTATCACTTACCCTGTGCTTCTGTGGCATTTGGAAACAATAAATATTCAGACAGAAAAGTCACAGCCCTGCCAAGCTACTCAAAAGACGGAAAAGTCCTGATCTTGCTTAGGTCAGTACTTAGAGGAACACAAGCAGAGATGACCATTTTACAGCTGGTGAACTGAGACCATTACCCCTCTTCTCTTAGAAGACCTCAAATGGGTAAGATACACTCATTTTGATTGTCATGGCTAAGGCTATGCAACACACAGCGTATGTGCTTATACAACAAAGTAAGCAAGTATCAGCTTAAAAAATGAGCTGCCTGCTGACAGCGCAGAGGGTTTTTTGTAAACACAAATGACAAATCAAGTGAAAGCTTCAGCCTCAGACCCAGGCCTGACACTTCTTTGGTCCAAGTGTACAAAACACATCAGTGAAAAAACTATAGTCCATTATCAGCTACCTGACTTTTACGCTGTCTTACTGAGCTTTCAGTCTCTGAATCAGCTAAAGGTTGTTCACTTAAGCCTTCAATTTCTTCTTCCCCTGATTCTTTTCCAAGTGCTAAATCCTCCTCTGACTCATCAGCACTTGAATTTGCCGCATCTTCTCCACCCGAGAGATCTTTTGCATCTGCAGTCTCTTCTGCATCATCTCCGGAAAGCTCTGCAGGCTCCTCTGGTTCTTCTAATGCTGCATTCTCCATGTTATCCTTTGCAATTTCTTCTTCTAAACAAAAGAATTTCAAATACCGAAGTTAGAATGAATCTCAGAGCAAAACATTTTAAAGTTACATCACCACATATGTATTTGAAATAATCACAAATGTTGTAATTGAAATCTTGCATAGTATTTGTATTTTCCTTATTTTGATTAAATCTTCAGTAGTATTTATCCTTCATTTTAATTTGGTCTTCTTGCGTTATCTGGCACAGATAGCTTCCATTTTGTTCCACAAAGTTACACACTAAAGACAGATCAATTCCACTTGACTCCTTGAAGAACTATAATTATCAAACGAATCAGCAGGAAAGCGATCAGCTCCTGGCACGCTGCTGTTGAGTCAACCAGCCGGCTGGACAAGCATAATGCACAGGTAGGTGTAGCTGCGTTTCTCTTTTGATAGCAGTAAGCATCTAAGATTCTGAAGATGGTGATTTTGCACACCTAGAAATTCTAGATTTGGCTAAAATCTTATTGGCAAGTGTCACAGACATCTTCAACAGCAAGTCAATACATACAACTCAAAATAAGCATGGAGGTTTTGACTCCACTTCGTAGTACAAACATACCAAAAGGTCTTCTGCAGTGCAATACACATCTAGTGCTGACAAAAGACTTGATTTCCTTTGCAAGTTTTCACCTCCCACATTCACCAGTTGCAGAACACTATTCAGAAGCCTCCTCACTAAGGATAAGGAAGATATATTCTTTCTTCTTTTATTTGAAAGAGGTGTAACATTTGCCCCTGTCCCCCACACCTGCAGTCTCTAGATTCATTTGATTCCTTCTTTTCCAGTCACTAATTATGCAGATAATTTTACAGGATCCAAATGCTGCCGTTCCTAATGTGATACACAGAGTGCAGATCAGGATGTGGAAGTGTCCTGCCAAAGCAAATTCCTTTCTATATTTAAGCAACAGGTCTTGTGAATATGCACCCACACAGAATATACAACCCCAGTATCCTTCTTTGAGACTTTCTCGTGTTGAATGCATTTAGTCTCTTCACAGCTCTGGAATCTACAACAAATTGTTGGTTTAGGGGCTTTGGGCTGCTTTACTATCCTCAAGGAGGATGCTCTGACATCAATATTTTAGAACCCAACATCATATATGGTCTAGTTGTTGGGTGGGTTGGATTGTTTGATGGGTTGGACGCGATGATCTTGAAGGTCTCTTCCAACCTGGTGTATTGTATTGTATTGTATTGTATCAATCCTTGTCAGTGTAGCTACTTTGATTAATGCTTCACATCTAAGTTCTTGATAGTGCCTTGCCCTCCCTTCTACAAGACTACATTTAAACCTACAGCATCCCACCCACTTAAGAGTTCTTACCAGATGTTTCACATTTGTATGTTGACTTGGGTGGGCAAAGGCAGTCTGAAATCAATACCAGTATCTGTGTAAAAGAAAAAGACATTTATCAGCAAATCATCCCAGCAATTCCTGCACTATTATTTTCTTACTGATCCTTTTTAGATTAAAAAAAAAAAAAAAAAAATTTGGAAATTGTATTATCTTGCTTAGAGATAAGAGCTAAATAAAACCAATATTCTACGCTTTCTACTACAAATGTTTGGCCTCCTACTTTCAATTCTGAAAAAAATTAAGGAACTGCTTGCATCTTAAGAGGGGCCCATACCACAGCTGAGGATTCATTTCTTTAAAACTTCTAAAATTATCTTGGTCAAGAATTTCTGTATTATGAGATGTTATTCCATTCCCACCCCAGGCTCTCCTGGACAGGCTATGTACTTCCACCTTTTGTGCTTATTTAAGGCAGCCTACAACATACACAATTAAAATGCAAGGAAGATATTTGTCTCATTGTCACCTGCTAGTAATAATGCAAAATTAAGAGCAGGGCAGACAATGCCATGCTAAAGTACATTTCAATCATTGAAAAGCTTTTTAGAAAAAGCCAAGAGATTAACTTTTTACAGCTTTTTCATTTAGGGGTTGTTTTGAAGTGAAAGAAGAAGGAAAGGTTTTAAATCACCATATTAATTTGTTTCTAGTTATGCTAACTTGATTTACACTCATTTGGAGGTGAAAATCTACCATCTAGAAAAAAGCATCTGCTTAAATTGTATAATGCAAGACATTCACTCATAGACAACCAACTGTATACATTAACACATAAAAGCATGGTTTCGCCTGAAACATGCAACTTTTATTTCACTAACATTAGTATTTGGGCTGAAGAAGAGAGACCAAACAACTTTTACACTTCCAACGTGGAACAGCATTCAGCAGCTCTTTAAACCAGTTATCAGCATAATGGTTTTAAACGGTCTTTGCAGTTGCAGAACATGCTTATGGACCAAGCAACTCAGACGATCAGGTTGAGTGCCTGTGGGTCAGAATTAGAAGGAAGGCCAACAAAACTGACATCCTGGTTGGAGTCTGTTATAGACCACCCAACCAGGATTAAGAAGTTGATATATTATTCTCTAAGCAGCTGGAGGCTGTTTCAAGATCACCACCCCTTGTCCTAGTGGGTGACTTCAATCTGCCATATATCTGCTGGGAACATAGCAAAGAGGAGGCAGTCTAGAAGGCTCTTAAGAGTGTATGGAGGACAGCTTCTTATCACAGCTACTGTGTGAGCCCACCAGGGGAGGGGCTCTGCTCATCCTACTCTTTGCAGAGAAAGGCTGGTGGAAGATGTGGTGGTTGGAGGATGTCTGGGAACCAGTAACCATAAGATAATTGAGTTTTCAATATGCAGTCAAACTAGGAGGGGCAGCAACAAAACCTCCACTCTGGACTTTAGCTAATTTAAGGAACTAGCTTGGAAAGTACCTTGGGAAACACCCCTTAAAAACAAAGGGGTCCAGGAAGGCTGGACCTACTTCAAGAAAGAAATTGTCAAGGCGCAGAACAGGCTATCCCAATGTGCCAGAAGATGAGCTGCCAGGGTAGACATCCAGTCTGGATGGGCAATGAACTTCTGAATGAATTAAGGGGAAAAAAGAGGGTGTACCACCTTTGGAAAAAAAGGGGAGGATACCCATGAAATGTTTAAGGATGATGCTAGGTCATGCAGGGGGAAAAAAAAAAAAAAAAAAAAGAGAGAGCAAAAGCCCATTTAGAGCTTAGACTGGCCACTGCTGTGAAGGACAACAAAAAATCCTTCTGCAAATATATTAATGGCAAAAGGAGGGGCAAGGACAACCTCCACTCCTCAGTGGACACAGCAGGGAACATAGTAACAAAAGATGAAAAAAAGGCAGAGGTACTTAACACTACCTTTGTCTCAATTTTTAAAAGCAGCATAGGTTGTCTTCCAGACAACTGGCCTCCAGAGCTGGCAGATGGAGTCAAGGAGTAGTATAGTACCCCTGAAATCTAGGGTGAAGCAGTTAAGAGACCTGCTCAGCCACCTGAATCCTCACAAGTCTATGGGAGCAGATGGAATCCATCCTAGGGTGCTGAGAGAGCTGGCAGATGAGCTCGCCAACCGCTCTCCATGAATTTTCACCAGTCCTGGCTCACTGGAGACGTCCCAGATGACTGGAAGCTGGCCAACATGATACCTATCCACAACAAGGGCCAGGGAATTACAGGCCTGTCAGCCTGACCTCAGTGCCAGGCAAGATTATGAAACAGATGTAGTGGTTTTAGGCTATGTCTTTAAAATTTAGTTACAAATTTTGAGCAGAAAAGTAGAAAAATGTAAATAAATCATTATTGGGTTAGAGAGCAGCCAGCAGAAAGGGACCTGGGGGTACTGGTTGACAGCCAGCTGAACATGAGCCAGCAGCATGCCCAGGTGGCCAAGAAGGCAAATGACATCCTGGCCCACATCAGAAATAGTGTGGCCAGCAGAAGGGAGGGAAGTCATTCTGCCCCAGCACTCAGCACTGGTTAGGCCACACCTTCAGTACTGTGTCCAGTTCTGGGGCCTTCAGTTTCAGAAAGATGTTGAGCTGCTTGAACATGTCCAGAGAAGCTGGTGAGGTATCTGGAGCACAATCCCTGTGAGAAGCAGCTGAGGGATCTGGGGATGTTTAGCTTGGGGAAGAGCAGGCTCAGCAGAGACCTTATTGCCAACTACAACTACCTGAAGGGAGGTTGTAGCCAGGTGGGGATTGGTCTCTTCTCCCAGGAAATCAGCAACAGAACAAGGACAGGATCAAACTGGGCAAGGGGAAGTTCAGGCTTGATCTTAGAAAGAAGTTCTTCACGGAAAGAGTGACTGCCCATTGGAATGGGCTGCCCAGGGAGGTGGTGGGGTCAATGTCCCTGGAGGTGTTTAAGAGAAGACTTGATGAGGCACTTGGTGCCATGGTTTAGTTGATTAGATAGGGTTGGGTGATGGGGTGGACTTGATCTTGGAGGCCTCTTCCAACCTGGTTGATTCTGTAATTCTGTAACTCATCCAAAAGAAATTCTATTTCCACCTGTATCTCTTTTTTCAGCTCAGTTTCTCATTTAAGACTGGTATCTGAAAGGCCACAGAGTCACATTCATTCCTATATTATAAAAGGAAATAATCCCAGTACCACAGGTAAAGAAACTTTGAACTGTTTCCACTGATGAAACAGAGGGCACAGGTTATGGTCCTCAGCATCACACATTTAGCCAAGAGGTTGTCTGAGTAGCCCTCCTGTGTCTTGGAGATAGATACACAAATGCACTAGATCCAGTTACTAACATTTTCAAATACTAATGAGAACTCAAACAGAAGATCAGGAGGAAGAAGTGAAGTCAGATTTTATTAAAACCCAGCTATGCCATGGGATAGAATAAATTGATTAAACCCCATATCTCCAAAGCCTTTAAAAAGGTATTTTAGTCCTTTCATTTTGAGTAACAGTACAGCAGCATACTTATACTGCTAACTCCCACAAATACAATCCTACTGCAGCTAAGAAAAATCTCTCCCATGAAGCCTGCATTTTTCAAAAGTTGAAGTTTTTACATAATTCTGATCACATACATTCAATCCTTAAATATAGAAGACTGATAGAAAGGCTGATAAAAACCCACTTGTTTAGGGGGTGGACTAAACAAATCTAAAGTGAATGATGAATTTCACAAAAAGGTTAACATGAGTGAACCAGTCCCAACCTTTACCAGAAGCAGGTAACAACACTGCAGAGTCAATATGCAGTACTGAATACTTAGGACTTTTAATAGGAGAGAATGGAATAGATTATTCTATTGGAAGGGACCTGTAATAATCATCCAGTCCAATTGCCTGACCAATTCAGGCTGACCAAGTTAAAGCATGTTATTATGGAAATCATCCACATGCCTCTTTAACACCAACAGGCTTGGAGCATTGACCACCACTCTATGAGGCCTGTTGCTATGCTTGACCACTCTCTTGATACAGAAATGCTGCCCAATGTCCAGTCAAAACCTCCCCTTGTACTACCTTGAACCATTCCCACACATCTTACCACCAAACACCAAGGAGACAAGATACATCATTTACATAAAATACTTCAGTAAATCTTATCAGTAAAATGTATTCTTTTTTCCACAAGTTAATGCAAAGCAAAGGTTCTAGGTAACTGAGAAAAATAAAGTATATGCTTTCTTACCAAAGCCAGGAACAGGCTAATCAATAAGGTAGCTAAGATGAAGACTGCGTAAGAAATCCAAACATGAATTCCAAGAGTGCCAGTGAGGTAACTGTGAACTTGCTGGAAAGAGAAGACAACACTTAACTTCACACCTAACATTAGTTACGATTTTTATTGCCATCACCATTACATAAGCTAATATCTAATTAAGGCTTTTCATTCAAAAGTATTTGCACTAAAGTCTTCCCTTTCAAGCCACAGTCACCTTTAAGTGTCATACTGTAATTCTTTTGCTACCATTAAATCTTGGTTTTCTTTACCAAGTTGTTCATGTTAAAAGTTTTTCTTAAGCAAAGAATGCACACTTTCTTCTAAGGTACTCAGCATTGGAGATGCCATATGTAATATTGCTGCAGATAAACCCAAGAGGAAGCCTTACAGCACATAGGAAAGTATCATAACATTCTTGAGTCTTATATTCTGTTAGAAAGTCACAACTACTGTGTTAGATGAAGCCACGGCATGAACCTGTGCATTTGCTCTTGTGGCCTCTGTTGTAGGAAGGAGACCACACAAGTAGGTCACCCCGATAAAGACAATCACAGCATCAACAGAAGCTGATGATTTAAAATAAAAAAGGTAACTTCACACAAACATTTCAGACCCAAAAAAGTAACCCAGTCAGGTTAATAGCAAGCATCCTTTTACACCCATTTCACAAGCACATCATCAAGTGAAAAATATGTAACCTTAGGCAGAGTTTTATCCCCAGAACTACATCTGGGAGCCAGAGTGGCGGATGTTTAAAAAGTTGCACAATACCAAAATAGGGACTTAAACCTGGGAACTCATTCTTTAACTGTAATTAAGCTGTTTAGCTCTTGCCCAAGCTCTTTGGTTTTTAAAAGTCACCCACTCTAAGCAGAAACTGAGTATCTGATTTCACTTAGAAATTTAAGGAGAATAATCCAAAACAAATATTAAGGCTTCTTTGAAACCCAAGTACAAATTCAATTGACTGAACCAAGCATTACATGGAATCAGGTATTCTGGTAGGAAGTAAACTGTGGTATTAGATCTCTTTCAAGAGTATATGCACTAGAAAACAAGCCACAATCAACATTTACAAGAATTGTTTTGGGGTTTTTTTGGTGTTGTGTTTTTATTTTTTTATTTCAAAATTTAAAAAACACACCAACACAAAACCAAAACCCCCTGTAATGTCAGAACAGCTTCCAACATTTTTTTAAAGCATATGCAAGGTCAGCACAGCAAGAAGAATGGGGAAATGTACAGATGAAACATTCAACAAAGCCAAAAGCAAATTAAAGAATATTTCTTCCCAGATTATTTAATCTTTCAGGAAGGAAACTAAACAGAGACATCATCATACAGCAACCATGGAAGAGACACGTCAAAAGGATATAAAAAGTTAATATTACCCAGGGTGGGGTGTGGTGGTTTTAGACTATGCCTTTTTGTTACAGGTTTTGACCAGAAAAGTAGAAAAATAGAAATAAATCACTGTTGGGTGTGAAAAGGAAAACTAAAGATTCCATTTGCTTCATACTGAGCTGGTCTGGCAAAGTTAATGCTGGGGAGGAAACTTCAACCCAACACATGGAGGGGCAGGAATAAGTGGGGAAAAAAAAAATAAGAAAGAAAATAAAATCAAAGATAGCTTGCACAAGAAACCTAACAACGGCAAGTTTTGTTTGATTCTGCGTTAATTATATGATTATAGGAAGCAATATAAACTCTGTTCAAATTCTGTGCTACATTTCTTTTTAGTAGCATGCTACAAATCTTAAGACCTTGTGCTACAATCAAATATAGTCTCTCAATTTTGGCTTGAAGATCTTGATAAAGAGTTCATTTCCTGAACAAAATTGGAAAGGTCTGAAAGTTCTCAGTATTTGCATACTACAGAAAACAAGAAGAAACTATAGGTGCCAAAGGAAAGTATCTTGAAATATTTTTAAGTTCAAAGCACACTTCAGTGGACACCAAGCAGGTCTCCTTTATTTTTGGTAATTGCTGCCCAAATTTGTGTTCCTCTGTGAATGGTATGGACAATGTGGAGTCCAGATACAGAAAGTGTTATTGAACAATAAAAGCATTACCCTCTCTTCTGATATGCAATACATACAATAGATACAAACTGCAGGGGAGCATAATTTACAACTCTGAAAACAAAACTTGGATATAATCTTTAGGAACAGTACTAAGTGCTAAACACATTCCTGATGTTTACAAGCATTTTTGCGGCAGCTCTCAAAAAACAACTTTATCCTGTTAGCACACTTTGAGAGAGCATTTTAAATATATGAAGAACACTAAGTATGCTCAGTATTGATGCGAACCTCTACCATTTCTGACAATCTGTTAGCATTACAAAAATTTATAGCACACATGTACTGTACACCCAATGTAAAGTACATGAAAGGAAAAATTAACTCTCCTATGAGGATAATAAAAACACTCAGTTAGGCTTTGACTTCTAAACAGATTATACTTCTGAGCACAAAAAGGGAGTATGGAAAACACTACCACACAGTTACTTACCCTGATCCATTTAGAAAAGTGAAACAGTCCTGCCATGCCATGCATCCTAGAAAACAAAAAAATGGAACAAGCAGGTTCTAAGATGGAGAGGAGCTGAGAGCAAACTGTGCACAAACCAGAAAAAGACTCTACAGACATTCAGTTCTATGCAGGCCCTAGCAATTGTCAAAGGAAGCTACTTCAATTAAAACTTTAATGTGTATTTGTTTAAAGCAGCTCAATGCAAAGCATTGAAACAGTGACTTGATATTAATATAATATTTGAACATAATGAAGAAATAGAAGTTCCACAGCTTTACCCTGGCACAGTCATAATCACTTTCCCAACTCACAGCAGCATGCAGCCCTGTAGCTCCTCTCCCCATTACTGAGTATCCTGCAGCTCTTTGTCACTCACAAATGCTCACTGGATCTTTGATTTGAATTTACATGTAACAGCTTTAGCCATAATGAAACATGGGTCATTCACATCTTAGGTTCATCCTTTACATAATGCAAGCATTCTACACTATTTCAAAGCAAATCCAATGCTGTGAAAACCGATTGCAATGTACTGTGAAAGTACTACACTGTTTCCAAAGGAGGACACATTTCTTCCTTGAAAACAAATATAGGAATCCTTAAAGCTGAAGGATGACCAAAATTATCATGAAGTAATAATTTAGGTAAACATGCATTTGATTCCAATACTCAGCAGATAGTGAAGCTGACACTGTTCTGTGGCAGTACTTTCTTTCCTCTACATAATTTCAAAGATCATGTAAATAGGCTTTAGCAGACACAAAAGCAAACATAGAAAATAAACTGCTTTACAAGCTGTGACACAGGAAAGCAGGCTGTCAATACAGATTGCTTCTGCAAAGCCTACACGTCTAGAAAACAAAGGCTTTTTGTGTTTAAGCTGACAACATAGCACCCTTAAGGAATAAAAACACATCTCTTAATATAAAGAACAAAATATTACATTATAGAAGATGGAGACTTCCATCCTGCTATAGGCTCCACAGCTTCCCACTTTCTCTCTAAAACATAGCTTTCAAGATCTTCCAGTGTCCATGAGCCTCGGTATCTGCGAAAAATTCCATCATGTGCACTAAAAAAAAAAAAAAAAAGAGTAATTTTATATTACCAAAAAAAAAAAAAAAAAATCAATATAGATATGCCTTCAACTGTATCTATGGTGAAAAACAAAACAAAAAAAGAAACAAACCAACCAACCCAAACCCCACAACCTCCCCCAGCCACATAGATTTGACTTGCTTAGGGAAAGGAACACCTAAGCAATTTAAGCATTTTGAAACTTTAATCTATGATGGAAGGTCTCAGCTTTCAAACAGCATGAGCTTTTGTTACTGATTAAAATTGCTGTTTTTCTTAAACATAAACCCATGTTACAGCAAAGTATATGAGGTTAACAACCAAACCATTTCTTGGAAATAGCTCAGAATTAAAACCATGACTGCATGTGTGTGTATATATATATCTGCATGACTCTCAACACCATGACTTAATAAAGTGTTCAATATTTCAAGTATGGTATCTTTTTATGGGAGAAGAGATACAGCAAAAGCCTTTTCTGATCCACTTCTAACAGTATTGATAACAGGTGAACTTAAAGTCACTACAAAAGTAAAGACGCAGATCAGCACATTATCATCTAAACAAAACTCCAGCAATAACCTGAACTGCAAACAAAAATGAGTATACCTTTATTTTCCTTTATCTTTCAGTTACAGTTTAGAACAAGTGACAAGTAGGAGTCAACATTGATACTGACTGAGTAGATGAACTCTAAGTAGTAAAAGAAGCAGTTCAGGTATTGGAAAATTTCTGTACTGTTTTACATGTGACCTATGCAGTCAGTTATTCAAATGAGACATTTTAGTGACAACTTCTGTAAGGTCAAGGGAGTGTTCACATATGGCCAGGTTTTTAGAAGACAAACTTGCACCAGTTTCCACACATGCCATTAAACATTGTTTCCACACAAAAAAAGCACATCAATTTTATTCAAGTACAAAGCCATTTGTAGGAGATATTTCTATCATAAATAAAAAACATACTTACATACATTAAGTACACTGAGTTCCTGAGAAATACCCTAGAGACTGACAATTAAATAAGCCAGTTCATTACATCTTCCATGCCACTGTTCAAACAGGACAAGAAAAAGAAGATCTGAAACACACCACTGTTTCTAGTATGACACACTTACTGGTAAATTGTAGGAAGTATTGTGACAAAGAAACGACCACTCAAACCTGGAAAAGGAAGAAAAAAAAAACAACAAACAAATCAATTACAGTAATACAATACACCAGGTTGGAAGAGACCTTCAAGATCATCGCGTCCAACCCATCAAACAATCCAACCCACCCAACAACTAGACCATACAGCCAAGCACCCCATCAAGTCTTCTCCTGAACACCTCCAATGAAGGTGACTCCACCACCTCCACAGGTAGCCGATTCCAATGGGCAATCACTCTCTCCGTGTAGAACTTCTTCCTAACATCCAGCCTAAACCTGCCCTGTTGCAGCCTGAGACTGTGTCCTCTTGTTCTGGTGCTGGCTGCCTGGGAGAAGAGGCCAACCTCTGCCTGGCTACAACCTCCTTCAGGTAGTTGTAGAGAGCAATAAGGTCACCCCTCAGTCTCCTCTTCTCCAGGCTAAGCAAAACCAGCTCCCTCAGCCTCTCCTCACAGGGCTTGTGCTCCAAACCCCTCACCAACTTCGCTGCCCTTCTCTGGACACGCTCCAGCAAGTCAACATCCTTCCTAAACTGAGGGGCCCAAAACTGGACACAGGACTTGAGGTGTGGCCTAACCAGTGCTGAGTACAGGGGCAGAATGACCTCCCTGCTCCCTGAAATTTCTCAACATTCTGATCTACGCATAAATAAATACCTAGACCTATATTTGTAGACTGGAGAGCAGCAGACTGCACAGCTTTTACCATGTTTTTGTAAATAGAGGTTAACAGTTTGTCTTCCGCAATGCTACAAAAATTAACAGACACTAAATGCTGCTGACAAATTGAGGAAAGAAGATGAGCTTGAAGAATGCCTACTCCTTTTTCTACGTGTATTCCCTAATTAATATTTGCACACGGATAAAATTTGTGACTGGACCAAGCAATGTAGCCCTTCAACTAGAAAAAAGTCAAACAAATGATCCCTATTCCAGGATGTTGCGTGCTTTTGTCTGTGCACACTCATTCAGACCTCTGTTTCATCTAGAAGTTGGACCACTTACAATAATAGCAATGCTAACACCACCTTACAAATTCTGGCCCCTGATATGAATTCATCCCTGGTTGATTTGAAACAATTTTGGAGTTGCCCATTTCAGACCTCAGATACCTGAAGTTATTACATAAGTTAGTCTTCATATGTGCTTCTCTCCTTCTTCAATATAACCCACATACATTGCACAACCAGTCTGTTCTTACATCCTCTGGGAAGGATGAATCTCTCTCAAATATGACTTTAACAAGACAATGTTTTGGATGTTTCGGGCTCTTATCCTTTCTTTGCATGCAACATTCCTCTCTAGGTAAATACAAATGGCATGGCAACAAATTGATAAGGCATTCTATTTATCAGTACCCTGTTCTGTACGACACCGCAAATAGAAGCTGGAAGCCTTGTTACAGCAAGAATGTTATGATGGAGGTGCCATCACAGAAACGCATTGGGACAACTCACATGACTGGAGCACTGTAATTGATGGCTACAGGCTCTTCAGGAGAGACAGGTGAGTGAATTGGATTAATTCAGAAAATAAAGCCACTAACGTTTGATAAGCGTGACAATTAATTAACAAAAGGGATTAATTTATTTATTAATAATAATTTTCTGCACCAAACGTTAATAAACTTATTTACAGTTTGTTTAGGTTCAGGTATCCGGTGGGGAATCACTTACACAAAACGTTGGTAATATTAATGATGTGAACACTTTAGTTGGAGGAAGGATTCGATCTAGAGTAACTACACTCCTGATATCAAACTGAAAATTGAAGGGAGAGCGAGGAGCCACAATTTCCTGATTCAATAACAAAGTGGGTCTCCTTTGCTCCCTGGTGGAGCGAAGGCAGAGGGTGAGAAGGGAATTAATGTCCAATATGCTTTATGAAGTCAATCACTTACGAAGCAATATTCAGTCCGGAGATTCTGAATCAGTCCAAGGTATGGTGTTGAGAGCAGCGGTCAGTAAAGTTTATAATCCAGAATTGTGTTCTCAGTATAATGTTGTAAAGCCAAGGAAAAGGAAAAATAGGATCCAAGCACATTGCCCAACACTGAAAGCAAAACTGGAGTACACATGGTGGATGCTGGAGGAGGGGGATAGGCGAGCAGCACACCTCGCTGGCTGGAGACAAGCCAGAACCAAAGAAAAGAAAGAAAAAAGAGGGGCCAGGTTCCTGAAGAACCCCTCTATTTAACTCCTTTTCTGAAACAAAACTGACCACTGGCAGAAAAGTGATTTGAAACTTAGCCAATCACCTTCTGGGCATCAACACAGTGGTGAGTGGTCAGGATACCTGCCAAACAGGTTTGGCTGGCTTTTTACTGGTACATGTTTTCTTTTGTCTATCTCCCCGGCTTCTTAGGGCTCTTACTGAAACCTGTTTTGGGCCCAGTCATGCCCAACCAGGACAGTGAGGGAGAAGGGGTGGAAGGGTAGCCCTGTACCTCAGGGAGGCTCTAGATGCCATGATCAGGTTGAGTGCCTGTGGGTGAGAATTAGAGGAAGACCAACAAAGCAGTCATCCTGGTTGGAGTCTGTTACAGACCACCCAACCAGGAGGAAGAAGTTGATGAATTATTCTATAGGCAGCTAAAGGCTGTCTCAAGATCACTAGACGTTGTCCTTACGGGCGATTTTAACCTGCCAGATATCTGCTGGGAACTTAACACAACAAAGATGAGGTACACTAGAAGGGTTTTAGAGTGTATGGAAGATAGCTTCTTATCCCAGCTGCTGCATGAGCCTACCAGGGGCAAGGCTTTGCTTGACCTTCTTTTTACCAATAGAGAAGATGTGGTGGTTGGAGGCTGTCTGGGGTCCAGCTACCATGAAATAATTGAGTTCTCAATATGCAGTCAAGCTAAGAGGGGCAGCAGCAAAACCTCTGCTGTGGACTTCTGGAGGGCAGACTTCAGATTACTCAAGGAACTAACTCAGAAGCTACCTTGGGAAACAGCCCTTAAAAACAAAGGGGCCCAGGAGGGCAGGAACTACTTCAAGAAAGAATTCCTGAAGGCACAGGAACAGGCTGTGCCAATGTGCCAGAAGATGAGCCACCGGGGCAGACGGCCAGCCTGGTTGGGCAATGACTTTCTAGGTGAATTAAGGGGAAAAAAAGAGGGTGTATCATCTTTGGAAGAAAGGCAAGGTAACCCTTGAAATGTTTAAGGATGTTGCTAGGTCATGCAGGAAAAAAAAATGAGAGAGGCAAAAGCCCACTAGACCAGACACTGCTGTGAAGGACAACAAAAAATCCTTCTTCAAATACATTAATAGCAAGAGGAGGGGTAAGGACAACCTCCACTCCTCAGTGGACACAGCGGGGAACATAGTAACAAAAGATGAAAAAAAGGCAGAGGTACTTAACACCTTCTTTGCCTCAATTTTTAATAGCAGGATAGGTGGTCTTCTGGACAACTGGCCTCCTGAGCTGGCAGATGGAGTCAGGGAGCAGTATAGTTCCCCTGTGATCCAGGAGGAAGTAGTTAGAGACCTCCTTAGCCACCTGAATCCCCACAAGTCCATGGGACCAGATGGGATTCATCCTAGGGTACTGAGAGAGCTGGAAGATGAGCAGGGCAAGCCACTCTCCATCATTTTTCACCAGTCCTGGCTCACTGGAGAGGTCCCAGATGACTGGAAGCTGACCAACATGATGCCCATCCACAAGAAGAACTGGTTGGATCAACCAGGGAATTACAGACCTGTCAGCCTGACCTCACTGCCACGCAAGATTATGGAACAGGTCATCTTGAGTGCAATCACACAGCACTTACAGGATGGCCAAGGGATCAGGCCCAGCCAGCATGGATTTAGGAAGGGCAGGTCCTGCCTCACCAACCTGATCTCCTTCTATGATCAGCTGACCCGCCTGGTGGATGTGGGGAAGGCTGTGGATGTAGTCTACCTGGACTTCAGCAAGGCCTTTGACACCGTCCCCACAGCAAACTCCTGGCCCAGCTGTCGCCCCATGGCTTGGACAGCAGCACTCTGTGCTGGGTTAGAAGCTGGCTGGAGGGCTGAGCCCAGAGTGGTGATGAACAGTGTCACATCCAGCGGGCAGCCAGTCACTAGTGGTGTCCCCCAGGGATCAGTACTAGGCCCCATGCTCTTTAATATCGTTATTGATGGTCTGGATGAAGGGATTGAGTCCATCATCATCAGTAAGTTTCCAGATGACACCAAGCTATGGGCAGGTGTTGATCTGTTAGAGGGTAAGCAGGTGAAGTTTAGGCTTGAGGTGATGAGAAAGTTCTTCACAGAAAGAGTTGTTAACCACTGGAATGGGCTGCCCAGGGAGGTGGTGGAGTCACCATCCCTGCAGGCATTCAAGAGGGGATTGGACGTGGCACTTGCTGCCATGGTTTAGTAGTCATGAGGTCTTGGGTGACAGCTTGGACTTGATGATCCTTGAGGTCTCTTCCAACTTTATTGATTCTATGTTTCTAGGAGAGCCCTGCAGAGGCAACACAGCTGGTGAGAGGTCTGGAGCACAAGCCCTATCAGGAAAGGCTTCAGGAGCTGGGGTTGCTTAGCCTGGAGAAGAGGAGGCTCAGGAAACACCTTATTGCTATCTACAATTACCTGAAGGGAGGTTGTAGCCAGGTGGGAGTTGGTTTCTTCTCCCATGCAACCAGCACCAGAACAAGAGGACGCAGTCTCAAGCTGCACCAGGGGAAGTTAGGCCGGATGTTAGGAAGAAATTCTTCACAGAAAGAGTGATTGGCCATTGCAATGTGCTGCCCAGGGAGGTAGTGGAGTCACCATCACAGGAGGTGTTTAGGAAGAGACTAGATGGGGCGCTTGGTGCCATGGTTTAGTTGATTAGATAGTGTTGGATGATAGGTTGGACTCAATCTCAAAGGTCTTTTCCAACCTGGTTAATTCTATTCTAAAAAGGAAGTTGTCTTCATTTCAACCTTGTAGCTTTTTGCTCTGTAATATTGTCATGAGAGGACAGGGAGATATAAAGTAAACAAAGCCACAAGTGTAACACTAGAATTAATCAAGCAGAAAGCACAGCTGCACAAGAAAAACCTAGGTGGAGAGCAGTGAAGAACATAATAAACTTCAGAGCAGAGAAAGTCATGGGAAAACTGAAACAGACTCTGAAATTCTTAGAAACGCTAGTCAGGCAAACTGAAAAAACAGGTAGCTTAAATTTCTTTTACAAGTAGCCTGTCATAGAGCAAGCACCATGCTCTTGGAATACAAAATATAAAATCTGTACCCTAAATGCATCTAGGCATCCCCCAAACTTTAGTTGGAGGTTTGTTGCTTATCTAAAACAACTCCATAAATCAGTAAAACCAGATGCAAGCCAGCTACAAGAAGGTTAAGAACAGCAAATTGTTTTGGTGCATGGTTCATACAGATGTGGACTAGCTAGTAGTTTAAACTTGAAATCCATTATGAAGTTAACAGCTAATCAAGAACAAGGGGAAGAAAAAAAACCCACACACTTCAGTATTCACACCACTACCACCCCTCTCCCCAAAAACAAACCAACCCAAAGGTCTAAAAATAAAGCTGCTTTCAGCAAACCACAGGTAAATGTTGTGATTGGAAGCTTATGAAAGGCACCACAAGTATACAGGTCCTTGAGATCCAGAGGAGCTGCCAATACTTGCTGCTGTAATTCTGAATGGTTCAATAGAAAAAGATGAGGAAAGGATAAGCACTTCAAGTGACTGAGACATACTGTAAATCCATTAAGGCTCTGGCAGATTTGATCTTTGGGCATCTGCTGCAATTAAGCACCATAAATGGTGACTTTCTCCTGCAGGATTTGGGAGTGCAGTTTTATGCAGCTCTGCACTCATCTAGTGATTTTCCCCTAATTTAATGCATTTCGACTGCTTTCAATTTGATGAAAAGGTTACATAACCAAAGCTAATTAACATACCATTGTGCAAGCAAAAACAGGAGTTACAGAACTTAAGTACACCAATTGAAAGGAAGACTGAAGCATAAGGCCATAATAAAACCACCTCAATAACTTGGAAAGCTTCCCAAACAAGATTAAATACCTTCAAACTTACAGATGTAACCTTTGGTGCTGATGTAATAAATCTTTGTTTCCCAATTTGGCTATTGATTAGTTTTGAGAGTGGCTACAGTTTTCAGGCTTTGTGCTTCACTGGGTATTGTAGATATACTATGCATGCTTAAGTACAAATTCATCACTTGGACTGCAAGTCCTTTGACTTGCAGAAGCCGAACATCTTCAGAGGTCAAGACTCTCAGCACATCTAAGGTCTTAAGAATCTGGCATCACTCAGCAGTCAGAAAAACCTTAGACCAAAAAATATCAAGCACCTGACTGGTTCAGGTGCCAGTACTTTCATTCAAGTTCTTGACCAGGAAGAATACTTGACATCCTGACCTTTTTATTTTTACAGCCTTACTTCTGAAAGTGCATTTCCCAATTACAGTCACATCCAAATGCCAATTTCAAGATTGAAATCTTTTTATTTGAACACTGCATAATTAAAATAATCTTGTCTAATTAGAAGAGAATAAGATGACAGGATTATAATGGATTCCCATTTGTAGTATTAACTCCACATTAACCACTACTTTGTTAATGTGCAGAAACTGACTTGATGCAACAAAATTTAAATATTCAAACTCATCTGTTTAATAAACTATTAATTATTAGTACAGGTGCTAAAACTGATGCCAAAAAGATGCTGTCATGAGGCTCTGAGTTTTTATATACTTAAACTTTGAACAAGACATTAGCCTACACAAGGTCTAAAAGAGCAAGACATCTTCTTGTGAACTTACATCGCTCTGAGACCAGAGTCTAAGTAACTTATCTGCTGTTAACCTGATAAAGCTAACTTGTTCAGCATGTTTTTTAATAATAAAATTAATGTTTTCCACACACTTTACGGGAGGGGGAGATAAAATAAAAGATATCGGTAAAGCTTAGCCTTTTTATTTTAGTAACATCTCTTCCAAACTCTCAGTCTGACACTGCTGATAAAATCTTACCCTCTCAAAGCCAACAGAAGCATGAAGCATTCTCAAGTGATGCAGGGGGTTAAACAATATTGGTACTGCTTACACAAACACATTCAAAATTTTGAAGGAGGCACTAAAGGAATGAAGAGATGGTATTCATGCTTCTGTGAATAGTTAGGAAACTTTCTGTAAACACATTTGCGTACATGCAACACCAACAAAGCAACAATGATGTCTATACTTTATAGCACCACTGTAGTTAAACAAGACAATAAAACAGCAACCTGATGGAAGTTAAGAACTTATTAAAGCAGGCTCACATAGTGACAATCCTACCACACCCTGAATCTCTTGGTAACTGCAAGCTACAGAACTGGATTCTCCCAGGCAACCAGCACCAGAACAAGAGGACACAGTCTCAAACTGTGCCAAGGGAAGCTTAGGCTCAAGGTGAGGAGATAGTTCTTCACAGAAAGAGTTGTTTGCCATTGGAATGGGCTGCCCAGGGAGGTGGTGGAGTCACCATCCCTGGAGGTGTTCAAAAAGGGATTGGACATGTGACTTGAAGCCATGGTTTAGTAGTCATGAGGTGTTGGGTGACAGGTTGGACTTGATGATCTTTGAGATCTTTTCCAACCTTATTGATTCTATGAATTCTTCTGCAGACAGTTTGAAGGAGAGAGAGCAGTGAAACAGGAAACAGCTTAAGTGGATTAAAATAGAGAATAAGCCACTTTTAATAATGTATTAAGTAAATTCACTCCCAAAATTCTTTAATCCTTCAAACTGAGTTTACGAACTTAGGCTCACACACATGAGCTATACAGAGAAACAAAATGTGGATAACTTTTTTTTTTTGTTTAGAAACCTCTTGTCTGACTTGGATGGTATCCTAGGTGCTCCAGTAAAACAACACACATACTCAGATACTAAGTGGTACTTATATTGAATAATTCCTTTAAATAAAAACTTATTTCATACTATACCTGGTTCCTGAGTGACATCCACCTTTCCCACAGTGATATCTAGATGTTCACTTTCCTTTGCAAAACTTTCCCATGTCGATTCAATCTGTTTACAAGCTGGACACCAAGGAGCATAGCTAAAGGAGGAAAGACAGGTTAAATATGTTAATATTCTTACACTTGTAGACACATTCAAATTGATTTGCTGTACAGAGAACACAAACACATTAATCACACAGGAAAAAAACACTACAGTTTTTCTTAATCTATTGAATAGAAAAGCCAAGTAGTTTTGCATCAATCTCTACATTCCTCCTCATGTCATTAAAACAACAACAAATCTCCATAGATTTCAGTTAGTCAAATTTCACAAAGGTAGTTTCTCAGAGAAGAAGTAGGACCAAGTTTACTCTGAGTGTTTTATGGTAGCCTTGAAACCTAAGTATATTTAAAAGGATAACATGTCATTTGGAAGCTAAAAGAGCACAGTATTAAAATATGTGCTGTATTTTACAGTACTAAAAATGTATGGGTTTAAGTAATAAAACTAATACTGAGGGGTTTTGAATCAACATAGTTCCATGTGAGACTACCTGAAAACAGTACATAAATCCTATCCTGCCAAGAAACAGCCACTCAGTGTCTTTTGTAAAGATCCTGGAAGCAAGTCACAGATGCAGAGCTACTTCCCATCGTGGTGCTGGCAAATAGAGGGCTTTTAGTAATAGTTTGACACTTCAGAAAGGCTATATTTTATTACAGTAGCTTGACTAACAAGTAAGAAACTGGACACACCCATCAGATAATGGTGCTGGTGTTGCTCTAAAGCCAGAAGTTAAGCATTTCCTAAATCTAGGTTCTCTAGACAAACTCATGTCATGAGATTTTTCGAGAATACACCCTTTAGCCTAAGGTACTATCTGATTTTAAAACAGAAATCTGCCCCACATCAAGATTTATGTTTACATTTCACATTCATGAGCCTCTCTTCTAAATGAAATTAAGTGGAATATTCAATAGACATGGTTAACAGTCAAAATACTATAAACTTTTTCTTAAGCTCAAAAAAGCATTAAAAATCACTCCTATCAGAGTCTGGCAGTAACAGAACATAACACTAAACTTCAAAATAAGCCTTAGTTCTTGGCTTCTTAGTTTTGATTACCAGTATTGAATGTGGGATGGCAACAACAATATATGATGCTATAAGATCAAGCCATTCCAAATGAACATTGGCACAATCAAGACTGAAATATTTGCTTCACATCCCTCAAATGACATGTTCATTTTTTTGCCAGACAGGAAACACCCTGTGCCCACATATACAAGAAAGAACTTGCAATTGGTATCAGATTTTTTCAGGAATTAGCACTGCTGTTTACTTCAACATTGCCGATTTCTGAGGCACTAAGGAGTGCCTCCTGAAAATAAAAACACTTGATTGTCAAAGCCTCACTGTGCTTCTCTCCAAGTCTTAAAACACTTCCCCTTACACTTTGTCTTTTGCTAAGATACAAGAGTAAGATACTTCACACTTGGGTCCCTTTTATCAAAAGTTTCAAAGAACATTTTGCACTCTGAAGACATTAGGTTAAAAGGAGCTACTTTATTTCAATGCAAGCTTCTAACAAATGCATTAGAACTGCGCCAAACTTTTATTTCTACAGCAGCCCCATGGTGTGTGCTGTGACACCAGTCTCTGTTACTTCTATCATGTCACAAGATCCAAGACCAGGTCACTTAAAGCAGATGTAACCTCATTTTTTTCTACCACACTCCACAGACAGACTGAAAATAATTAGCACTTCATCAACACCACCAGATTTAGTGCTACTACTCTTCTATTTTCTCCCTTTGCACTAGGGGGTACCTTTAGCTGTTAACTTGTTCCCACCGTGCCCTGTGCCTTACAGTGTGCCAAGAAATAGCACTTGGGTCTTTCCAATTTAAAAATCTAAGTCCACTAGAATCTAAATCAAGACCTGGTCAGTTGGTTAAGGCAAATGAGTTTTCAGTAGTCTGTTGCACACTAGAAAGCAATTTATTGATCTCCATTATCTAAAAATTAGATTCAAAATACCATGTATCTACAAATTACACATTGCCAAGTTATTCACCACAAGCCGGTAACACACATCTCAACACATGCAGTAAGGTATCAAACCTCTCGACTGGAGCAAAGTCTTACCAATTAAATATCTGCATTCCATAAACAATGCAACTAACATCTACTGATCAGATCCAGTGCAAGAACAATTTCGAAGTGCAAGAACTGTTTCAAAATATCCAGGTGTTTTCTAGTTCCTACTCCAGTCCATTACGATAACTGAAGCTTTTTCAGAGGGCATAAAGAAGGTTATCCAAAAGCAAAATTTTAAGCTCTTAAGTCAAAAGCAAAGTCTGTTTATCGCTGATCTACAGAATAAGAGACTTCAACTTTTAAATACCAGCAGCTTCACTGATAGCCACAATACCATAAATACTGAAGTTAAAACCAGTTTGAGCAAACATGCCATTCAGTCATATCTCTACAGAGCTGATCAGTAAACATAGAATGACTTCACAAAGATTTACTGATACAACTTCCAACTCCAATTCACTAACTTCTCTCCTTGGTAACTGCATGGCTAGGGAATTCACCATTTTGAAGTGAATGTAATTGACTCCTTTTAACTGCTTTTTCTCTATCATTATAGGCAACTGTCATCATTGAACAGCTGTAACCTTGAATACCATTCTACACTTTGCTCTGATGGCAATTTCACAAAGTTACAAGAATCCAGGAAAAATGGGAAAACTGCCTATGGATATGGCCATGGGAAGACTTGCTGAAGAGAAAACATTAGAACAGGCAAGCCAGAAGTTTCCTCATTTAGATTGTTATTTCTCAATTCAAGACATTCAACTTTTATAAAAGGTACTGCTTAAACCAACTTATTTGCTGGATTTCAGATTGAGTGTACTATTAGAGATACAAATGTTGAGACTGTCCCTAACAGAATAGTAAAAATAATATCAGAATGAAGTAATTATTACTTTTTTTGGTTTATGTATTTCTGCCTTATTGCTACAGACGTCATAAACATACAAAAAACCAAGATGATTGTTTGGTGTCTTTAGGTGATACCTTAAAACTACCACTTGATTCATTCATGTTTCTAAATACAGGTAAGTCTTGAGTCAGCTTTCTAATTTCATGGCTAAGCTTCAGAAGGTCAATGACAAATTTTGCCTGCTTTTGAGTGAGCAGGTGGTAGCCAAAAATATAAAAGGTAGCCCCTGTAATCTACAAAAACATATCACAACAGTACACTCCAGAAGCTGACAAGACGTTTCCTATAGGGTGCCAACAGACAAGCAAGAGCTCCCAATTCAAAAACAGTTGCTCTGCAAAGCTTAAACAACTTGTGTAGTTTTTTTGTTGGTTGGGTGGGTTTTGTACATACTGCCAAAGCCCTATCTACCTCCAAAGAGCAAACAAATTAGGTTTCTTCCCAGGGTTCTCCTCCCAAGTTTCACTGCAATACCTTACATCCCATATGGGCCTGTTGAAGTGACAATACAACCAGGCATCATTCTGGGGAATTTGTTACAGGGTGTAAGCTCAACCTTATAAATGCCCATTCTCCTTTATTTACCTCAGTAACCTGACATGCATCTCATTTCCAACAACACCTGAATAAAAGGGAAAAAGTAACTGCATAACATGGTGGTGTGACACATTAGAAGCCAAACAAATTGTATTCTCCAAGGTAACATGTCAAATGCACTACTTCTACAGCTCAATAACAAAATGGCTTTTAAATTTCCAAGAGCAAGATGAGAAGCAAAGTAGGGTGTATCATAATTATTCCACTTTCTAGTTTCAGAACTAAGAAAAGGATAAAAGTACAATCTGCAATTAAAACAAACCATCCAAACCTTTCAAAGGATAAATAGTTTTTTAAATAGAAAGCAAATCAATCTCTGAGAAATTATGCAAAATCTTCTAGAACTTCAGCAGATTAGGTTCCATCATTCTACATTACTTTGTCCCTTTCGATAAGAGTAAAGCATCTGCTGCCAATTATATTTCAGTTTCACAAGGACAAAGAAAAGCCTGGATGTGAACAAATCAAGCACTCTCAAAACTGACAGAAAATTCCCAGTTTTCCTGAACTCTCAGTCTAACTTACAGTAATTGTTGTATTATTCATTAAATTCTTCACAAGTTTGTGTAAATAAAGTGTTTCAAGCCAACTGCTTAGAAACATTAAACCATGTACCAAAACATTCAGCTACATTTTTAGCACGCTCCCTTGAAACTACAGACAAAAGCACTGATGAGAGGACCAAATCCTTCTGACAGCCTGGCTCACTAAAAAGCAGGGCAATGTTTAACAACAAATGACAATGAGAAAATAAAGTATGGCCCTACACTACACATATCATAAGCTAGCCTTGAAAACATGACTACTGTTTACACTATTCTCCCGATTTTCACTTGGCTATAATTAAAACAGAAACTTAAAGACATTCATTTTCAGTACACACAACACAGCTAAAACAAAACAGGAACAAAAATTTCTAACACCTTGTGTCAGAACTAAATTAGGGATTTTCCCAATGAGCAAGTGTGGTGGTTTGGGTGGGGTGCCCTCTGCTACATGGTGTGCTTCCTGTGTCCAGAAGTCCAGCCCAGTGGGTGGACAAAGGAAACCAGGTATCTCCTACCATAATCCTCTGCACCGCTATAAAATCCAGCGCGGTGTCTGGCACTTCCTCTTTTCTTCCCCTCGCCAGCACCTGGTGACTGGGGGAGACATCTCCCGGTCTTGGCTAGGCCCAAGGCCAGGGGGATGGGCAGTCTCAGGTCTGACCAGCTGAGACTAGCCTAGCAGTGGCGGGGCAAGGGAAGAAGCCATTGGAATGGGCTGCCCAGGGAGGTGGTGGAGTCACCATCACTGGAGGTGTTTATGAAGAGACTCGATGGGGCACTTGGTGCCATGGTTTAGTTGATTAGATAATGTTGGATGATAGGTTGGACTTGATCTCAAAGATCTTTTCCAACCTGCTTAATTCTATTCATACAGTAATTCACCCACACTACTTTCACAAATAGAAACAGATGTTAAAGACAACTAGGGGTATCTGTTCCTACCAGACAGAAAGCAAATAATCTACAGTAGGTTGTCAAAATGATATTTTTTTCCATGAAGATCCGATACACCATTAGCTTTTAAAAAAAAAATAAGTATGACTTAGAAAACAAAGTTCTTCTTAACAAAGAGGAGCTTCTTGGAGCAAATGAAGTTTGCTTGAACAATGTTGTAGTTTTGCCACACAGCATGGAAGGAATCAATGAACTGACTGTCCAGATCACCATCTCTAAACCACATAAAAATCAGAAGCCAAAAATCCATCAGCATGAAAACAGCTGAAATACTCGTAAGAAATCAATGCTAGACCTCAAACTCCTGTTTCCACAGGACTGGCAATCTCTAAGTATAATTCAGGACCAGCAGCACCAAGTTAGCATCTTCAAAGAAGACAAAGCTTTCTTCTCAGAAAAGCAGAAAGCCATAGAAATGTACTAGGACGTGGCACAAAGAACCAAGGATCTTTCACACGTCAAAAGTGTGCACATAAAAGTAGCTCTACCTTAACCAACACAGACGCATGAACCATATTCAGCAAGGACTAAAGCTAACTTGGCCACCTTTGCTATTGTCAGCTACCTGTCACTCCAAACCAAAGAGTAAAGTTTCCAGTGGAGTAAAGACTCAAATGATTTTAACTATTCACTATCCAAACCACTTCTGATTTCAGCCAGTTTCTCTCTCCTTTATTCCTCAAGGGCATGCACAAATAATTAAACATTTTCTTTTAAAAGTAGAAACCTTCAGTCACTATAAATTACCTTTTTCTCTTTAAGATTCACCAACTTGTGTATCAATCAGTAACTTTCATAGAACAACTTCCACATAAGCAGACTAAAATGTCGGAATTTGAGAATTTAAAGAAAATTTACTTTCTGACACTCCAAAAATCACCTCTTCCCCCAACTTTTAGAACACATGAAATGAAAAGGGGAAAAGACTCAAAATGAAACTCAAATCTTTAGACACAACAGCAGGCATCCCTGGCTCTTTCAGTCAGCTATTTTGAATTGTTCCCATCCATTCACTAAGAACAGGTGTCAAGTAGGATCCTGAGCAGTAAAGACTACGAGGAAGTGATAGTCCCTCCCCTGGGACCAAAGATAACTCAAACTCAGCACTAAAACAAAATGTAAAGCTGCTGGCTAAGTATTTATGAGGAAATATGAATTCTGATATTCATTTCATCTGGTTCATCTCACAGGCTACCCAGTGTATTTCAAACTGCTCAAACTGAAGCATTTCCACAGACGAGTACCATACGTGCCACAATAAAATAGTTTCAAAGCTGCACAGCACACATATCACATGAGCATAAAGCTGGCAAACTATATTTTTAACTGCTATCAAAACCAACACAAAACCAAACAAACAAACAAAAAAAAAATCCCAACCCACACACCTCAAGTTCCTTTCCTGCATTTCAAATACAAGCAGGTGAGCTAGCCTCCAAGAATAAGATATTATGTGCACTTCAAGAGCTGTGTCATGTCACAAATGAAGCCATGACACCACTATACTACAGTTAGTTAAAAGCATTTAAAACCCCAGCCCAAAATAGGCAAACCAAGATAAAGCAACCACATCACTTTAAAAGTTAAAGAAATCTGATACATCTCCCTTCAATAAGAACTCTGGAGCAAGGTGGCTGGAAGTGAGGGCGTTCTAGGATATTATGTAACACCACACTGGGAACCTACTCTTGCTAAATATTACCTACCAAATTCAGCCTTCTTAGCTTGCACAGAAACCAGTGACAGTTCCAAACGGGTAAGGAGTGCAAGGTACAGTGCCTGACGCTATATTCCCTAGGTGATAGTTGTCTTGAATAACATCGCTCAAACGCTCACTTGAAATGTGCCCAACTTAACCGTAGGGCACTCGGGCGCATTCTGCCTGCATACGGCTAAAATCCGAAAGAAAACAACTTTTATCACCTCAAGTAAGATGACCGTGTATCTACAGGCTCTGGACAGAGAATGCTTGGTAGAAGAGAGGATCATAAGCATTTCGTGGACCTTCCTGGACGCCGCTCGGCCGCCTTCTCCCGTTCCCTCCCTCTTCCTTCCCGCCCACCCAACACCAGGCCAGCCATTGCAGGGGCGGGGAATGTGCACAGCTCCTGGGAAGGTCGGCACCGCTCAACCTCTTTCTGCCCCGGCTAGGGCAGGCGTTACCGGCCGTGCCCACTTCCCTAGACAAGCTCCGAGATGGGGCTGGGAGATAGGAATACCACCACCACTACCACCACCACCCCCATCCCGGCACGTAGCCTCTGAGGCGGGTGGGAAAGTGGCCGTTACTCACAACTCCAACATCCACTGGCCCTGCAACACCAGGCTCCAGTTAGAGCCGCCCAGCACTTGCACACGGCTCCGCGACTCGCCGGGGCTGTATGCCTGGGAGAAGAAAGAGACGGCGTCAGGACGCACTGCCAGGAGCAGAGCAGCTGTAGTGCCGAGAAAGAGCCACCAGCCACCCCAACAACCCGCCGCCATGTTCAACCCGCCCGCCCCAGGAAGTGAGGGGGCGAGCGGCCGCCGCGGGGGCGGGGCCTGCGCCAGAAGGAGCGCGCGGCGAGGCGGCTGGGCAGGAGTCGCTGGGCGTGAGTTGGTTGGGGCGGGCTGCTCGCCGTTCTCGCGTCCGTCGCGGTGACAGGATCCTTTGTCATGGGCCCAGAGCAAGTTTGAGACCCTAGCACTGCTCCGAGTAGGGCCATTGAGCAAGTGCTCCGCCCCCGCCACGGTAATGGTTTCGGTGTACTCGATCGTATTTATGAGTCTTCCACGTACTGGGACCCCTATAACGGGGTGTGTTATGAGCGCTGAGTGGAAAACTACAATCATTTCACTGGGATGTTGCTAGCCACCAACTTGTTCCCTGCAGAATCATGTTTAATGAAGTGTCTGCTGTGGCCCCAAAGGACTGCCTACCCCAGGCAGACAGCCTCTTTATCCCAATTTGTTGTTTAGCTCATCCCAAACACGGGACATGCTCCTTCCTTAGTTACCCAGGTAAATTGATGAGAAAAATCAAAAGATCACTGTACAGATCTGAGCTGCCTCCCTGGATGATAAGGAAATTAGTTCTTGCATGGCTGGAAATTACCTTGACATGCAAGAACTTGTCTTAAAGACTTTTCGAACCACTACTGCAATGGTTGATAAGCCCTGTTGTTAAGACAGTCACACTTTCCCTTCAAGAACAGGGAACAGTAGGATTTGCCAGGTCTGGATTTTGTCAGCTTTTTGTCTGATTTTGACAGTTTGTTTTATGAGGCTCCTTTATATTACTCCAATATTTCTCCATAGGAATCTGGGTTTTAATCAAACTGTTCCTTAAAGTCTGAGTATATTTTTAGCCTTTATTGACTCTATGAACTTAGCATTAGCACCTGGGGGCAGAAGTAAAAGATTGCTCCTAATCAAGAGGAGTTTATTAGCAGCTGTGGTCTTCCACTGTCCCTCCTTCCTTCTGAGCAGAGAGATAGGCCTGCCACAGCACCGTTCACACTATGAAGAAATGAAACAGTGAGCTATTTCCCGCATTTGCTACTTCTCAAGAGTAAGTCACTTCTCCCAATGACTCAATTATATTCTCTCTTTGCTAGGTATTCAAATAGTACCCATCATTATCAAAGAAGATTTTTGTTGACAACTTCCCAGTATTGTGGAGATCCCTGCCTCTCTGAGCTGTAAGCTTCATGGTGCCAAAATTAATGCCAGCTGAGGGTTAAATAGGTAAGAGCCTCACAGAACAGATATATTTGCTAATATCTTCCATGCAATACACATAGACTGAACCAAAAATCTCTATATTACAATTTTTCTGGAGCTTTATCTACTCGTGCAGTTAAAAAAAATAAATCTATAAATTAACATTTATCTAATTTCTCAGTGCCTTTCCTGAAGGGAGGGAGAGTTTGAAAACTGGATATGGTATTTTAGCAATGGTTAGGTCTGAGATATGTAGTGAAAACTGAAAAATACAGCAGTAGAAATTATTTGCGAAGACATACACTTGGCTGAAGTACCTCTGCGAGGAAATAATATAGAGAGAACATTTTTTTTTTTTTTACTGCTCAGTAAGAACTGGGGAAACACACTAGTTTTTCTGTAGATTGATTGAAGGAGAGAGGAAGTTGGCCAAAACCCAGAAAGGTTTGACACCTGGTGGTCCCAAGTGAGTAGAGTTTATGTGACAAAGAGCAAGGTGCAAAATAGGAGGTTGAGGAAAATTTCAGTGTGTGGTAAAAGTTGTTGAATAGTTATATTTGTGTCCTCAAAACCATGCAAATGAAGGGGGTGGCAAAACAAATCTCCATGAAGTGGCTGAGAAGGAACATGTAAAATGATGGCTTCTGGTATGTAGGAGTGTTCCTGTGAATTCAAAAGGACTGGGGAAAAAACGTCTTGAGGATGAAAAGAGCAAAAGACTTGCTTTATAAGTAATTTCTGTTCATATTCAATGTAGAGGGGTTTGCAGTTCAGGCAAAGTCCACTTAGGAACAAGGGAGAGTTGCTTTCAGACCTAAACCAGAACAGAATGTTCCTAAAACGGGAGACATGTCACACTGCTGCTAATCCCTCTGAAGTAGGACAGGCTGGCAAAGATGGAGAGGATATACCTCATTTGAACCTGGTTAAGAGCATGAGATGGGCAACTGATGAATGGGAAACTGATAAAAAGAGAAAACAGAGGGCTACTGAGAGAAGACAGCTCTCTGGGATAGGCTATTTATTGCTTTTGTGGTTGTTTCAGTTGTTCAGTCCTATACAAAATTTACTCTTCTTTACCTTCACTGGGCTTCTGTTTTCTGTACATCTTCAACTTTTAGCCTATGTATGTGACTTGTTCTGCTGGCTTTGCATATACCTCAAGGGTTATAGTTTTTCAACTGCCATACTCCCACTGATGTTGCAGACAATGTTTAGAAATTAAGCTGTCAGTTTAGGTTTCAGTGGCTGTTGATGGAAGTATATCCTTAACCACAGTTGTTTTGGGCAGAATTTGGAAAAACAGATTTATAAGTTCACTCCTGAAGCAATTTGTTTTGATCTTGATTATAAAATTGAAAGTTCAGCTGCAGTATGGAAGGAACAAGTAAGTGGGGTGGACCTGAATGGAGTGATGCCAACAACATACTCTTCTTCTATTCTGTGATACCGCCGGGATTCAAGTCACAACTATTTATGTACCTTGGTAACCAGTCCTTGCTGTGCACAGAGGGCAGCACCAAAATACGCGGTTTCTTAGACTTCCCTGGCTGTAATTTCAGTATTTCTCTTAAAGGACATGAGCAAGACTATGCGCTGTCATCCATAAATATTTTCTCTGTGTCGTTATATTCACTGAACTAAAATTTAGCCTCCTGTCACTTTGTCTTTCCACTGGATAAAGAAGGGAATTAAAAACTCATTGACTTTAGGTGTGTGTTATAAAGTACATAGTTAGAAAACTTTTTTTACTGTAAGTTTGTTTTTCATAGGTTTATTGTCTACTTCATTAAAGGTAGCCCAATTTTAGTTTGTATGGGTGTCTTGTTAAAAAGAAAGGTATTCTTGCATTCTTGATGTGTTTTCTTTCACTGTGTGCCATGATGGATCCATGAGACTGCCTATAGCAGAATAAATTATTGCAACACTCATTTTCCTAGAATATGCCTAATATCACTATCAGTGCAATTTTTTCAGTTCTGTACTGGATTTCCAGAATTGTCCTCCCAAACTTTTGGAGTTTGTTTTTGATGCATTGTTTATAAAACTAGAAAATAAGATGTTGTTATCACACAGACAGTAGCAATTTTGATATTTCCAGTTTTATGTGTACATGTGCCTAATAGTATTTGCAATAAGTTTTTCACTATGTGAATTTGTAAAAGGGTTTGAAACTTGGTTTATCAGTTAGGACAAATAATGTAGTAGGGAATGAAGGGTGTGTGGCTAGAACTAAGTACTGCACATACATTCTAAGATGGATTTATTAGCCTTAAAGTTTGCTGTGTTTAAGAAGAATGGTGTTCTTTAAAATTGATCAGTAAATATATAGCACTGTTACTAACTACTTAAAACTCACCGCACCTCTACCCTTGATATCTATTTAAAATGAACAGAAATATTTACACAAGAATTTGACTTGTGAAGATTCATGTTTGTCCTTCATAAATAAGACTACGAAATTCATTGGAATATCAAAAGAAATATATGGCTTTCTTGCTCATATGAGTTCATATGAATCTAGTGACTACCCACCAAAAGGTAGGTATATAATGACAACAGGAAATCATATTTTGCACCTCATGAAGAAAGCCTGTGAGGGTAGTCTTCCCAGAGTACTTCTAGTTAAAGGTGGTTTTCAAGAACATATCTGGCTGTCGAGTTTCACTGTCCTGCATAAGCATGAAGAACTAGAGTGGTCCTGTCACACCAGTTTGAAGATAAGTTATCATAGGTATTCATAATTGAAAAAATGCATCTTATTACTAAAAAAAAAAAAAAAAATTTAAAAATCACCGTTCATTTGCTGTTCATGCTTCTTATATAAGGAAGATAATGTACATCACTATAGGCACATTTGTGTGTGCTAACAGTTCTGCCTTGCCTTCCTGCATGGCTGCTCTTGATCCTGTACTGTTAAATAATATAATATAAAAAATAAGCTGCTTTTATCTTGCCTGCATGCCTGGCTATAGAAGACACTCAGCTATTGAGGTGTAGTTTATCATACAGAGACTGGAACAATAGTGCGCTAGCATACAGCAGTGCTCAGTATACTTCCCAGAGCAAGAGACATCCATAACCTCCAGGGAGAAGACATGCCAGAGAAAACCTGGTTCAGGAAGCAGACAATGCCTATGCGGAAGCTAGTGGCACAACTTGCCTGTTGGCATTGAAAAGACAACTGCTTAGCAGCAAAGCTGAGACAAAAAGTATGAGATCTGTAACCAGAAAGGCAGCCTTTTTATGGTGAAATGTGTCTGTCATAGTACCTTTACTTTTAAGGTACAAAATGGAGGGACAGGAAGTCATTTGCAAGCCTTATGTAATGTCCAGTCCTGTAAAGATGTGCGTGCTGGGGGATTATTCTACTTGACACAAGCTCTATCATGCAGGCATGCCTCCGCATCTATATCTTTGTATTACTCAGGCACAGACCTCCTACAACATCATCTCCCACCTCTAATTTTCTGTCCATCAAGCCTCTTCAGAAATCAAAAGAAGGAGGTTGCAAGAGGTAGGAGAAGCTTCAAGTTTCAGTGCTTCAGATCAGGGCAGATCTGATAAGAATCTAATTTTTGTTCCTTGACTTATTTTGGGGGTTTATTTTTCCAAAGTGGAATTCTTCTGCTGTGGAAGGAACTGTTTCTTGCAATATATTTTTTCCCCAGCAATAAAAATATCTCTGAGGCAGAAGTACAATTCTCTTTTTCAGACTTGACACCTCCAGTACCTGATGCATGTGGCTGAACAAGTTAGATTAAAAGTATTATTAGGCTTTTATTAGATTATGATGCAAGCTCAAGCTGGCTAGGCTTGTCAGCCAGTAAATCTAGTGCAAGCAGCTGTGGCCAAATTCTGTTGTCTTACATGTTGTTGTTTGTGGTCAGTATTCCTCTCCACTGCGATACTGGTTCCCTTTTATCAATTGCCAGAAGAGCACCGGTGTACCTAGGGCATGATTTACAACATAAACCATCACTGACATGGAATAATTCTGACTGTGCTACCAAATTAAATCAGAAATAATGCTATTAAAGGCAGAGGAGTTATTCCTCTTTACACAACACATAAATCCAAAATTCAGGCCTTTATTACAAAATTGTAAGATACATTAGATATGGCATAGGTATTTATTTATACAAGGTTTTTCACCCTCACTGACATCTTTCAAAAATATCTTATTTTCAGCTCCTTTCTGGCAGCTTCGTTTTGTGTTAAAGAAGTGAATTAAACTGGGTTAAAGTCTGGTAGACAAGGAGCTCTGCTATGGACATCAGCAGGAACTGCACAAGAACTGGGTGTTTGATAACTGCGCTGGGTATATTGGGAACACCGCAAGTAATTTTTTTTCTCCCAGGCAGTGAGACAGTCTCACTAACAGTAGGCAGCAGTCCTCACAGTGTCATACTCTTTTTAAACCTGCTCCAAATGCTGCAAGAGCTCAGCAGCAACGCAGGCTACCTAAAGGCAAAGATATAAACCCAGGCCAAGCTCACAGATATTCCATGGCAGAGTATCTGCTGTGTGCTCTGTACCACACAAATGAGATGCTGTGCACTTTTTTAAAGGTCGCAGTACTTCAAGACTTTCTGTGAAAAGAAGAAAAGCTCACCTGAAAAGATGGCACATTTGAGAAAATGAAAGATGTTCTAGTGTAAGCTAAGTTCTTGCTTGCAGTCAATTTCTGGAAAAGTGTTTCAAAGCCATATTGCAGCAGAGCCATAAATTCAGATGCTATTGTGTGTAATTCTGAAGCCAAGCTTCTGCAAATTCCAACCTTTATGAATAACTTTCTATATTGGTCTCAATTTGGTGCTGAGGTAAGACCTTCTGATGAAAGCAGCAAGATATAGATGAAACAATAAAATATTTTCTGATTTATTGCTGTATCTGCACTACCTTTTCAGACCTTGTAGTCATGTGATCCCACAGTAAGAAAATAAGTCTTCATTGAAATGCACTGAAAAATATTTCTGGCCCCCATCTGAAGAGTTACTAGGTGTTTTGGCTTGCTATGCATGCCAGTATTTCTGAAACTTGAGGGAATGGTGTTCTTTAATAATTTTCAAGCTTTAATAAAGCCAAGTCTCTCTGCTTCAGTATTTCAAAACAAGTATAAAATCGTCCTACAACTCTGAGCATGTTTCTCCTGTTTCTTTCCCACTGACCTGTGCATTATGTAGATCATGGAAAATGGACAAATAATGTTAGATTTGGCAGAAGTTTTGCTTGAAGGGTTACTGCTGGATTAGGCTGCAGTTTATTAGACTGAGAATTTGTATCTTGTTGCTGGGACTTCAAAAGAAGTCTTTTTGAATTCAGGTTGTCTGAGAAAGACTACTCAAGGTTATGGGAAACTGAAATTCTAGTCTTTTATTTATGAAGGCCACAAAAATCCATAAGTGTTTAAGTCTATTACAACTTTCAGACATGTGGTTTGATAAAGTGATCAATGAAAGGAAATACTTGACTTTTTCAGAGGGATGGGGGGTGGGGCTAGGGGCGTGTTCCTGTGCAGAGCACTTTAAAGGATCCATTCCCAGAATATAAGTCAAGGTAACATTTTCCTTTTGAAAGAAAGAGAGAATTCTGTAGGTCTTCCACATTTATCCAAAGTGTGGACTGGTTGTGGGGCTTATTTAAAACTTTCTTTGAGAGCTACACTTTTGCCAAAGAATGCATTAGCAGATCTCTAAAAATACCATGTTTTGTATGTAAGATGAATGTTGAGTTGGTAAGTGCTCAGAGCCTCGTTTGCCAGCCTTTTCCTGTTCAGTAGTGTTCAGCTACACAAGTGGACAGTGTAAAAGAGATATAATCAATAAGTGGATTATGCATGGTAACAATCTAAAGGATGTTTTAACGATATAAGTATGTAGTCATAAGTTACTTATTCCAGAAGAGCCCTGTACCAAAGGTTCATTTTTATTGCTGAAGGCTTCCTAGCCATGATGCAGCTGTGTGGCAGCCACTTCATTAAATGTTCATGGTCTTTTGGCTTCAGCCATAACCTCTTAAACCTGGCCTTTTTGGTGCCTTTTCCTCTTGAGGGAAACCAGAAACATATTGTGCACTTACAAAGGTTTATATATCCTGGAATACCTGTATCAGCTGGTTAACAAACAAATTATCTTGCTTTGCCAATGGCAGTAATTTATTACATCAAAATTACTGAAGGGTAATTTTCAGGAACACAGACCTGACTCCGTAGCAAACTGCTGTTGGCATACATTTAAGCACAGAGAAATAAGGCAGCTTGCAAAGCAAGGATTTCCTAAGTGGCAACTGCCAAAGAAGCAAGTCCTCTTTGATTTTAGACCCCCAGTCTCTGGAAAGAGAACTGTAGTCTCGCATTCTAGTTCTGTGACTCTCTGGTCACTCCCACAGAGCCCTGTCCCTGAAGCAAATATACCATTTGGCATACACTTGACCCTAATTATAGCTCATGTCTCAGCTTTCTTGCCCAGTGGGAATGAAATTGTCCCACTGCTCAAAACACTAAGTTAGGGTGGAGTTTTTATTTCTATGCCCCATACAGCAGAACAGCTTTCAATCCAAGTGCTTCTGTAGCACAATTAAGGCATGTTATGTAAGCTGATATTTTATGTTTTGTTCTCCTACTTCTGTGAATTTTGCAATGATAAAAGAATAGGTAAAAATAGGAAAGCATAAGACAACGATGACCATCTAATATGGCTTCTAAGTTCATCATTAAAACCTCACTGGCAGATGTTTTTCTTCTGTCTCAGGAGTGCAATAATATAAGAAACCAACCATGACTGTAAACCTAAACACAACTGAAGCCAAAGGTATCATGAAACAACTATGCTAAATGACTGTACTTGTAATACCAACAGAACCTTGCCCGCAGTAATAAGATTGCTTTCTAATTTGGCTTTACAGAGAGCTGTACTTTTGGCAAACTGTAAGAATATAGCTGCAATCACCTATTTAATTTTCAGCTAAATACTGGTCCATGTGTATGTAGTATGTCCTGCCACATCTCAGCTTTTGACACAGGAGCATTCTTGTTCTTCCTTTCACAGCATCACAGGATGTTAGGGGTTGGAAGGGAGACCTTTGAGTCTAACCCCCTGCCAGAGCAGGACCACACAATCTAGCGCAGGTCACACAGGAATGCATCCACATAAGTCTTTGAGATTCTCCAGAGAAAGAGATTCCACAACCTCTCTGGGGAGCCTGTTCTGGTGCTCTGTGACCCTTACAATAAAGAAGCTTTTTCTCATATTAAGGTGGAACTTCCTGTGCTTTGGTTTACATCCATTGCCCCTTATCATAGGGCGCAAGTGAGCAGAAGCAGTCCTATCCTTCCTGATGCCCAGCCTTCAGATATATGTATACATTTGTTATATACATTCCCCTCTCAGTCTTCTCCTCTCCATATGAAAAAGCCCCAAATCTCTCAGCCTTTCTTCATAAGGCACATTCTCCAGTCCCTTAATCATCCTTGTAGTCCTCCATTGGACTCTCTTAAGTAGATCCCTGTCCCTCTTGAATTGGGGAGCCCAGAACTGGATGTAATATTCCAGGTAGGGCCTCACTAGGGCAGACTAGAGGGGCAAGAGAATCTCCCTTAATCTGCTGGACACATTCTTGACTTAATGCACCCCAAGATACCATTGGCCTTGGCCACAAGGGCACATTACTGTCCCATGGATAACTTGTTGTCCACCAGGACTCCCAGGTCCTTTTCCATGGGGCTGCTCTCAAACTGACTTATGTGCCTCCTAGATGTGACAGAAATAATACTTTGTCGCAGTTTAGAAAACAGTAAAAAATATTTTACATTATGGAACCCCCTAAGAACTTTCTTAGGTTATGCTACAATTTCTGTTGCAGAAGGCAGGAAAAAAAAGCAGTAAGAATGTGCAGGGAGTCATCCAAGACCCACCACACCCTAAGCCAGCTCTGCTGTCATTCTCTAAAGCAGAGGGCTGACATTTGGAAATGCAACAGACATTTTTCTAAGTCGTCTTAACTGTCTGCCTACCATTTGCTGCTACTTGTGCTTCAGCTATTTTCCACTCAGTAAAATCTGTTCTATGAAGAAAGGGCCAGACAATTACAATAACTTTTTTGGTGGTAACAGGTGCTGGTTGCTTTGTCTGCCCAACAAAGATTCTGTATTTTGTGCCCAGATTTTTTTTTTCTGGGGTTCAGTAGTATCCATTAACATATGAAAGAAAATATCTCATCTCAGTAATAATTTGGGACTGCAGAGAAGGGGTAGCCCCTTACTTGAGGTTACTGCAGAACAAATCTTCTGCTGGTTTTGCATTCTATTCTTATTTTTCAAGGGTCTCTGACAGAAATACAGATGGCTTTTAAATGGCCAGTCCTCCTCTTCTGGGTTGTATTTGCTTATCAGCAAAGCAATCACCAGAACCTTCTATAGACAGAAGAAAAAAAAAGAGAAAGAAAAAAAAAGATATGTTACAGAAGGACTTAAGAATGAACAAATCCAACCGTTACTTCCTGAGGTCTATTTGACTAAGTAGAAAATCTTAGAATTACAGGCTCCAAATACGCAGGGCATTATCTGCTAATCCAAGGTCTGTGGAAAGTCAGAAACTTCTGTAGTAGTTGGACAAGCTAAAAAAAACCACCCCTGATGTTAAAAGCCATTGCAACAGTTACAGTGAAGAATTAGAGCAGTTAGAAAATAGCATTTTCCTACCCAGAGCTATAAAATTAATTATGTATTTGTACAACTGACAGAATCTAAGATTACCCTCAAGAGTTGATAGCTGCTGACTTTGGTAAAAGTTTGCTGAATGCAGTAGTGAACACAGTTATGAAAGATCAAGTCACAATTACATTTCAAGAAAATTTTAAGAAAACACCAATAGTCTTACAAACTACAGCCCACCGTACACTGGTTTGTTCCTTTCATGCCTGAAGCCTGTCTTCTTAGATAAAAAGGACCTTTGAAATCTATATGCTTAGAAGCTGATGACTGATTTCTCCAAAGAGTCCCCCTAACCCTAGGAGTGTCATATTGAAAAGGTAAACTTAGCTTTTTTTCAAGCATTTAGTAACATGCTCAAAGGAAACATCTAGTCTCGCTTTGAAAAATTTCTAGAAATGGGCAATCTATTATTTTCCTGACTTTTAAAATTATTATTTAATTGGCTTAAGCAAAGGAAGAATTTTTCTCAAATAAACAATGCTGTATCATGTTTTGTGACAATAGGATGTATTCTTGTCACAAGCTCCTGTCTATGAAACCAACAGGATTACAGAGAGTGAGATTTGCTCCTCTCGTTCAGAATAGGCTGTTCAAAGAAACAGATTACTGCATGCTAAACTAATCTTCTGAAAGAACTTATCTGCTTTCAGCCTAGAGAGAAATGGAGATTACTGACAGTTGCTTAGGAGAGAGCTGAAGAGATATATTTAGTATTTTCTAAAGCCAGAGCTTTTTGTATATCCTGTGTGATAGACCAGAAAGAATGACCACAAGTATCGCATTCAGATCAAACACTCATTTGAGTAATATCTAGTTTCCATGGATAGCCAGTAGCAGGTTCCTGATAAGGAAGTTATCTGTTCTGCTGTTCCTAGGCCAAGTGCAGTTAGAGCTTTTAAAAGTACTGTTTCAGTACTCATTGAGTTGGATTCACCCAACAACTTACGGTAGGATTCTAATTAGCATCACTATTTTTCTTCGGGGAAGCATAGCAAACCTGGCATGTATAATAAGATTGCTATGCTGCTTTCACAGCTTAAACTGTCAACCTGCTTTTGTTCTGAAGAAATGGAAAGGCTGTTAAAATCTGAGCTGGAAGGAGGAGGAAAGTTAGAGGGGAAGTTTGGACTTTTGAGCTTTCCTGAGGCATGAGAGAACAATGGGAGTAAGTCTCCTCGACTTTCTAAGGCTGACTGCCCAGGGGAAAAAAAAAGTCTCTTCAGATAAATATTTCTTTTTTTTCTGAATTGAAACAAGTATCTTTCCCTCAGCCAGCATGTTCTACAGTACATCTTGCTGTTTTGTGGAAGTTTGCAGTACATCTTGCTATGTTAGAGCTGCTATGTGGTCTCTTCAGTTGTTTTTCAAGGCATCCAGGTGAGAGTAGCACTAAGAGGTTTTATGTTTGTGTCTTCTTTGTAACTTCTGGTTTTAAGAGGCTTGGAAAGGTCAGGGTAAGCCCTCTTGCACATAATACTGTGTACACGCTCTAAATAAATTTTTATCCTAAATATCTCAGTAAGGTTAATGAAAGTGGCACAGAGGGACAGACTGATGTAGCCCAAGGGCACAAAGCTCACCTGTGTAGAACAGAGTTAAATGTATTTCCTTTGTTTTATTGTTCTGTCAACTCAGTTGTATTTTCTGTGTGTCTTCTCAAGACTGACTTTATTTGGACAAAACAAATACCTCCTGCTCCTCAATTTCCATATTGCCATTCTTCATTTAAGGACAAATGTGGTATTGTGTCTCCTAATAGGATTTTTGCAGCTTTTTTTTTATTTCATCCTCAGGAAAGATTTCCCTGACAGATGTAGGAGTTTGGTTTGAAACACGATGGGTTTTTTGAGAGCCATTCTACCTCTGTTCAGACACACTTTGACAAGCTGTGTGGTATTAAAAGTGAGATAAAGGTTTTTCCCTGATACCTCCCATCATTTCTACTGGTTACTAACACTTTACATATTACTAACACTTTGCACAGGTGATTGCCTTCAAAAACACCTTTGTACCAGAATACCCTAGGGAGGGATGTTAAATGTTATTGCTGTACTTGCTTACAAGCTGGAAAGTGTAGTAAATGTGACAACACATCCTGAATCTATGGAGTTGAAGAGGAAAGAAAGAGTGTTGCTAATATTAAGTTGTTGTGGTTTGAGCCTTAACTGAAATTTAAGAGCTCAGATGGTGGCAAGACTGAGAACTACTCCCCTGCTCCCCATTCCTCTTTCCTGGTAGAAAAAAAAATGGAAAGGGAAAGAATAGGGAAAATAAGGGAAGAAAAAGGGAAAGAAAGGGGGTAGGGAAAAAGGGGAGGAGGTATACCTACTGAGAAATAATTTGGAGTTGGTTTGGAAGTAGAGAAGTAAATTTTTTCTTTTAAAAAGAAATAATATATATATATATATAAAACAAAAAGTAACAGGAAGGGTTCACAAGGGTAAGGAACAAGGATGAATAGGAAAATATACAAAACCAAATTCTGATAGTCTTATATTTCCCCCGATGTATATGAATTGCAGTCCTTTGGAGAAACATGGATGCAGCAGGGGGAAGACCAGGCCTGACCATGTGGCAGAACCAGGAAGCCAGCAGCAGCTCTTGGTCCTTTCGCACAGGCGAGGCAGCATCAAAAGAGGGAAAATGGTTCTCATGCCCTCCCCTTTATAGTTTTGCTGGACAGGAAGGGGGAGTGGAACAGACTAACTCAGTTTCCTGGCAGGGAACCCCATCCTGGGCAAGGGAAGGAAGCAACCAAGTCCACCTGGATCAGGTTTCCTTAATCCCCGGGGAGAGCAGGGCTCTCGCAACTCTCCGCCTCCCAGGATGGGTGCAACCCAGCACATAAGTGAATTTATGGAATTTCCCTGTTTCTTGATTTGGAGGCTGGGCACGTCTTTCTTTACCTGAAGACAAGAATGGCAAGGCTGGATCAGAAAAAATTTCTGTCAAAGAGTTCTATTTCAACAGAGGCTAACAACAAATTCCTAAGGAAAGAGTACAAATGCAGCCTGTGCATAACATCTTTTCATCTTGGAAACACCTGGCATCTCTAAAGGTTTCTGGAGCATTTAATTAATTTTTAATTGTCAACAGTGGACATTGAATTTGCTTATTCCCACTTTGAACTCATTTATAGTTCTTGGATGCTTTAGCAGTAGGTTCCACAACTTAATTATGCTTTGTGTTGCAAAAACAGTTCTGGTATTTGCTTGAGATCTGTGTCCTCAAAACCAGTGGGTTCTCCCTTAGATCTGAGGCTGTAAGAAGTAGATAACACATTTTTATTCTCCTCCTTCTTAACATTCTGTAGACTGATTGCTGCTTCACTGACTCTGGCAGGATCTGGTTACAAAGTGAAAGCAATTGCCTGCTCTAGATGCAAATGCAACTTGCATTTTCTACCTCTCCCCAGTTACTTGGCATTGTAGTATGTTAATGACAGCTTGGAGCAGGTGTGATTTCCAATTCTGTATGGTGAACCAGTTGTGTACTTATCTTTTGAAAATGTGATGACAGATTGGGAATGCATCCAGTTAGACAACCCATGTCCTCCTCAACACTTGCTCATGTTGGTGGATGCTGTGCTCAGTCAATTAACAGTTTGTCAACAGCTGATTACAGGATAGCAAAATTAAGATAGCACCTCCTGCTAAGTAGATTTTTTCTTCTCTTAGGATATTGGCACCTTGGTAATGAAATTCTGTTTTCAGACTGAGCTTTTTTCTTGCTGGCATTACTAGCCTCTCTTGCTGTGCAGAGCCTCAGTCTGAACAGTGGTTCTGGGGCAGTTTCTGAGACTCCGAAGGTTTTCTCAGTTTTCTTTCACAGTGACAAGGAAGTAACATTTGGTCCTGAAATGTCTCAAGAGCAGATCAAGTCCTAAATCACTATAAAACTGTAGAAAACCTCTCTGCTTCACAGAACGTGAAGAGGCTATTTTAATCATGGAATCATAGAACAACCTAAGTTGGAAAGGACGTCAAAAGATCATGGACAAGGGAGCAGAAACTAGATTATCCAGTACCCTGTACAGTTGCATCTTGAAAACTTCCAGTGTCAGTCTTCCAGTGTCAGTGACTTCACCATATTCCATGGGGAAGTTTGATCTTTAATGAGCTTTCCTGTGTGCTGTAAGCTTATATGGGAATGGTATATGTGCTCTCTCTAGCAGAAATGTAGGGCTTTGAGTAGTTTTACTTGTCCTTGTCTTCTCAAGCCTTTATTCCCAAGTGTTCAGCTGTTGCTTGCACCTGAAGCATGTCTATAGCAGCCAGTGAAATGACTGGCTCTGTCTCATTTTGTTGGGAATGCATGCTTACAAGTCTCCGTTACCCTTTGAATTTTCTTTTAGCTGTTTTCTGATGTTAAGTTGATGCTCCTTTTTTTTCCAGTCTTTGCTTCAATGCAGCCAAACTGTGTTCTAGCGTCTTCTATTTCTTTGTATTGTTTTAGAGTGTATACTTAACGGGTTCATTTGTCTGTGAGGTATGGGCACCAGGCAATCGATTATGCATTTCCTTGGCTTATAATAAGAGACAAATAGAAGCACAGAGTGCTTTAAGGACAGGTAGTAATAAACTCTTCTGAAATTTCTGTTTCTGCAATTAATGTAAGGCTGAGAGCTGTATGGGCTGATGCTGTGGCCAGTAGAGTGGGGGAGAAAACACTACCAAAATGGCAAGGCAGTGTTTAATGCTCACTTTTTCTTGGCATTCATAAGTGCCCAGGCCTCCACGGAGGATAATTGGTTCCTCTGAGAACATCATTATTTGGTTGTGCATACAATGTAAAAATGGCTTTCTCAAGCTCTTTTGCCTAGAAATTGTAGGTCATTACCATAAATTGTGTGCATGGGCTCAAGATGAGACCTTTGTCATTCTTCCCTGTCTACTTGCCAGAGCAGATGTGGGAGGAGGCAAACTTTCTCAAACCTGGATATGGATTGGCAGCTGGAAGACTACCCATTTACAGTAATGGAACTTTTTCGTTTGAGGGAGAATTGCAACAGGACAGGTGTAAATTTGCATGATATTAGTGTCATGCTGAGAGCTTGATGAACTACATGTTCAGAGACAATTTATTTTGAGTAATTACAGTGGACTGCCTTCCAATGTTCTCAATTTTAATGGCATCAAAGCAATATGGTCAGCCTCATTATATACATTAGACCTGAATTATGATATGGACTAGAAGCTTTTTCTTGGTGCTTTTCCAGTTGTTTACCTACTTGTGTGTTCTGGAGAGTAGAAACCACAGAGACAGAGTTCCACATAGGTCTTACATTGCAGTTAAGCTTTATTGACTTAAATAATAATAAAAAAAGGTAAAAGAATCTTGTTAAAACTAAATAATGTGTTAATAACCTGCTGTTTTGTTCTTGGAATAGATATGAGCTCATTACTGGAGTCTTAATGGGTATCGCTCCAATGAATATTTAGAAAATTCTTTTGCTGACTCTATAGAAGTAATGAACTTGTTTCACCCTGTGCCCTTGGGCAGGTTATAAATGACAATCCCAGCTAAAAGTAAAACTAGTTAAATGACACAAACTAATTTATCTGCCTGCACCTTCAGCAACATTTTTCCTTATTTCAAAAACAAGGGGGATAAATTGAATGTATCAGAAAATGCTGTGTCTGGATTCTGCAGCTCCAGCTTTTGACAGCTAGTCTACATTCTCTGCCTTGTAGAAAATTCAGCTGCACATAAAAATAGGAAATACATTTACTTCTTGGAGGCCTTGGCGTTAAAACAGTCTATGTTGTCTGAAACCTGGCAGAATGCTCACAGACTTTCTCAAATTCATTACAGAAAACAAGATCTGTCATCATATTATATGAAAAATGGGTCCTCTTTCTGGAATGATTTCCATTACTCACCAGGTTGAAGCTCAGAAATCCTTGTTAAAATTAATTTAGTCTTTGATAATTACTTTAAAAGGAACAGTTTCACAGCCTTGTCTTGATATTCTTGTCAAAGCATTGCTTCTTAATACATTACTTTTATTACAATAAATTGAAGGAAAAGAAAGAAAAGGTTACAAATTATAACTGTGCAAGGCATAGTGACAGACTGAGACTTGACTTGTTTGTTCTTGGAAGGAGTCAAAATGTCCCCTTCACTCTCTGCTACCAGATTCTTCCATTATGTGTAAGGAAGGATGGTAATAAGTACTTTGCCTGTTTCTTTTCCTTTGAGTCAACCAGCCTACAGCATGGAGATGATAGTAATAGGCATCTCTCATCCTCTGGTCCAAGAGTGGCTGAGCAGCCAGGAAGCTCTATGGATATAATCTTCATTTTTAAAAAGCTCAGTGAATATTGAGTACTTTGTATCCTGTATCTTATTGAAACCCAAGAGAATTAGGCTCCGTGCCATCTTTAAAAAGGTACTCAGTCCAACCCTTCAAAGTGAAGCATTTTCCTGTGCGGATTTTGAGTCTTCATTTTGATTATTTTTTCTAAAATCAAACACAGCTGATTTTGAGAATGTTACACAAGGACATAAGTAGTAAAAAAGTATCTGGGATCAAGGGAAGGTCTAAGCTGAAAAGCTTCTGCAGGCTACTGGTGAAGTACATTCCAGCCAGTTAATAACTTTTACTAAAAATATCTTAAGATCACTGTATAATTTAGTCAGCTTTGAACATCAGATAGCATAGCATAGCATAGCATAGCATAGCATAGCATAGCATAGCATAGCATAGCATAGCATAGCATAGAATTGACCAGGTTGGAAAAGACCTCAGAGATCATCAAGTCCAACCTATCATCCAACACTATCTAATCAACTAAACCATGGCACCATCCAAGTGCCCCATCCAGTCTCCTCTTAAACACCTCCAGTGATGGTGACTCCACCACCTCCCTGGGCAGCCCATTCCAATGGCCAATCACTCTTTCTGTGAAGAACTTCCTAACATCCAGCCTATACCTGCCCTGGCGCAGCTTGAGACTGTATCTTCTTGTTCTGGTGCTGGCCACCCGGGAGAAAAGACCAACCCCCACCTGATTACAGTCTCCCTTAAGGTAGTTGTAGAAAGCAATAAGGTGTCCCCTGAGCCTCCTTTTCTCCAGGCTAAGCAACCCCAGCTCCCTCAGCCTCTCTTCATAGGGCTTGTGTTCCAAACCCCTCACCAGGTTTGTTGCCCTTCTCTGGACATGTTCCAGCAACTCAACATCTTTCCTAAACTCAGGGGCCCAGAACTGGACACAGGACTCCAGGTGTGGCCTAACCAGTGCTGAGTCCAGGGGCAGAAGGACTTCCCTGCTCCCGCTGGCCACGCTGTTCCTGATACAGACCAGGATGCCTTTGGCCTTCTTGGCCACCTGGGCACACTGCTGGCTCATGTTCAGCCAGCTGTCAGCCAGTACCCCCAGGTCCCTTTCTGCCTGGCTGCTCTCCAGGCACTCTGACCCCAGCCTGTAGCACTGCCTGGGGTTGTTGTGGCCAATGTGTAGAAGCTGGCACTTAGATGTGTTAAATCTCATGCCCTTGGACTCTGCCCATCTGTCCAGCCTGTCAAGGTCCCTCTGCAAAGCCTCTCCTACCCTCTAACAGATCCACACCTGCCCCCAGCTTGGTGTCATCTGCAAATTTACTGATGATGGACTCAATCCCCTCATCCAGATCATCAGTACAGATATTGAACAGGATGGGGCCCAGCACTGATCCCTGGGGGACCTGGGGACACCACTAGTGACTGGCCTCCAGCTGGATGTGGCACCATTCACCACCACTCTCTGGGCTCAGCCCTCCAGCCAGTTCCTAACCCAGCAGAGAGTGCTGCTGTCCAAGCCACAGGCTGACAGCTTGGGCAGGAGTTTGTTGTGGGGGACAGGAAGCATACAATGGAACATATTTACGTATTTTTGAGAAGGTAACTTGTAAAATTAGCCCATTTCTGGTAAGGTATTACTTGAATAGATGCTTGCTTTGAGCTGGCATCATCGCAAATGTGCGGTAGGGGCTATCAAGATAGCAGCTGGGTGATGAAAATGAGTTCTGATCCCTTCTCTGCCACTCTGACCAATTCACCTCACTTGCTGCTGCGTTTCCTTCCCTGTCTGCAAGTGGACTAAGGAGCATCAACAAAAAGCTGTCTGTAAAAGATACATAAGACAACAATAATATAATCCCAAAGGTTTTATTGCTGTTTGATCTTGTATTTTTCATTTATGAAAGAATATAGTTAACTAGCAATGACACAGTCACTTGGCATTTTCTAGGTAGACATATAGTATGTTCTTTAAGTAATGTGATTGTCTGCAGGCAGCATCCTAATTTAACTCTCATAGTTCCGCAAATATCCTAATGAGAAGTTATTTTCACAAGCCTCAATATTGAGTAACTTCATTTAAATACAAGGAAAACTATGTATTCCTGCTTTGTTTCATCAACATACAAATGCTCATAGCATCTTGTACAAGTTAATAATTTCTTAAAACCAGAATTCTCTAAAAATTGCGAACAACTTTTTGCATAATTGAAAAAGCACACTTACTGAGTGACAATGTGCTAGGCCTGTCATCTTCTGAAAACCAGAACCTCTTTGTAAAAAGTAATGAGTTCATGATGCTTCTCTCCTGAAAATGGATGGCACAATTCATCCACTATCACTCTATGCTATTCAGTTTCCATTGTTACTAAATAAAGACAAATAGTCACTAATTCCCTTAGTAGTATGTTCTTACATGAGCAAGCTGGCACTGAGAGTTGTGGCAAAGTGCTGGTCTGATGGTAGAAAAACAGAAATATCCATTCGAGTGAAATGTTGTATGCAGATGTTGAAATGAAAGGAGTGCTGAAAAATGCTGATCTTCTCCTTTTGCATACTTCATTGTGCATATTCACTGCTATTAATCCTACTTGATTTGCTCATGTACACAAGTTTCTGCATTAATCTGTTGAGAGGTACTTAAAAAGGAATAAGTGGTGGAGGCAGTAGAGCTGTTGCTTTTGAACATCCAAAGACAAAAGAAAGTAAGCCATGAATATCTGTCCTGTCATAGGCCTTCCTGTAGAAGCAATACTTCTTTTTGGTAGACCAGACTATGTCTGGAGAAGACCAGTGAACATAAGATACTATTTTGACTTTAAATGTATTAGTTTATGTGCACAAAGCAATTCTTTAGCCCATGGGAAAATTAAAGTATTAATTGTTGCCAAATTTGAACAAATATCTGCTTGGTTTTAATTAAGGTTTTGATCCTAATCTGGCAAGACTGCCACTGACTTCAGGAAAAGAAGAAATGGACTCAAATTGTGTAGGAAAAGTTAAAGCTTTTGTACACATGGGTGATAAAGATTTTTAAAATTCTTATGATAATGGATCCTTTGGAAGGTTTGGATGGGAGAAATGCATTTGAGATGAAGAAATAGAAGAATTAATTTGAAATGTTTTACAATTCTCTTAAGAGCTAATGCAGTCTACAATGCACTAATATGGGCACAACTCTTGACTTTCAAGGCTTTGCTTCTTAAACTAGATTTTTTTCCTTTTTGCAACAGGCATCTTCGATTTCTTGTGTATTGGGAATACATTAGCAGTGTGTGGGTGTATAGAGTGGTCTAACATGTCCAGTAGGAAGAACAGAGGAGTCTGAACATCACAAATGGCTTATACTGTTCTCAGGGTTATAGTTTAAGCATTTTGTAAGCCAGAGATACACGGAGATACATGTCTAGGCACAGAGGCACAACTGTGATGGAGCAGAGGCAAGGGCCAGGAGTCCAACTGCTTCTTAAAATCACTTCCCAAGGAAAGATAGGATGGATCCTCTTTTCTAGCTTTTTTTCACCATAGCTCTTATCAGCAAAGGAAATGACCTTGAACTCAGGCAGATAAACTACTTAATCCTCTTAATGTGCAGTCCTAGAATGGGAATGGGATCTGGGCTCATAGCTGGGTCTTTAATTTCCAAATTATGGTAGCCGAGAAGCTCTTTCATGTACTTTGCCAGAAGCTCGGAGTGCAAGTGACTGCAGTAGAATGAGACTAACACAGCATTACTGCTTTCTGCCTATATTTTTATTGTTCTCTGCTGTTGACAGTGCCTGGGATCCAGTTTAAATTCAATTGAAACCAGTGGAATTTATTTAATTGAATTTTCTGAGCTTTGGATAAATACCGTGGATGTGATAACATTTGAAACGTACATAACTGTATTTTTTTAGAACTGAAATATGCTCTGGCTGCTTATATTCCTGCCTCCTTTGGTTCTGTATCCACAAACCCTAGTTTAAATTCTTAGCAATTGCTCTATCAGGATAAGAGTTTTAAAATATTCTAATATGTTGGATATCACTGGCAGAAATGGCAGGCAATAATTACAGCCCAGTTAAATTGGCCATTGCCCTGCCAATTAGATTTCAGTTCTAAATTGTCAGTCTCTGAAAGGATTGAAAACTAGTGTTTAAGATTGCTGTGCTCTAAAGCTTTGAACTTCTAATCAATTAGACTTAAAAAAATATTCTAGCAATTAATATAAAGTTGTGAGGGGCTTGAGGGAGTGGGTTTTATTGTTTTTTGGTTTATGTAGAGTAATGCTGAATATTTTAAAAATTACTTGACAGAAAATGTAAAGGCCAAAACAATAATTATTTAAATTAGTGCTTTGAAGGTCAGTAAACTGGGCCTATCTTTACAAAGGAAATTGAGGTTCAGTAAAAATATTTCATTCCTAAATGATGTATTTCAGCTATGAATTCTCATCTAAGTGCCTTGAAGTCACTTCTGTCTGTTTTTTTGTATAATTGAAGCTGTGTAGGGGAACTTTCTCTTGTATTTTTATTTTGGGCTAATATTTACTATGTTTCAGGCATCCAGTGTTTATTCTGAAATTGACATTTCTGCCAAAAGAAGTCTCCCTGAAAGATTGTATTTGAAGATCTGTCTTTCCCTTAAAAAAAATTACCTTCTTATAAATTTCTGCCACCTCATGAGTCATAGCAGATTTATTCCTTCTGAACAGCGTAACTATTCAATGTTGTATGTTTTTCTGGTGCACTCTGGATTTTTAACTCCTTAGTTGTAGTTCTAATTGGAGGACTATCTTACCTAGAAATAGGAGAAATTTGTTTTCATCTGTATGGTTAACAATTAGAAAATGCTCTTCCAGAGCCTCATACTCCTCATTTAAGTTACCTTTTCATCACTACACAGAGAAATTCAGTACAGAATTGGATCTAAATGCCTAGAATAGCTCAGACTGAAAGTACTAGGGGCAAGGTAGCTATGTGTGCACTAAATGTAGATGAGGACCCACTGCAAAATGTCTTTTGAAGGGGGTGGGGAGGGTATTCTCCAAAAGAAAAACCTGTTGTTATTGGTGTGTATGTAGCAACTCCAAAGGACAGTGAGTTGGTTTGGTCAGGCCAAGAAAGACAAAAGGAATTAGAACTGGAAGCGGGCCGTCAGAATGATAGATAGCCAATGGGTTAGTCAGAACATGGAAACTTTGTTTGGCATTCATGTAGTTTTCAGTCTCAAACAACCACAATGTTCCCTTGGGAGATTATTTTAAGATCCCAAAGAATGTATGTGCTGTTCTTTAGTGTCAAGCAATTGCATCATGTGAAGTCTGTTTTTTTTAAATTCAGAAATAAAAGTGCAGAGCATCCCCTGGATGCATAATTATTGCTGTTCTATGGGGAACAAAGGATGAAAAAAAAAAGGGAAAAAAGTATTGTGGTTTCTAGCTCCACAGTAAATCATTATTTTCCCTCAGGATCCATTTTGCTTCACACTAAAGCCTTTGATTCTCTCATTTGTTTTATATTAATGAGTTCCCTGACACTAGAAAGGCAATAGAGACAGTATTTCGCATAATGCCATTTACAGGAAATTATTTTAGCTGCTAAATAGAAAGCTAATTCAAATAAATTGTAAAACTGTGAAGGTCAACTTTCAATCAGACTTCTTGAGTATTGTTCTTAAAAAGCAGGCATTTTGCCGGTTTGTTGTGTTGGGATTAAATCATTTGAGTAATGGAGCCAAAAGGAGTTTGAAGTGCACCTGTACATAATATTGGCATTTGGACTTGAATATTCAAGAGTCACTTTCTGGTAAAATAAATTTCACCAACAACACTACAGGTAACTTACAGTTATATAAACAATATTAATTCACTATTAGATTATCAAATCTATAGGTTATTGTAGAAATGACACACAAACAAAATGAGAAGCTTCACTAGGGTACATCAATCCTAAGAAAGAGAGACTTGTTAATAACCTACATACATCTGCTTTGTCTTGTTACCCAGCCTATATAATCAGGTTAGCTATAAAGTCTCATTCACCAGGGCAAAGGTGAGTGTAATGTCACATAACATTCTGGTTCCCTTGTCCTTATAAACACTGAGTAAAGCTGAAGAGATACATGACTATGAAAAACAATTTGGAACCTGTTAGAAAGAAGTCTGGCAAGTATTGATTTGTCAAAATAAGATCTTATCTCAAAGTCCTATTAAAATGAACATTCCAGGCCACCCTCTAGTCAGTCTTGACTACTGCCAGTGGCTGAGAGGCAGGGACAAGCAAGAGTAACTTTCATTTTGCTAGAGAATCTTAATTAGTATCAAAATACAATTTCATTAAAAATAACTGTCTAATATTGGATAGTAGATGCAACTTTGATGCTAGTAGTGTCATGAGAGATCATGCTTTCTTGTCCTTTCCTCTAACCTCATCATGTACATATGCATCATAGCCAAGACCTGAAAGGAACAGAACTGCTTGGGACCTGGGATCTGGCTTTCTCTTGCAGTGGTCTGGGAAGATTAAAGCTGTGTTCAGGGCAGACCTAAAAAATAAAGGTTACTCCAGTTTTGTCAACGGTGTAATACAGAACGTGAGAGCACAGTTGAGAGCAGCTAGATGATGGAATAGCGTATCTGTTGGTATGCTAGCAGCCTGTTGAAAAAAGACAGGAGTTCCACGCAGGCTACATGTAATCTTGTGCAATGAGGATGTGCAGGCTAGGAATGGTCAAGGTGTGGCACCTTTCTGTCATTGCAATAATGTACAAAGCCCACTGAGCTTGCCCTGTGGCAGAAGATGCTGAAAGGGCACAACATTCCTTTCTCTCTCATAAATTCACACCTCTAATAGATTTCCAGAAAAGCAAAGTATGTGTCAGAAACTTGGCAAGAGTGTACAGTGTGTTTCTCTGTTGCCTGATGTAAAGTGGGAATGATGTCACTGGAGCACATGCTGTGGGAAGCAGTGTAAAGTGAATAAGCAACTTCTTCCAGAATTCATGCAAGACCAGTGGAACTGGTTAAGACTGGAGTAAACAAACCCTGCTAGATCTAAGTGGGGCCCCGACTGGCACTTGGCTTCAAAGCCCACTTTGGAAGCGAAGTACTCAGTTTGCACAACCCTGCACCCATAATAAAGGATGGTGCTCAATCTGGCTGGCCCTATCCGGAGACAAATCCCATGTCTGCATCAGAACCTATGTGCAATGGGTGGCACTGTTAGTTTGTAATTTGGGCAAATCACCTACAGACAGAGGGGGTGGATGGTAGCTGCCGTCCAAAAACAAACTTCTGTGTGCTGGGCTGAACAGCAAGTGAAAACTGGCATTTCAGGGCAGGAGACTGATTGAAAAAGGTGTTCAGTTTCTTGCAAAAATTAGGTGAGACATGTACAAGCAAGCATCAAGTGGTCCTGTGAGCCATGGATGTTACAAACCTAGCTCTCCCTTCAAATACACCTGTGGGATTGATAAAAAAAAATTAAATAAATTTTCAATGCCTGGCATAATGCTGAAATTCTGGTTTGGGTTTTTGCTTTTAGCTTAAAATCTGGCAAGCATTAATGCTTTGTTCCTTTTCCTTCTTCCACTATTTTCATCTGCAGCTTAAATAACTTGTATATCCTCTATTCTTCCCTCCAGAATGGGAGGGTTTTGAAGTGTGCTGTGATGGTTTTTAAGTCATCATTTGTCCCCCACAGCAAACTCCTGCCCAAGCTGTCAGCCCGTGGCTTGGACAGCAGCACTCTGTGCTGAGTTAGGAACTGGCTGGAGCACCGAGCCCAGAGAGTGGTGGTGAATGGTGCCACATCCGGCTGGAGGCCAGTCACTAGTGGTGTACCCCAGGGATCAGTGCTGGGCCCCATCCTGTTCAATATCTGTACTGATGATCTGGATGAGGGGATTGAGTCCATCATCAGTAAATTTGCAGATGACACCAAGCTGGGGGCAGGTGTGGATCTGTTAGAGGGTAGGAGAGGCTTTGCAGAGGGACCTTGACAGGCTGGACAGATGGGCAGAGTCCAAGGGCATGAGATTTAACACATCTAAGTGCCAGCTTCTACACATTGGCCACAACAACCCCAGGCAGTGCTACAGGCTGGGGTCAGAGTGCCTGGAGAGCAGCCAGGCAGAAAGGGACCTGGGGGTACTGGCTGACAGCTGGCTGAACATGAGCCAGCAGTGTGCCCAGGTGGCCAAGAAGGCCAATGGCATCCTGGTCTGTATCAGGAACAGTGTGGCCAGCGGGAGCAGGGAAGTCCTTCTGCCCCTGGACTCAGCACTGGTTAGGCCACACCTGGAGTCCTGTGTCCAGTTCTGGGCCCCTGAGTTTAGGAAAGATGTTGAGTTGCTGGAACATGTCCAGAGAAGAGCAACAAACCTGGTGAGGGGTTTGGTGAGGGAGGTTGTAGCCAGGTGGGGGTTGGTCTCTTCTCCCATGCAACCACCACCAGAACAAGAGGATACAGTCTCAAGCTGCACCAGGGCGGGTATAGGCTGGATGTTAGGAAGCAGTTCTTCACAGAAAGAGTGATTTGCCATTGGAATGGGCTGCCCAGGTAGGTGGTGGAGTCACCATCACTGGAGGTGTTTAAGAGGAGACTGGATGGGGCACTTGGTGCCATGGTTTAGTTGATTAGGTAGTGTTGGATGATAGGTTGGGCTCCATGATCTCTGAGGTATTTTCTAACCTGGTCTGGTCTATTCTATTCTATTCTATTCTATTCTATTCTATTCTATTCTATTCTATTCTATTCTATTCTATTCTATCCTATCCTATCCTATCCTATCCTATCCTATCCTATCCTATCCTATCCTATCCTATCCTAACTGCCTGAAGGGAGGTTGTAGACAGGTGGGGGTTTGTGTCTTCTCCCAGGCAACCACCAACAGAACAAGAGGACACAGCTGTGCCAGGGGAAGTTTAGGCTCAAGGTGAGGAGAAAGTTCTTCACAGAAAGAGTGATTGGCCATTGGAATGGGCTGCCCAGGGAGGTGGTGGAGTTGCTGTCCCTGGAGGTGTTCAAAAAGGGATTGGATGTGACACTTGAAGCCATGGTTTAGTTAGTCATGAGGTGTTGGCTGATAGGTTGGACTTGATGATCTCTGAGGTCTTTTCCAACCTTATTGATTCTATGACTCTGTATTTTAAATTTTGTAGTGCAGTGAATGACATAAATTACTTGAGCAGAGGAATTATGTTGCTCTAGGTTGCCAGTATACTCATTGAATGCTATGTGTGCTTGAAATATGTAGATAGTGTGGTTTCAGGGCAACTGTGCAAAGTTCTAGGTGCTGAATAAATTTCATACTCCACATTCAGTAGGTGAAAGCTCTCTGTAAGGATGGATACCCAGTGGAGACAGACTGCTCTAATTTTTGAAACCATGAAAGGATTTTAAAACTTGCTGTATTAATTATCCAGTAAGGACAGTGAAACCTTAAAATAACTGTTTAGCTAACCTCTGTATGAAAGGGCTCTGCTTGATACTACTAAAATGGGAAGTATTCATTGTACTAATGGATTTTGGCTCTTCTCTGCTGCTTTACTTGTAAGTATAGATGTTTGCTGACTAAAAAGATCAACTGTGCATTTAAAATAAATCCTCCTTATCCTCTTTGCTGTTTTCGCCCCTTAGAATTTCCTCCCTGAAGCTCAGAACTGCTGAACAGCACAAAGCCAGTGGTAGACCAGCACCACTGAAGCTTTGCCTAGCTTTTCTAGCATACCTCTTCCTAGGCACTGGCATTTTTTTATCTTAGTTTCTGTAAGTGTTCACGCTCAGGACATGACTTTACCAACCTAGTTAATAAAGCTTGAGTTCTATATTGTGATTTATGGATTGGTGTGTTGACTCAAAGCTTTGTGCTGTCAGTATATTATCAATCACTTCTATGAATTAACTATTTCATTCTATTTTGATTCTCCATACCACAAGTTTAAAAACTCAGTGTGAAGGCTTAAGGCTGTTTTGATGGACGAAGTTAATCACTTCCATGATTCAAGCCCCGTGCCTGATATATCAACCCTCAAACATGTATTCTCTCACTAACCTAAAATATGCACTGAAATATTAGCAGCAGGCTTCAAAGTAATTTCCTGACTACCTCAAAGGGGACAAAAACCAGCTGCAGCTGTATACAAGGGGGCTGAGCTGAATCTTGGAGTTGTCTCATACATTTGCATGCAGTTAATTTTCAGCTGAAACAAGATCTCAAATTCTTTGAAAAGAAGAAAGATTGCTCTTCAGAGACTTGCTGTAAAATTGCTTATCCTCCTTGTGTCTTTTTGGGAGAGGAGAAAGCTTGTTCCAGAACAACTTGCAGTACATTCTGTGAAAATCATTTATGTAGCCATCTTAACAAGATTGTTCTTTGACTACATTCAAGAGAAATTAGACAAAAATAAAGAACATGTATCTGCAGAATTTGAATAAATGGTTAACTAAATTTTATACAAACAACAGAGAATCATAGAATTGTTTCAGTTTCAAAAGACCTCTAAGATCATAGAGTCCAGCTGTTGTCCTAACACCACCATGGCCATTAAACCATGTCCTGAAATGCCATGTCTACATGCTTTTTGAACACTACCAGGAATGGTGACTCCACCAGCTCCATGGGCAACCTATTCCAATTCCTGACCACTCCTTCAATAAATATTTTTTTCCTAATATCCAACCTAAACCTTCACTGGCACAATTTCAGGCTATTTCCTCCTATTTTATCACTTGACACTAGGGAGAAGAGACTAGCCCCCACCTCACTACAATCTCCTTTTAGGGTGTTTTAGAAAGCAATGAGGTCTCCCCTGAGCCTCCTCTTCTCCAGACTAAACAATCCCAGTTCCCTTAGCTGCTTCTTAGAAGATTTGTTCTCCAGACCCTTCACCAACTTCATTGCCCTTCTCTGGACACACTCCAGCAACTCAACATCTTTCTTGTAGTGAGGGGCCCAAAGCTGAGCACAGTATTCAAGGTGTAGCCTCACCAGTGCCAAGTATAGGGGCACAATTGTTTCCCTACTCCTGCTGGCCACACTGTTCCTGATACAGACCAGGATGCTGTTGGGTTTCTTGGCCATCTGAGCACACTGCTGGCTCATGTTCAGATGGCTGTCAATCAACACCCCTAGGTCTTTTTCTGCTGGGCAGCTTTCCAGCCACTCTGCCCCAAGCTTGTAGCATTGTATGGGGTTGTTGTGACCTGGCACTTGTCTTTGTTGAATCTCATTAAACTGACCTGGGCCCAGCATTCCAGCCTGTCCACATCCCTCTGCAGAGCCTTCCCACCCTCAAGCAGATCAACACTCCTGCACAGTTTAGTGTCATCTGCAGACTTACTGAAGGTGCATTCAATTTCCTCATCCAGATCATTGATGTATATATTAAAAAGAAACTGAGCCCTGGGAAACACCACTGGTGACCAGCCACCAAGTGGATTTAAATCCATTCACCACCACTCCAGGCCCAATTACCTGGCCAGTTTTTAACCTAGTGAAGCATCCACCCATCCAAGCCATAAGCAGCTGCTTTCTCTAGGAGGATGCCATGGGAGATAGTGTCGAAGGCTTTATAAAAGTCCAGATAAATAACATCCACAGTGGGTCACCATGTTGTAGAAGGAGATCAGATTCACCAAGTAGGACTTGCCCTTCATGAACCCAGGCTGACTGGGCCTGACCACTCAAGGTGATCTTCTCCATGACCACCTCTGGTGCTGAGGTCAGACTGACAGCCCTTCAGTTTCCTGTATCCTCCTTCCAGCCTTTCTTGTAGATGAGCATCACATTTGGCAATCTCTAGTGAACTGGGACTTCCCCAGACATCAGGACTGCTGGTAAATGATGGCAAGTGATTTGGTGAGCACTTCCACCAACTCCCTCAGTACCCTTGGGTGTTTGCCATTGGCCCCATAGACTTGTATGTCTCTAAGTGGTGCAGTAGGTCACTAATCAACTCAATGTGGATTGTGGGGCCTTTATTTTGCTTCCCATCCCTATCTTCTGGTTCAATGGGCTGAGTACCCAGCAAACAGCTGGTCTTACTACTAAAGACTGAGGCAAAGAAGGTGCTGAGTACCTCATCCTTGACCACTATGTTTCCCCCTTCATTCAACAAAGGACAGAGACTCTCCTGAGTCCTTCTTTTCTTGCTAATGTGTTTGTAGAAGGATTTCCTGTTCTCTTTAACAGATGAAGCCAAATTAATTTCCATGTGGTCTTTGGCCTGCATAGCTTGGTCTCCCTGCATAGTTTCATGACAATACTATAGTCCTCCTGAGTGGCCTTCCCCTTCTGCCAACACCTATAAACTCTTCCTTTATCCCTAAGCATCAACCAAATCTCTCTTTTCAGCCAGGCCAGCCTTCTTCCCCCATTGCTTGTCTTTTATGCATGGGAACAGCCTATTCCTGAGTCTTGAGAAGTTCAGTCTTTAAGTGTCCAGCCTTCCTGGACTCCTTGGCCCATCAGGATTGTTTTCCAAGAGACTCTGTTGACCGGTCTCTGAAACAGGCCCAAGTGTGCTCGCTGGAATTCCAAGGTGGCAGTTCTAATGAGACCCCCTTCTTTACTTCTGCAGCAGCTGAGACCTCTATCATTTCATGGTGGCTATGCCAAAGACAGCACCCAACCATTACATCACCCACAAGTCCTTCTCTGTTGACAAACAGCAGGTCCAGCAGGGTGCCTTCCCTAGCTGTCTCTGTCACCAGCTGTGTCAGGAAGTTCTTTGCATACTCGAGGAATCTCCAGGACTGCTCCTTCTTTGTTATACTGCATGTCCAGCAGACATCAGGGAAGCTGAAGTCCCCTGTGAGAACAAGGGCCAGTGATTGTGAGACTTCTGCCAGGTGCCTAAGGAGTATTGCTAGCTTTGCTTGTGTTGAGGGTCCATTTTTTCTTTCATTTCTGTCATGTCACTATTGAATTGTTCTGATGTTTTCTACACATAAAGTCAGAAAGTTTTCACTACTTACACAATCAAGCTGTAATTTCTTCCTGATGTATTTCAAAGTGGTTTTAATTTCTTGGAGTCTTCTTGGCCTGTTTCTAGCAGCACTAGTTGGCCCTTACTTAGTACTTAGGCACTGCACGTGGAATATCCCCAGGCTTGTGTGTGGATAAGTGAAGGCCCAGTAATTGAGGAATTCACATTTTTTTTTTCTGGCCATCCATGGTGACTCACAGCAGAACTCTCACACCTATAAGTTTTTTTTCCAGATCTGTCTCTAATGGTCTGAGGTGGTGGTGATAGAAGAGTAGATACAGTACTTGTTGAAACTTATGAAGACCTTTCCATGAGCTTCAGTGCATGTTACATTAGAATCAAAGTTCATCATCCTTTTCACTGAAATTCGGGTTACATGTACAGATTCCTGTGTATGATTTAGTGATATATCCTCTGTGATTGAAAGTGGATCAGTGCTATAAAATACATCTTGCTAATCTGAGTTTGACAGGATTGCCACTCATAAAAATGTCCAATATACTACTCAACAATTGCTGTAGCAACTGGCCCTTGTTACCTCTCTAAATGGCGAGGCAACTCCCTTAAGTTTCACAGCCATCACCTTGTAAGTGGGTGGCTGCAGATGTTTCATTTTGACATGTGTGGCTGTCAGTGGTCAAATTCTGCCACTGGGTAGGTACTAACCAGAGCCACAGAGTGTCTGGCAAGGACTCACACCTGTGTTCAGGTGCAAGCATTGACTCAAACAATGCCTGCATGGAGGCAGCAAAGAAATTCCTGATATTCCACTGTGCTTCTAACTTGCCACACAACACCATTGCTATTTGTATATTGTGCAGAGCAGCCATCTATCCAGTAGTGTATGCACTAAGTCTGGAGAATTTTGCTTTGCCAGTATTTAATGTATACAAATAATTGTTTTGGTTGCACTAATGAGCATCTAATTAGCATGGTTGAGGAATGGTATTGAATTGAATGTTCTATATCTCACAGTACTAAATAAACCACTCATTACAAGGAAAAACATCAGAAGGGGAAAAGGAAGTATCACACTGCTTCTGTAGTGTGAATAGAATTCTCCTGCTAATTGCTAATTTCTTTTGGTGGTTGTTAGTACCTCTTTCAGACCATGCACATGACAATAAAAAAAAATGGGAAAAAAAAAAAGCCTTAGCTGCCAAATTTTAACTGAAATGTTTTCACTGCTGAGAGATCTCAGCAGGTCCCAGTCAGTGATGGCAGCTCACATGGCCTGTGCAGCACATTGGCTTTCAAAGTAATAATCCTGTTTCTTTTAGTGTCACATTTGGAGAAGTTGGAGTGGAAGTAAGAATGGCAGTGACAGATACCAGTAGGTGTGACCAGGGTGAATGGATTAAGATATCTTATGCTGCCATATCAGAATTAGCACCCTTGATGAGCAGCTGGTGATGCAGTTACTGAGTAAGCTGAATAGGTAATTTCACTGGAATTGTGATGTAGTGAGGTTCTTGGAGCCAGCAAGGGTAGTAGTCTCTGAATGTATTTTATCTGCACTTCCCACCATATTAAGAGTGTTGTGTGTTTGTAGACCACACAGTTCTTTGACGAGTGTGTTCTCGTGAAGTACACATGACACTGCTTTGTAAATAAACCTGCTGTATTGTTAGTCAGGTAGGTCTTCGATGCCTTTCACGCTTGCGTAGTTAGAAGTGTATTCCAAACAGCCCTGCACGCATGACAGAAGCAGCATCTGTTTACGGCATGAAGACATGCAATACCCATCAATCCTACTTGTGTATTGGAGCTGCACTCTGCTAGGCACTTCACAAACAGAACAAAGGTAATGTGCATGGGAATATAGGAGCATTGGGTTGGGAGGAGGATTCCTATGTCCTGTTCCTCTTTTTCAGGGACTCAGAATTACTTGCTCCCTGAAATTCATGAGATGTTGAGTTGCAATAGCAAAGATGACAAAAACTTTGTGCTCTTCATTATAACTAGTGTGAATGAGAGTCCTAAAGAGCTATCGTTCATTGAAGCAAGCCAAGAGCTGAATCTGTCAGGAAAACCTCCCCCAAAATTCAGTAGCAGAGCTAGATGCTCAAGAAGAGAAATTCAAGTTGGCTGAGGAAATATACCTGCTGTGTGGCTCCACTAATGTCCTGGGTCTTATTTTAGAAACTAAGAGCTCCTCCCAGAAGCCACAAGTCCTTATTGTCTTCAATTATAAACACAAAAGTTACTGTGTGTAACTGAGGCACCAGATTTTCTTGTGTTATTATAGAAGGAAATAAATTCAGCTTACAAGATTATGCTTACTGTCTTTTAGGACTGGTTTTTTTTAAATTGGCCTCCGCAATCAAGGGAGTTCATCCCACAAACATTTACATTTCTGTTGCAAATTCGGCCTGATGTGTTGTCTTCGTTACCTCTTTCCCAGTATGTTGTCTGTGTTTTTTTAGTACTAATAGCTACTTCTTTCAGAGTTATGTATCTCCATGTGACCATTCTGGAGATTTTCATTCTTGCCAAGTAACAAGATAAAACAATAGCTTTCTATCAGAAAGGAAATCCTTTGATAAGGCAGAGATGAAGGTATGACTGCTAACCAACAACTCAGGAGACTGATGAAGTTTACTAGGGCACTTATTTCACCTTGGCCAATGAATTTAATTCACTCCATACTTTTCTTCTGCTCTTCGTAAATTTGGGGATGATACCCCTTTATAAGGGTGTTGTAATCCATTAACTCCAGTAAGGCTCTCAAGCTGCATTGCCATAAAATGTTGAAGTACAGCTTACATAATCATAATAGCATTATTACTCCTGAACTCTTTTTGCATTTTGTCTAAATTGAATGAGTGCCAATTTAATTTTCTTGCATGCAAACCTTTTATAATTCATACTGCAGTGAAGAAACACCTTTTATTACCATACTAACTGCATGCAGAGATAGGGGAAAGCGATACATATTTTACAATCTATTAATTCTGGGCCATTTTAGAAAGAGCAAGATACTTAGTGTATTACTTAAGCTAATATCCTTTCTCTAGGCTGCTCAAGGTCATAGATAATGGATGATGTACCTTTTTGTGTACATATGCATTATGCATGGGGTTTGGATAAGTGGTAATCAGGTCTAGGAATGATGCCAATTTATTATTGGAAAAATTTATGATACTTGGGACTTATGTAGCACTTCACATTTTTTCAAAGGGAATTATAACCAATTAAATCTTGCACATCTGCAGAGCACAATTGCTATCACAGATGTAAAATGCAGTTACAAGAAGTGATTTTTCTATGCTAATAACAAAGACAAAATTAAACTTCAAATTTGTCTTGTGATCAGTTTAATAGGCCTTCATTTCACTCCAATAAAGGGCTGCTAAAACAAAGACTAGAATACAAAAGTTTTCTGGATTATTTGAAGACTTGATTCCACAGATATTACAATTTGATGACAGAGGTAAATATCAGATGGAAGCATCCTGTCATCAGATCTTACACTGAGAACATCCTGCTGTTGCTTAGCGAGAACCTGTAGCTGCCAGAGTGGGGTTTTACTTGTTCTTTATAAATTAACCCCACTCAGTTGACTTTCGTATTCCCCAAACACACATGAGACAAGCAACTGCAGGTGACCAAGTGAAAAGTTGCAAGCCATACTGAATGTAATAGAAGGGAGGAACTGTAGAGGTATAGAAAAAGTTTCTTGGCTAAAAAATTACCAAGTCATTACTGCCCAGGCTTGCCAAAACCTTCTGACAGTTTTCTGTTTCTTAATTACCTATGTCTGTAGGAATGCACCTCTTAGAGAGCCAGCTTCTCTTCTCTTTCCTGGGAAAAAAAAAGATTGTGGTTTTAACAAACAGACTTTTAGCGCTGTACTGCAGAACTGAGAAAGGACAGCTTTAAGGAAAGATCCTGGATGGCAGACCTGCCTTTGTCAGGGAGTGGGTTAGAGTTTCCTTTTTGAAAACCCTCTAAAGCTCTTAACCCTTTCTCAAAACTGTTGTGCTGTAGGTTCTGAACTGGCATGGGTATAAAGATCTCCAACTTCTTTTTTCTTCTTTCCATGTGATTCCACTGATTGCACCTGCAACTGGTATTCTTACCAAAACTAAATGAATATGATTAGACCTGATACAGCAGTATCTTTCTACCTTCAGGAAGCAAAAAGGTTCTTTTCCTTAGGGGTTTAGTTTGATTTGATTTTTAGTTTAAAAATATCTGTCTACAAGATCTTGATTCAAGTGAATTCTTCTGCTCTTATTACTGCTTTTTAAGAGATCATAGCCATTGTCATTTTGTATTAGTCTCATGGTTTCTCATTATTTGTAAACATTTTAAGTGTTGTGATAACATTTGTGCCTACTCCTCTGACCTTTCCTCCTCCTTTTCATCTATGACATTGTGTGAGAAAAGAGCTTCTCAGGAATTCTCTCTAGAGTCCATATTTCCTTTTATATCAGTGTATCTTTGGAAAATTAGGATAACCTTAACTTATTCACTGTACTACGCAACAGACCAATACCCCAAAGCAAGATGCTAAAAACCCAAACAAACCCCAAACAACCACAACCTAAAATAAACCCAAACCACAACAAATCTTGTCTCTAGCTTCTGAAAACAAACAAACAAGCAAACAAGCAAATAAATAGATTGCTAAAGGCAGACATTGATACTAGCCCAAGTGGATAAACTGTGGTTTGTTTAGCTTGCCAGGTTCAGTCTGGCCTGGTACAGTCCTAGGTAAATTGCAGTAGTATCCCTGTATAGCTGTTTCTTTGCCCTTGCTCGGAGTCAGTTGAAAATCCTTGCAGGCCCCAGCATGGCCTTGCAGGGGTGCAGTTTATACCTGTTGTCCTTGTCTTTACATTTGTGCTGCGTTGTGCATTTTAAGAATCCTGCAAAAGGGCAGTTGTTCTCTTCTTAAAACATGGGACAGCAAAAATCAGCTATATTGAGATGAATCTCAACATTTTATTGAGACAGTCTCTTCTTTGCACAGGGAGAATTGGCTGTTCTAAAGGCTGAATTTCTTTTCTTCATAAATGCTGTTATCCTAGTCAACATTGCTGTAGCTATTCATATTCCCATTAATATCCAGTTCCTGTTTCCTTACAGATTAGGTTTTTTAACAAGTTGTGTCTGCAGAATAAACCAAGTTATAATAAAAGCTAAAAGGATCTCAAGGTGGCCACTCTAACACTGAGTACTATTTTAAAGTTGTAACAATGAGACAATGAGAATAAAATATTACTGTGAAAGCATAATTCATCTGGATGTCTTTTAGGCCCCCACTATTAGGCCTTTTAAGAATCTGAAACACTTTAAAGAGACATTAACAATTGTTGATGAGAAAAGTTCCCATCAAAGTCCATTAGCATAAATGAGTGGTCAGAGCAGCTGCAGATGACATATTTCTTATTCTTTTCCTATAAAAGCAAGTCTAAACTTCTGAAGAGCTTTCAAGCTTCATCTTATTCAAAAAATGATCTCACATGCCACTTAGCATTCCCATCATTTTTCACACTTGTGTGAGGAATAAGCATTCTGAGAACAAGGCATACATTCACTTCAGGAGATAAAATAAAAGGTGGGAGGAAGGGAAAGAACTGAAACATGGCTGCACAGAAAGACAGTTTCCTGGATTCTCATCTTTGAATACCTGCTCTCAAACCTCCAAGTGGTCACTAGATAATCTATTCAGTATCTCCTTGGATACTGAAACACTATGTGGATGCATGAAGCATCATAACTTTGTGGTGTAATAAACCTCATATTAAATACAATGATACTTAGCAGTTTAGAATAGGTTGAACTACACAGAAAGGTCACTGAGAAAAATCTGTAGCTTTTGATCCAAAACATTAATCAATCATGATTTCCCCCATTCTTACCAATAGTACAGGTCACCTCAGCAAGTTCAGGTTTGTTTGTGAATGTGTATCCGCATGTGTATCCACAGGTTGAAAGAACATGGTGTGCTGGCTCAGCCTAACCAAGGCAAACAGCCTGGATAACACCATGGACCAAGGTAGGAGCAGCGGCATAAATGAAGTGTGTAACTGGGCTTCACCAAAGGGCTGTGAGCGTGTTTGTCCAAAACTGCCCATATGAAAGTGGAAGACAATCAGTCAGAACTATCAAGAAACTTATGAAATAAAGAAGGCATCAGCTTGAAAAGCAGCATTTAAAAAACCCAAACCAAAACCAAACCAACAAAACAAAACAACGAAAAAAACCCAAACAAACAAAACCCCAAAACCTAAAAAAAAACCACACATCAAAATTTGCAACAATGGCAAAGAAAGCTTGAGGCAGAAACAACATCTGCCAGAATTGGGTTTAGCACTGCCAGAAGCTTTCCTGTGATATGAAGGCCTCCCAGCCTGGGCCTTGTCCTCTGTGGTGGACACCAGGAGCAGTCTGCATCAAGGTAAGGGCACTGTCAGTACAGAGTGGGGCAAGTAAGCAGAGAGGTGTGTGTGTGCAGGCGTGTGTATGAGTACTGTGGCTTTCTGTTGTATTACTAATGAAAGCAGCCACTGGAATGTGAATGTCATGGAAAATGATTCCACAACCCAGAGAGCTTTAAAGCAAATTAGAGTTGAATTATAGCTGCTCCTCAAGGCTGGTATGATGTTAGATTAGAGATGTTGAATAGTTTATTGGACTCCATTTTCAAACAACAGCTCAGCATCCAAATCAGTGCCAAATTCCTCCATACAGCCTAAGCAGTGAAGTATCTGGATGTGTTTTCTGAAGGACCTTTGGCATGGAGTGGTCACGAAGATACAGACCTCTTAGAAAATCTCTAACCTGGGTATCAGACATCTTGTGAAAGTCTTGATTCAAACACAAGCACAGAGCATGTGCAGATCTGGTCGACTTAGCTACACACGCAGTTTAAAATTTTTTAGCTGTCTTACAGTAATTACAGCAGGTTTTGTGCTTATTTAAATCATGCTACATGGGCACATTTTGGAGGAAATTTTTTTCATCTCCTTAACAATGAAATGCATTAAGAAATTGAATTTTGTTTTACTTTTTGTGATAAGATCAGAGATCTCTAATAAGAAAGATTAAACATTTTAATTATGTATTTATACCTTTAAACTCTCTTCATACTCCAAGCAAAATTTATTTGTAATTGTGCCTTAGAATTATTTGCTTGAGGAGAAAGGTTAGATTTCTGATTAGTGATATGTAGAATTAAATTAGAATACATTGGTTATTCATGTCAGCATAAACATGTGAAAGAGGGAATAAAAATTAGTATCCTCAATAGCTGACAGAAGAACAAGAATATCTGCAATCATGCTAATATTCCTTTGCCAGTTGGCCATATTGTTCTGATAAATGACATTAAATAGAAAGAGCATTTTAAAGGATTAGTCACTGACTAATATCTTGATATTCCATCCAACCATGGAACCTTGAAAGGGGCATCCAGCATTTATTTATCATCTTTATTGCATCTATTTGAAATAACAGTATTTGCTACCAAGTCTTGTTTCAAATAAGACTGTTGATCAATATAGATATCTTCCTTTCTCTCTGTTCTCATAAGTTTACAGCTTTAGGATATCATACACATTATCCCTTAAATAATTACATAACTTTTAGTTGTTGTTCTTCCAAATGTAATAAATGAGTAAAAGGGAGGTGAGAACTTGTCGTAACAGTATTGTGGTCCTTCTGCTGTCCATCTCTGAATAACAGATGGTGTTTCTATTTACACAATTCCTGTACTGATCCATTGTTTATATTTTTTACTAATCATTGCCATAAACATTAAGTCTCAGGTTCTGCCTTATTTTGGTGGACCTGTTTTGTCTCAGAAGTTGTTTTTATGTAATCATTTGGACTAGTCTGTGAGAATATTAGCTTTTATTGGCTAAAATGAGCTGGATTTTTTTCTGGGTGCTATGAATTAATGTTGCTCTGTTGCTTTGTAACATTTTTTATCACTTGAGGATCTTGGTTTACTTCTGAGTGGCAAATCAGTTTTAATGGAGAAAGATCTAAAGTATTAACAGGAGAAGACTTGTGATAAGCGCTTATACTCTCACTCTGCGCATTCCTCTCTGTATAGAGATTGCAAAGTCTGCATGTGCTTTACATGTATCGTCAGATCTTCTCTATGCAGGCTTTTACTGTACATTTTTATAGACAGTTCATTCAGTATTCCTTTGTGGTTTCGCTCTTGCCGTCTTCTCATAATCTTACAAACTGTGGAAGCTACTGTTCTGAAGTTTGTCCATTTGCAAAAGTTCCGCCACTGCAAACACCACTTCTGCCCTTTTCCCATGCTCCTGAAAATGATACATTTGTCAGGAGTTTCAGGTATGTGAAGTCACAGAACTTCAACAAATTAAACAGTTGGGAAACTTTGGCTGTTAATGGAAGTAATATCTGGTTATCCATCTTTTCTTTCACACTTCACACTTCTTTAATGTAAAAGACTTGTCTTCTGTAAAAGCTTGGTGCTTGGCAAGTTATCCACAGCAAACATATATTAGCTCCCGATTTTCCTGTCATTAAAGAAGTTTTCATCTGAAAGACTTAACTGGTTTATGAAAAGCTTTGATACTGAACCTAGAGTAAAGAAAATGTATATTATAATTGCAACATAAAAATAATACACGCCAGAAGTACACTACAAAGACACTGATTATTTGAGAATAGGTTTGATTTAAATCCAAGTGCAAGTGCTAGGAGAATTATTTCTGAAATATAAAAGGAATTATTATTGCTGTATTTTAGAAGGTATATTTAATATGTAAGGATCTTTCTCTTTAAATCTGACATATCATATTCCACCAGCTACTTTTGATAATACAATACTTCTTGAATATTCATATGTAACTCCTCATAAAGTCTTCTTAAAATAGATAATAAAAAAGGCTAGAATTATTTGAGATGTGGCAGTTACTGACTGCAGGAATATTCTTCTCTGCTGAACACTCACAACAAGCAAATCACTGCCAAAATATTGCTGTTAGAAAGCGTGTTGAATAGTGTGTGTAAATCAGAAAGCTGTTATGGTGGTTTATATGAAATGGTTCACTAACAGATCACAAACAATTGCAGTTATGTTTATAACATGCAGATTCTTGAATTTGAAGAAATAGTAGGGTGCTTTGTTGCACTAGGATTTGATAATCACTACATTCCTTAATTACTAGGTTGTTTAATTGTTTACTATTACACCTGTAAACTGTATTCATTGGGTGATGACCCCATGCTTCTGTGTGTATGTCTGGCTGTGTTGCTCCATTAGGCACATCTTGAACACCTGGCTCTCCAGGTTTTATGCAGCAGTGTCAGCTGGGTGTATATCAGGAGTGCTCCAGTGCTGAGTGTTTCAGCACGTCCAGCCAGGATGGTTTAGAGGGCCTTTGGGGCAGTCTAAACTTAGCTTGTAAGAGGGTGATTAAAAATGCAGTCCCCTTGATCTGTACCTGTATCAGTTTCTTTGTACTGTTGCAGGTTATGCTGTTTGCCAGAGAACATAAAGTTTTCCCTTGGTTACTGATGTGGGGACAGACATATGGAGGTGTAGAGATACTATACAACATCCTTTAGCAGTTCTGGCATCACCTCCACAAGCACTTTGCTTGGTAGTCTTTTTGTTCTGTGTGGGCTATAACTGTGCCAGTGGCTGGCTCTTAAATTACAAATGGAGGGGGAATGTGAGTATATTTTACAGACAACTCACTAACATTTATCTACCCACAAAGCTCTTACCTGAAATATGAAACGAATTTTTGACTCAGAAGTATGATACAGGTAAAGCAAGCAGAACTAAGAATGAGTGGTAATTCCATGGGAAATGATCATGAATGCAATATATCAATTTCTTAGTGTACTTGGAGAAACTAATTTCTATGCCATGACACAGGCAAAGCACCACTGTTTGTCACTGTGTCAAACCTGGAGAGTCTTCACAGATTAAATAATGCAGTATAACAAATCAACTGGAGAGCAAAACAGTCTCTCTGCATGTAGCACACCCATTTCTGAAAGTCTTAACTTCAGGAAAGGCAGAGAAACATCATGCCCGAGGGTGTTTATTGAAGACTGCTGAACACTCAAGACTGGGAAGTTAGAATGAAAATATCTCCAAATACCAAAGTACAGCAACTCTATTAGTTGCATGCTATCTTCAGTAGTTACAGTTTACTTTGATAATGTCATTTTTCATGCACAGCTGCATCATTTGGTATTAAAGGACACACATAATATCCCTTTAAATATTTAACAGTATTTTCATATACTGAAATCTGTCAGTGATTTCATATATTACACATAAATAATGTTACCTTTTTTATTTCTTACCAACAAAGATGTGTTACCCATGTTTTCTCTCTCAAATTTACAACACAGATGACAGGTTTCTTTCTGAGTAGCTGTAGGTATAAAATATCTACCAGCAAAGTGGCTTTTACTCATTTTTATAGCAATGTAAAGCAGTATCTTCCTAATAGCCTTTTCTCAGACCACAGAAATGCTACCATTAGAGGTGGGCTGTGGCTGTCTGTATCTCATATAATGGAATAATACTTCCACAGTAGCACAGGGGTTAAGACTCCTCATTAGAGTACACAACTTTATATATTCAACCAAAAAAGTAACTTATATTTTTTAAGCTTTGAGATGTTTTTAAAAATTACTCAGAAAAGTTTCTTGAAGCTAAACTGTGGAAGCAGTACAGGCCAAATTCCAATAGCTAGTGCATGTTCTACCCAAGTATGAATCTTCTGCTAAAATGTCAAGTGTCTCCAAATACAAACCCAGCTACCATAACAGTCATCTTCTCACTTTAACTTGATTTGTGAAACAGGAAAACTTTTTTTTTTTTTTTTTTTTTTTTTTTTTTTTTTTTTTGGAAATGCAGCAAACCCTTTAAAATATAACACTACCTCCTGGTGACTTTGAGAGTAGCCTTATCTTCCATTGCTCAGCTTGGAGTACCAAAAAGCAAGACCAATTCATTTCTGCTGTCACCAAACCTCACTTGTATTTTGGAGCCAAACCCAAATTTTGACAGCAGCATACAGAATCCTGAAGAAGATGCATCTGTCATCTGTTGTAGATTTGCCATGTGTTTCAACCAGACTTGGCTTTTGATCATCAGTCTAATATTGGATGTATGTGAATAAGCCTAGCCTTCTGCACGCATGGTTTCAGGTCAGTAAGGTATTTTTTTTAAGCCACAGGCTCACACGTGAAGTGGAGCAGAACTGACCTGAATGCAGAAGACTATTACTTTGTCAGAAGGAAGTTAATCCCAGCATGTCCCCACTCTGCCTACAGCATAGCCACATCAATTATGGTGTTTTTTTCACTATGTCCACAGAGGTGGTAGGTGCAGGCTACAGGTAAGAGGTGGCTGTGGCAAAGATTAGTTGCTCCCTCCCAAAGATGGGAGAGAAATGAAGAACTGATGAATTTTTGTTTAGTTTGAGAAGTGGTGGATAGTGGTTTCCTAAACTAACAGCCTCGCAACTGCTCTCAGCTGTGATTTATTTATTAGTCCATGCTGCAGTCTAGGAGGCTGGTTCATTAAGGGCAGAAATAAGTTATAAGAGGCTGGCAAAAGTATCTGTAATTGGCCTTGAGGATTTAAGTATCGCAGAGAGACAAGTATTTCTTCTGTTGAAAATTAATGTTTCACATAATTTGATTTTAAAAAATGAAGAAAAAACATTGAGCAAGATGTCTCATTCTCCATGCAGACATACCTGTATGCCATGGTCCAAGCATAACATTTTTGTGGTTTAATCTAAGTAGAAATGTGTGCATGCATAGATAATATCCCTATATCACTTCTTTTATCACATGAAGGAAAAAAGCTTATCAATTCCCTTTCTCATACCTCAGAAAATACCTAAAAATCTGGTCATGGCCAACAGTCTTATTAAAATCTCCAACCCAGTACACTGAGAAAATACTAATCCATTTGTAAAGGATGTGTGCATGAGAAAAGAGAGTTAGGAAAAAAATAGTTTGGCAATTTAAACAGTTCACAGTCTAGTCTTACTGGAAACTATATTTTGCTGTGGGGTGAACTACATTTCTTAAATAATTACACTTTTAGCTTCAGTGGAGCCATTTAGGAACACGCAAAGGTATTTGAGAGTACACAACACACTGTCTTGCCAGAAGCAAGCAAGAGATTCCACTGGCAATTTGCTGCCCAGTCCTCCCTGGCCATTGTACACATTGCCTGCATCTCCTATCATAAATAAATGCCCATCATCAATTTACCTTTAAAATGATGGGGTTTAAAATAGAAGCTGTCTCCATGCTAGGGACCTCTGGAGTTCCTGTGTCTCACTTCTGTCTGTGAAAATCAGTTTTCATGAACTGACTCTAAGAAGAAATCAGTACCTACAACTCTATGGGAATCAGTGATATGCTGAAGAAGATCGCTGCTGTGGGTGATCAGACCCTTAGATTTGAAGTTTTCTTGAAGCAGGACTGGCACTGCTTTGACTTTATAGTGATGAGCTTGCATTATTGAATTTTTGGTGACTGTTTGCAATGCCAGGCTGAAGGCACATTTCTGTGTTTCTCCTCTGCTCTCTTTTATGCACTTTTCCTGAACTGGTCTGGAAGGTGGCTGTGCTTTAATTCAAATACTTCTTCAAGAATAACCCCTACTATGTTAGCATTCAAATAGTAGCAATGGTTAGAATTGCATTGATAAACTTAGCACCAAATAATATTAAATGCTAACCACTGATTGATGTTTATACAAAGTTAATCATAAGATCCTTTCCCCCACCCTGTATAGCTCTTTTAAGTCTTGCTATTGCATCATATCAAAAACATCTGTGTGTTTTTTGTCAGTGCTATGACAAAAACCATGTTTGATTAGGTTTCTTGGATATCTGGACTCAGTTTTCAGCTTGTCTAAGACTTCTTTTAAGATTGTGGTCTCTTAGGACAGTGATAAGACTCACACTCAACACACTTCCTCTCTTTGTTGCTGAATTAGATAGTAATAAACAGCCCTTGTCCAAACAGCTGACAACATGTATGTGCTTAATGAGGCTATACTCATGGTTGAATTCTTGGTGTATTACAAGATTTTAAGTAACTTAGCATATTCTTGGCACTGTAAAAGCGAATAATGTCTCCTGTTCTTGGGCTTTCTGTTGAATAAATAAAAAAATAGATTTTCTTTAATTGTCATTTACCTGCAAGTTAATTTCGTAAGCAGACAATATGCTTGCAAGATGATCTGTGAAATATTGGCAATGCTGCTGGTGGAAATAGGCATTCAAATCAGCGCATGTGCCATATATTCCCTATGACTACTGCAATATGTTTGGAAAAGTCAAGAGGTATTTTTTTTTATTATAGACCATTCTGCTAACTTTTAGATTTGTTTTGCTTCCAGTTCTGCATCTGCTGGCTGCTTTGATACATGAGATTTCTTTATAATAACAGTTTTTCCTTATTTGAAATTACATGTCATGACCTTTTATATATTTACAAGACTACTGGGAAAATGAATGTTGAATCCTAAATTAATCATCAGCCATTTCATCAAAACTGTTGCATAATCTCATAAAAATATAATTGCAGGATAATTTATTTGCTTTCAAAAGACCTGTTTGAACTCCCGTCAAAGCTGAGGGAATGACTTCAACCAAAACGTGATTGAACCTTTCCAGTTTGACTTACTCCTTCTCTTCATCTCTCTTTTCCTGGGACAAGATGACTTTGTGTACTGTGGAGCTTAATGCCTGATACAAAATGTGAATAGAAAATGGGAGTAAGATGACCAGCACTGTTTGTTGATGATCATGTATTGCTATGGAATAGACAGGTATTGGCTATTTCTTCTTCTTCTCCTGCTAGCTGTGTTTTTCTCATAAATACCAAGATGTAGCTTGTGGTCTTCTTTTAAAAAGGATTTCCCCTCCTCTGTTTAACCTCCTACCTTGCTCTGACAGTGTCTTTATACTTCTAACAACATCTTCTGTTTGGGAGGTTGGTAAACGTTGTTTCTGATTGCTCAGCAGGCACCCTGTTAGAGCAGATTGCCTCACAGATAGCCATGTGCTGTACCTGTTAGTGCTTTCCCTTGCCTTACAATGCCAGTGCCATCAATGAATGCTTCATTTGACCTGTATTTCTAGCTTGTAGCTTTTATCTAAATCCTAGGCTACTGCAGCATCTGCTGTTGGCTCATGGTGAAGGCTGCTTTTTTTTTTTTTCCCCAAAAGAAAGCACTAAGTCTTTAAAAATGCTACTAAAATTATTAATGATTAGCAGCATAAGCGTTTGGATAGGCCATAGTAGTTTTTGCTTATTTGGTCCAGCTTAGTTTGACTGACTTTGGAAGTTGTGCTTAGACTGATAGTTGATTGTAGACTAACTTGTCCTTTCTTCTATCAGATATGTTATTAGTGATCAAATTTTTTTTGGACTAGTGACGTTACGATCTGACTTTGATTTAAATCAGATTCTCTGAAATAGAACTGGGAGTTGGTTATTTGCCATCAAGAGCTACAGTTCATTCTAAGAGAGATTGTGGCTCAGGATTTACATCGTAACACAATTGCTCCAAGTCTTAGAAATATAGTTGAGAGCAGCGGTCAACTATGTAAATGGTGTGTTCTTTTGCTTTGTGACTCATGTTTTGTCAGTTGTGGAATTTCATCCTTTACAACTGCGAGATCTGTGAAATAGTCAGAATAGGAGTCTGTGATGATTCACAATAGTGTATTGTAAGAATACTTCTGAAAAGAGAATAGGGAGAAATTATAGTTAATTATAGAAAGACATAAAATGTAAAATAAGCTGCTGCTTTATGTCAAGATAAAGTCTGTCATCAAAATCTTTTTTTTGCTTAGTTTGTGAAAGGTATTGAAAGACACAGCAGCAGTTGGGAAATCTTAAAAAAAAAACCAACCAACAACAAAAACACAACCCACAAAACCCCTGAAATATGACAAATTGCCAATGCAAAAACCCAACACAAATTTTCTCCTTAACTTTTTATCATCTGAAGGATCTATGTAATCCATTCTATGAATGCTTAATGGAAATGAAGTACACCCACTGGTGTCCAGACCCTTCATTTTTAAGCTATGTCCCAAGCTTTTGTGCTATTGGTGATCTCTAGAAATCCAGGACATAATTATGCTGGGCTGCTTGCTTTGACCAACTAAATGGCAAGAGTCATCTGGAGGGACCTGAAAGATAAGTTATTTATATGAGTTTAAAGAAAGACTGGGGCCGAGAAGAGGACTGAATTAACTTTTTCAGGATCATGATCTCACATCCTTTCTAAAGACAAACCATCCTGCCTCCATCTTAATATATTGTTTTCTCAAACTTGTAACCTAGCCTAAATTCATTGGCTTCTGCAGGACATGACTCCACTGTGGTAATGGGAAATACATCTGAAGGCTATTTTCTTTTTCTTCCTAGAAGACAACTCCTGCTCTGTTGCATTGATACACTTAGTAGTTTTGTAAGAATTATGGAGAGAAATCCAGAGACTCTCTGATTATCTTTCCAAAAAATGCTGTGAGAGGCTTTCTAGCTGGCTCCTGTGCATCTAGGATAGTAATTAAGAACTAGAAGGTAAGTTGGGCAGCAAAGGTGCAGACATTATACTGGTATAAACAAACACACAGCTGTGAAATCAGTGTACCACTGACAGTTTATACCAGCTGTGATCTAACAAATCTGGTAGGCCGTAAAGTTAACAGTTAACTTCATAATTCTTAAATGTGTTGTGTATTTTACGGACTGGTTTTAACAATCTGCAAAAATGTATTATGTTATCAACGTAACAGGGAAGCAAGAACAGGTATTAAATAAAAAAGAGAGAATTAACACTTTCTAGGGAGCACAGCTATTGCTGTCTTGACTTGGGATTCTAACTGTGCAAGTGTTGCATTAATTTATTGTTATTTTGGTGATAGTTCTTTTTAATGTAGAGGTTAGGTAAGGAGTGTCAGGGCACCATAAAGGCATTGGGTCCTTGTGTTCCTTGTGGCCAAGATGATTTGGGCCACAGGAGGGGGAGTCACATGGGATGGAGAGGCAGTAGGGAAGGAACTTGGAAGCTGAGGCACATTCCACCATCCCCAGTGAAAGAGCAGAACAGGCTGAGGGGACAGCCAATGGCCCAGGGCATCAGGCATCTCCATGGGGCTGGGATAGCATGTCAGCCTCAGGGTAGGGATCAGAATCAGGTCCAGCAAAGTAAATCAGTCAGACAAAGCCCCAAAATGGGAGGGCTGTGGGGCTGGGCTGAGGCCTGGTTAGGAAGCTAGCTCATGGATTGGGACCATGGCTGGCAAGGGCTGTGACGGAGCTGGAGACAAGAAAGGCATCATACAAAATTATTGGGGCAGGCACTTATATCCCCAGTGAAAAGCATGTGCACAGAGCTCTGCTAACTGGCACATTATCAGGGTTTTTTTTCTTCCTCATATAGGGTACTGTTTTGGAGAAATGAGGACTGTTTCTGGTGGCTCAGAGGTCCATAGGTGCCCACTGTGCCTCAGGTCAATCTATCCACAGTGAAATACAGGCCCAATGAATGCACCAGTGACTGGGTCATTTCTTATACACAAAGACACTATTTGTATTGTAGTTTCAAACATTGTGCATTAATCTTTATTCTCTCCATATTTTTAAGATATTTGCAATGCTGACACAAAGACTGGGAAAAAAAAAAAAAGATTCTGACAGGAAATGGACTTTTCTACAAAATACCCCTCCCTTCCAATTTCTTTTTGTGCAGCAGCTGCTGTTGCCAGGCTTTGTTGCTATGGTGGTGTTTTGTGTGCCAGAATTTTATATTCACTCTTGTAGAGTCACCTGATTGAGAGGCTGTGCCACATAAGTTATCAGTCTCATTCATGAAGATAAAGGATATATCTAACTGCTGTCATTAAGTACATATGACATCTGGTAAATGGATCAAATTAAATATATTTCAGTGGCCACTGGCTGTGAGCTTATGGAAGTATTAATTTAACTGATGAATTCTTTTAGTAAATGAGTGACTAAAGTAATTGTGGTCTCTCTTGGGAGTACTGCATTTGTTAGGTTTCATTTCTCAATATGACAGTCACACACAAGGCAGTTTCACTACACCTTGTGGCACTTGACTCTCATTGCTGTCTGTACTCCTTGAAAGATGCTTTTCTCAGGATGACTGAGCTTTTGTTAGGAAGATAGGAACAAATTTTCAATATTTCTTTTCTGGAGAAGTTGTTCTTTAGAACTCAATGATCCTGCTCCAACTGAGAATTCTAGTATAATTTGGCCCATTTTAAAATTATGATGATATACTTCTGGTGAAGCTGAGTTTCTCTTTAATTTCAAATCCTGCAAACATTGCCTCTTATGTTCAACTCTTAGTATGTTAGGTTCACCTTTGCATTGAAATATTTTCAAGGCTGAGGCTACTGCCTCTTTTCAAGACACAGACTTACAGTATAGCACGTGACATTGAGATATTTTGCATATATTTCTCTAAGTGTGAAAAGCGTGAATTTTTTTTTAATGCATTTTTCCTGTCACCTTATGATACAGTCTTTCAGTATAGCTTTAGCTGTATCTTCATTTGACCTGACTGTGACCAACACCATCTGGTACTTAAATCAATTATTGCTCCTTTCTCTTATTTACCTATATATGTTGCCATGTGTGTATGGGAAACAGATTGTGTATTCCTTCAGTTTATTCCCCTGGAAATAAAATACTGGTACCTAATTATGTTCTGTAAGCCATAATGCTTTATAGGTATATTGCATTTAAATAGCTTGTATTCTTTATACAACATCATCATTTGTCTGTCCAGGCTGATAGTTTTGAACTTACAAAAATGAAAACAGACAGAAATCAGCTACTGTGGCAATAGAAGAGTAGCACATATCACATCTAGCACGTACAATCCTGAGCAACTGAGTAAGCTCACTGCTGAGTTTCTTTCTAACGGTACCTCTCTAATTGGAATTAAGAAGGCTGAGTCAAGAAGAAATAGAAGATATGCATAATACTTCAATATAGTAAGGTTTACTGGACATTTGGAGAAAGGTGGCTTGCTCCAACCCTCTACTGATAGTATACTCATACTCTTTCTGGGTGTAGCAGTCCTGGTGACTGTAGTGTTGCCAGGCCACTGATCCCGTGCTGTGTGGAAAAGAAAGCCTGAATTTAGACAAGCACTGAATACAAGTGTCTGCAAGATGTACTACTTACCATAAAACGTATTCTTAGCTTGAGCAGATGCTAATTAAGCACTCGTGGTAACACACAAGCTAGCTATCTGGATTGAAACTCAGACTGCCACTCAGTTCACCCAGCCCAGGACTTCAGCAAAGACTGAATCCTAGGCACTTTCCAGAACTGTGTAAAAGGCACAGTCATACTGCCATTTCTTTTTGTGCTGCTGCTGCTTCCTTTTGAGACAAAATCCATTAGATATCTGCCGTATAAAATGCAGGTTTCTCTTCAGCCAAGTACCATTGGATTTAAACACTTCAGCTTGAAAAGCCACAAAATTGCTCCAAACAACACTTGGTATCTGAAATACCCTATAACAATATCAGTCTATACTAACATACAGGATCACCTCTTCCATGTTCAGACTAATAGCTTGCCCAGGAATCTACAGTATCAAGAGGTATCATCAGGAACTGTGGTTGGTTTTCCCTAATGAACCCTGTAAGGAAGGCCAAGCCAAAAGAAAATGTATCATGGGCTTGTTGAGAAAACTGTCACAATGGTGCCATCATCCAGGTGAGTTTTGTACATTTCAGACTGCTGATTTGAAAGATGCTGAATGATGGATAAGTGCTATACTGTCAGTGCTCTCTGGAGGGGGTTAATAGTCTTATTTAACTTTTGTTCTTTTCTATTCTATATAACAGAATGAAAAGGCAGTTGTGAAAATCTCTGTATTGAAAATCTTCCTCACCCCAGCACAGAGCAATCCTGTCCTTACATCAGTACAGCCAAACCCTGAATTTGTTATTGCTTCTTTAAGCCATGGGAATTGAAGCTCAGCAGTGAGAGAGCAGACTTTCAGCCTGACTGATGTGACACCCACATTTGCATGGAGGTTGATAAGAGTAAAAAATAGATCAAATGGATTAATTTGCCTTGGAAAGTGTGTGCTGCCTGCACTGACTATTGTGAAGGCACAGATTCAGCTCCCTCTGAAGGCACTGAGAACTTTCTTATTGAAGGGTAAGAAGTTGGAAAAGGCCCTGAGAAAGAGCTTTAACAACTCTGTAACTAAGAGTAGGAGCAAATCAGGAGTCCAGTGTGCCAGTTATGTAGCTTTTAAACAAAAACAAACAACAAAAAAATCTTCCCATTTAGGTTTTATATATTTTTTCCTAGTAACTTCTTTAACCATAATTCCTCTGAAACAAAATAAATAAATTTTTCTTCAAAGACATTCTTTCTACATTGTTTGTTTTGTCTGTAGTGAAAGTTTGACCTAAATCATAAGGGTCAGTTGGAAACCTCTACAGAGAAATTAGAAATCTCATGTGCTATGTCATCTGATGCTTTATCTCTGCTGTGTCAATACAATACAATACAATACACCAGGTTGGAAGAGACCTTCAAGATCATCGCGTCCAGCCCATCAAACAACTAGATCATGTCACCAAGCACCCCATCAAGTCTCCTCCTGAACACCTCCAATGACGGTGACTCCACCACCTCCCCAGGCAGACCATTCCAATGGGCAATCACTCTCTGTATAGAACTTCCTCCTAACATCCAGTCTAAACCTGCCCTGTCGCAGCTTGAGACTGTGTCCTCTTGTTCTGGTGCTGGCTGCCTGGGAGAAGAGACCAACCTCTGCCTGTCTACAACCTCCCTTCAGGTAGTTGTAGAGAGCAATATGGTCACCCCTCAGTCTCCTCTTCTCCAGGCTAAGCAACCCCAGCTCCCTCAGCCTCTCTTCATAGGGCTTGTGTTCCAAACCCCTCACCAACCTTGTTGCCCTTCTCTGGACACGTTTTAGCAAGTCAACATCCTTCCCAAACTGAGGGGCCCACAACAGGACACAGGACTCAAGGTGTGGCCTAACCAGTGCAGTGTACAGGGGCAGAATGACCTCCCTGCTCCTGCTGGCCACACTGTTCCTGATGCAGCCCAGGATGCCATTGGTCCTCTTGGCTGCCTGGGCACACTGCAGGCTCATGTTCCGCCTCCCATCAACCAGCACCCCCAGGTCCCTCTCTGCCTGGCCGCTCTCCAGCCACTCTGAACCCAGCCTGTAGCACTGTATGGGGTTGTTGTGGCCAATGTGCAGAACCCGGCACTTGGATGTGTTAAATCTCATGCCACTGGACTCTGCCCATCTGTCCAGCTTGTCGAGGTCCCTCTGCAAAGCCTCTCTACCCTCCAGCAGATCAACTCCTGCCCCCAGCTTGGTGTCGTCCGCAAATTTACTGATGATGGACTCGATGCCCTCATCCTGATCATCAATAAAGATGTTGAAGAGCATGGGGCCCGGCACTGATCCTTCGGGCACACCACTACTGACAGGCCGCCAGCTGGATGTACAGGGATTCTATCAGAGAAGTAATTTGTGGAGCATGTATTACTTTGTTCTTCAAAGCCTTTTTCTTTAAACCATTGTATTTAGGATTTTGTGTAGTGGGATGACCTTTTACTATGTTTTCAGTATACCTAAAGCTCAATTGAGGACATACGCATATGTTCTGAGGAACACCATTCACCTTGTAAGAGCAGAAAGCTTTGGCAAACCAATTTCTATGTAATTAAAGCATAAATGGGGACTGTATTCACCACTCTCTTTAGGGGTCTTTGCTCTTTTGGCGTCCTATTGATTAGTCTCATGAGGGGAGCTCGGCCAAGGCTCTCCGTCCAGGAAAAGTACCCGAAGCCCGGCGCGTCCGCCCCGCGGCGCCCTTTGCTCGGCCCAGAGGCGGATGTTGCTCCAGATTCTGCCAGCAGGTGGCGCCGCAAGGCCGCCGGCGCAGTGCGCTGACCTCGGCACGGGGGAACCTCGGGGGCCGAGCCTGGCGGGGAAGGAGGAGGGGCGGGCGGAGGGGAGCGGAGCGGAGCGGGCAGCGCTGTTTGCTCTGTGCCCCTGCGTGCGTGCGTGCGCGCGTGTGTGTGAGAGAAAGAGAGAGAGCGCGAGCGAGCAAGAGCGGGCGGGCGTGTACGTGCGTGGCGAGCCGGCTGTATATAGAGGATGTGCCGCTGCATGGCTCGCCTTGGCTGCTGTCGCGCCAGGTCCTTCCTCAGGCGCCAGTGAAGCCTCTCGCCCTCGCTGCCTGGGCAGCCGCTTCACTGCCCGCTCCGGGCGCACCGACAGCAGCTGCTGGACTTTCCTGGGGCCGTTTCCGGTGTTCCGGCGCCCCTGCTGAGGCGGCCGCCGCCTCCCGCAGCTTCTCCGCGCCGGGGAGAGCGCGTCAATGCGGAGCAAATGGCCGGGGCACAGCCAGGGGTGCACGCTCTCCAGCTCAAGCCTGTCTGCGTTTCCGATACCCTGAAGAAAGGCATAAAATTCGTCAAGTGGGACGATGTAAGTAGCTTTGCTCTTCGCTCGTCCCTGCTGCCCCTCGCTGTGCCCCACGCGGGGCAGGGCGGCAGGGGCACGGCGGGGTTATGCAACGCGCAGCGCGGCATCGATCGGGCAGGAGCGCTCAGCACACATGTTGCGGCCGTACTGGCCTGCGGCCGTACTGGCCCTGCCCTGTGCAGCGGCGGATGGCCGTGACGGGCCGGCCCGCGAGGCGGAGGGGCAGGTGCGAGGCGGCGAGGCTGTCCCGCGGCCGAGGAGTTAGCGGCCGATCGGGGCCGGTCGCGGTGACTGGTGTCCCGGCTCTGGTTCGGCGGTCGCATGTGAGGTCGGAGCCGAGCGGAAAGGCGTTGTTAAACCGCCGGTCGTCTGCAGGGCAAACTTTCTCTAGAGATTCTCCCGCAAAATTCGCTTGGCCAGTTTTGAGCTGGCTCCTTTCTCGAGCCGCTTGCTCTCGTGCCCGCCTCGCTTACTGTGCGCGTTCCCACCTCTGTCGGCGCAACATAGTTGTTTAAACCTGTTTCCTGTCTGTCTTCTGCCATCTCCCGTTGCCTCCTCCCAGCCTCTCTCTCCCTCTGCCTCCTGCCCATTTCATTGTCTTTCGGTTTATGGTGGGGTTGTCAAGCTCTGAACATGTTCTCCCAGGGCTCGCTGGTTGGGTACCCCTGTTCATCTTCCTTCCTCTATAGAAGGTGCCCTTCTCTTTTGGCTCATCAGGGCATGAGACTTGCCTCAAAGTAACATCTTCGTTCTTTTCACTTGCTGCTTCCCACCCCTTTGCACTTGTATTGGCCGGCATAGGAGTTTGGATTTCACATCACCTTTAGTAGTAGCACAGATGTTCAGTAGCTGAGACTTCTTTCTTCGTTTGCTGGGTATGCCCTGGACCATTTGAGAGAAAGGTAGCCATTCTCAGTTTAGCTTTTGTCAGCACATGAAAGTAAGCCTGGTGTGCTGCAGAAGAGGAAAACAGAACAAGTGCTTTTCTAGCCATGCTCCTCCAATACATCAGGTATTTGTGTCTAAGCTGTGCATAGAGGAGTGAGTGCCCCAGAAAGTCTTGACTGCAGATGGTGTCTGGAGATATAGGGGTGTACTGAGACTTGTGCTGTGGTAAAGGAGTGATTGAGAAAGAAGGGAGGCATTTGAATGTCAGGGGAATTGTTGCTAACTTGTTTTGAGAGCCTTAATGCAGCTCTTGGATTTTTGTTACTAATTGAACTGTGATAAAAACATCTGTAGCAATAACTAGAGGGACAAGTGAGAGAGGGAGGAGTAATTCATGTGTCTTACAACTGTTCTTGTCTTGTTCTGTATTGCTGTTTTTTGCTATTGTTTTTAGCTTGTCCAGCAGCCAAATGTGTAGTAAGCTTGACCTCTATAACCCTGTGATGAACACTCTCAATGAGAGAAAGAACACCAAAAAACTGAACACTTTGTAGTGTGAAATTTTATTTACAAAAATAAGCTGATACTGTTTTAATAAGCTCAGCAACCTGACCTTGTCTGGAGTAGTAAACATTGGCTTGATACAGATTATTTATATTCAGGAACTAACCTTGAATGACTTGCCTGAGAAAATATTTTCCTTCAGTTGCTGTTTTCCTTAGTATAGGGAAAGGCAGCATAACCTCGGTCTTGTCACTGAAGTTATTGTTTGATTTTTGGTAAGTTACCAAGAAATTTCCACAGGTACATGCAGAGGTCAAGTTACCAGTGATTCAAATCACTGTAACTCCAAGCAATTAGACAACAGTTTAAATGACTAGTTTAAGTGTTATTTCCCAGTATATATATATTGTATATACTGAATTTGAAGGAGAAGAGGTGTTCTCCACCCACAGTGGATCCTCAGAGGCTAACCTGTCTGCTAGAGGTTTTCTGCTAAAGATTTTCGATGTCAAGCCTGAATAAAATATGGCTAAATTCTGGCAAAAGATGTGCATTTCAGGTTAAAGGTGTTACTCAGTGGTACACAGGTGTTACCTGGAATGCGAGACTGAGATGAGGAAGTCCTTTATGGTTAGTGAGAACTTTCGCTGGCAACCTTCTGGAAGTTGGTGTGTATCTAGCTGCACTGTGCGATGAAAAATATTAGCGTTCACTCCTCTCCCATCTCCTAGTTCTGCTGTCTTACCTGTAGTAATTCTCAGTAGTGACAGCCCCACAAAATCAAAGTGGAGGTGCGTCTTCTCCTGTTATAAGGTCTTCAGACAAATAAATGCATGTTCAGTGACTTTGAAAGGTATTTGCCACTGGGCATCCAATGACCACTTCAGAGTCTTTGTTTTCCATCAAACTGATCTGGTTGAAAGGTTTTTAAAAATAGTGATTATTAATGTGAACCCCCATGGTCTTGCATGTAAACAGGCAGTAAGAAACTCTCTACTGAAACAATAGGCTGTAATGAGAAATAGTAAACTACAAAATATAACAGTGAAATAGAATTTGCCATAGTGACTGCTTTGGCTCTGCTGTGCTATTGGGGCTGTTCAGAAAAGTGAGGCTTACAGACTGATGTTTATTATACACCATTTTCTATTTACTGTTTCTGAGTGAGAATGGGGGTTCACTTCTGCAGCTCCTGTGCATCAGGCAGCATTTGTTCCTGTCTGAGGCCTATCTTTTAGTATGCTTTCTTGCTTTTTTGTTTTGCAGTTTAAAGGTGACTCTGTGGACATGGCTTCACATTTCATAAAGCAAGAGAGTGTTTTTAGTGGGTTCCTATGACTTGGACTAAGTTTCAGCCCAAAGCAAGATTTTTCTGGCTGAGTTGAAAACCACTGTGAAGCAGTGTATTTTTTTTTTTCTTTTTTTAAAAATGGGAATGCTGGAAGGATTTAAACCAGATCGTGAGAGGTGTGTAAGGAATTTCATGGCTAGTAGAGTAACAGTTGTTAAAGAATGTATTTGCCAGCTTTCAGAATGGTTCAGGAATGCAATGTGATGTGCAGAGCAGGCTGACAGAAGCTGATACAGACTGTAAAACCTGTCCACCCCTGGGCTTCACATCCTAAGCTTCTAGTAGTTCTGTGCCTAAACAGTAACACTGAGGCTGCTAATAAGCAGATGTGGCAGTGGTGTTCCATGGGCTTGCTCTCTGAGGAGCAGCAGTGCAGTTTAAGCGTTACACATGAACCTCATCCAGGGCCTATGCCTTCTGCCCCCTCTGCGATGCTGATCTGGTTGGAAGGAAAAATGCCTTGTCTGAGCTTTGCTAAGCAAAGAGAAAGGCTATGCCACAGGCAGATGAAAGGCAAGCAGCTCAGGAGGCTTGAAATTGCATTTCCTCTCCAGATCATCTTCAGCTTCTAAATTGTGAAAGCATTAGGCTCAATTAAAAAGTTGTGGCTTTGCGAGACAAGTCGCATTTCTGTGCCTCAGGACTGGATGTAATATCACTTGCAGTATCCAACACCTAATACAGTCTATTCACAGATTCCATTTGGTCAGGATAAAAAGCCCTGAAGTCAAACAGATGATTGTTGTCCTGAAATTTTGCTCTTTCTCACATTGTTTCTACAGCAGTATTACAGGTTAGGGAAAACAAGTTAGAATTAACTCCTGCTCTTGATGTGTAGATTGGATTGACAAGGCTCTGAGCAGAAACAGCTGACATTTGAATAGGTGAAGGATAAAAGTGACCAGTTGTTTAGGTGTTTCTTTTGGTGAGGATACATGCTGATGTGTGGCTGTTTAAGATGCTAGTTGGCTGAGCCCTTGCTTCTTAAAACCATATTTCTTCATGCTGCCTTCAGCTGGGCCTTTATAACAACTTCTCCCTTATTACTGGGAAGAGATTGAGTCTTTTACATTTTGAGCAGATTCACTCTATTCCTGGAGAGAAGCAATAGCTGTGAGAGGAAAGGCTTAAAGAAGAGCTGCCTTAATCCACTCTGCTGCATTGAAACTTGGGTCATAAAGGTCTTTGTGATGAGAATTTTAAAATGGTTAAATAGGAAGGTAGTAATTAAATCCACGAGTGAAGCTCTTTTGTAGGGGTTAAACTTAATAAGAACACGTTGCAAGCTGAGAAGGTTAATGAAACCTGAATGGCAACTGCACTGACATCTGAAGGGGTTGAAACCTGCCTTGACTGTCTTTTCCTTTATTTTTCCTATGGTCTGTGGTAGGAACAAGATAGACATAACTGAGGTAACAAATAGCTCCACAGCTAGAGCACAGTTGAACTGGTGTTTTCTAAGAGCAGTAATTGGCATACTGAAGCACGTTAATATGATGGTGTATATTCAAAAATAGAATTGTTTTCAGTTCTTGCTTAAAAGCTTTCTTATCTTCCCTAGTGATAATACGGACTTTGCATAAAGAACTTGACTAGTCTCTCCGTGGCTTGCGCTATTTACTTTCACTTGCAAGTTAATGATATCACTAAAATAATGTCTGCCTAAACTGAGGATCATTATTCCAATTTTATAGCTTTTTTTCTTTGTTTTATTTAAATATTTATACACTGAAGAACATTACCTCCTGACAGGTAATGTTGTTTAGTGGCTATAGCACTTCATGGAGTATTCTGTAGAGAAGCAAAAATTAACCTGAGTCTTTTAAGTTATCTTCTAATTCCTTTCTTTTACAGCACTTTTGTCTTTATAAAACATTTCTGAGCTTAGACAGTAAGCACTATGTGAAGTTTTCAGGCTCCTTTATTTTAGAATCTTTTAAAGAAGATTATCAAGAGTATGGGGTACATCCCCTTTAACCTTACAAGTAAATATAACATCAGAGTATTATTATCATCAGCTGAGAACAAATTAAACATGGAAATTTTCAGAAGTGGTTTTAAGATGTTAATGTTCAAGTAGCTTGTTTGTTTTTTTCTACTTTTGTTTTCTTTTAAAACTCTGCACAAGTCTGTCACTACAGCACTCCACTGAGGCCATGAAAAATGAGCAACCATTGGTCTGTGCCTACAAAACTGAAAAAATAAACTAAAGAAAGTTTTCTTTTTTCTGTATGTTTTAAGTCTGGAGGGAAGAAATTAGTCCAGCATTCTAGAGGTGGGTGGGTTGTGGGGTTTTTTTTTGGTGTTTTTTTGTTTGTTTGTTTTCTTTCCCACTTGATAATCCTTGTGTAGTAAGCAAATAGCAGCTCTGTGCTATTTACATACATTGAAAACTTAGCAGAATGCATAGAAGTTGGGGGTTTTTGTAACATAGAATAATCAAATTGGGGTTTCAATTTCTCAACAGTTGACACAATCAAGTTCAGGCTTTCCGCTTTATTAACTCAGTTGGAAGGCTCTTGGTAGCTTTAGCTTGGGAGTAAAAAAAGATTTGTATCGCCTGCAGAATGTTAGATGGCTGCCTTGAAAGACCAAGTGAAGACTTCACTTGTGTAAGTTGCAGATAACATCTGTGTTACTGTAGCATCTGAGACTTTGGGAGTGTTGGTAGAGACTAGGAAAACTGAAAACCAGAAAACAGCACTTAAATGAGGAATGAAAGGGAAGCTAACAGCGAGTTTAAAGTGTGCACTGTATGCTTTCTTCACTTGAATGTTGGAATGCACAAGATCTTTTTTTAACAAGGACTGTAATGAAATAGAGATTTAGCTAGTCATTATGGAGTCTTATCTACTATAAATAAATAGTTCATGAGCACTTTTAAATTTATTTTCACAAGGCCCATTAGATGACAAAATGTATTCCAAATTACACTGTTGTAGGTCTGAAAAGAGACCAACATTAAAAAAAAAAATCATTTTTAATATATGATTGGATACTTGGGACCTAATTTTGAGAGTGCATAGCACCATACAGTCAGATTTTCAGAATGCCTCCCCAGTGACTTCAGATAAATTGAAGCTCAGAATCTCAGAAAATCAGAAAATGAAATGTGGAAGTACAGTTCTAATATTTCCTCAGAATCAGAACACAGCATTTATGTCAGTGAACAGACTGGTTTTTCTCAGCCTCACAGAAGAACTTGCTGTTAAAGATAAAATCTTCCTGGGTGGCATATGGCTGCTTTTGCTATGAAGTTCTTCCTTTATTCCTTTCTTACTGCACTCTTTACAACATATACAGCAAATAAGGAATCATGCAGACAAATCAAGACTGCATGGGGTATGGCTATAAGTGCAAGAGTATGGACATCTGAAAAAGGAGACAGAATGATAGCCTGCCTCTGAGAAATCCCCATCAAGGTAGCCCTTTGAAACTTGCATAATGGTGACCTCTGCCTTTTGGTGCCATCACCAAAGTTTTTCTAATAGTGAAGAATATTTTCCTGCATGCTCCTATTGAACAAGTGAGAATTTGTTTTTATAGGCCCTATAAAAATGTTGATTTTTGTTTTTTAGTTTTGTGTGGGGGTGTTTTTTTGTGTGTGTGGTGTTTGGGTTTGGCTTTTTGTTTGGTTGGTTGTTTGGTGTTTCCCCCCTCCCCCCCCCCCGTCTTGCTTCCAACCTTCAGCACACATTACACCTTCTCCAATGTTGCCTTCTTGCCATGGGTTCCTTTATACAGTAGGTTTGGTTCTTCTGTCCCCAGTAGAAGATGACCTCTTTACCCTCCTGAATTGTTTTAGGGGTCATTGCAAAATCAGGAGATGGGTACTATCTCGCTCATAGTTCAACTGTCAGCCTAAACAAACTCATAGTGGTAATAGCTTGGGTAATCTTGCTCAGTGCCAGACTGAGTACACCCAGTGTATTAGGGAATTTAACAGCTAATATATCTGCTGATCATGTGTAAACTGTGCTTTTCCTATTCCTTCTCCCTTGTTCTTTCTCCAGTGCCCCAAGGCTGTAATCCCCCTGGCTTGTGGGGTGGCAAGAAAGCTTTTTGCAGGGACTCATCCCACATGTTTACCGTAGCCTCACACCTTTGCTCAAGCGAAGTTCAAGCCCTTTAGCTAAAGTAAAAGAAAAGTTGCAGAATATTTTGCCTCTGCCAGAAACAATCTGTGTTTCTTAGCTTTGTGTTTGGAATCAGTTTGGCAGAAATTTTCCAGGAGAAGGTTCAAGCAAATGAAATGATGTGTGTAGAAGTTTTCAGGTTATATTTGGGGATGTTCAATGTCTCTAAATACCCAAGGCAAACTGAGAAAACAACAGTCTGGCTTAATAAGGCAATGCCATGAGCCACATCTGTTTTAAGAGCTGAAGATAACAGCTGGTCTGCTTTACTTTTTAAAAATTGTTGATGTGACTTTTGACTGAAACTATTTCTAAGAAACATCATCATTATCTATATGTGATTTATTAAAACAAATACTCTTCTGACATAGTTTTGCTAGTTGGCAAGGTACATGTAGATTTTCATTCCTTTGTAGGTATTTTAAAGATCCATTAGGAACTTTTCATCTGTGTCAGGAATGATTTAATACTTGCATTGCAGGCACACTAGTCCCAGCCTGTGATGTTCTCTGATCATTTTAACACTGAAAACTTGGCGCAAAACTCAATGGCAGTAGTGTCACACCCTTGCCTTAATACATAGTGAATAAAGTACAGAGAGTTTTTGGCCAAAGCCCAGGACATAGGTGGCAGAGTGGTACACCCTTATGTAGCCTTCTTTTTTTCACCTCATGTCTGTTCAGGTTGTATCTGTGACTGTTAAGGAGTAGGGCAGAAGGCTGTGGCCTTCATGGCTAGATGCACAGCCTGTTGGTTGGAGTGCTCTGAGGATTTGGAAGCATGGGAGTACAGTCAGAAAAGAGCTAACCCAGGATTTCCACCCTCTTTGCTGCTGGGCTTTGTATGGTAGTCTTTATTGGTCAGTAGCATTAAAATGGAGGCGGCACTTTTTGCTTGCTGATGTAAGATATAGTCAGGGGGATGCACGCTTAAAATCAAACCTTGAAATGGTTCCTGGCAGGCACATCAGTATGGATTTGTCCATTGATCTTCTGTGTGGTCGGTAAGGATCCCAAAGTTCTCTGTGGCATTTGTGGGTGTAATTTTGAGGCATCTTTGTTTCAAAAGTGTAAAGAATGTTGCTAATGTGGGATCTGAGGTTGTACAGCCAATTAGGAGGCAACTTAATGGAATAAGTGTAGAACAGCCACATTACTCATTTGAGGCTGTGAAACTGGAGAAAAGCAGAGAATTGGCCCTAAGTCAACAAATAAAAAGGTGGGAGGCTTTTAAAGGTGAAATTAAACGTCCTTTAGAAAAGTTATTAAGTTTAGACTGGTGTAATATGCGGCACAGTGAGAATGCCAGCTTAGGGCCACTCTTAAGCCTTTCTATTTGAGGAATTTGCAATAGCTGTCTGTCAGAAACTGAGCTGCTGCTTGGCACAGGCACCTTCGGCTGGCATTTGAAAAGCCTGATAACCCATGCATCATTGACTGGTGCATTCTCTTACTCTTTTCCTTTTCTTCTTTCTGGTTACAGCTCATTTTTGCCTTCATCACCTCCTCCTGCTTGTTTCCTTAAATACTTGGAAGTGTCTCAAGAATCAGGGGATTCTACTCAAAGGGCTGTTTGCTTTGTTGACATCCAGAGGATTGCAAGAGCTGTGCCCCTACCAGATATGTAACTGTGCTAATTTCCAAACCCATTTGTTTTAGAGATGCATGCTTACATTTCCGACCCCCCCGTTTTATTGTCATGCTCTATATTTGAGTGGGTTAGAGAAAAAACTAACATCTGTTCCCTATTTGTTTGTCCTTCAAGTTTTGTTTGTTTTATTTTTCTTCTTTATCTATTACCCTCTGCAGAGTTGTGTGTGGTTGGTAAATCTGCTCTGGGGAGTTACAAGGTAGGTCAGCTCTTTGGGGAAGGAAATGGAATTAATGGACTTTAGGATACCCTCCTAAATGAATGCAGGTGTGTCTTCTGGGTAATATACACATAAACCAATATTTTTCTGTAAGTAAATGTACCAGACAACTGTCTTTTGAAAAAAAACTTGTATTTGAGAGCCTTGAACCACTTTTCTTCTTGTATGTGTGCTGTATAAAGTGGTTCTCGTGTATCTTTTTGGTTGACCGGATTGCTGAGCAGTACGAAACCAACAAACCTGTTTCACATCACAAAGGACTTGGTGTTAATCTGGAATGGGGACAAGGACTTGCTCAGCTGACTAGAGAAGTTTATTTCCATTTGTCTACACAGAACTGTGCCGGAAGATGAGCCGCTGGGGCAGACGGCCGGCCTGGATGGGTAATGAACTTCTAAAGGAACTAAGGGAAAAAAGAGGGTGTATCATCTTTGGAAGAAAGGGGAGGCAACCCATGGAATGTTTAGGGATGTTGCTAGGTCTTGTAGGAAGAAAATTAGAGAGGCAAAAGCACATTTGGAGCTCAGACTGGCCTCTGCTGTGAAGGACAACAAAAAGTCCTTCTATAAATATATTAATAGCAAGAGGAAGGGCAAGAACAACCTCCACTCCTTGGTGGGCATGGAGGGGAAAGTTGTAACAAAGGATGAGGAAAAGGCAGAGGTGCTTAACACCTTCTTCACCTCAATTTTTACTAGCAGGACAGAGCGGCTTCCAGACAGCTGGCCTGCAGAGCTGGCAGAAGGAGCCAGGGAGCAGCATAGTTTTCCTCTCTTCCAGGATGGGATAGTTAGAGATCTTCTCAGCCGCTTGGACCCCCACAAGTCCATGGGACCGGATGGGATCCATCCTAGGGTGCTGAGGGAGCTGGCGGATGAGCTGTCCAAGCCGCTCTCCATCATTTTTCAGCAGTCCTGGCTCACTGGAGGGCCGAGCCCAGAGAGTGGTGGTGAATGGTGCCACATCCAGCTGGCGGCCTGTCACTAGTGGTGTGCCCCAGGGATCAGTGCTGGGCCCCATGCTTTTCAACATCTTTATTGATGATCTGGATGAGGGCATTGAGTCCATCATCAGTAAATTTGCAGATGACACCAAGCTGGGGGCAGGAGTTGATCTGCTGGAGGGCAGAGAGGCTTTGCAGAGAGACCTCGACAGGCTGGACAGATGGGCAGAGTCCAATGGCATGAGATTTAACACATCCAAGTGCCGGGTACTGCACATTGGCCACAACAACCCCAGGCAGCGCTACAGGCTGGGGTCAGAGTGGCTGGAGAGCGGCCAGGCTGAGAGGGACCTGGGGGTACTGGTTGATTGTAGGCTGAACATGAGCCAGCAGTGTGCCCAGGCAGCCAAGAGGGCCAACCGCATCCTGGCCTGCATTAGGAATAGTATGGCCAGCAGGAGCAGGGAGGTCATTGTGCCCCTGTACTCTGCTTTGGTTAGGCCGCACCTTGAGTCCTGTGTCCAGTTCTGGGCCCCTCAGTTTAAGAAGGACATTGAGACACTTGAACGTGTCCAGAGAAGGGCAACAAGGCTGGTGAGAGGCCTTGAGCACAAGCCCTATGAGGAGAGGCTGAGGGAGCTGGGGCTGTTTAGCCTGGAGAAGAGGAGGCTCAGGGGCGACCTCATTGCTCTCTACAACTACCTGAAGGGTGGTTGTAGCCAGGAAGGGGTTGGCCTCTTCTCCCTAGCAACCAGCCCCAGAACAAGGGGACACAGTCTCAAGCTGCACCAGGGGAAGTTTAGGCTCGAGGTGAGGAGAAAGTTCTTCACCGAGAGAGTGATTCGTCATTGGAATGGGCTGCCCGGGAGGTGGTTGAGTCTCCATCCCTGGAGGCGTTCAGGAGGGGACTGGATGTGGCACTTGGTGCCATGGTCTAGTTGTGAGGTTGTGGTTACAGGTTGGACTCGATGATCTTCAAGGTCTCTTCCAACCTTGGTTATTCTCTTCTCTTCTCTTCTCTTCTCTTCTCTTCTCTTCTCTTCTCTTCTCTTCTCTTCTCTTCTCTTCTCTTCTCTTCTCTTCTCTTCTCTTCTCTTCTCTTCTCTTCTCTTCTCTTCTCTTCTCTTCTCTTCTCTTCTCTTCTCTTCTCTTCTCTTCTCTTCTCTTCTCTTCTCTTCTCTTCTCTTCTCTTCTCTTCTCTTCTCTTCTCTTCTCTTCTCTTCTCTCTTCTCTTCTCTTCTCTTCTCTTCTCTTCTCTTCTCTTCTCTTCTCTTCTCTTCTCTTCTCTTCTCTTCTCTTCTCTTCTCTTCTCTCTTCTCTTCTCTTCTCTTCTCTCTCTCTCTTCTCTCCTCTCTCCTCTCCCTCTCTTCTCTCTCCTCTCCTCTCTCTCTCTTCTCTCCTCTCTCTCTCTTCCTCTCTCTCTCTCTCTCCTCTCCTCTTCTCTCTCTCTTCTCTCTCTCTCTCTCTCCTCTCTCTCTCTTCCTCTTCTCCTCTCCTCTCTCTCTCTCCTCTCTCCTCTTCTCTCCTCTCCCTCCTCTCTCTCCTCTCCTCTCCTCTCCTCTCCTCTCCTCTCCTCCCTCTCCTCTCCCTCTCCTCTCCTCTCCTCTCCTCTCCTCTCCTCTCCTCTCCTCCCTCTCTCCTCTCCTCTCCTCTCCTCTCCTCTCCTCTCTCTCCCTCTCTCTCTCTCTCTCCTCTCCTCCTCCTCTCTCCTCCTCTCTCCTCTCTCCTCTCTCTCTCTCTCCTCTCTCTCTCTCTCTCCTCTCTCCTCTCCTCTCCTCTCCTCTCTCCTCCTCTCTCCTCTCTCTCCTCTCTCTCCTCTCCTCTCTCCTCTCCTCTCTCTCTCCTCTCTCTCCCTCTCTCTCTCTCTCCTCTCCTCTCTCCCTCTCCTCCTCCTCTCCTCTCTCCTCTCCTCTCTCCTCCTCTCCTCTCTCCTCTCTCCTCTCCTCTCTCTCCTCCCTCCCTCTCTCTCCTCTCTCCTCTCTCCTCCTCTCTCCTCTCTCCTCTCTCCTCTCTCCTCTCTCCTCTCCTCCTCTCTCCTCTCTCCTCTCTCCTCTCTCCTCTCTCCTCTCTCCTCCTCCTCTCTCCTCTCTCTCTCCCTCTCCCTCCTCTCTCCTCTCTCCCTCTCCTCCCTCTCTCCTCTCTCCCTCTCTCTCCTCTCTCCTCTCTCCCTCTCTCCTCTCTCCTCTCCTCTCCCTCTCCCTCTCCTCTCCCTCCTCTCTCCTCTCCTCCTCTCTCCTCTCTCCTCCCTCTCCTCTCTCCTCTCCCTCTCTCCTCTCTCCTCTCCTCTCTCTCTCTCTCTCCCCTCTCCTCTCTCCCTCTCTCCTCTCTCCTCTCCCTCTCTCCTCTCTCCTCTCCCCCCTTCCCTCCTCTCCTCCCTCTCCCTCTCCTCTCTCCTCTCCTCCCTCCTCCCCCCCTCCTCTCCTCCTCTCCTCTCCCTCTCCTCTCTCTCCCTCTCTCCTCTCCCTCTCCTCTCCTCTCCTCTCCTCCTTCTCCCTCTCCCTCTCCTCTCCTCCTCTCCCTCTCCTCTCCTCTCCTCTCCTCTCCTCCCTCTCTCCTCTCCTCTCCCTCTCCCCTCTCCTCTCCCCTCCTCTCCCCTCCTCTCCCCTCCTCTCCCTCCTCCTCCTCCTCTCTCCCCTCCTCTCCCCCCTCTCCCTCTCCTCTCCCCCTCTCCCTCTCCTCTCCCCTCTCCCTCTCCCCCTCTCCCCCTCTCCCTCTCCCCCCTCTCCCCTCTCCCTCTCCCCCTCTCCCTCTCCCTCTCTCCCCCTCTCCCCTTCCCAGACTGGAAGCTGGCCAACGTGGTGCCCATCCACAAGAAGGGCCAGTTGGAAGAGCCAGGGAATTATAGGCCTGTCAGCCTGACCTCAGTGCCAGGCAAGATTATGGAATGGGTCATCTGGAGTGCGATCACACAGCACTTACAGGATGGCCAAGGGATCAGGCCCAGCCAGCATGGATTTAGGAGGGGCAGGTCCTGCCTCACCAACCTGATCTCCTTCTATGATCAGGTGACCCGCCTGGTGGATGTGGGGAGGCCTGTGGATGTGGTCTACCTGGACCTCAGCAAGGCCTTTGACACCGTCTCCCACAGCAAACTCCTGGCCAAGCTGGCAGCCCATGGCTTGGACAGGAGCACACTGCGTTGGATTAGGAACTGGCTGGAGGGCCGAGCCCAGAGAGTGGTGGTGAATGGCGCCACATCCAGCTGGCAGCCTGTCACTAGTAGTGTGCCCCAGGGATCATTGCTGGGCCCCATGCTCTTCAACATCTTTATTGATGATCTGGATGAGGGCATCGAGTCCATCATCAGTAAATTTGTGGACGACACCAAGCTGGGGGCAGGAGTTGATCTGCTGGAGGGCAGAGAGGCTTTGCAGAGGGACCTCGACAGGCTGGACAGATGGGCAGAGTCCGATGGCATGAGATTTAACACATCCAAGTGCCGGGTTCTGCACATTGGCCACAACAACCCCAGGCAGCGCTACAGGCTGGGGTCAGAGTGGCTGGAGAGCGGCCAGGCAGAGAGGGACCTGGGGGTGCTGGTTGATTGTAGGCTGAACATGAGCCTGCAGTGTGCCCAGGCAGCCAAGAGGGCCAACCGCATCCTGGCCTGCATTAGGAATAGTATGGCCAGCAGGAGCAGGGAGGTCATTGTGCCCCTGTACTCTGCTTTGGTTAGGCCGCACCTTGAGTCCTGTGTCCAGTTCTGGGCCCCTCAGTTTAGGAAGGACATCGAGACACTTGAACGTGTCCAGAGAAGGGCAACAAGGCTGGTGAGAGGCCTTGAGCACAAGCCCTATGAGGAGAGGCTGAGGGAGCTGGGGCTGTTTAGCCTGGAGAAGAGGAGGCTCAGGGGCGACCTCATTGCTCTCTACAACTACCTGAAAGGTGGTTTTAGCCAGGAAGGGGTTGGCCTCTTCTCCCTGGCGGCCAGCACCAGAACAAGGGGGCACAGTCTCAAGCTGCACCAGGGGAAGTTTAGGCTCGAGGTGAGGAGAAAGTTCTTCACCGAGAGAGTGATTCGTCATTGGAATGGGCTGCCCGGGAGGTGGTTGAGTCGCCGTCCCTGGAGACGTTCAAGAGGGAACTGGATGTGGCACTTGGTGCCATGGTCTAGTTGTGAGGTTTGTGGTTACAGGTTGGACTCGATGATCTTCGAGGTCTCTTCCAACCTTGGTAATACTACTAACCCCACTAAAGGGTGTGGCTTTAGCTGCGGGGACATCAATGAGTTGTAGTTAGCTTGTAGAATATGCCAGACATTATGCACGTGGCTTTCTTTGCTGCTGTTAACTGTGTGTAAGAGTTCCTAAGAGACCTGTTAGACAGTTGCATGTACAAAGTTATTCTCAGATCCTGTGTTTGTATATGCTATGACAGTGTGGGGTTCTTGTGTTCATCAGTATGTTAATTATGCTATGCTTAATGTCAGCCCAGTATAGTTAATTTAGAAAAGAAGCATAGTGAACAGCTGCCTTTTGTAGATGGGGGGGGGGGGGGGGAAATTGAAAAATTCAAGTAAACAACTTCCTGGAGCACAGAGGGTCTTAAATTGAGACTCATCATTATCCAAGTCATGATGAGGCTTCTTTTTTATGTCACCTAATAGATAATGAAGGCTCTTTGCCCTCATCCTCCATTTTCTGAAGTCTGATTCGAGTGAGCATTTGGCAATCCACAACTTCAAGACTATAACTTTGATAACTGTATGTCATCAGCACAGGCAGAACCAACAGCTTTTGGGTTGAAGGAACTAATATGAAATGACTAACCAACAAAATTTATTAATCTTAGACATGATTACTTCATGCCTGTTTCCTTCTCTTCTTCCCTGAAGATGTGTGTAGCTCATCTGAAAGGCAGAAAGACACTTAGTCTTTTCTTTCCTCATTTTACATATTTACGCACAGACTGTGTGGGACATCATGAAATAAGCTAAAGAAATCAGGGTTCTGTTTCCAGAGCAGGGTGGTTTGTTTTGTTTTTCCTTCTCTTTTGAATGGCAGAGGTTTATGAACACTTCTGTAGGAGCTTGCAGCTATAGACAGCCAGGCAACATCTCTTCAGGGCCTGACATATTTTAAAAATAAATTTGCCTGTTACTCAAACAGTACCTGACTCTCAGGTGTACAAGATGCTAGAAATTATGGAGAACCAGGGGGAGAGGAAAAAAGGTACGAATTCTGTATGCCTGCTCCTTTAGGGGAGGTGGCCAGAGCATGGTTTTCTTGTGCTGAGGGGAAGAAAGGTCCCTGGTGCTGTGTGAAGGAGCTGTGTTCCCAGCTGGGACACTCCCATAGCACTGCCTGGCACTGGTACAGCTGTGCCTTATCCCAGCCTCTGAAAGCTCATGTGGCACCTATTTGGGTGTTGATGTCCCTGTAGCACAGTTAATACGCAGCTGGATGTTCTAGTTACAAGAACTTTTACATTCACTTAAGGGTTTGGGTTTCTTCTTAGTGTAGAACTTGCTCTTTTTGTATTTCTCCGGTGCTGAAATAAAAACCTGCTTCACACTTGACTCCATTTAATCTTGTTCCCCCACAGGCTTCTAACTGGCATCTCAGCTTTTCTGGGTCTTACTTTTTCAACCTGTAAACTGGGAATGCTTCAACTTCCCTGTTTCAGGAAGGCTTGTTGCCAGGAGTTGGGTACTCTGTCACAAAGGGCTGTACTGGTGACATAATTATCAACAGGCACTATATTCTTGCATTGGAAATGGCACTTTAAGTTAGTTATTTGTTTATCGTAATGTAACTTCTAGTAACCTTATTTGCACTGGTGGGGTGGAATATGTGTACTCCTGTTGCTAAAGTCTTCATAGTTTGACTGTAGAAAAAATACTACTGGAAAGTAATTGACAGAAGTCTTAATGCAGTGGATGCTATTCTAGGCAAAACACTTGACCTGTATCTGAAGTTTAATTTGAATCAAGGTGGGCAGTGGACTGCTGATAACTGTAGCACTTTGTTGTGTGGACTCTAGTTTGACTGTTGGTGTGTTGTCTGTTTTACTTCAAATACTTCCAGCTTTTCTGGAATAACTCTGTGTTGACAAGTCTGGAGTTTAGTGCTCAGTAATGAAAATACATTATGCCAGAAAAATGGAGATTACGCAGGTGATATTAAATTCTTGTAGTGACATCTTGCTGCTTACACCTTCAGGGTAACTCCTAGATGTAGTAGTTCATTAATATGGGTGGCAAAGAAGCGTAATGCATAATTATGTGTTCTGCATGCTGACATGGATTTTATTTGTCTTTTTTTTTTTTTTTTCAGGATTCCACTGTTGTGACTCCAATTATTCTCAAAACAGATCCACAGGGATTTTTCTTTTACTGGACAGATCAAAATAAGGTAAGAGAAAAGCTTCCTGTTCCAGAATGGTTCTTTGTGTTTTCTTTGGTGTGATGGGCAAGAATCAGGAGGCTTTGCATGCCAGTCCTGGCATGAGCAGGCAAGCATTACATCAGCATACATTTCTCTGCTCTTCTGGGGAGCAAATACATATGTAGTTCTTCCCTTGTGAAAAAATGTGGAGAGATGGATGGAAGACATAATTTCCATCCATGTTAATGATCTGATGACCAGTGAGGTGTGTTTGCCTTGGTCTATAGACACAGATCCATTTGGGATGCTGGCATGTGATTTCTATGTTTTGCCTTCATTACACTGAGGATTTTAGCCATGGTGCATGGCAGACGCAGAATTCCCAGAGGCCAGAAGTCCCTTTCAATTCTTTCTTCTGAACTGCAGCCTGTTCCCTGACCGTGCCTGTTGGGCCACATGACCACATCTACTAATCCTCACTGGACATGTTCTTCTAAAAACATTCTGGTGTGCTTAGATCACTGTTATGGCTGGGGAGCTGTTGGGAAAGCTCATGGCCTGATTCATTGCTGTGTTACTCTAGTTTCACATCCTTGTCACCCCTTGAAATCAGCGCTGTCATGTTTCCAATTGTGGAAGACTGTGGAGCTCCACTGGGGTGGTATCCTGAGCAGTTTGGTGCAATTTGTTTTATATGCCATATCAGACATATAACAGAAAATTACTGTTGAGATTTGTTACAGCAAAATACTCTCTCAAAACTAGCAGCTGCATGAGTTCCTCCTTTTTCATACAGATGAATTTTCAAGTACTTAAGAAGTAGGTAGTTGTACCAGTTCCCTGTTGAAAACTGTGCTAGAACTTGGTAGCGCTTAAGCTTTGGCCTTGTGTTGGCGTATATGCCAAAATGAGTAAATACCTGCTTGTAGTATTCTGGCCATGGAAGACTGGTTTACCAGTGGCATAGATGTTTTTTGGGAGTTGCTGTTGATTTTATGTTTAGATACCAGTGTGAAAAATTGCTTGAGGAGGTTGCAACCATTATATGTGCTGACTGCTCATGGCTTGGATGGGCAGATGCTTCCCTGGGTCATAAAGTGGCTGAATGGCCAGGTCCAAGAGTGGTGAATGGAGTTCAGTCTAGTTGGTAGGTGGTCACAAGTGGTGTTCCCCAGGGCTCAGTTTTGGGGCCAGTTTTCTTTAATATCTTTGTCGATGATCTGGACAAGGGAATTGAGTGCACTCTCGGTACGTTTGTGGATGACACAAAACTGAGAGTGGTGATCTGCTTGAGGGTAGGAAGGCTCAGCAGAGTTACTTGAACAGGCTGGATCAATGGGGCTAGGTTAGTTGTATGAGTTGTAATGAGGTCAAGCACTGGGTCCTGCACTTGAATCATAACAACCTCATGCAGTGATACAGGCTTGAGAGAGAGTAGCTGGAAAGCTGCCCAGCAGAAAAGACCTGGCAGCGCTGGTTGACAGCCATCTGGACACAAGCCATCAGTGGCTCAGGTGGCCAAGAAGGCAGACAGCATCCTGGTCTGTATCAGGAATATGTGGGCAATAGGAGTAGGGAAGTGATTGTGGCCCTGTACTTAGCACTGGTTAGGTTGCAGCTTGAATACCATATTCAGTTTTGGTGCCCTCACTACAAGAAAGCCATTGAGGTGCTGGAGCGTGTCTAGAGAAGGACAATGAAGGGTCTGGAGAACAAGTCTCATGTGGAGTGACTGTGGAGTGACTGAGGAAACTTGGATTGCTTAGTTTGGGGAAGAGGAGGCTGAGAGGAGACTTTATTGTTCTTTACCTGAAAGGAGGTTGTAGTGAGGTGGGGATTGGCCTCTTCTCCCTTGTATTATGTTATAGAACTAGATGAAATCACCTCAAGTTACACCAGGGGAGGTGTAAATTGGATATTAGGAAAAATTTCTGTATTGAAAGAGTGGTCAGGCATTGGGGTAGGCTGCCCAGGAAGGTGGGGGATTCATAGTCCTCGAAGGTGTTCAAAAAAGATGTAGACATGACACTTCAGGGTGTGGTTTAGTGGGCATGGTGGTGTTAGATTGACAGTTGGAGTTGATGTTATTAGAGGTCTTTTCCAACTATGAACAGGCAGTTTGTTATTACATTAGACCGTATTTATTTTCCCATACTTCATTTTTAGAGGAGTTGGAGCACAGTTTTGACTCGGTGTATTTGGAAATCATACCTGGGAATTACCATAAAAATCTTCTCTGAGCCTTTGCTTATACAAAGTTGTGGGGGCATTAGTGGGTTCATCTGCTGGCAGTTCAAAGTTGTTAAATTACTGCCCAAAGAAGCAAAGTGAATGCCCTCAGTAGCTGAAGGCTATGACTGATTTACATCAACCCAGTAGCTATGCTAGAGCACAGGGCAGTCTTCTGTTTTGCTCCTTCCCTTCCATAAACTAATTGTATAAGCCAAAAAATGACAGCTATCTTTGTAGTAATAAATAGAAACCCAGAGTTGATTGGAGGGTTTTTCATTTTTAATATGTTTTGGCACTAAGACCTCCTTCAGTTTCCTACTGTTGTCTGTAAAAACAATGTCTTAAAGCAGTTCTGTGAAGAATAGCTATTTATAGAATTGTTGTTCTCGTATTCATGAAAAAATTTATTTATAATGCTCAGAGCATTTTTTGAAAGGTTGGGTGTTTGTACAAGAGACCTGTCAGTTTAATTTTTAAACTTGCAAATCAAGCTTCTGTAAAGGGCAACAAGAAATACTTTTTTCTGGTTAATAATTCAGGACAACTAGGTGAAGCTTGTTTCTAAACACCATTCTAGCAGTGACTGTTTAAAGAAAGTAAATGTATTTCTGTTGGGGTGCTAGTACTGCAAAAAGCAGGAAGGAAATTCCACTTTCTGCTTCTGCAGGGGTCAGTTTGGTTTATGTTTATTGTAAAATTACAAATATATAAAAAGGGAATTTATAAAGGATTGTCTCTTAATTTCCTTCTCGTTGTGTAGAGTGATCTGGTGATGACAGTGGAACTATGTGAAGAAATAATATCAGGACAATACAACCTGTGTGATCACATTCTCCTTTTTCCCTTAGTTCTTATCTTTAAAGCAGATGCTTTTTTCATAACGAGGGCCTGTTATTTTCTGTGTATGGAAGAACAGAACTTTCTAAACCAAATGATGAACTGTGAGAATCCTGCCTGCTGGCATCCTTGGTCAGACACAAGGGGAGCTGACTACAAACAGATATGGAGATGAGGCATGAGTAGCTGTCACCTTTATAGCCATTCGACTGTTCCATTTGCCAGAAACTGCAAAGCAGCAAAATCCTGCCTGGGTAATGGCATGGCTTTTAAACTATCAATCTGTCTTCTTTGGATGCTGTTGCCGTATCAGTAAAGTTACACAGAAGTTACATGAATCACTGAGAGGAAAGCAAAACAAAACCAAACAACCACTCCTTTGTGCTAAATTTTTATTTAACTTGGAGAACTAGTGGTTGTGACTCTACAGCTTTCTTCCCTTCCTTTTCTCTTTGTTGTAGAGAGAGGAAAATTCTGCTATCTAGCCTTGTAGCTGGACAGTCTTTTAGATAGTTCTCTTTGCAGTTAGATCTCAAAGTTCCTGGTAAAGGTGTGTGTTCAGTTCAGCCTGCCATTACTGACCCCATCTTGTAGTTCACTGACTGAGCAATCTTCACAGGGTTTACAGCTCAGTTGGCAAGTCTGGCTAATGCTGGAGTCAAGCAGATGATGGGTCAAAAAGGCTGTCAGTAAAGTTGTTCTTACCAAGTTTTATGTATGTGGTATGTGTGGCCTCTTAATTTGCTCTCCTGTAGCTTTCTAATAAAGATTTTAGTAGCAGATTTCATAGTTAGCTTGTAGAACCCATATGCTCCTAATAAATCATCCTACGTTTGTAGTTTAAGCCCTGTGAAGATCCGTGCCACTTAAGTTGTGCCACACATGAAAGACTAAAGATGGCCGATCTTGTACTATGAGATCACTGGCAGCAAGGCTTAGCTAAACTGTCATCTCATTGTTTACTTCTATGAGCAGGAACACAACTTGGAAAGAAGGCAAACTGAAGAGAGAAAGAGCCCCCAGAAGCCTGCTTTGCAGCAGTCTGCATATGACAACTTACAAGCAAGGCCAACAGTAAAATAGTTGCTTAAGACTCCTTCAATGTAAAATAAGTATCCATTTGCCTTGCTTGTTTCTTCATGGCTGTGTGTGATTTGACCAAGTAATTAAATTTGGGCTGGCTCCAATGTCTCCTGCCAGGTACCCAGGTCCAACACAACTGATTTTGGATACTAACAAGAGCCGTATTAAAAAGTGATTGATTAGACTTTTCAATTTGAATTACTTTTATCAGCAGAATAAAGCCTAAGATGAAAATGCATACCGGTTCTTCTGACCAGGTGCCATTACTCTTTGAGCTTTATGTGCTTGATTCTTCACTTCCCATCCTTGTACAGTCATAGCTGCAGTGAACCTCTATTAGGCAAGTTCGTGTAAGCTCTGATCTTACAATTTGGTAATAATGTGATATCCTGCAGTTTGTCTTGCTTACTCTGTATTTGCACAGTTAAGCATATTTTGCTGTGGCCAGTAAAGATAATCTTCCAATATAGTCATGTGCCGCATTTTGCTATTGAAAACCTTTTGTTTTAAGTGGATCACAGTACAGTTTTCTGATGATACTGTATTTTTTCAGTAAGAAATTCTTCTGTTGCTGAAGGTTCTGGAACGTTTCCTTCATCTGTATGCAGAATGCTGGCTGATTTCATATTATAATTGGACTGATTCTCAACATGGGTTTTAAAAAAGAAAATAAAATTGATGTGAGAAGCTCATGTCTGTTAAATATCTTATTGTTTAACTAACATATCTTAGCTTTAGCAAAACCAGAGAATATTTGTTGCATGGTGTATTTTTACGACCTGATGAAAACACATCTCCATTCCTTGCTACATTAAAAAAAAAAAAAAAGCCTTTTCTTACATTTGCTCTTATTCTCATCATGAGCATTGAAGAAAAATCAGTCAAAACTCAGACTCAACCAGGTGAAGTGGAATTGTACTAGAATGAAAAGCTAGCACAGCAAAGCCAGAGAGACTAATTTCTGTCTATGAATACATATATTAACAGATGCATAGGCAGAGTAATAGAAGACATATATTGTCAGTTTGTGAATCATTCTTGCATTGTTTAGCTAGAAGTCGTTACACAATCAAATGGATGTTTGAAGACGCTTGATGTTGGCTCAGTGTAATTCTGACACTGTCTAAGGAAATGAATAAAAGGAGGAAAGCAACTAACTGCTCTTATGGCGAAGACATTAGGGTTTTTTAAAGTCTAAGAATGGTATCATATGCTGTCCTCTATCTCATGAGCATGTAGTGATTTATTCCTGTTTATTTTTAAAGGTAAGTAACTACACTGATGTGGCAGCATGCTGAAAAAACAAAGTATATAGATCCAATCTCATCCACAGCAGTATGAAAAGAGATCAGCTAAGTCTGAAAACTGGTCATGAAACTAAATGTAAGTGTCCCATTCCAAAGAGTCAGTAGCAATTTCTAAAGCCTTCTGCAGAAATGTTGTAAATGGATGATGATCCCATTTCGCTGGAGGAAGTTTATGTTGAGAAATTAAGTGCTGATATGATACCTACTCTATAGGAAGGGATGTGTGGCTGAAACCTCACTCCTCTTGCAATTGGAGCCACAGCACAGCCCAAGGGAATGGTTTAGCAAGGAGTCCCTGGTTTAGCAAGGATTCCCTGCTTCAGAGGCACAGTTCGTATCTTGAGCTTTTTTGTGTACTTGAGAGAAGGTGGGGTGATGACACCACTGCAGTACAGAGATGTCTACAGAAAGCTGTTTCCTCACCTCTGGCTTGGCCAGACTGAAGGGCTGAGGATATCTAAAGGCAGAGACTCAAATTGTATGGCTTTTTAGTTAATGAAAGTTTTGAAGTTCTCAAGGGAAGGAGTGGGGGTTGTTCTTCCTTTTACAGAGATAAGCCTGTTTGCTATGTGAACATTGCTGACAGCTTGTACTAATGTGCTGTAGCTCAGCTGCAGAACATGAGCTTGCTATAAGAGCCTGTAGCAGTACTACTGTACTTTGAGTTGGAGCTTTTGCATTTTATTAGACAGCATGAAGTGGTTCCTTGTGATAAGAAAATTTTTCAGACCTGTAAAGTCCTTTCCCCTTTTGTGTCCTAAGGTGATTATGAGTTGCTTTGGTCCCGTAAACCCAACACAAACTGCAGAGTGAATGTGTGAAGTAGAGCATAAGGGCTGTAGGTAGGATTCTGTAGTATTACACTTGGCTTCAGCACATTTGTGAATTCTGTGGCAGTCCCCTTGCCCTCATTCAAGTGGAAAATGATGCAGTGTTTTTCCAGTTGCTGAGGATTCAGTCTGTGTCATTTAAAAGGGTTATTTGGTGTCAGTTTTCAATTGGGCCTTGAAACAATTGGGTCAATATTTGTACTGACCTACAGGTCAAAGATCTTTTCATTACATCAGTATAGATTTTACAGTGTATTTGACAAGCACACAATGAAGACTGAAGTTATCATGTCCGTATTTAAATTATACCTAATAATTAAATAAGAAAAATGTAATGGTTAATAATAGGTTTAAAAATTCCTGCTCCAAACCCCAACTCTTTGGCCTACGTTATTCAAGATCCAGGATACTCAGTGTTTCATGTCATTGCTGGTAAACTCCAAGATGTGCATTGAACATGTATTCACAATTCTCTTTCTGGCATGTAGAAGGAGGGAAAAAGAAGGCTAAATACTTAGACCCTTTGAAGAACTGAGATTGTAAATATAACTGTTTGAATGAAAAAAGATGGTGCACGTCTTTCCACATAAGGACTTATTTTAACATGTACAATGAAAAACTGACTCTCCTTCTTCGTTCTTTTTAGCATCTCTAGCTTTTCTGTAGTCAACATGGCTTACTGTTAATTCTAATTGATAATGAATATTGAATATATGGGCCTCTATATCACATGGTTTGCCATATGAATGGATTTGCCTTTACTTCAGTTGCAAAACACAGGCTTAGATCCATGTACCATGCTGGCATTCTGCCAGGCACTGAACAAGATTTGTATATTTAGGTCTTTAAGTAATGGGGTGTTATTGTTCATTTTTAGCAAATTCTGTTTTAGATGGCTTGTTTTCTCAATGCTCTAGTACTTGTGGTCCTTCTTTGTTGACTTCTGTAAAAACATGATGTATAGTCTAGTTACATTCTCAAGTGTCAAACTGGCATGAATGGAAATAATATCAAAGCTAGCAAAGTTTGTTGTTGGAAGACTCTTTTGAAGAGACTTCTATTGAAGGGGAAGTTAAATTTATTGCATGTAAGGCATTGCTTGAGACTTGCTCCATGTGGCACTCTCCATTTACTGCATGTGTGAACTGAGCACAAAGCTACAGGTGGATTGCTTCTGATACTTGGGTGTAGGAGTCAGAGTCACTCGCTGTATTTCAGTTGGCAATTTAAAGAGTGAGGGGTTTCAGGCTCTTGACGGTGGAGGAGATTGTGTGGAGGTGATGCTAGTCTTTTGATATAATTGGAGTCGGGTTGGTATCTTTTCTTCAAAACGCATCACATTCTGGAAGAGGTGGCAATAGTTTTCACTGGAAATCTGGATGAGAACTTCCCTGGGATAAGGAGTTGTATAGTCTAGTGTGAGGTTTTGCTTCTTAATGACACTGGAAATTTGGAGTGAACCTGAAGTAGCTAGTAAAATAAAAGGGGTATCACAGCAAAAAAAGTTAATTGTCAAAAGCAGAAAATCTAAATAATCTATAACAGGATATCATGGGCTGAGTTGAATCTGTTGCTCATACTCAATATCATCATGCCAGCTTCAAAATCATAATGCTGATTACAGGGCGTGAAGCTCAGATTATAACAAGAGAGGCTCCCTGTTCCTGTTGCTGCTGCTGGTTTTTGGAGTGTTGGTCTTTTCAGCTGGGCAGGCTGCTTGTCAGGGGGTGGGAAAGGTTGTTGGCTTCTGCTGCTGCTTCTGCATTTTTCTGTGCTTTTCTGTAAATACACTAAGGTAATTGTACAACTTATCTCATAAACACTCTTGATCTCAACCTAGAATTTTGTATGTTACTTTCCCTTTTTCCCCTATCAGTGTGGGAAGAGGGGCTTCTGAGAGTGGACTGTGTTAACCCAGGAAAGTTAGGTTTGGGAGTCTTGACATGGACTTGGAGTAACTGAGGGGAAAAAGGATTCAAAGGTTGAGCTTCTACCTCTGATAGCAACCTGAACAGTAATATTGAAAAGTTCACCTGTGTGTATTTGATTTCTCCGTAATACAGAAATAACTCCTCACCTCTCTCTTTGAAGGCAATAATTAGGGGTTCAGAAATGAAACCCGGTACATGAGTTATCACCCATACTCATGGGGCCATGCTGGAAACAGTGTGCCAGTGCTTTTTTCAGTGAAGGGCACAGTGTCCTTGCAATCTTCTTATGGCATTTTGAAGTGAGGAAAATGTCAAGCTCAACAGCGCAATAGGGGAGTCAGCCTGGCAGCAGTTTGTGGTCACCTGGAAGTTGCAGCCAATGACTTTTTACTACCACTTAAACACGACCAGTGAATGGAATAAAAGAAGATGGGGAAAAGTGGTAAAGGATTGTCACAGATAGTGAAAATGGAGGAAATACTTCATGGAGGTCAACTTCCCATCAGACTGCTGATTTAGTTTTCGAAAGGAAATCTCTTTGCTTTCAAAACATGGAAATTGTTCAAGACCCATTAGGGAAATAGTACTACACCAAATACAGAACATCTCTAATAAGCATTTCCCACTGCTACATATCTCCCTTACTGCCGTGAGGGAGGCCGGAATACAAAATGAGGTTTGGATTTAATCCACAACATAGGTCCAGTTTCTGAAACACATAAGCCAAAGGAGCTTCAAAAAGGGAAGGTGACTCTGGAGTCAGCCAATTTTATGTACTGTTCAATTCTCAGGTCCTGAGACCTATCCTAATGTATTTTGGGATATGCAAGACTTGTTATCTTTAGTATCTTATAGAAAGTGAGTTGTGACTTTCCTATAAAGATGAGATCATAGGTTGTTTTTTGCTTGGATGGGCTGAAACTTGATAAACTTTCATGGTAGACAGCTGTAAATGTAGAATTTTACAAAAAGATTGTAAACTTGGGCTCTTGTGCAAGAGACCTGTATGGTCTGACTGCTGGAGACTTGTTTTGTGATTTTGCTTTGGCCTTAACTAGTAGCAATGTATGCTTTCAGGGAGCAGCTGTGAAATAGGATACCTGTGTGCTTGCCTCTTCTTGGTTGTGATTTACTCAGCAATGGGTTGCTCTGTCTCTCCTTTATGTCTCCCATCCTACCCTGTTTGAGAAGCCCTTTGTGAGCAGTGCTGCAGCAGGGACAGCCTGTTACTGCTGAATTAGCACTTGATACAGCATGGTTCCATCTAGCAGTACATGTGCTTTGGTGTTGGTGATGTCAATGTCTTCTAGCTGAGAAAGGTGTGTGTTAAATAGAGACAATTGTGTGTAATAAGCTAGGCTTCAGTCGTCTTTCTCCTTCTTAATTAAAAGGCTCTTGTGTTCATGCCCACAGCTTGTATGTAGATTTGGTTGAATATGCAGCGCTGGCTTTGCTGACTGAACTATTATTAGAACAGTTCAAAAATTGGCTTCTAGGGCATGAGCTTTCCTGATTGTTGGGAGGATAACTCATCTCTTGGTTGGCCTGTCAGATTGCTTTCTCTGCTGAAGCCCTGCCAGTTCAGATACTTTTCTCAAATGCCTCATATCCTAGCTGTTTGCCCTCCCCACTATGTTTTCAGGGTTTTGTTTGGTTGGGTTTTTTAATTATACTCACCCCCACACCCCTCTTTAAGAGATTGTGCTCTGAAAGTAAGGATCTTTAAATAATATGCATTCTGTCTCCATGTGTGTTCTCTTCCTGTGTGAGTGTATGCAGTCCTTTGGAAGTTTTAATTTATTTATTTAAAAAAAAAAAAAAAAAAGGAACTTGAAAAATGTTATTGAATTACAAGTGACTAATAATAAATGTTGGGTTTGCACTACTACTGGTCTTCCTTGCTTTAAGGCTTTTTAACCAGTAAAAAGTGTAAGTGTGTAAGGACAGAAGACATTCTGTAGGCTCTTCTTTTAGAGTCTTTCAGTCCCATCTTCTTTAATGAGACGCTTCATTATAAATCCCAGTACTGGGAAGACACAGCCTCCTGCTACAAAACATAGGAGTTTTAGGCTCACTGTGTGTGTCTCTGTGGCTGCTACTTTTAAGTGTTTCTGACTATACTAATGCTGTGTACATGGTCAGTCTTCTCCAAATATTCTGCTGGATTAGAAGGTCTGTAAAATCTGCAGACAGCCTCTGCCAATGGTGTATATATTCACTGCAGCCTGGCTTTCCATTTTCCTGATGTTTTGTGCTGCTGTATCTCCTCTAAGCAGTGATTTTGCTACTGAAATTCTGAATAAGCTCTAGAAGATACCAAACTCCCCCAAAGAGGGGAGACTGTGCTGTGCCTTGCCTTGACTGTGTTGTGTACATGTGTACATCCATGTGCTGCCAGTAGGCAGGCCTCTATTTTTGCCTTTTCAGAGTTAGGCAGGAAATGAGTATTCACCTTCATTGCTTCTCCTAATTAATCTTTCCTTATAGGCATGTTTCCCAGTGTATTGCGAATTCTTGATGTCATTGTCCATCCTTCACTTATTAAGAGACAAATGCATTATTGTCTTTTCTTATACCTAGTATTATGGTTTAGCTCCACTGATGTGAAACAGCATGCACTTGCGCTGGGTGGGAAGAGTGGGTGGTATGATGTAGATGATTGAGGTTTCTGTCCTCATTCACATCCCAGAAAAAGTAATTTCCGTTGTCTGAATTTTAGAGTGGACACTGAGCCTGCTTTTAAGACTGTCACATGCTTTTATCCAAGATGCACTTTGCACTATTGTGAGAGAAACAAGATATATTGAAATCCTTTGTCTCCAGGGCATTTTAAACACTGGCTGTCCAATAACTATTTTGTCAGTGGAGCTATATGTAACATAGCTGTTTCAAGGCTACAGTTATACATCAAAAGTCTAGTTCTACCCATGCACCACATCCCAAAGAGCTCTTGTACTGTCTAGGGGCTGGGGATTACTAGAACCTACCCCTGATATTAAGGCTGGTCACAGTGTGCTTGCAGAGCTTCACTGAGCATTTTGATATTGCCATGGCTGCAGCATCTTTGGCATCATCAGACTGGTGGTGTGCTGCTAAGCGTGTAGCAGGACATCCCTGGACACTCCACAAGACAAAATATGCCTCAGAACTGGAGAAGACCATGAGTTCTTAGCCAATACTGCACAGCTGTGGTGCCAGCTATTGCAGATATTGTTTACTGAAAGGCAGCTTGCAGCTGACCTAGGCTGCCTTGCTGATCACAATATGTTGAAAAAAAATGAATTGTAGCATATTTACCTGTATGATATGTCTCACTTAAGAGGACTCTGGATAATACATACCAGGTGGTTTACCACCCAGGGAGCTCATTATCTCTGATGAACAGCAGTAAGTGCTGTCTAACAAGAGTAGTAGTAAAAGTATTGATTAGTAGGGTGCAGCTGTCTGGTACAAAGTGATGCTCATTCAGGCCTCTGTTGAAATGATAACGACATTTTGAAGGAAGTTGTTTTTCTTTTTTCTAGCTGCGCTGGCTTTATCCAGGACAGTTAGGCATAAGGTCTTACTTAATTTAAAAGTACTATGAATTGGAACCCTAATACCTGAAAGTTAGGAATGTGGCAAAAAATTATGCAGGGAGTGCAATTAGAAAAATGGGTAATTTGTCTTAGGCACTTTCAACTTGGAGACTGGGAAAAGTGAAAAATACTGTCTATTTAAAGGAATTTGAAGAGCAATACAGTGCCTTACAAGAAGTAGCTTTATTCTGTGATTTTCATCAAAAGAAAAAAGAAAACGAGGTGGTTTTTCTGCTTTTAATCCTGATTTGCTTGCTGAATAGTGAAATAAGAATAAGTCTGTGTTGTTCGTGAAGAACATCCTTCCAAATGAAGGTAAGACTGAACTTTGAGCTGTGTTTTCCCTTGCCATTGAAGTCCATGTTGCAGTGGTGCATCTCAAAATCATCTGTTGGGTGCTTCTGCCAGCCAGTCTGCCATAACCAGATTCTTACTCAGTCACTGGCTCATGCTGTAATTAAAAGTTCCCAGACATGCTTGAAGGGCAGCTGGCATCATGCATGTTGAGCAACAGCCATGCTGTTCCAAGGACAGTCTGAGTCTTGCAGTTGTCATCCTCTTAAGGAGTCACATACCACAGCAGAGGATTAGACTGGATCATTAAATGTCATATCTGCTTCTCCCTGCACCAGAAAAAATACCTGATTATGCTAATACTTTTGGGATTTGTAGATAACTGGAACTTTGCCTTTCAGTTCCCTAGCTCAGGGCTTTTCCTTTAAGTTGAGTTGTCCTTAGGTATGGATCACCAGTGGCTTTTACTGGCTTTGCTTCCAAAGCAGTGTAATTGGTTATAATCATACAATGCTCCATAATTCATTGAGGTGGCTAATAAGTAACTACCACTTGATTGCAAAGAAAAATGCTTTAGCAATTGTGTTTTAAATAACAGATATCTGTCATGGTATTCACAGGAACTTGGTAGTGCAAAGGTATAGGTGCAAAGTAAATCCTTTCTTCAGTGTGGGGTTTAGAGCTGGTTATAAACAACTCATATGCAGAGTAAGTTGGCTTCTTCACGTTGAATGTTACCAGTAAATATCAGTCTGAAATGTTATCAGCTAAATCTCTGGCTTTGCATTGTACCCTTTGCAGACATAGGAGACTGAAGCCATCAGACATTTTTGCTAGTGAAAGTTCTGGGAAGAGCCTGTCAGAGATGCTGCAGTAGTACTCTTGGAGCATAATGATGTCATACATACTAGATGGATGAGGTGGAAAGCATCTCTCATTAGACTTGTATTTTAAAATGTAGAAAATCAGTATGAGAAGTGGCACTGCTTTTCTGCTGCCAGAAGCAGGTTTTCAGTGTGCTGACTGTTGTATCTTGTCACTGACAGCTCATACCAGTATCTTTTGCATATCAGTGTTGTATATCCAGATTTAGATCCCTCTTTAACATATGTTGAACTTCCAATCAATATTTTTACTGAAATCAACAAAGGTACTCAGGAAGGGGGTATAGATAAGGTAAAAAAAGCTGGAGGTCAGCTCAACCATTCTGACTTGTAGATTGAAATGTTTGCTCACATTTTCATAGTGTTCTTACATTTCAGTAACAAAAAAAAAATAATAAAATCATTCTGGCTTCACAGCCTTTGTGTAAGGGGAGAATTATTTACCCTTTTATTGTTACAATGGAAGAGGAAGTATCTTAGCTTCTTCAGAAGTCCTGTAGCTAAGCTGATTATTGAAACCAGATCTCTTAATTCCTTGAACATGCCTTTTCTCTTAGTTGACAAGTAGCATAAGGCATTTCATAATGCAGAGTGAAGTCTTTTAGCCTTTCTTCTTTTTTATTTTTTTCTTTCCCCTGACATTTCATTTAGGACTTACTAGGATTAGCCTCAGGTTGTGTGTCCTTCATTTCATTGCTCCTCCTACCTCTGCTTTGTGCAGAAGAGATAGGGTCAGTGCACACTGTTCTCTCTTGACTTGTAGTTGAGTTTCTTGGGCATGTCCTGTTTTCTCTTGCAGAAATTTTGCTCATGGAGGAAGATAGCTTTTGCCATCTTTTTGTTTTGGTTTCTGGATGGACTCTGTAGTGCACTTGGGCTGTGCAATTCTGATAAATCCATGTTATGTTAAAACAGCTCTTCACAGATTACCTTCAGAGCATGTTTAAAATGTACAAGAGGCTTGTACGTGGTTGGACTGGCAGTTACAGACATAATTTTATATGACATGTCACTTGCATGTTCCCTTCTTTAGAGTGCCCAAACACATATCTAATATTGTAGGTAAAAGTGTGAGCCTAGAGAAAACATGAGGCTTCTACCACTGAAGAATGCAGGCAGTTAACCACAGCAGTCCATCCAAATCCTTTGGATTTATGCTGGTACTCTGTCATGGCCACTCAGCAACTTCCCTGAATTTATGCCAGGAAGATGGCTAATGGAATAGTCTTTGTATGATCTGTTTAGCTAAATGGCTGTATTAATGTGGGATATAAGAGTAACAGATGCTGTTGACTATCCTGTAGTAGATCAGAGTTTGTATATACAGGAACTATGCACTTCCTTTCAGAGTCATGAGTATGATTTGGAGCTTCTCATTTGTTGCTATGGTATTATATTGTCAGAACAATGAGAAACAGAAGTGGTAATTTTAATGAATTGAGCCGAAAGTGCCGGTTTGCAACAGTCTCAGCTTAGAGCCCAAGGAATAGTTCTTTGTTGTTAGTTCTGGCAGAAAATGGAGCTCTATAGATGACTTTCAGACAATGTTGGCATCTGAAGATTTCAAAGACTTTAAATAAGAGTCCAAACTTGCCATAACAGCTTTGTGTCATAAGACTTAAGAAATGTTTGGCTCACATTGCTGGTGCAATTTTCTGTGGCCTCAAATTATAGCTCCTGAAGCACAGATGACCAGGACCTGGAATTGGCATTTGTCTGTCAGGCTTCTCAGGCTTGAGTCTGACACTTTGTTATAACTGCCAAGTGCAGAGCATGGAGGTGGCTGACAGGTCACACCACCTGCTTCCAGAGTGGGCTGGGAGGTGAACAGAAAGTGAGAGGGAAATGAAGCACCCACCTGGTGTCTTCATCTAGGCTTTCTCCTGTGAACCTTTTCATGGAGAAAGCACAGCATACTTCCATTTTCCTGTTGTATAAAATAAGGGGCTGACTGACCAGTATGAGATTGCTCAGGGTCTAGAGTCTAATGCCCCAATCCTACTCTGCTTGATTCAAAAGAGGGATTTGGCTGGATGGTTGCATCCAGAGGGTGGTGCTTAATGGCTTGAAGTTCAGATGAAGGGCAATGACAAGTGGTGTCCCGCAGGGGTCTGTACTGGGACCTGTGCTGTTTAATATTTTTATCAATGACCTAGATTGAATGCACCATCAGCAAGTTTGCAGAAGACACCAAACTGTGTGGTTTCTTGATACACCAGAGGGATGGGATGTCATCCAGAGGGACCTGGACAAGCTGGAGAGATGGGCCCAGGTGAACCTCATGAAGCTCAACAAGAGCAAGTACAAGCTTCTGCACGTGGGTCAGAATAATCCTCACTATCAATACAGTCTGGGGGATGAGGTGTTAAAAAGTGGCCCTGTGGAGAAGGAGTTGGGAGTGATGATGGATGAGAAGCTGGACATGAGCAGGCAGTGTGTGTTTGCAGCCCAGAAGGCCAATCACATCCTGGGCCACATCAAAAGATGTGTTGCCAGGAGATCCAGAGAGGTGATTCTACCACTTTATCCTGCTCAGGTGAGACCTCACCTGGAGTACTGTGTACAGGTGTGGACCCCTCAATTAGGAGGAACATGGACCTGATGGAGAGGGTCCAGAGGAGGGCCTCAAAAATGATCAGGGGTTGGAGCACTGCTGCTATGAGAATGGGCTGAGGGAGCTGGGGTTTTTCAGCCTGGAGAAGAGGAGGCGCTGGGGAGATCTGATAGCAGCCTTCCAGTGCCTGAAGGGGGCCTACAGGGAGGATGAAGACAGACTCTTTACAAGGGTCTGCAGTGACAGGATAAGGGGCAATGGCTTCAAACTAGAGAAGGGCAGATTTATATCGGATATCAGGAAGAAGTTTTTCACTGTAAGGGTGGTGGAACACTGGAACAGGTTACCCAGGGAGGTGGTTGAATATCTATAGGGAATAGTCCTCAAGGTAAGACTCATCAAGGCCCTGGACAGCCTGGTCTAGTTGGGGTGTCCCTGCTGACTGCGGGGACGTTGGACTAGATGACCTTTGCAGGTCCCTTCTGACCTGGACCATTCTATGATTTGAAGTATGGATCTTAAATATCTCTATCTGAGATTGGTGAAATTTAGCAGTTTCTGCTGTGTATCAGCTGTGTACTTTTCAGTTTAATCTACATGTTGATGGCACCAACACAAGAATAATCTGTGAATCATGAGTGCTTTAGAAATTGTCAGCAGATTCCTCAGAGACTAGAAAGATGCCAGTTAAAAAGGCATGACTGAAAGAGAAAGATCTGGGGGAATTAAAACACTTCACACAATCTTAAGGGACTGCTTCAGAAATTGTGAATTCTGCTCTGTTACTATAATATCCTAACAGCATTAGATACCTTGTTTAATTGACTTGGCTTTTTGTTCAGTATATAGATTGTTGGGTAGTCTTAATGTTCATATATCAATGTAATTAATCATGCTGTTAATAATTTAAAGAATTGGCCTGAGAATGTGTGAACAAGCATGTTACTAGTTGTAGAGTTATATGCCAAACAAAACAGCATTGTTTCAAGTCTAAGACTTGACCTGAAAAGGCTACTTTGGTCTCATTGCAGGTTTAGTAAACCTTCTGAAACCTTCTGTTTGTGGAAAGAATTGCTTTGTTACTAGATCAGTTAAAAGCCCCTTTGTGTCACACATCTTTCTTGTCAGAAAGATGGAGAGTTTCCCTGTCACTGGCTGGGCAATGAGCTCTTTGTAAACACTGCTCACATACATGGGGTTTGCTTGAATACACACCAGTACATAGGTGTGGTGTGTGTAACAAGAAGGTACCAGGCTTTGAAGCTCAGTAACATCTTGGAAATGACAAAACTCAATTTTACTTGGGTGTTTCAGCAGGATAGAGATGCAACTGAGTAGAATTATCCTAAGAGTTAGGAGGACTTCACTTAAGGGTCAAAGGAGTTATTACCAGTCAGTTGATAGTGTTCAGTTCAGCATCTTGTTTTCTTTTACTCTCCTTCTGCTGGCTTGCGAAAATTGCCACAGTGGTAATTTTATATATGCATGTACATCTCTCGCTTGCTATCATCTGTCCTTGCCCCTTGAGCTCTCAGAGGGTTTTGCCAGTCAGTCTGTGAATGTGTCCTGTTAACTCTGAGGACCAATTGGTGCTTGAGGCTGCGACATACCACAGATGTTCATTGTGGAAGGAAAACTGACCTGTCAACTCAAGGTGGTGTTGTAAGGGCCGGGCTGCACATGGTCAGAGAATGCACAGAGTCTTTGAGTGGGACTGGAGTCGCCTTGGTGGCTGTGCTAGAGAGACTATAATTACCCCTCCTTTAACCAAAGAGGACCTGGGGTTATTGTGATATGTACCCCAAAAGGTTGTATGGGCATCAGAGGAGATGGGACGACTACTTGCAGCTCTGACTCATACCTGCCCTGTTTGCTAGGGCTGTAGGGGAGCTCTTTCTTTCAGAGAGTGGGTCTTGTCCCAGGACTAGTTGCAAAGCAACTTTTTAAAAACAAATTTTTTTCACACTTGATTCAGACTCATTAATTTCGTTATAAGAAAGCCTCTTTGCACTGCATGGAATGCTTTTGGAACTTCTGAATGTCATGTTTGACTTGAATTATAGTCATAGGGAGTAAGAATAGATGTTAGTATCTGCTTACTGTCATGTGAGGCAAAATGAACAACTCTGATTTAAATCCGAACTTGCTTGGATTTTGTTAAATATTACGATGTTATTTCTATCAACATCTGTACTTTTCCTTGCACTTAGTAGTTGAGGTGAAGATGCAATACCCTAACCTGTGTTTGGTTGAAGACTGGTCATATTCTAATATGGCTTAATAAAGCTATGTTCTGTTTAGTTTGGAGATAAATCCTGTCTCTTGTGTCTAGATGCGCCTGTTTTTTTTTCCCCCAGAGATTGTATGAAAGGATATTATGGAATTTTAAATGTCACAAACATAGACCTATGCTGTCTGTGCATTGCTTTTTACTGTTACATTAACCCACCCACCACACCCCCCAGCCCACTCCTAACTCAGAAGTAGTTAATATACCCATGAAATTAATGATGTCCCAAAGGAGGCTGGTATCATGATGGCAGTGTTTTCCCTAGAGACTCAATTCCAGTCAGACAGCTACTAACCAACAAACAGTTGCATAAACCAACAAATCCCACTATGTATTGCAAGATCATGTATGATCTGGAAATCTTACTTTTTAACTATGCATTCTGTCAAACTGATGTACACTGATCATGAAGCAAACTATGTGCATTATTTGATACAATGAAGAATGTAGAAAAGCCTTTTTCTACTTAATAAAGTGTTGTTATGACCTGTTCTCTTGAACATCATCTGCATCCCCTAGTCTTTTATCTGTCTTATCTACAGGGAAAGTGACTTAGTAAATATGTATGAGAGAGCTGCAGTAAGTCAGAAACATGTTGAAGTTAAGTGACATATAGTGAAGTGTTGGACTGCTGGTCTTGGTCAGAGTGCTGGCCTGCAGTGGTGAGTTGGGAATGGACAAACACTGCTTGTTATCTAGCAATCTCAGGTCTGTAAGCAGACTTCTGGTTTGCATCCATTTCAAACTGTTATGCTAATGACAAACAGCTTTTGGGATTGAAATAACTAATGAATATTGCATGAAAGTGAAAGAAGAAAACCATCAAAAGCAGCCCCAAACCTCCTTTTGCAAACCACAGGAAGATAGCTTAGAGCATTTTGTTTGAACACCAGAATCTTTTTTCAATTAGACCATTTTCTAAGTAGTCAAGCTAAAATGTGTGTATTTTAAACTCCAGAGTAAGATCCTTTACTGAAGTGTGAAAATGTGTTTGGGTTTTTGTTCATTTGGGTTTTTTTTTAGTAAGAAGTATAAATTTCTGTGCCTCTGAAAATTCAGTCATGCAGCATTTTAGCGGGTTCATGTTGTCAAGATAGAAGGCCAGTTATAAGGCTTGGACTTTGAAGCTAAATTTGGTTTCCAGAGATTTCTTTGTGTTGTGCCCAGAGGTGGTTTCTTTGCAAGGGACCTTCTTAATAGAAGGTAATCTAAGTGATAATTCAGAAATGCCCACACACAGGGATGGAAATCTGTGTCCTGTGACCTTTGAATTGTGCAGCTTGCTGTACTGGCTGGAGGGCGGAGCCCAGAGAGTGGTGGTGAATGGTGCCACATCCAGCTGGCGGCCAGTCACTAGTGGTGTGCCCCAAGGATCAGTGCTGGGCCCCATGCACTTCAACATCTTTATTGATGATCCGGATGAGGGCATCGAGTCCAGTAAATTTGCGGACAACACCAAGCTGGGGGCAGGAGTTGATCTGCTGGAGGGCAGAGAGGCTTTGCAGAGGGACCTCGACAGGCTGGACAGATGGGCAGAGTCCAGTGGCATGAGATTTAACACATCCAAGTGCCGGGTTCTGCACATTGGCCACAACAACCCCATGCAGCGCTACAGGCTGGGGTCAAAGTGGCTGGAGAGCGGCCAGGCAGAGAGGGACCTGGGGGTGCTGGTTGATGGGAGGCGGAACATGAGCCTGCAGTGTGCCCAGGCAGCCAAGAGGACCAATGGCATCCTGGGCTGCATCAGGAACAGTGTGGCCAGCAGGAGCAGGGAGGTCATTCTGCCCCTGGACTCAGCACTGGTTAGGCCACACCTTGAGTCCTGTGTCCAGTTCTGGGCCCCTCAGTTTAGGAAGGATGTTGACTTGCTAAAACGTGTCCAGAGAAGGGCAACAGGGTTGGTGAGGGGTTTGGAACACAAGCCCTATGAAGAGAGGCTGAGGGAGCTGGGGTTGCTTAGCCTGGAGAAGAGGAGGCTCAGGGGTGACCTTACTGCTCTCTACAACTACCTGAAGGGAGGTTGTAGCCAGGCAGAGGTTGGTCTCTTCTCCCAGGCAGCCAGCACCAGAACAAGAGGACACAGTCTCAAGCTGTGCCAGGGGATGTTTAGACTGGATGTTAGGAGGAAGTTCTATACAGAGAGAGTGATTGCCCATTGGAATGGTCTGCCTGGGGAGGTGGTGGAGTCACCGTCATTGGAGGTGTTCAGGAGGAGACTTGATGGGGTGCTTGGTGCCATGATAGAGTTGTTGGGTGGGTTGGATTGGTTGATAGGTTGGACGCGATGATCTTGAAGGTCTCTTACAACCTGGTTTATTGTATTGTATGAAATGAGAGGTCATGCTCAGGGGACTTCTGCCTTTCACTGAATTTGCAGTGCTTATTTGGTGTCCTAGTGTACTAGGAACTGTCTTGTTCAGACCTGGCAGGGAAGAATAACATGGGTGATGTTGGCTCCAAAAGTGGCAGCATGTGGGGGCAAGAATGAAACACGCCAATAGGATGACTGGAGCTGAGTTGGTGCATATCCAGGGAAGGGGCAATGAAGCTGGTGAAGGGTCTAGAGAAGCATTGGAGGGAATTGGGGTTGTTTAGCCTGGAGATGAGGAGGCTGATGTGAAGCCTTATTGCTCTCCATAACTGCCTGCAAGAAGTTTGTAGTGAGGTGAGGATCAGTCTCTTCAACCAGGTAACAAATCAGAGGGTAAGAGGTAATGGCCTCAAGCTGTGCCAGGGGAGATTTGGGTTGGATGTTAGGAAAAGTGTCTTTGCTGAAAGAGTGGTTAAGCGTTGGAACAGGCGGCCCGCCATCCCTGGAAGTGTTCAGAAAGTATGTAGATGTGGTGCACAGGTATAGTGCATTCCTCTGCTATGGGAATAGAGAAGAAAACATTAGCAATGTCTATGGTGCATACCATTTGGATGTAGTGGGTTGGTGCAGCCCCCTCCCCACCACAGGCAAAATAATGATTCTGACAAATGGATTGCAAAAGTGATGGAAAAGTTTAAATAGAAAAAGGTGAAGGTGCACAAAGGAACCAGAAACAGTGACAGAAGAAACCCCAAAACACACCCAGATACATCCCATCCCCACCTGAGGGTGGGCCCAAGACCCCAGGGCTCATTCTTCCCCTTCCTCCCCCCACTGCTAGGCTAGTCTCAGCTGGCCAGGCCTGAGACCGCCCATCCCCCTGGCCTTGGGCCTAGCCAGGCCCAAGGCCGGGAGACGTCTCCCCCAGTTACGGGGTGCTGGCAAGGGAAGAAAGAGAAAGAGGCGGACCCCACGCAAGGTCTTATAGCAGTGCAGGGGTGTGTGGTAGGAGATACACAGTTTTCCTGTGTCCACCCACTGGGCTGGACTTCTGGACACAGGAAGTGTGCCATGCAGCAGTGGGCACCCAGCCCAAGCCACCACATTGGCCTTTTTGGATTCCAGCTCATACTGGAGTTCCATCATGTCTGGTACTGCTGTGCTCATAGGTGGAGTTACTTCATTCAGGACATGGAAGTCAACTGTCAGATGCCAGTCTCCATTCTGCTTTTGCACAGGCCACACTGGACTGTTGAAAGGTGAATGAGTTTTGCTGACGACTTTCTGACTTTGCAACTGACGAATCAGATTCTGAATAGGCATCAAAGAGTCATGGTTGGTTCTGTCTTGTCTGTGATGCAGTCTGAGAAGCAACCGGCAACTTTATATCCTCTCTCATGTTGTCCCACAACTGCAGATTTGTCAGAAAGCTCAGGTCTAATAGACAGCTTCAATTTTTGTCCATCAGTTTCTACAGATGCTACTCCAAAAGCCCATTTGTAATCCTTAGGGTCTTTGAAACACCCTTCTCTCAGAAAATCAATTCCCAAAATACAAGATGCATTAGGTCCTGTCACAACAGTATGCTTCTTCCACTGTTTACCAGTTAAACTTAGATAGAAGTTGATATTAGTTAACTCTTGAGATCTACCAGTGACTCCCAGAATAGTTATAGGCTCTGATCCCTGATAATTTGATGGCATTATGGTGCACTGAGCCCCTGTGTCAACCAAGGCCCTGTACTTCTGAAATTGTGAAGTGCCAGGCCACTGAATGTACACTTCCCAATAGATTCTGTTATCTCCATTATCTCTTTCCTCGCCCTGGCGGGAGGTAGAGCACCAGTAGTCGGGGAATACATCCACATGTGCAGTTAGCACAGTGTCCAGTGTTAGAGTTGGAATCACTGTTGGAGCTATTGGAGTTGTTCTGGGAAACTGAGGCAGTAACAGCTACCCTTCTGGTATTGCTACCTCATGTTCTGCCACTCTGCAGTTCCATTAGTCTCCTGAAAAGATTAGAAGTTGGTTGACCATCCCATCTGTTCATGTTCTCACCAAACTGATCACACAGAGTTATCCAAATACTCCCATGTGATTGCCTCTGTTGTCTGTTTTGGTTTGACCTGTTTTGGAATGGCCTCCTTGGAGGACGTTTGTTTCTAACAGCTGAAACTTGTATCCATCTGGAGGAAGAAGAATTGGAATTATCTCCCTGTGCCAATTTGGATATGGAGGTTTTAAATTCCTCCTTCAGCTCTTTCATGCAATTCTTTATCGCTCCAGACAGAGTTTCAATGGCTGAAACAAAAAAAAAAACATGTGTGAGACTATCCTCCAGTTGTCTCATTTGGTCAGGAACAAGTTTGATGAGCTTTTTGGCGAGACCTGTTCCTAGAGGAATTTCATCAGGATTCAGAGTACCATGATCTTCATACATCACCTCTTGCACAGCAAATTCTCTCAAACGCTTAATTCCCTCATCCATGGTGTTCCAAGGTTTAGGATTCCATGGAAGGTCACCTCTGGATGGGTATCTTATAAAAGCTGCCAGTAGAAGGTGTGTCCACAGAGACACCTTACCAAGACACTTGCCTTACATGTCTGTCTGTTGCACTATCTTTTGAGAGGGTTCCAAGCTGATATGCTGACTTGTCTCCCACTATTAAAGCTGGTGCACCTGTATCGAAACACCTGCCAAGCCAGGCTAGAATTGGCTCATTCTCTTCTCTGATGTACTCCTTTCTCACGTGCCTAATTTCCTGTCTGGTGTAAAAGTATAGATGTTCAGATTCATGTCAGAGCAAAACTTTGGAATCCCAGGGAAAGCTGTCTCACTCCCCCAAAACCATCTCCTTTCCCCCTATAATTAGAAGAAAAGAAGAGAGATATTAAGAGGAATGTTAGTTCTTATCTGCAAGGTCAGCTAACAGTGATTGAATCCTCCCCAGATGAGCAGAAACAGCCAAACAGCCACAGAAGGAGGAAAGGAATGGAGTGTGTGAGCTTGCTACATCTCGCACATCTGGCCAATGAAATTCATTTAGAATAATCTTTTGTTTTCCTTTTGACACCCAACTGTGAATTGTTTGTGTTTCTCCATTTTTCTGATCAAAATAGAGTAGAATAAACCAGGTTGGAAGAGACCTTTGAGATCATCGCCTCCAACCTGTAAATCTGCAGCTAACTTTTAAAGGCATGGCCTAAAAACTGCCACAGTGACCAAGGCTGCTGCTTGTTGACCACTATTGTAGCTGTTGGCTTAACTCCTACCTCATCCTGCTGGCTGCCATGAGGTAAGTTTTTGTACTTCTGGCAGCAGTGCTTTATTCCTTGACAATTTAAAAGTCAATTAAAACAATGCAGATATTGATGAAAATTTCCTCATAACTTGCAGCTGTCTAATTCTGACATAACAGGGCAAGTGCTGGCCTTCAATAGTTTGACGCTTCCTTGCAAAGCTCTCAAAGCAGTGGACTAAACTTTTTTTCCTTCCTCATACTGTCTGGTGAGGCAATATAGTGCATATTAAATATTTGTAGTTTTTTTTAACCCTGACTCTATTTTTTTGCTAGTTTTTTTGAGTTTTCTGTATGTAAAGGAGACTTGGATTCATTTGTCATTTGTCCTGTGGTAGAAAGGTGAGATGGGCCACCAGGTAGCCTGTAACAGAATCTTGAAATCCTCATCCAGAAGCTAAATATAGTTGTTTCCTTGTGGAAAAAAAAAATTCTGGGAGACAGTGCTTATTTTCTTACCAATTTTTGCGAAGTGAAGGCTTTACATTGCTGTCTCCAGGCTGTGCAGACAGGCTCCTGGGACTGGTTGATGAGATTTTTCTATCTGAGATGTTGCCGCAAAGTCATTCTTCAGTGTTACTGAAGATACCACTGTACCGGAGCAGACAATGTTAAGTAGTTTGGTGTGAGCACAGTTGCTTCAGGATGGATGTAAATGAATTTTTAGAAAGTGGAGATAAAACATGTGCTTGGGCAACTCAGTGACACCAAGTTTTGTGGTCCAGTTGACACACTGGAAGGAAAAGCTGTCATCCAGAGGGACTTGGACAGACTTGAAAGGTGGACCCAAGCCAACCTCATAAAGTTTAACAAGGCCAAGTGCAAGGTCCTACAGCTTGGTTGGGGCAATTCCTAGCACAAATACAGGCTGAGCAAGGAATGGCTTGAAAGGAGCTTTGATGAGAAGGACTTGGGAGTGTCAGTTAATGGAAAAACTCAGTATGAGCTGGCAATGTGAGCTTGCAGCACAGGAGGCCAACCATGTCCTGGAATGTATCAAAAGAAGTGTGAGACCTCGCTTGGATTAATACAGCTAGTTCTGGTATCCCCAGCATAAGAAGGACATCAGATTACTGGAGTGGGTCCAGAGGAGGGCCACAAAGATGATCAGAGGTCTGGAGCACCTCCCCTGTGGAGACAGGCCACAGGAGTTGAGATTGTTCAGCCTGGAGAGAAGGTGGCTTCAGGGAGACCTTATAGTGGCCTTCCAATACCTGGAAGGGGCCTGCAAGAAAGCCCAGAAGGGACTTTTTACAAGGGCTTGTAGTGGTAGGACAAGAGGGAATGGATTTAAGTTTGAGGAGGGCAGGTTTAGACTGGGGATTAGAAAGAAATTTGTTACAGAGAGGGTGGTGAGACACTGGGACAGGTTGTCCAGGGAAGATGTGGATGCCTGCTTCCTGGAGGTGCTGAAGGCCAGGTTGGATGAAGCTTTGAGCAACCTGGTCTAGTGTGGAAGATGTCCCTGACAGTGTCAGAGGTAGGAACTAGATGATCTTTAAGGTCCTTTCCAATCCAAACCATTCTATGATTCTACATAATTCTAACACCAGTCTGAAACTGAGATGTCAGTATCTTCATAAGGGTGTGCCTTGTTTGGTGGGGTGTATCACACCTATGTGGGTAATTATTAGTTTTGTCTCTGAATCTTCTCCTGAGGCCATTCCACTTCGAGTTTCTCCAGGGGATTAGCAATGAAGCATAATGTAGGAGAGGAAAGGGTTTCTGTCAACTGTATGTAATCCCCACCTGCTATTACCAGTGTAATCATTAACTTGGCATTTTAAAGTAACTGGAAATAATTATTGGCAGAGAGGATATTAGGTGCTAACAAAACTTCCAGGCATGTCGACTTCTTTCAGAGTGGTTTTATGGCTGATTGTGTGTAACACTTGAGACTTGTTGGAAACTTTTGTTCTTAATGATGCTGAACTTCTCTAGAGGTGTAAAAGTGAAACAAGAAAGCTTGTAATCCAGAAAATTACTTAATTTGGTGCTTTCTGTGTAATTATTGCTATCATAACTTTCTTTGCTGCTCACATTATTTCATTACACAATTCTCTGGCACTCTCTTGGAATAGTGGAGTTGAGGAAACTGCAAAAGACACAAGTTGCCATTGCATAAGCATTGTTGCAGCAAGCAAAGTTAAGGAGTTGCACAGATGGGACTGCAGCGACTTCAACATACACATGGAGTTGATTTTGATAGTAAATTATGTTCTAAAATTAAAATTATGCCTTTTGAGTCCTTAAGATACTAATGCTTTGCCCAGTGAAGTAATGATATAGTTTAAAAAAAATACAGAAACAAACAACTCAGAAGTTTTAAAATAAAACTAGAGCTAGATGCAGTAATTGTAGCTTTTTTGCACTTTTTTTTTTTTTTTTTTTTTGGGCTATTGTCACTTTGTGTCTTTGGAGAAATAAAGAGTTACACCTCAAGTACTGTGTCCAGTTCTGGGCTCCTCAATTTAAGAAGGATATTGAGACACTTGAGCATGTCCAGAGAAGGGCAATGAGAAGGGCTGAGGAGAGGCTGAGGGAGCTGGGGTTGTTTAGCCTGGAGAAGAGATGGCTCAGGGGAGATCTTATTGCTGTCTACAACTACCTGAAGGGAGGTTATAGCCAGATGGGGGTTGGTCTCTTTTCCCAGGCAACCACCAACAGAACAAGAGGACACACTCTCGAGCTGCATCAAGGGAAGTTTAGGCTCAGGGTGAAGAGGAAGTTCTTCACAGAAAGAGTAATTGGCCATTGGAATGGGCTGTCCAGGGAAGTGGTGAATCATTGTCCCTGAAGGTGTTCAAGAGGGGATTGGATGTGGCACTTGAAGCCATGGTTTAGTTAATCATGAGGTCTTGGGTGACAGGTTGGCCTTGATGATTTTTGAGGTCTTTTCCAACCGTATTGATTCTATGACATTGGAGATGCAATTTTGTTTTCCCCCTGTTTTGTTTGGCTTAGAATTATTTACACTTTCTTGAATGTGATTAAAGTCTAAGATTGCTCTCTCTTTTCATGATTGCGTGAAGGAAAAATTGCAGAAGCAGTGACATTTGCTGCATGACCCAGTACAACATTCAGAGCTCAGGGTGCATAGAATCATAGAATCATAGAATCAGTCAGGGTTGGAAGGGACCACAAGGATCATCTAGTTCCAACCCCCCTGCCATGGGCAGGGACACCCTACACTAGATCACGCTGGCCAGAGCCCCGTCCAGCCTGGTCTTAAACACCTCCAGGGACGGGGCCCCAACCACCTCCCTGGACAACCCATTCCAGGGCTTCACCACTCTCATGGTGAAGAACTTCTTCCTCACATCCAGCCTGAATCTCCCCATTTCCAGCTTCAATCCGTTCCCCCTAGTCCTATCACTACCTGAGATCCTGAGAAGTCCCTCCCCAGCCTTCCTGTAGGCCCCCTTCAGATCCTGGAAGGCCACAATGAGGTCACCTCGGAGCCTTCTCTTCTCCAGACTGAACAGCCCCAACTCCTTCAGTCTGTCCTCATAGGAGAGGTGCTCCAGCCCTCTGATCATCCTCGTGGCCCTTCTCTGGACATGTTCCAGCATGTCCACATCCCTCCTGTAATAGGGGCTCCAGAACTGGACGCAGTACTCCAGGTGTGGTCTCACCAGAGCTGAGTAGAGGGGGAGAAGCACCTCCCTTGACCTGCTGGCCACACTTCTCCTGATGCAGCCCAGGATCTGATTGGCTTTCCGGGCTGCAAGCGCACATTGAGAGCTCATGTTGAGCTTCTCGTCCACCAGCACCATCTCGTCCAGCAGCATCCCACTGCATTGACTGAAGAAAACTGCTGGAATAAATAAATGAGTATACTTGCTTATTTTTAGAATTAATGAGTTGTTAGTTTGCCTGGGTAGGGAGATTAAAACTGAGGCTGGGTCCTGGTAAAAGGGAAAGCCGTAGCCTGAAATGTAGAGGGTTGGATAAGGAGTCATGTGAACAAGGTACATTTTCCTGGATTGCTGATTCTGATAACCAACTCATCATTCTGCTCAATATCCTGTCACGTAGATCATAGACCTTACTGAAATAGAGGGTTTGTGCTACCTTTAGTCTATTTGAAGGCAGTAATTTCAAATTGGAAGTTTCTTAGTAAATTTAGGCCACTGCTGCAATCTGTGAGTTTGGTGAGGAAAAGTAAAAATACTAGGTAGAAAAGTTGACTTTCTCCTTTGTGATTGACTGGAGTAATTAATGAAAATAAATGTCTGTCATTAAAGCTGACAGAAATACGATTTAATGTTTTGCAGGTTCATTGACATTACTTTGCAAGAGACCATTTGAAAGTTCTGGGAAAAAACATGTATTCAGATGAAACCTACAGCACTTATCTTTAAATAATCTAGCAGCATTCCTGTATGGTTTCTACTAGCCTTAGTATTGTGAGGGGTTGTATGTATATGGCACAGTGTCCGTTTTTAATAAAATCTTAATTTGGATATGCAAACATGTGAAAATTCATGACTGTAGCTCAGTGAATGAAACTTATTTCTTCAAGGTGTTCATAGAATACAGCTATTGTGGCAGATACTACTGTGTCCTTTTGAACTGTAAAAGTTTATGTAGATGGCTCGATAAGAGCTAGAGCAATAAAATTAAAAATCTTCACTTTTTGAGTTGAGTATTAGTCTGATATTAGCAGGTGCTTCAATAGGTGGTAGATACTTTGAAGACCTGATATTTGTTCATTCACAATGCTGATATTCTGATATGGCATCATGTACTGTAGAATTCCAGCAGTTTTAATGCAGGCCTTGAAAATTCATAGCGGACCTTAACTCAGCAGAAATAAGATTGAGCTTGTCCCTAATAGAAGTTCTGTCCTTCAGATGAAATACTGAACCAAGGCTCTTTTTGCTGTGAAAGAGTAGTTTCTTCAGAAAGGACAGGTTATAATCTTGGCAGGTGGGCCAAGAGTCCCCTTCTGTCAGACTGTAATGTTCAAGGCTGCATGACAAATAATACAGTGCTGTTCTCCTGCTCTCTTCCTGTCCCAGCGGTAAACTCGTTTCATGCTTGGGAGAGCAGGATCCTCACCTGTGACTGGGAATCCTGTGCCATGGCAATGCAAATTATCCAATTTATTTTTTTTTTTTAAGCCAATTCTAGTGTGTAAAAGTGTAAAAAGTTGCCAGCTAAATGCTTTTCTTTTTTTGGCTATTACACTACTTCTCACTAGATAGGAGAGTTTGTTGTTGTTTGGTTTTATTTTTTAAATGCCTCTCTGAAAGAAATTGAGTAATTAGTTGGAGGGTGTAGTAGGGTGTAGTGTTGAGGAGAAACCTTGGAACTTTTCCATCATTTCCATTTAATCATTACCTAAATTATATCCTTTCAAGAAAGCAAACATTTTTCCAGTTCATGCAACATTTTTGCTTTATGCCTTTTCCTGTGTTGGCTTTTCCATTAGACTGAATATGCATTTCTGATTATCAAGAATGCTATTGTTTTTTGCATTGGAAATTATAGTAAACAAATTACTGTTCCCTTCTGTTATGTATCATCTCTAGAAAGTTCAGCTGTTTGAGCCCTCAGCTTGTTTTACTGTGTGTATTTGCTTGTATTGAATGTGTTCCAGCTCTTCATTTCCTAGGGCATAAAAATTGGTGAAATTCCATGGGAAAGGGTTGTTTTGGGTATGTAAACATACTCTCAAGCATTTTTAAAGCTCAGGAAGAGTGAAGCTGTGGGAGTCAAACACATCCATATAGCGTGCCTGTGCACCTTCCTCTAGTCAGTGTGTTGTGTTGGGACATTGGAGACACTTTTTTCAGAGATTAAGTCTTCCCTAACAGTTCTATTCATGTTGATGTAATTAGGGAAAAAAAAACCCTCTGCTGTTATTTCCTGGACAATATGTATTTACCTCTTAGAGAAGTTATGCAATAAATAAAAACAAGATTTGCCCTGGCCAAGGCTGATGGAAAGTTCCAAAGCAAATGTCTGTGTCTGGCCAGTGTTTTTGTTCAAATCTTCCTTACACTTGCTAAGAAGACAACATGTAAACAAACAAGACAAGCTTAAGTCAAGCTAAACATAGAGATTTATTTACTAATTAACTGGATATTTATTATGCAATGTGTAATTAGCAAGTAATTCTTGCAAGACAAACAATAGCTACCTAGGGAAACAACACATTAAGTGTATTTGCTACTGTCCCAAACATTGAATTTTCCAACATGTGTATTGTCCTTAAGCCAGTAACCAAGTGACATGACAGGCTAATTTAAAGAACATGTTTTGTCTTTTTTGTTTCGTTGCTTCTCATTTTGGCTGAGCCAGACCAAGTTTTTTTTCTGTGCTTTCTGCATGTTGCTATCCAGACAATATCTAGACATCAACAGATGTCTGATAGTGTATTGGGCATGTTGTACTGATAGCATCTGCTGGAGAGGATGACTGAAATAGAGTGGGGTGAGTGGTCCCCCACCCAGTCACCCTTACATGTTTACCTCATGAGTGTCTCTTCACCAGAGCATGGTGAAGAGCTCCATACAAGCAGAAATTTCCATCAAAGTTCTCAGTCCTGAGTACTGAGGGAGCAGAGGAGGAAGGCCCCAAAGGTTGTATCCATAACCAACAAGCAGAAAAACTCAGCTCACTGACTTTTTTGGGTGTTGTGAGGGCTGCTAAATCCCTGCAAGAACAGAGAAGGTGTTTCTTTTCTGGGTGGTGAACCCAGTGGCTGTTTGCCTATTCACTTTTAATAATGGCGAAAGGGGCATGCAGAAAGGCACTTAGTCTTATAAAAAGTTGCTTCTGCTGAGAACCCTGCAAGAAATTGCCATAAAAGTCAGTGTGCTGTTAAGTCCTCCTTCTTCCCACCAACCTGCTGCCACTTTCTTATTTCACAGATAGAGCCTTTCCCAAGAACCTTCTTGTAGTTCCACCCTTATATGTCTTGTATATGTGAAAGTGCTGGAGAGGCAGCACACACTGCTCAAAGGACAGAGCATTTTTCTGCTTCTAGTCTTTACCATCCTGAATGAGAGGAGTCCTCTTTTATGGCCCTTTTGATAAGCTTTGGCAAAGTTTTGTCCTCACTGATGTTCTTCAATTTTTATTTTTCTTATTTCAAAAGAATGAACTTTGACATAACTGGACCTTGAAATTAAGTGATTATCTTTCAGATAGCATGTTTGAAATGGATGTGTCTTGTGTTCAGAGTGTAATGCCTCAGATGCTTAACGTTTAAAATGCCACGGTAAAGAAACAGTCCTTGGAAGTGTTTGCTGGAGATGTCACTGCCAAATTAAGGTAAAAATCATGTAACAGGCTGGCTGATTAGAGTGGCAGGGAGAATGAAAATATCTGCCTTTCAGTGTTTTGGGTGTGGTTTGGGTTTTTTTTTTTTTTTTTTTTTTTTTTTTTTTTTTTTTTTTTTTTTTAGACCTGAAAGACTTGCATCAGTTTCCAGGCATTAAAAGTTTTTGGCTCTATGCATGAAAATACCCACAAGTGGCAAATGTAGTGTTTTCTGAGCAGGGGGAAGGAAAAAGGATATAGTCCCTATCTTAGGGATGCTTGTCTGTTTGCAGTAGATGGGTTGAGCACTTGAACAGGAACTCCTGAGGTACTATGAACAAGGAATTCCTTCTGGAATATTTTCAGAGGGTTTAATAAGTTGCATAGGGATATTCTCTGGGGCAGGGCAAAGTAGGGGTTTTAACAGGTAGAATAGCTTAAAAAACCCTAAAACAACAAAACCAAACAACATAAAGAAAAGCAGAATGAATAAAAATAGAACACACATGAGCCTGGGGTGATCCCTTGAAAAGGCAACCAGTGCTGGTGTAATTTTCTCAAGTAATGGGGTGGGAAATGCAGTGACAGAGTCCTGACATTTGCAAAGACATCCATGGTTTTGGTCCGCAGCAAATGCTATGTGGTTCTTCAGTGATTAAGGTGGATTTCAGATATTTGTAAATAATTTCAGCAAGTATTTTTAAAACAACCACAGCGATTAATGGCATAGCTTTTACTAGCAGTTTTCCAGGTAACTTTCCAGGTCAAAATGGTAGAAATAATTGTTTATATTAGCATAAAATTGTTGATATTCATGACTAGGCTGTCACCGAAGTATTTTTAGTCATTTGATAGTTTAGGCTAGAAATGCCAAGGCTTGCAAAGCTCACTAACTCCTTTGAGCTGTATCATTTGTATCTACAATCCTCCACAATGCCAGAATCAAGTTTATAATATACATCCTCAAGTACTTTGAACAGTGAGTTCTTATTTACTGGAAGATAAGTGTTTCTTGAGTGTCTGCAAGCTTGGAATGGGTGTCGAGCACCAGATATAATGCAGTCTTGTACCAACACTAATAATATTGTTGAACTGCTGGGCATCAGTGTAGCTCAAATGGTTGCTTGCTCCCTTTCTGTGTGCTCTCTCTACAGTACAGTAAATGTCAGTAATTATCCCCACATTATTTTAAATGACATTTCTAAGAACGAGTGTTTTAAAATGACAATTCTACTTAACCTTAAAGATATATGTAGATATGTTTAGGCTAGAAGGAATTTTACGGAAATAAGTGACCTATGGCTCCATGAAAGTTTAAATAAGATACTTCCTTTGTCAGCACCCTTGTTTATCCTTTCAAAGAAATATTAATATTTGCAATACAATTTTTGTGGTTTTTAAGATATTTATTTTATATAAGAGAAAATAATGATTTTAAATGGTGAAGTCAAATCCTGAAGGTTTTATAGAAGTTATTTTCAGGAATGGAATTCAGCATTTATTTGTTTGTTTAAAAACAACACCTTTGGCTTTTGATGAAGAGACGTGCTGATGGAAATCCTGAGTAAACTTATGTGGGAAGCAAGCCACGGGCTATGCTCAGTGTCTGGTTTCATACAATGTATCAACAGCATGTAACTCGTGTATCTCCAGATTCTGGTCATGTCCTGGTGATAGTAATGCTTGCTCTTAACAGAAAATGTACAGGTGCACTCATCACTGTGTTACTTCTCAGCCGCCTTCATTGGGGGCCAAAGCAGACATGACCTCTTCCACTGCTCCCTGCTGTGTTGAGTGATCTCATGTGATAACTATGTTCTTATTTAGGAGAAAGTGTTTTAGGGTCCTGTTCCCTGCCTGCTGCTGGAGTGACCCTGCCTGCCATAAAAACTGTGGCTCTTGGCTGGAACAGGCCAGCAGTGCAGCTTCTTTTGCACTGCTCAGGCAATGCTGCTACATGAGTTTTGCTCCATGACAGCTGTGTCTAAGGACACTTTGATTTTGATGGGTCCCTTTTCATTTGAATGTATGCAGCAGTGTCCACAAATTGGATTATAAAGTTGCAGTTCTGGAGCCTGCCATTGAAGAGAGACCTAGGGACTATCTCCAAATTCCTGCTCCATCCTCATGAGTACAACCTGAATTCTCTTTGGCTTTCCCTAAGGTCCTGGCTTGCCTCTGTTTTGTAAGGGGGTAAAGCTGTTTTGTGGCTTAGCCTTTTTCATTTTCTGAATTCTCTAAATTGTACTAAAGTTGCCCATAATAGTCCCTTCAGAATTTGCAACTGAATAGAACCTGTAAATAAAATCTAACTAGTTTGTACATAATTTTGGGACAGGGTTTTCAGAAAAATAAAAATAACTATACTTTTATAATTCTTGCCTGCTTACTTTAATCCCAATCAAAACACAAGGAGATGCTGGTTTGGTCAGAAAAGTAACCCCTGTTTCTGAGGAGCAATGAGGATAGAAGGGCATGCTTCATTGACCGCAACAGTAGAGAGTTCTGCAAGCAGTTGTCAAGTGGAGCAGCAGCATCAAAATGCACATGCAAAATTAGGCTGGAATTTATGCTTTGTAACAACAAACTGAAGTGCTTCTGCTTTGCTTTCAGTTAGGAGTTAAATGTTTTTGACAGAATAGAATAACTTCTGTCATTTATGTTCTCGACTGAAAATGTTACTACTTCTTCAATTGCAAGCACTTAAGATACTTTTCCTATATATAGTCTAGGTGACAAAGTCAAAAAAGAAGGAAAGGAAGAATTGGGAAGACGTCTGCAATAGTTTAGTGTCTGTCTGCTCACAATATAGGAAATGATTACTGCATCTTAACTGATGAGTTTGTCTCCTGGCTCTGTCATGAAGGCTCTCTGTTCTCTCTAGGCCAGGCTCCATTAGCATTTCAGTTCATGTTCTAAGTTCGTAGCAACTCTTCTTTCATTCCAGAGAGATGAGTATTGTGGGGTTTTTGTGGGGTGGTGGTTTTTTGGTTTGGTTTTGTGTGTGTGTTGGTTTTGTTTGTTTTTTTGCTTTTTGTTGTCTTCTGTCTACTCTCTAGCCTGCCTGGTGTTTCTGAGCTGTAAGTCAGTTCTTTCCTGTTGTAGCAAAAGCAGCTCAAAAGAGCATGGGTCATTGCTTTCTGGATGCAGCATCAAATCTTTTGCCTTCATATGCAACTGTAATATTAGTAGCACATAGTTTTCGAATAGATCAGTGAATCCAGTTCCATGATTCTACATGAGTCTGATGCTCAAAGGAAAGACTCAAGAAGTTGGCAGTTTTGGTGTCCTGTCAAGTTCATGGGGATGATGTAGAAGTGTTTGTATAACCTGAGCTGCTGACCTCTGTAAGGTTGAGTGTGGCACAGATTTCAGAAGGTACTGGAGTGACTGATTATCAGAGATGGATTTCAAGAATGTTTTTGAAATGTGCCAAAGGCATTTTTGTTAAGTCACGGCCCTTCAGATCTTTGCTTAATTAGAAATATTGAACTGTTCTGGCTGTCAGTGCATGTGTTTTCCTCTGATACCCATATTCCAGTTTTTGCCTTCGTCACTGTTACATATGGAAAACTCGTGATAATGGAACTAAGCCTCAGAGCCTTTCCTTTCTACTGTCTGATGCATGGCACTCGCTTAGCTATGTAGTAACAGTCACATTCCACATGGCTCAATGGGTAAGTGTAGTATTAGCCATTAATCTAGAATTGTAATGGAGACATTAATTGCTGGCTATGAGGACAATATTGGATACGTCTTTTTAAGTGGATTATATATATGCAATATTTTCCTGATTTGTTAGGAAAGATGTTTATCCTTGTTATAACACAGCCGGTGTAGCTACGAGGACAGTGTAAAATCACATTTTTCAGATGTGCTTTATGGGCTTTAAACTTTTCAGCATGCATGTGCAAGCCTTCTTGAACTTACTGTGGAAAACATTTGTCACACTAAAATTAATTTGTCAATTACGGGATTATTGAAATGTCCTATGTGATTAAAGACCTTCTGTTTTCAGATCAGTGTTATGGACATTGGAGGAGAAACATCTTAGGTTTGGAACTGCTTCAAGAGCAAGAAATGTAAGACCAGAGTTGGTTTAAGAAGTTGATTTGAGTAATTATTAATTTCTACAAAAACTGCTTTTATATCCTATAGGCACAATTAAAGCTGCATTTATTGGAATGAACAGCCTTACTGCCATACAGGTATAAGACAGCTTATAAAACATATGTGATATTATAATGGAGCCCCTGAGAATGAATGGTCTAATCAGAATTAAATCAAATTGTCTGGATGCTGTAATGAGAAGATTCAGATTTGCTTTTATCACTCTAGCTAGCTGGGAAAAGTCTCCACTGTGTTTTGCGGTGAGAGATTGTGCTATTATTGGGAGATCATAATAGCAAGAGAATGTAAGCTATCTCAAATTTATTTTGGCCCAGTTAGTCCAGCATTTGATGTATCTGATGTATTGTTTACACTGTGAAGTTAAATATTTCATCTGTTATGTTTAAATGAAAATAAGCAGCCTAAAATGAAGAACAAGGTGGGGTAAGGAAGTACTTTAAGAGGGAAGTAAAGAAACAATGTCTGTAACACATTTTGGTGGTTTTTCTTTTGGTTTTTTTTGTTAGCAGCTTTGAAGAGTGAGTTAACACAGTGCTGAATTCTAGACCCCCAGCTACCTCATGGGGGTAATGAAATAGAGTATTTTCTGTGCTCTCAAATGGATTTAGGCTATAGCTGGGAAAGTCCTGAAGCACACAAATATTGGCCTTTAGAGAGGTAATTGCTAGTCAAATCTCCGGACTGCTCTGATTTGTGTGAGCACCATTCTGAGACTCTGCAGGTTAGGTAATTTCCATTTGCCTTTGGTTTGGCAGATGACTGAAGGGAGGAGGGAATATCTCCTTAATCCTGTGGCTTCAACCAGCCTCTGCTTTTTTCTTGTGGCTCTGAATATCCTTCACATGATTCCAGTCACTGGCCAAGGTCTGGGACCTCCTCTTGGCCTGTTCACCTTCTGTCCCCAGGTAGGGCCATTGATCACACATGGTCAATCCACTGGGTTGTGCAGCTTTTGCCATAAGCTAGGGCAGAGGATTATTAATTGTTTGCTTTAACTCTGGAGAAACTACCATGTAATGGATATCATACAAATATAAAGACAGCTCTGAGAGATTTTAGATGCATGAATTCTTCACAGCAGTTGCTGCTTTTTAACTTAAAATTCTGAGCTGTGAGAGTTGTAATTTTCAAACAAGTTCCTTTCCTCCATGAAATGTGATTGAGGTATTGAACAACACTGAACATGTTTAGGTGTGGCATTGTAAAAGGAGAACCCTTCCCTATGTATTGCACAGGAGGGTATTATACTTAATTCTAATTTGTAACTTGAATAAAATTTTTAAGCATAAGGAAATGGGCATTTAACACTTCTATTTCTGTTATGTCCGAAAATGTCATTGTGAGAGCTAGTGGCTGCATTTTGTAATGGCTAGCTATTTTTTTTAAAGTATGAATGATGTTGCTGATGGGTTTTCATATTTTACTTTCCATATCTTTCACCAATTCAGGGGACCCAATATCCTAGTTGGTGTCTTGTCACATCAGATAGAAAAATGTATAGAGGTTGCCTGTAAATATGTGAAAGTTCTATATCTGATTGCAGTGTTTTATTCAGAACAAAGCATTTAATAAGAATTTAACCTGTACCAAGTAAATAATTGTTTTCCCTGGTTTTATGAATAAACACTCAGGTAGTTCCTCTGTTCAATATTTGTAATGTTAGAAGCACCTCCAGCACTGATGTATATCATATTCAGAGTTTTCAATGGGATTGCCAGAAATGGACAAAACCCATGTAATAGTGTTCATGCTACTGTTGTGAGATGGGGAAAAAGTAATTCTGAAACTTGGCAGCTTCAGCCATTTGGTTGCCAAGTGTATTTCACACGTGGCTTGGGGTATTAGCTTTGCTGTGGAGGAGGATAAAGGAAAGTAAGTGTGAAGGGATCAAATTAATTTATAGTTCATTGTCTCCTACCATAGGCAATATTGAATAGCTTGTATTTAGTCTATGTCAAAGAGGTGTTTGTTTTGGCATTCGTAACAAAAATGGTTTTCTTCTAGAGGAGCACTCTTGGTCTTCTTGCATCTGGGGATTTGTGCTGAGTTCTGTTTAAAGAGCTGTGAAGATCAGAAGGTGTGAAGATGATAAATTATTTTTGAAGAGCCATCTCACCCTGGTCTTAATGTAATGTGTTAGCAAAGAAGTATGGATCCTGAGGTTATATAGATTTAATACTGCAGTTTAACTTTTTAAGATAAAATATTACTATTTTTGGAGACACTTCACCTCCTCAGAAATGAAACTTATGTAATAAGCTATGGAGCCAGCAGATTAATAAGGCTATACAATTCCAACTCCACTATCAAGTCTTCAAGTTTGTACAGCTAGAAAGGCTTTGACTCTACAGGGAATTTTGGTAGTGGCTTTGGCTGTAGGTGGATATGGGTTCAGGTTTTCCTGGTTACTTCAGACACAGCTTAAACCCCCTCATTTCCCCCAGTTTACTTGTTCATTGCCCTTCAAAGCCTGTTTGGTTTACTGCTGCCAAGTTCTTTGCTGGGTTTGGTGGAGTCCTTCATACCAGGGTTATGGAAAACAACATAATTTTTCATAGCAGTTTCATTAACTTGTGTAGTGTCTTTGAGGTACTGCTGCTGTCTGTAGAACTCTTTGCTTACTTTACTGAGCAAAAATACATGTGTGGTTTCTTCAGAAGCCACATGTCATGTAAGCTTGGAAATAAATAGCTAGTTGCAGCCATGGGCTTTGCCACTCAGTTACAGGCCTACTGTGTTACAGGTTTGCCTGCTGAAATACCTGGAGCCAATCCTCCTAAGTCATTCCAAATTCTCTCCACAGCGAACTTGGCTTGCTTCCCTTTTCAGAACTCATTATCAGCCATGAAAGAGAATCAAGTGTCTACATTTGGTAATTATTGGGTGGGTAATTTCTTCAATGACTGTTAATGAGCAGAGTGTAACATCTGACCTTCAGGCTCTTGAATGTGTAGGGCTTCCGTTATGTAGCTGTTTTCTGTATTGATGAGTGTAACTTCTGATACAACTGGAGTTTCAGTTCAAAGACTAGCACTTGCAAGTTCAGATCTCCTTTCTGAGAATCTTCAGTATTACCATTTGAATTCAAGATTTCCATTGACTTCAAGCTGTAGAAATTGTTCTCCTGAAATACTAATGGAAAAAGCAGTGAAGGTAAGCCAAGCCTGGTTCTCTGAGCTTGAGAGAAGACTGAAGAGCTGTATTCCTGTCACCAGTGCAGATGAACACCTGAAATGAGTTAAAATGAAACAATATTGCATTGTGTTCCCAACTATTTCTGAGAAACTGCTGCTGTTCTAACCACTAAAGTTTTGTGGTGCAACTCTGGTGAGGTAGGTCTGTTCAGTCTTTGGTAAGCTGATGTCAAAAGGCTTAAGATGTAGGCTGCAATTAGTTTGTGCTGTTTAGCCTGAGCTAATCAGCCTCTCAGAGAGAGACCATGTACTTGCCAGCACTAGATACAATGCTGACAAAAGCACATAGGATGGCCTCTTAAAAATTCACTGCATTCATTCTCTGAAGACTGGATAGGCATCCCTTTAAAACTGACCTTTCAGGAGGGAAGAAGGAACATGGAGGATATAAGACATCTTTGCACTTCCTGCTCCTAATGTTTAGCGAAACACTTGAGTGTAAATTAATGTTATATTCTGGAAAACCTTAAATGACTTGCTTAAGAAATTTCTGTGGTTCATGACATTACGTAAGGATGATAGGACTGTGTCTTCAACTGATTGTGGACATATTATATGCTAATGTGTAAGGCTTTTTAAACATTTGTTTCATTTCAGCTGATTATTTTAGTTACATTAGTTTCCTATTGTATACTTGGTGCCTGACCCATCATGCTAGAACATTAATGCTGAGTCCTTTTTGAGGAGGACTCATGTTATGTATCCACACCTTCATTGGAATTATTTGTATAGTTTTCTTCTGATCTGGAGCACCCAAGAAAGTCTGCATCATCTCCAGCAAAACATTGGTTTTACTTATACTCTGAGGGACTCTGCTGTCTTGTCTTTAACACATGCTTACACTGTGACCCTTGATGCTTGTTTTCACAGATTCTGCATTTATTTTGCATCAGCTCCTTTGTTAACTTCAACCACTCTGAGAGACTGCAAAACAGGTCATAAATACATAGGCTGACCGTGTGAATTTTATGGTGTGGAACTCTGTTGTTTATTTGCTGGTCAGAGTAACAGTGGTATTATTTTTCCATAGTTTCTGGATTTTTTTCATATGAAAGCAACTCTCCAAAGCAGAACATTTCTCTCTTATAGTCAGGATCCAGTAAGAACAATTACTATGTACATGAAATAATATTCACCTCTAGAAAGACCTCAGTGGCTGAATTAAAGATTCAGGTCCATAGATACTGACCATTCGATAAGCTTCTTCTCACCTGCACTTTATTGGTTAAATAATAGTAAATTAAATGCCCAAGCATGAGGGTAATATTCTCTGAAGAACAACTAGTATTTTAGCATAGGATCTAGAAAGTTTTTATTCTATGGAGTGATGCAAGTGGTGACACTTGCTAGGAGGCACTACTTGAATAGAAGAAATGCAGGGTGAGAAACAGTATGAAGTATTCATTTTGAATAAAAGACAAGTGCTGATAAACCTGATGTCATTTGACAGGCAGTGTTATTTTTCTTCAGTCTTTTAGTGCCTGCAAAGGGGAAGAAAAAGGCAATGTCAGAAATGGGCTGTAGCAAGTGAAAGAAAGCAGAGCAAGCAAATGGCATCTGTGATATCAATGCACATCTTGAACTTGTTTATTTATAGCTCACATGTCTCATTTATTTGGAAATAGAAGAGCTATTTGGTTACAGTCCTACAGTAGTACATGCTAGATAAGGTGGAATAACTTAGTTGTTTGTGGTTTTAATTATTTTAAAAAAATATTATTTTAGTCTTTGTTATTACTGGTAGTTTATAACAATTCATTAATTTGTTTCTTTTAATGTGAGTGTGTTTCCCTTGAGACTGACAGACACTTACTGTTTCTAAATCAAAGACAGCTTTCCTCTTAGTTTTCGGCCCTAAACTTGAGATATGGTGGTGGGTGTTTTTGTTTTGTTTGTTTGTGGTTTGTTGTGTTTTGTTTTGGGGAGGAGGTTGGGTTCTTTGGCAAAAGGATAATTTTTGGACTGTGTTCAAAGTCTCAAGATTTTACCGTATCTGGATGTCCACTTGCCTGAGTTTGTTCCCCTTCAGTTTTCATCTTTCAACAGCTTACTGGCAGCAATACTGAAAGAAACAGCTAATTTTGAGTGACAGATACAGAGAGTATCCACAGTAAGGGCTTCCTGAACAAGTAAGTGCAGCTATAACATTAGAAGTTTAATTCCCAGAATTTATCTCCTTCGCTTGGAGAAAAAGAAGGATGGTTTATTTGCCATTCAGCTGATGAAAAGTTATTGAGGCTACACAAATTCAAAGATGCAGACAGCTTTCAGTTGCCAGCTGAGTCAAAACAGGTTGCTAGCCATCTCTCTGTTGATCTGATTAATGACCTGAATCAGTTGTTTTTGAGCATATCTCTGCCAAAGTGTGCTAAACAATGAAAACAGGAAACTTGTGTGTCTTGAATCTCTTTGCTACTGTGGAGTCACCAGACATGATGAAATGAGGGCTTTGCTGCTTGAGGGCTGAACAACATGGATAAGAAAAGGATATTTAAGGGCTGATTATACCTCTGCCACACCCAGGCTGTGGAACGCTCTGGGATGTGGGAACTGGCAATGATCTGTAAGGAACCACCTGCTTCCGTGAGATTGCAGGCATATATCTCAGCATTTGCTGTTTGCCCCAACATATGTTTCCTGCTCTTGGGTTTAGGACTGTGAAGAGAGTCTGGCTGTAGGAAAATGAATTTCGGAGTTGCCCATGGAGCATCTCAGAGTTGTGTGTCAGATGTGCAGTGCAACAGGACTTCCTTCTCTTTCTGTTGTGCCAACAGGGAAGTAGAAGGGGAGTAGAACACAACAGGGAACGTGTCCTACTTATGACAAGTACTGGGAACAAGTAGCAGAGGATGAGGAGGAAATCAAATTTATTGATTGGGAAAACTCCCTGTAATTTTGACTGTACAAGGAAGCTTGTACCAGCTCTTGTGCAGGTCTTAACCTGAGAAAGTTTAAAATTCTCTTTACCCCTAGTAAGCAAATACCCTAAATTAATAAGTTATTTTTATGTAAACATCTGCAGATAAGACAAATATGTCTGCCTGCTGGTAAGACAGGACCAAATTAATTCATGAAAGAACTGGTCAACCTTTTAGTAAAAGTACATTGAGCACTTTCTTTTCCCAGAGGAGCTTTTTCTGTGAAACCAGACCGACCTGCCTAGCGTCCAGCTTTCCATTCACAATGTGGTACCAAGCGGCATAGTGGAGTTATTCTTCCCAGTAAGAGGTCACTCCACACCCAGGTGACAATTCTATTTCCAGGCTTTTAAGCAAAATATTTTTGCATTTTGTGTTTTAATAAAATATTTCTTATATTAAGCTATGATGGTCTTATTGGTAATCCCCCCTGAATAAACCCGTAGTTTGGATTGTTAGTTTACTCAGATACATGTGGCTCATGTCACTGAACCTTTCCTGGTATTCTTGTAGGAGCTGAGAGCAGACAGGCAATAAAACAAGTTGTTGTGCATGCTCAGGTGGTGAATGTCCTCCCCGCACCAAACGTGTACTTGCAGTTCTCCTGGTATATGTTTTACAGCTGTGTAAATATTCAATTATGTGCTGCTGCTTATCTGGCATGATTACTTCAATTCTAAAACTGTAATACTTGTCTTACTTCTGTGTGATGTTTCCCTTACCAACTCAAACAACTCTCCCTCGAGTTCATGGTTTTAATTGCAGCTTTAGATTGACTCTCTCCATTTAATGTTAACTTTCTTTCCTTTTAATCTGTATACCTATTTCAAACTTTGTAATTAAGTGTGCATCTGCCATATACTAAACATTCATTTTGAAAAACTTCTGTAAAGCTGAAGTTGCCCCCTACTCTCAATTCAGAGCCAAGGAAGGTTCAAAGAAAAGAAGTTAGAAAAACATCAGTTTTGTTTCTAGTGTTGTTTTGGGTGTTACAATATTTTTAAACCCACTTCTTATAAACGCTTTTAATCTCTATCAGACTCCAGAGAGCTGTTGTCAAAGCACTTAAAATAGCTCACAGATCCATCTATTTGATAGCTTAGGCTTCAATGTACCTATTCTGGGAACATTTAAAGAAAATGCAGACTTCTGTGATGCATGTAATTATATGCTATTATGCCCCATTTCTTCCTGATGCAAAAGTGCGTAACTACAGGGTCTTATCATAGCGGTCTAGTCATGTTCAGCTGAGAGCTGGGTGTCCTCATAGAAGCTCTGTGTGGCTTGTTTAAGAGTGCAAGGTCTGTCTGAGAGTACTGTTACTAGCTCATCGCTGATGAGAAACCTGAATGTCTCTAAAAGAAATAGCATGCAGTGCAGAGACTGAAGGATGTGTGTTGCAATAAGGTAATGTGTGTTGCAATAAGGTACTATAAAAATGCACACACACATATATATACACACACATGCCCTGCGTGTTTAAAATCTGTTCTGTGAAGAGATGTTTCTTTTATAGCTCTACTGAGAGACCTCTCCACCTTTCGTGTAATGTTTTCTGCAGACTTTCTGAGAAAACATGACAGAAAGGGAAGTATTTGAGGTTTAAAGTGGTCTAGGAAAAAAAGCAAAGTACTTCTGGAGTGCTAAGAGATTACCTTAGCCCTCATTCTGGGTTCATCTTCCTCCCTCCTTTCTTTGTCAACAGAGTTACAAAATACAGTATCTGCTTGTTTTGTACTCTTGGGATAGTACAAGTCAAGTCATCCTTTCATCCTTACCTAACTGCCTTGTGTTTTGCACTGAGCTGTTTGATACTGATTTATGCATTATTATTTTACTTCCCTGGATTAGTTTGTGTGGAAGGCTACATAGGATGCTGGAGTTCTTATTTTAGCTAGAAACAGGCGTTGCATTTGTAGCTATGGAACATGCTCCCTGCTAGTGAAGTTACTCAAAGCAAAACCAAAAGGTCCTTCAAACCTCTCTTTCTGCCCCATGAAATACTGCAGAGGATTTTACTTATAAAGTCCTACAAATACATGTTTTTGTAGTTGTATAGTATAACTCACTGAGTTACCACAGCAAAAGTACTCTGCTTTCTCTAAAGCTGGATGACATTTTCAGGAAAAACACTTTAATATTTAGTGATTTCTTCACATTAGGAAGTGGAATAATATAATTTGATAAAGTGATATTTCATTTAATCAGATTAATAGTTTTAAAACCTTTCTAAAGGGTTTGTGAATGAATGGACACATGGGACAAATGAGTTAGTTTTTAAAGCAGCTTGTTGTACTGCATCAACACTCTGTGAATGCCTTTTTCACCATTAAAATGGCTTCACTCAATTTGGGCTACTTCACTTCCAAACTTAAGTAATGAAATAATATTAAAGCCACTGTAATTCTGAAGGAAAGTCTCTAGGTAGAGCTTAACTGATACTCTTGCTCTATGTTAAACTAGTGCCAGCTGACTTCCCTGACATCCCTGAAAAGTTGTGCCCTGATAGCTGTCAGCCCGTGGCTTGGACAGCAGCACTCTGCACTGGGTTAAGAACTGGTTGGAGGGCTGGGCCCAGAGAGTGGTGGTGAATGGTGCCACATCCAGCTGGCAGCCGGTCACTAGTGGTGTCCCCTCAGCTCTGCAGAGGGACCTTGACAGGCTGGACAGATGGGATGTCCAATGGCATGAGATTTAACACATCTAGGTGCCAGGTTCTACGCATTGACCACAATAACCCTATGCAGTGCTACAGGCTGGGGTCAGAGTGGCTGGAGAGTGGCTATGCAGAGAGGGACCTGGGGGTACTGGTTGATGGTAGGTTGAACATGAGCCAGCAGTGTGCCCAGGGGGCCAAGAAGGCAAATGGCATCCTGGCCTGCATCAGGAACAGTGTGGCCAGCAGGAGCAGGGAGGTCATTCTGCCCCTGTACTCAGCACTGTTTAGGCCACACCTTGAGTCCTGTGTCCAGTTCTGGGCCCCTCAGTTTAGGAAAGATGTTGAGTTGCTGGAACGTGTCCAGAGAAGGGCAACAAAGCTGGTGAGGGGTTTGGAGCACAAGCCCTATGAGGAGAGGCTTTGGGAGCTGGGGTTGCTTAGCCTGGAGAAGAGGAAGCTCAGGGGGAGCCCTCATTGCTGTCTACAACTACCTGAAGGGAGGCTGTAGCCAGGTGGGGGTTGGTCTCTTCTCCCAGGCAACCAGCACCAGAAGAAGAGGACACAGTCTCAAGCTGCACCAGGGGAGGTTTAGGCTGGATGTTAGGAAGAAATTATTCACAGAAAGAGATTGGCCATTGGAATGGTCTGCCTGGGGAGGTGGTGGAGTCACCATCCCTGGAGCTTTCCCCCCACTTCCCCTCCCCTTTCCTTCACCTTGCCTGAGAGCTGTGGTTGACTTCAGTGACAATGTTATTGCAGATAAAGGTAGCTGTCAGGCCTAACTGTATAATGTTATAGTGTGACTCAAATGCAAATATGTCATTAACTTCTACCCTCTAGATATGCTTTCTCTATCCTAATTTAGTTTAACACTGAGTTAATGAAGCTTGAAGGAAATGTTTGTTGAGTAGTATGCTGTAATAGTTTGTTTCGTCATTACACATACTGACTATTATAGCCTTTTGAAATGAAGATACATCCAAAGTATTTAAAGTACTCATGCAGGTGAGGCAGGGTACTTGTTAGTGTATATCATTGGTTTGAATGTATGGGTTGGTTGCAGTGAAGTAGCTCAAAGTCATTTCTATGACTGAGCTGTATGTTTAAAAATAAACCCAAACCAACAACAAAAACAAAAGATCAGGCTTTCTGTAAGTGCTTATTCTTTCTTTGATTTGCACTATCTGAAAAAGAGAGCGAAATGCAGATGTGTGTTTCCAGGTCACTGGACCCACCTTGTTACTCTTACACAGCACCACCTCAGTAGCAGTCAATCACAACAGGTATTTTATTGAGAAGCCATGACCCAGCTTTCAGAATATTCAGTATGTTTTGTTGTGAGGGAGGGGACATAATAAACGTGTTGAAAGGCATGAGAGGCTTCATATAGGGTCCAGAGGATTGTTGCATCTATCACATAGGTCATTTGGCCATGACTAATGTACTGAGGAGAAGTTAAGCTCTCATCAGTGCAGACATCAGTTTTTCTTTATCATTTGGCACACTTGTGGAAACGGGTACCTGTTGTATTACTGAAGCAGCAGCCATGAAGGATGTACAGGAAGCGTTCTTTTGCCACTTGACTGCACAATATATTCAGTAAAGCATCAGCTGAGGTCTTAACATCCAAAAAAACGAGGAAAAGTTGAATGCACAAGATAGAACACTTAGTAAATGCATTCATAAATGTCTTGTATTGGTGGGTAATGATGTGATCCATCATGAGAAGATTTAATTGTTGGTAATGAGGTACCAGGAATGGTTAGCAGAGGACAGGCGCAGAGGACAGGCACAGGTTTGTTTGAGAAATTGTGTGCAAATGTTAAATTTTCTCTTTCTTGTGTTTTTTCTAAAGATTGGGGCTGGAGCTTAGCAAAGACTTGATTGATCCTAGTACTATTTTTGAAGCAGACCTCAAACCTCAGAAGTGCTTGTATTTTGATATATTCCTTTTAGGACAGGCCAGAAAGAAACAGCTTGAAAACATCTTGGCAGATAACATGTTAGAAGTATGTGAATGAAGCCTCCAAGGCATCCTGCTCTAGCAGAGCTGGTGTTCTGTTTGGCAAGCAGAAATCCAAGGAGATGCTCATCATACTATGTGTGTCCTGATCCCAGCTGTTTCTGACAGCATCTTTAGTTGGTCTGTGCTTTTGGTTTTGCATCATCATGTTTTGTGGTGCCCCACTTTAAGTCAAAGCAGTGTTGCAAAAGGTCCTCAGAGGAAGGGGAGGGTGCTGGATTCACGGATCCAAAATGTTTACAGGAATGTTGGCTTTGGCTCTATCACCCTGTGATTGGGGACGGGGTCCTTCTTTTAACTTTCTGAGTGTACAGAGTAAACATTGGCCTAAAAATCAGTAAATTTGGGCCCTGGTTTTCTGTCTAAGCAGTGTCAAATATGCCATGGCAAGGAGGGCTTGTGCCTTATTTTGTTAGTTAATTTGTGAGATGGTGAGTTGTTTGCAATAATGAGATACTGTCCTGGAGATTAATCTGTGGATACTGTGTGGTGCAGCTTTTCCCTGGTTTAGAGACGGTCATAGCAGTTGATCTCTGACCTGAGAGGAGAATTTACAGCTTATTACTATGTGCTAATTGTAACCATCAGCAATCACAGCTTCATCCATGGGTGACAAGGTGGCCTTGAAAGCCTGAAATGGGTCAAAAGCTGTGTCACACAAAATTGCCTTTGAAACTGCAAAGCTGTGTGGGAGATGTACCAGGCAAGTGGGACAGGGTTATCATCTCCTCCTGACTAAATCTACCCTTGCACCTGATCATGCATGGTAAAAGTATTTGCTTTTTTAATAGGATGGTTATCCAGCATTCTGGCATGTTCTGTTTGCAGACCAGACCACATCTAGCGTAGCCCTGTCTGGCAGCTACTTTTGCTGCCAGTCTTGTAATCTCTTTAAAGAGCATATCTATTTCTTGTCATGGTGGGGATCCTCCTCCCTCTATCACCCCATCTGTTCATCACACACTCGCCCACTAATAGAATCAAGTCCCTAATTTTTCTGTTTATTTGTTAAAAAATTGTTCCAGAGTTGCCCGTAGATAATTAGCATCTTTTATTGCCTTTCTTGGAGTTGGTCAGTTGTTTCACAATGTGGATGATCTGATAACAGGGACTCTCCCAAGTGTGTCATTTCTCCAGGGTCTCTTTTCTGTGTGTTTTGAGCTTGTGGTGTTTGAAATACATGTTTTGTTTCCTTGGGTTAACGGTGCCACTGGTAAAAATAGATGCCAGCATGAAACCCATTGCCATTAACACAAATATGCATGATGCTGGTGAAGACCAGAAGTAAACACTTCTAGGAAGTAAAGGGGAAGAACACTTTGAAAGCAATTTGTCATTTGCTGAGATGATTATGTATCTTCTCATCTTAAGAATTTTTGTCCACTGTGAGTGAATGTCATGCATTTCTCTGATAAAAGAGGGACCTTCCTAAAACAAAAGGTGCAAACCTCAAATTTTATATCTTTAAAATTGCACTCGGACAGGTGAGTTTGGGTTTTATGGAAGAAAACAAAACAGCAGCAAAAAAACCCACCCCAAAACAAACTATGAGAAAACCAGAAAGTTTTAGCCGGTGACCCTTTTACAAATGTAAGGTTGCACATTGCCTTCAGTCCACAGCAAAGCTCCCACAGCTTTTCAGAGGCAGAGGTCTGAAGCAGAACACATAGTCATGTTTTCATTTCAGCTGCAGAACTTTGGCTTCACCTTGGCCAATTCACCTTGTCTGTGGTGTTTTTCCCAAGTGTGGAATGAAAGTAACTCTTTTTTCCTGCTGCAATTCTCAATGTGATTTGTAAGCCCTTCAAGACAGGGACTGCTCTTTACCCGGCCCAAGCCATCGCTCACTACTTCTGTAAGAGGTAGGAGAGCATAAGGATCTTTTTTTTTTTTAATTGCCTTACACTGATGAAAGCCCTGATGTAAATGTTATACCAGCATAAAGACATTTTGTTTAGTTTTTCTTGATATAGCTCATTTTGTTTTGCTGAGTTTGACAAAGCTAAACCATAAATAGTTAAGAGAAATTTGTCTGTAATATGCGTATTTCCTGATGAGGTGTTGCGGCAAAGTTTATTAAATACAGACTTCATCCAAGTGTGTACACAAAGCAGAACACAATTAAGCTGTGTCATAGGCAAAGCCTTATTATAATAACAGATGAAGTCTTGAAGCTGGTCTTGCCTTGAAAATGACACAGACATGCTGAGCAACAAATAATCCAGTACTTCATTCCAGCTGAGGTGTTTACCCAGCCATCATCTCTCCTCCACAAGAAACTTCTTAAGGTAAATGCGCTTTGTGCTCTGTTACCAGAATTGATACAAGCAGGAGGTTTCCTGTGGCATGCCATGCAGTGTTTAGTTGGTTCCACCTGGGAGAGTCGTGGTGGCAGTACACTTTCCCCTTTCTGTCACACCACAGTCCAACTTGGTGACCTTTGGTTTTGCAGACAGGAGTTTAATCACATCTAGACTGGTCCCAGCTGGTTAGATCTCTAAATAGTTGCTTAGTGCTTGACTGGAAACAGTGAGGTTCAAAAGAAGTTGCTTTTTGCCAGTTCAATAGGATACTGCACTTGCAGAGACACCAGCCACATTGTGCACTCAGTCAGCTGCTGGGAGCTTCTGGGAACAAGACCCTAGGTTCAGGTCTGCCTGCACTCCTTCAGTGGTTGCCCAGGCAGTGTTTCCAAGCTGTTGTCCAAAAGTTACTATGCAGACCTGAAACTGAGACTGTTAATACAACTTTTGGTCCTCCATGCATTGGAGGGGAGTTTGGGACAGAGCAAACTCTTGCTAGTCTGGAGCATACAGATAGCATTTGTTGTACAGGTAGTAAGCCAAATGCATGGCAGGTTGATGAGTGTAATGTAACTCAGAACTCTTGACAGAGGCAGATGATCTCCTATTTCATTTCGAGTCTTCACACATTTTATTTATCAATACTTATGTAGGGAAGGAAAGTATGATCACTTGTTCTCCCATGCAGAGGGAATGTGGGCTTCCTTAAAGTTGCCCCTCCTTTATTTTTTTTTTTGTTGTGGGTGATGCAGGAAAAAAGCTGGTTTTGAGGTATTTTAAATACTTGGGCTTTGCTTTGTTCCTTTGTGTTTGAACCAGAGAGAGGCAGCACTGGCTAAGAGGGTGGGAGGCTGTTAGTTCTGATGTAAGGACATAAGCAATTTTTCATAGGATTTCGGTACTTTTTGGCTTGTAACTTCTTTTCAACATTGAACCTGCTTACAGCTTATCGAATTCTCCAGCTGAAGTTTATAATGGTACGCTGAGGTAGGGATGCTGGTATTTTTATTAGATAACATTATCATTCCTTGCTTACAAAAGCCTATGCTCTTAGTTCTGAAATTTCTGCTGTGCTTATCTATTGCATTTAGCTCACCAGAGCAATCCTGTGCTCCCATTTCTAAAACTGGGCTTCAATGACACACCTTGGAGTTCCTCCGTGTACTGTGCTGTTAGGTCAACAAATGCAGAGCCATCCTCTCACTGGGAGTATTTTCTTTGCAAGTGGAGACCTGATGATATCTAATATTTTTTATTTTTTTTTAATCACACCATAAACCATGGTCTGTTTATGCATTAAAAAAAATAAATAATATTGAGGATGAAACCTTGGCTGTGTCAAAACATCCCTTAGAATGAAGGTAGTGCCTGCAGCACCTGCCATTTTACTGGGAGGAGCTGGAGTCCTAACTGGCCTGAGGCTGTTTATCAGTCTCCTGAACCCCTTGGCTTTCAGAGGGGGTGGGCTAACCCAGTTTGAAGAAATCAGTCCTTGACATGGTGATGGAAGAAATGCAATGAGCTGACTCTCAGATGCCTACTGCTGCATTACAGCATTTTCTTATCTAACTGCATGCCTGCTAACAGCCATACTGTTTGTTTTAACCCATTTTGTCTAACATAAGCATAAACTGTCTTAAAGTACTCAGAATTTCTAGTTCTGAGGGGCTAAATGAGGGCTTTTGTTTGTAAGTACACTGATTGGAATACTGACAATCTGACCGTGAGCATATGAAGTGTATAGGAACTATGCACTGCAGGTTCTTGTGTTTTTATGATTGTGATGTTAACTTTTTGAATGGGACTCTCAAAGTGAGGATTATAGTATTTCACAGTCTGAGAATTGTTTATTTGGACTTAAACTTCAAAGTTAAATAGTACTTCTGTAAGCATAATACATTTGTGCAGTAGCTTTACTTTATTGAGAAGTTTATGCCAGATTTGTAGAAGTAAAAGGACTTTTTCCAGTGGCTTAACAGTGATAACTGAGAAGAATAAATGTCCTAATTTAATATTTATGTAGGTGTCCTAGTAATAGGCATCCTACATCCTAATTAAATAAGAAAGAAAAATGTCAGTGCTGCTATGAGATCATATATACTTGTAGGATAAGAAGAACAGTAAATTCTTTATCCCTTATTTACTTCATTGCATTAACATATCATGACATGGACAAAGTCTGTTTTACAATGCATTACATTACAGTTGTTTCATACACAGTCCAATATTTTGTTAAGTTAGAGTCTCTTGCCTTTGTGCTCAGCATTTCTCAGCTAGTCTACAGACTGCACTGCCTTTCTTCCTCCCTCTTCCACAAGATATTACTGGGGTGATTAGAGAAAATACTTATTCACAAGGAATTTGTGCTTTAACACACCTAATTTTCCATCTCTAGTATCTTTAGAGTTCTGCTTGATAGCTGATATCATAATTCTCTTAATTTTACCATCTGTAGTTTTAATAGTCAGAAAAGAGTTCCATTCTGTGATTGTGGGTAAAGCAGAAAATAATTAGCTGGTTTCTGTTTCATTATGTACTTAAGCTGTTTCTTGGTAGGGATGGATGCTGTTGTGTTCATACATGTTTCTCTGAGTGTAGCTGAGAATGAGTGAAAGCCAATTTAATTAAGCAGGTCTGGGTAGTAAGATGAATGCACATCATACCTCCTAGCTCAAGTGCATCTAACTGTTTTTGCTCATGGATAATTTACAATCTAAAAAGAATATGCTAATTTCACATGGTATTCTTTAGCAGTAACAGTAGTGTGACAGTTGCTTTGTAAACTATTTCAATTTGTTTATTTTGAAGGAGTTTTCAGGGTGATAAGAGATCATCAATCATTATTACTTTGTAGCTTGTAAATCTGATGCAGCCCCAGCCCTTGTCAGTGCTGAAAAGTGCCTGAACATGCAATAAATGTATTCTTCTTCCATGAATATTTTTAGCATACCTTGACTGCAAGGTTAATGCTTTGGGTTGGAGAGGATCCTGAATGATAATAAGTGGAAAATGGATGGTGTGGATGTATTAAGGAGAAACTCAGGCTCTATTAAACTCGGTATCTGGATCCTTGTGAGCTCTTACAGGAGAGGCTTTTTGTTCTTGATACTTCATGTGTACCTTGATGTACCAAAGCTTTGAGCTGTAGCACAGGATCACAAATGTTAGGGGTTGGAAGGGACATCTGGAGATCTTTGAGTCCAACACCCATGCCAGAGCATGACCATATAATCTAGCGTAGGTTACACAGGAACGCATCCAGATGGGTCTTGAAAGTCTCCAAAGAAGGAGGCTCTACAGCCTCTCTGGGGAGCCTGTTCCAGTGCTCTGTGACCCTTACAGTAAAGATTTTTTAACTTGTGTTGAGGTGGAATTTCCTGTGCTGTAGTTTATATCCATTGCCTCTTGTCCTGTCATGGGGCACAAGTAAGAAGAGGCTGTCCCTTCCTACCAGACACCCAACCCTCTTATATGTATTTATTAGATCCCCTTTCAGTTTTCTCCTCTCCAGCTGGGACAGGAGTATCTTAAATAATTTGTGACCAAATGGGACTGTTCAGTTTAAAACCACAGTATAAATATAGCATTGATGTCAAAATTACATCTGGAGGGCAGTATTTTTTTTCACAGAAGAAGAAAATCTTGCATAGCCATTCTTAATGTGGGTCCCATTTGATGCTCCCACACTACTCTAACATGTATATATGCACTCCCTAACACACACAGTCCCCTGTGCTGCTGGATGAGAAGTAATCAATGCTGTAGATCAGCTGAGAAATATTATTGTTTAAGTGTATTTTTATATTTTTTCCAATTTAGCTTTACATTGTCATAGTAATAGACTCTACACAGAGAATACTTTTCCTTTCAGGATCTTAAGTGTTTCAAAATAAAACTTAAGCTGCACTAATGTGTTAGGCTGTATTGGCACATGCTGACTTTCATGAGAAAAAATTCCTGCTCTGAAACATCAATTTGCTATAGAGCTCACTCATTTGCATGGTCATTCATATGGTACATTACAGATCTGATCACCTGCATTACTGTACTGGGGGCTGGTGGCTCTTATCAGGTTTTCTGTAATTTATTTTGTGCCTTTTTAAAAATTAAAATAATCTGAGAGGGTGAGTGAGAGAAACATTCTTGCATCTAGGTTAGGTTAATACTGCCCTCCTAGCTATTGCTACTCTGTGTCGCTCAGGCTGTGGTTCAGAGCCCAGCTAAGCTCTGCATCATGGTGGCTGGAAGAAGAAAAAATGTTTTAATGTTTTGCTCTGGATCATTTTCTCAAAATAATGTTCTCTTTTGAACCAGCTATAATCCTGGCCTGGACATACCGTGAAACATACAGAGATACTTGTTTGCATGTATACAGAACTGCGGTTGTGTACCCAAACACCACACACACAGAATGTAATGGAGTTAACACAGCTCCGTCAGTATACACCACATCCAACAACTCCAAAAAGACAATCTCCCTTAACTAACTCTTGTGAAATACAGTGCTTCTGAATATGGTGAGCTTTGCATTTGAAGACCTTTACTGTGAGGTTACTCTTCTCTTTCTTTAGTCAAGCTGGTAGAGCTGTTCTTTCTGAGTGCTCAGAACGGTTGCGTCGTTTAACAGAGATTTAGTGCATTAGACAGCTTTTTGAAAGCACTTGTTCTCATGAGAAATATGTATGGTTCCATTGGAAGACACATTTCTTTTTTGGGCCACATGGGTGAAAATGTTTCCTTTTTTGGGAAAAAACTATTTTATTATAAAAGTCTGACAACATGGGGTTTTTTTTATCAGAATTTCTTGTTAGTACAATTCTGGCTTGCTTTTCAACTCTTTCCCCTAACTCAGGGAAAGGGCTGCTTGTGTTGCAGCTTTTCCTGTTACATGCAGCCTATCCAGAAATGTAAGCAGTCTGTGGCCTGATGAACAGATGGTGATGTCCTCCTTTGGCAAACAGGTGTATGCTTTGGCAATGTGATAGCTGGAAAAGGACAGGCTGTTGGGTACCCAGAGCTCTCCATGGATCTGTCCTGTCTGTACCTGTTGGCTCAGTTAACTTACAGGAAAGTTTTTCCTTTCCTGAATCCTTAAGTTACCACCAGTGCAACATCACTATTCCTATAGCAGTAAGGACGTGCACTGTTTTGACTGTAAGATAAGTAGGAAAGTTTAGTGTTTTATTGCCTGCCTTCAGTTTGCCTTTTTTAATTAAACAAAGTGTCTTTGCTTGATTTTTACAAGGCAGTGACTGTACACTGCCTACTTGTGGCAGAAAGGAACTTTCTATGGCAGAGAAGACATAGTGCGTAGGTGTAAAGCTGCCAGCACTGCAGACAGTAAATGACTTGGGAAGTGATGCTGATGGTGTGGGTGGGGAAGGTATGTCTGCAGCACCATTTGGCTATGCAAGGAATGGGTATGGGTGAAAGCTGTAGGTTGGGTTAGGATGTGTTTGATTTTTATGAAATTCTTATTTCGCTCTTTAGCACTTTCTCATCTGCAATGTCTTTTTTCCTTCCACTCCCTTTAAAGGGAAGAAGGGAAAGAGAAACCATTTCTCTATAAAATAACATTTTCCATCCAGAATAAAACGTGGTTTGTTCTTTCTCTGACTTCCTGTTTACTTTTTAGAGACAATGAATAGGGGAAATTGGTTTGGCAAGTGCAAAACAGATTATGGTTTTCCGATGGGTACTAGCAGGTTATTGTTCAGTGGCAGTCTTGACAATAAATACTTGAAATATATAAATAATCTGTTTAAAACCAAAAAAGCACTAAAGTTTTATGCTCTGGGCTTTATTTGGTTTTCAAAAGTCTTTTGTAGAGGAGGTGTTCTTGCCCAGGGTATGCTGGTTTAGGCTGCTGAGAGATGAGGATTGTTGTGAGGGAAAGGTTGGGGCTGATTTTCCAGAAATACATTTGGGGTTTCCTGAATGTATTTTGTTGTCCAATGGGATTATTTAGAACTTATCATTATTTTCCTTTTTACACCCAATGGTTATTTATTTACATTCCACTACTTTCTGTTCAAGATCCATGGAAAATTTTCAACGCATAGCCTAAAAGTACCACACGTGCTCTTGGTATTAGAATTGAATTTCACATGGATGATTTCTCAATATAGGGTAAGTAAAAGCACTCAGAGCTCACCCTAGTAATTCTCTTGTGTTGCCTATAAATCTAGATATGAACAAGACAATTGAATGCCTTCAATATATGGCGTAGGGTGAGAGTGTTTTCTCAGCCCCCTCCAAATCTTCCTTGCTGCTGGGAGGGAAGAATAAAGTGAGTCTAAGAAATAGGTCCAGATCTGTGGGGCTGGACATTGATTTTTCTGCTTTTGTTTACTAGCAGGAAAAAACATTGTCCTTCTTTATTTTACCCACTATGAATTACTGTACAATTGTTTTATTGTGCTGCTTGTTAGTGGTTGGTTTTAAAGAACAGGTTTGTGAATATATCTGCAGAGCTGACACAGGGATGCTCTGGCTGGTTCTCATGTATGTTGGACAAGTTCTGCTGTTGTGATGTCCTCCAGGGATCAGTATTGGGCCAGATCCTGTTTAATATCTTTATTGATGATCTGGATGAGGAGATGGAGTCCACCATTAGTAAGTTTGCAGACAACAGCAAGTTGGGGGCAGGTGTCAATCTATTAGAAGGTAGGAGGGCTCTGCAGATAGACCTTAATAGGCTGGATAGATGGGTGGAGTCCAACAGGATGGCATTCAACAAGTCCAAGTGCTGGGTTCTGCACTTTGACCACAGCAACCCCATGCAGTGCTACAGGCTGGGGTTGGACTGGCTGGAGAGCAGCCAGGCAGGCAGAAAGGGACCTCGGGTACTGGTTGACAGCTGGCTGAATATGAGCCAGCAGTGTGCCCAGGTGGCCAAGAAGGCCCATGGTATCCTGGCCTGTATCAGAAATAGTGTGGCCAGCAGGAGCAGGGAAGTCATTCTGCCCCTGTACTCAGCACTGGTTAGGCCATACCTTGAGTCCTGTGTCCAGTTCTGGGCTCCTCAATTTAAGAAGAACATTGAGATACTTGAATGTGTCCGGAGAAGGGCAATGAGGCTGGTGAGAGGTCTTGAGCACAAGCCCTATGAGAAGAGGTTGAGGGACCTGGGGTTGTTTAGCCTGGAGAAGAGAAGGCTCAGGGGACACCTTCTTGCTCCCTACAATTACTGGAAAGGAGGTTGTAGCCAGGTGGGGCTTGGTCTCTTCTCCCAGGCAACCATTGACAGGACCAGAGAACACATTCTCAAGCTATGCTAGGGGAAGTTTAGGCTCAAGGTGAGGAGAAAGTTCTTCACAGAAAAAGTGATTTGCCTTTGGAATGGGCTGCCCAGGGAGGTGGTAGAGTCACTGTCCCTGGAGTGTTCAAAAAAGATTGAATGTAGCACTTGGAGCCATGGTTTAGTTGTCAGGTGGTGTTAGGTAATAGGTTGGCCATAATCTCTGAGGCCTTTTCCAACCTGGTTGATTCTGTGATTTCTGTGAGAAGACTGAAGTTAACTGACAGGTGAATCACATTTCTCCTATTTTCAGGCAAAGTCACATCTGTTTTGTATATGAAACAGTTTATTGAAGCTGTTTTATGCAACTAATGTTTTGAAAAGCACTCTGATGAAAGAGGACTTTGGGATTTATTGACTAGTGGAAGTAGTTCCAAAAGGATGGGAAGAGGTGGAGACAGAGTGAAACTGGTAGTTGCAGTGATAATGGGGTATTCCTGATGAATATGATGTGAGGAGGCCTGAACATTCTGTGTTCTTAAAAACAAGAATTTCATGGGTGATTTTAGATTCCTCTGGGAATTCAAGCCCTTTTTAGTTAACTCATACTGCAAACCACCATTTGCCAATAAGTCATCTCACTGAATGCAACATGTATTTCCTTAAGATTTTTAAGTACCTGATCAAAGTACTGTTATGTCAAGTGTGTAGCTGCTTTCTTGTGTTCTCCGTTTCTCCATACATTTTACACTAATTCAAAAGCAGAGAGACTGGAACTGAGATCATCTTTTAATAAGTGACAGTCATGAACTTCCATGCAGCCAGTGCCTGTCAAAAAATCCATTTATTTATTCTGAAACTGCAGAATGTCAGATTACAGTATTTCTGCCTATTTGTAATTCTTTTTTTTTTTCAGGTGTTGATTTGCTATATTTATATATCTATATATTTATTTATTTTTTATTTGTTGTCTTTCAAATACACTATAACTTTTTTAAAAGAAAGGCAAGGGAATATGAGCAATGAAATTGCTGGAGTGTTTGGAGCTTCTATTAACATGCTCCATCCCACAGATGAGAACATGTCTTCAGCTTCTTGAGTTCAAGTTTTGTCTGGGCATGAGGCCAAGGACTGCAAATTTAAGTCCAAATCTTATATCTGATCCTATGTTAAACACATACAGATGGTAGATGATATTCTAATGTTAACAATCTGCTTCCCCTCCCTCTGCTGCCTTTCTAAGAAGTTGCTGACAAGTCTTTCTGACAGTCTTTTTAAAGTAAATGAGATCAAGTATATGGAAGGTCTTTTATAGCAATAACGCTTGAGAAAGATTAGACTTAGCAGTAGTGCTGCAGAATGTACACTTGCTTATATTATCCCTGCAAGAAAATTGCATCTTGTGCTGGTCTGTGCCATAAACTCCAAGCACCTGAACTGAAGGATCAGGGATCTGCAAGCCCTACCTGCTGTGAGCATTTCCTTTTCCGTGGTTGTGATCTGAATGCAGAAATAGAAGCTCCTGTTAATGGACTGTGGCTCCTTTACTGCATCCATAGCCATACTGTATATACCAGTGCCCTCAGGGCTTCACCTTGGTGTTGCATACTCAGCAGCTTTGTGGTTGGAGACCATGTTGTAGGTGTTTCATGGCACTTCTGCCATCTTGGAATGAGCCAGACAATCACCATGGCTGTGACATCTACCATATCAGAGAAGGCCAAATATGAGAACATCAGGATTTTCCTTGTCACAGCCCTTCCTGCTCTACAGATCTCAAATTGGCTGAAACTGCTGTGTGTGTTTCAGGGGGCTGTGGCAGAACTGGCTGTCAGTGGCATCATGGATGGTGCAGCAAAACCCAGGGTTCTTGATTTTAAGTCTTGCTCTGGTCCTTTCACTCCATGCATTCCATGGAAATGGAAACCATTAATCTACTTTACTGCTAATAAGTTGTGAGATTTATAATAAATAATTACATTTCTGCAAAAGCCTAGACAAGTTTTCATCCATTCTGTTCAAGAACAATTTTTTCTTTGTCCTACTTTGTTGTGATTTTGATTACTCCTGGATATAAACTCTTGCATCTAGATAATGTAGATTAGCGATGCTATTCTAGTTCATTTGAAGGATGCATAAATTAAATATTTTTCCTTTATTTCCAGAACATAAGAGTCTCAGAGTCTCTCTTTGAGAAAGATAATTTTGATATTTTTTTTTCATGTGATGATAGTCCTGATGTTACTGCATTTCAGTTCTTTAACTCCTTTGTAGCTCTGAAGTTAATATGAGAGTGTGCTAGACCATAGTCTGGTAATTAGGTATATGTTCAAAAAGCTGCATTTACATTACTTTGCATCATTGATACCTATCAATTCACAAATAGATGCTGTCCTTGGTAACCTAAATTTATTCCCTTGACTTAGAATACTCTGCTTCCCATCTCAGTTCTATCCTGCTATGCAATTACAAAGATTTATCTATCCGGAACCTTCATTTAAGTGTTCTGTGCCTAGTCTAGGCTTCCTTCTGTGCAAGACTTCAGGAATACTTGGCCAAGAATAAAGTGGTGGTTGGGTGGAAGTTAGCCTAAGTGAACCTTTGTCTTTGCTTGTTCTTTGACCAACTTGATGATAAAATGCATCAAACCCTGTTACAATTCCATGTCAGGTTTTTAACAGAGCTGGTGTCCTTTGCCTTCACTCAAACCACCTGTAATTCTCAACAGTGCATATTTTAAATTTTGGCTAGTTTGTATATGTATACTCCAAGGTCATGTAAATATCCTTGTTTGCCTCCTATGAACCTGGCGGGCAGTGCTGTGAAGGCAGTCCCTTTCCTGAACTGATTGGCTGGGGAGACATTATTTGTCTTTTGCCTTGATTGCTTTTTGAAAGAAATATTCTATAAAAGTGCTGGCAAACAAGCCCTCAAATTAAAGTGTGTTTCCTGACGTGCAAAATTTGTTTTGTAAGTTTAGAATCTTCAAGGAATTTATATACTGTTTAAAAGTATTCATTTTAAAATGGCACTTGCATACCATGGCTTCTGACTTGAAATTTACAAGTGGTGATGCCTGAAAGTCTATAAAGGATGTGCAGTGCTGTTGGACTGTTTCCAGAAATGACTGTGACTAGGTCAAGGGTTTCCATCCAACCAGAGAAACAAACATTGCTGACTGGACAGAGCAGAGCTCAGAAGCTCTTTTAGATACACGCTGATTTGGCAGGACTAGCTGACCACTTCCAGGTATGCAGCAGCTCCTGAGCAGTTGCCGTAACAGATGCATTTCTCAGAATGTGCCTTTAGAAGCTAAGTGCAGGTCTTTTCACAAACACACGCACAAGTACTTTGAACTTGAGTGTATCCGCATATATAAAGAAACATCGTCCTGTAGGCTTTTATTGTCCGTACACTGCACAGGGCAGTAAATGTGCCATATTAGCAGGAATCAGACATGTTAACAGGTGAGTTGTAGATTTCAGCACTCTGGCTGTTACTTTGCAGCTAGAGTAGACTGTGTCCAGACCAACTTGAGAAGGACTGTGAAAGGCCTGCTATTAGGACAACAAGGAGTTAAAATACTGTATGTTTTCTGGAAATAGGCTATATGCAATTGTTTCTATCAAACTTGAGGTCTAATGCATTGACACCAGTGAGTCATTTCTCTGACTCAGGCACTCAAACCAAAGGAATATGAGTTTATTCATTCATGTCCTCTCAGGGTGAAATAGCTTTGTTCTGTCAACTAATAGCAACTTTTCAGTTTAGAGCTAATTAATACTGATTTAATTCCAACCTGGCTCTGCAGTTCCCCTGTAAAGCTGGAAAACATTGTAGAACTCTAGAAGAGTATATTGTCATGGTGAGGGTTGCAGATGACATATAACACATGAGCTTTAATAATCATTGAGGAGAAATTCACAGCTGCCAGTCTGCAGAGCCATATGCAATGGTTCCTGAGAAGGTATCTGCACTTTTGCAGATCCCTGTCTGCTCTTCAGATGAATTTATATTACTGCAATCATCTGTCTGGTTGTCTTTCCTTTACCTTTAAACCATTTATTCAGTGGGTTTTGCATTACTCTGTGTCCCTGAACAAAGATAAAGACAAATTCAGTGGAGTTACAGCAGTGTGGCAAGTGAAACAAGCTGCATGTACTTTGTGGATGGATAATTTATTTGCCACTGTGGTGATAGGAGAGAATAGGTCAGGGAAGGGCCAGAAAAGACAATTTAAAAAAAAATTAAAATAGCATTTTTATCTACTTATTTTTTTCAGTGTACATCTGTGCTCTGTCTCCTGTTATGAAAGATTTACTGATTTTGCTGCATGCAAACATTGAACTAAAATTCCTGTAATCCTTTATTAGTTGGAAGGAAGTCTGTTTTGTGGCTAAAAGCCTGAACTGGAAATTAGGAAACTTGGACTTCTTTTCCATGGTAGATAGATGTCCTGGGTAAACAAGGAAGGTTCACTTAACCTTGCTTTGCTTCAGGTCTTGATCTCCAGTGTGGGGATTAATAGTACTTCCTTTCTCCCTTCCCTAATGTCTTTGAGGTAGCAGTATTAGATTGATGTAATCTGGGTCTCATGAAGACCCTGTAGTCATAACAAAAAGGCTTCTGTCCAAAAAGCAGAGAAGCCACTGACTTTCTGGGAGAGCAAGATCTGTTAAAAAGTTTATAAAAAACAGCTTTTCAGTGTTTCATAAGGTGTGGGAGTACTGTATGCCCAAGTAAAGCTTATCATTTGAGTATGCCAGAAAGCATCTCCTAGGTTGTTTCTGGTTTATGGCTTCAACTGTATCAGCTGGTGGCCAGTTGTAGTGAATGCTGGTCTGAGCTGCTGACACATTTTTCCTTGTCTTTAGTTTGTTTGCTTGATGCTACTTGTGCAGCTTTGCATGTCTGTTAGAAATGGTGGCCATTTGAATTTAGCCAGTGGAGTTTTCTGGCAGATTCTTCATTGGTTTTGCTACTTTTGTTGATATAGTTGAAAATATGTTTTGATTTTTTAAAATTATTCTATGAAAATAGGAAATAATTGTCCTTCGGTTGTTGCTGAAAGATAGAAAGTTAAAGCAGCAGCAAACCAATCTGCAAATGCTGCTGTGCTCTGTGCAGTGCCCACACAGAGCTCTGGCTTGTACGGCCCTCTGACAGGGACTGGCACTCATATCACTGATGAAAGTTTTGTCGAACACTAGTCCTCATTCATTTAATGCAACAGCAACATTGCCTTTAGTCTAACACTCAGCACAACCAAGGAACCATGTTATTGAAATATGATATGGTTAATTGCAGCATCTCCAAGTAATAATGTAGCCAGGGTCTACTGATAAAACACAGAATGGGGTTCATAAAAACTGATCGAATAAAGACAAGTGAATTTAAGGTATGATACTGTGACCAGCTAAAAGTGATTTGGATGCTTTTGATCTGCAAAACTTCCGAAAAAACCTTTGAAAGTTTTAAGGATCTAACATGACTAATGTGGGGCTGATTTGGGCTGCATTGGGTCATGGAGAGCTATGCTAGGAAGAAAATGGAGGACTTGAGTAGCCACTGGTGCAAGTTCCTTAGCAAATACTGCCAGCTGAAAAAGCAACATACCTGGGAATATGCAGAGCAAATCAGTTGTGTATTTTGGCATCCTATATGGAGAGCAGCATTGCACCAAGCCTGCACAAGTGGCCTCTGCAGCATGCAAAATTTACATTATTACGCTTTCATAGCAAGGTGTGACCATGGCTGGAGTCTGCATAGTGATGCAAATGGCCAAAACAGCTTTTATTATGGTAAATTAACTCATTGTTAGTTAATAGTGACATTTTCTAGCCTGGCTCTGTGTCGATACTGCAGCTTCAAAGCTTCATCATACTGCACTTCTCTATATGGAGCTTTCTTGCCTGCAGAGTAAGGTGTTAACATTAGACAAGTTTTGCCAGAGACTACTGCCCCTTTGTCCAAAGTCACAGTATGAAAATGAACAGTCCTGCCTGGTTTAATATATGTGGAAAGTGTCTGCCTCTGATGGTTCTGCCTGCAGCTCTTCTAACAAGAATATGGAGCCTCCAGAGGAAGCTGATGAGTACCCAATTACACTAGCAGGTAATAAAAGGGTTTGCTGTCAACTACCCAGGCTGAGTTAGCAGTGACTGCCTGCAAGCAAAAAGCTCAGTGATTTCACTGTTCATCTCCTGAGCCTTCAGATTTCCTCAAAATGTTCCTTGAAGTTTGGCTTAAATAACTATTCATAATTATCTCAGGATCTTTCTTTCCTCTTGAAGCTTTTTTAACTATGCAAACACACCAATAACATTGCATCGTCAGAATATTATCCATTTTATTACAGGGAAAAAAGTGAAGGCAAAGGTTTTACTACTCAAAGCATTATTTTTTGTCTGTACTCTGTGTGTTTTTTTATATCCCTCTGCTGAAACTTAGAAGAATCTGCCCTGAGTTTAATTTTCCTTCAAGTTCTGAGTGTGGGGTGAAACCAGTATTAAATAGAATCAATGTGTGTTACTGTCTGACCTACAAATTAGTCTATCCTGAACTCACTGTGAAATACTCCCCTTTCATAGTACTTCAGGGTCATTGTTACCAGGTGCATTAGAGTGCTGTGAGTGAGCCCACCTCGGGGAGAGGGATTAGGTGTCAATAGCAAATACCATATTGTAACTGGAGGCTAAACTCTGAGCAGGCTGATTCAAGGACAGAGAGGTACTACCAGAAATACTTGTTTCTTATAGCATGCAGACAGTGCCGATTAACTGGGACATTTGTCAGGCAATGGAATCCATCTGATCCTGACTTGGTGCATTTACCTCTTTCTTTGGACTCTGTTGAAGTGCTGGCATAATACTTCAAAAATACTTTTAACGCTGTGATCAGCAAGATTGAGAAAAAGATGTCTGCCCCTAGCATTTCTTGTCCTTTTGTGTCCTTTTGCCTGTCACAAGGAATCACTACACTACAGTGATGAAGTCAGGACTGAAGATGTTGAAAGGCCTGCTGTACCAATAGTCAAGGAGTAGAGAATGAATAACATGCATCCTGCCAGGTCACTGTTACTGTCATCTCTTGGCTCAAGTGAAGTCTGTCTAGTTGTCTTGCACCCTGAGAGAGGTATTTTAATGGTTCAGGAATTGAAGCATAACTTTTTCCTCCCCCACCCTTTTTTAGCTTAGTCTCTCTTTTTAATTTTGCCTTTTTATGCTACCTGAATTTCTGCCAAAGCATTTGTTATTAATTTTGTAGAGTATACACAACCTTGAGAGGTGATACTTTGTTACAGATTTGCAAAATTGGTTTCTCTCCATGTGCTAACAGATCTTGCTGTTTACTTCAGGCTAGGACAGACACTGGATTTGCTGAACAATATGCATCGGGTTATGTTTATTTATGAGGTTTGTTGATGTATAATTGTACCAAGTCAATACCATAGTTTCTCCATTGTCCATCAATTTGTGTTTAAAAACATTTGGATCAGATGCTGATGGAAACTGGCAAGTAAAGTTGGTAACTGTTCCACATGGTCAGACTACCATTGACTGGTGAGAGAGGCATGTAGTTACATGTTGTTACAGAATCGGCTCGAGCAGACTAGTTGCTTCTAGAGAAGTCATGAAAGAGCACTGAGATGGAGAGCAGAGAAAGCAGCAGCCAATGTGTTGTGCCTGGCTCCCTTTGTAAAGTCATCATACTCCTGGAAGTTTGGGAGTAGCAAATGTGGTAGTAACGCAGGAGCCTCCAGGCTTGCTGTTTGGTGGTCATTAAACCGCGTACTCATATAGTCCATGTGGTTTTTCCAGAGAGGATGTTTGTGCTGTGGGTTGGTGGGTTTTGGTATGGGTTTTTTTGTTTGTTTGGTTGGTTGGTTTGTTTTTTCTTTCTCAGAACTGTTCTTATCAAAGCTGAAGGGAGTTCCCTTCTCTCTGGGAGGTCCTCACTTACTCCTGCTGCATTTCTTTGACTTAGATATGCCTCTAGGCACCCTCCTTTGGACTGGAGAGTGCTCCTTGTCATAATTGGTTTTCTCTATGGCTGAATGGGACATTTTGACTTGGAGATTTATCTCTTGAGATGGTAAGGACTTGTGAAACAGAATGATGGGTTACAGTAGGGGAAGTGTAGTCTACCTTCCCTTATGTACGTCCAAAGGCAGAAGAAAAGCGTTTTCACATGAAAGCAAAGCTCTTCTACAAGGTCTGCTAGAGGTGGACAGTAGCCTGTCTCTCACTCAGGGTTCATGGTTGTAGTTTGGACAGTGCTTGGCTTCAGGACCAGAAGCTTTCAGGTCTCTTGTGTTTCTACACCCTGAACTTGAGAATTTAATTCATGTACAGCCATAAGAGATGAGCAAAGTATCCTGTCTGGACGCAGAATGCCAGATGTTCTGGGGGAGACACCTAAGACAAATTGCTTTCTCTAGGAATGGTTGAGCCTTGTGGGCACTAAGCAACATTACATCATCATGGTCCTTTGTCATTGAGAAGCCATTGCCAGTATTTGAGGTAGTAGGAAAACCCTGCCAAAGTTACAATCAGGAGACAGCAGTGAGCTCCTCTGTACTTGGAGTCCCCAGTCTGGGGACTTCATGACAGGAAAGTCAATGGAACCTCAGCAACAGGATGGGTTCCTCAGCAAGCAAAGCAGTTGTGACTGGGAAAGGTAGAAGCAGCAGAGGCTGCTTCAGGCTCTGGAGCCGTTTGTGGGCTGAGAGTCTGCCAGAATTACATGCTCTTGACAGGTTTATGCAGCTGCAGGTAACCTAATGCTGGTTCAGCTGTGGCCTGAAGTCCCTAGCTTGCAGCTCTAGCAAGTGCTGTTGAAGCTCTCATGTGGTGGGCTTGAGGGAGTCTTGCTGAGCTGCTCCAAATTCTGCCGTTCCAGTTGTGTAGAGGGAGGGAGAGGCAACATGAATCACTAGGAACAACAGGTATAACAAATGAAGTGGGAGTTGGGATGTTAAGGACAAAGGTGACATGAGAACGGTAATTGCCAGAGTTCTCATAAATATCACCTCCTTATCGGTATGTTTGTGTTTGGCAGTTTGATTTGATGTGCCTTTTTAACAGAATAAATAGCCTGAAAGCAAAAATCTCTCAAAGGCAAAAGAGGGGGGGGAAAAAAAGCTGACAAGAATGAAATAAAAAATAAAATTAGTAAAAATTGCCAACCTAGAATTACTGAATGACCAGGAGGGAATAATGTGCACAAAAAAGGACAAGTGTTTGTCAAAATTTTTGATTTGTGGAAGTGTCAGTTGGTTTTAGAAGAACCTGCTGTTTGTATTAGAACAGTGTGTGTTCACCCCACGAGTTGCTTGCATTGTGTTTAACGTGTTCATAGTACTTAATTGCCCATTATTAAATGACATAATGTAAAGTTTGTCTCTTCCGCTGTTAGAAGTGACCAAGGTTTCTATAAATGAAATGTTAGCGTTTTTAGTGGCAGAACAACTTGAAAACTTCGTTTTTCTGGAAATCCCAGTTTTAAATGTACAGAACGCTTTTCAAAATTTAGAACAAAATTCTTCATTAAGAACAGATAAAAGATCTTTCCTGGTCCTTATTGATACCTGAATGATAGCTTTTCCCAGTCTCTGTAGCATCCCAGTTTTTGTTGTTGTGGTTTTTTAATTTTTGTTTGTTTGTTTTTAAGTGGAACTGGCATTTTTGCTACAGAACATACTTTCTTACCATTTAAGGAGTGTTGTGGGTTTTTTTAATAGATGAGCTTGGAATAGAAAGAATAGATTGCTGAAACTTGATGTATTTTTCTTGTTGATAACCAAGATCATCCGAATTACAACTCACGTCTACCAGTGAAATGGGAAGTAAAGAGAGCACTGGGCTTTCTGACCAGGCAGATCAGGGTCTTTTTTCTCAGCTGGGCAGCTCTGAGGCAGACGTGCACTCTGGAGGTGTTTAAGAAAAGACTGGATGAGGCACTTCATGCCATGGTCTAGTTGATTAGTTAGGGTTGGGTGATTTGTTGGACTTGCTGATCTTGGAGGTCACTTCCAACCTGGTTGATACTGTGTGATTCTCTATATGTGTGATCCTGTGTCTCACATCGATGAATTCCAGAACACGGGACCTTCAGGCTGATAAATGCTGAAATCACATTCCTTTTGCTTTGAGGGAGATCTGAATCTGTCCGATAGAGCAAAACAGGAAATCACTGATGGAAAATTGAGTAATTGGAACAAGGTGCCCAGGGAAGTGGTGAAGTCACCACCCCTGGAGGTGTTAAAAAATGTGTACACACAGTGCTTCAGGACATGATCTAGTGGCCATGGTAGTGTTGGATTGACAGGTGGACTAGATGACCTTGGAGATCTTTTCCAGCCTTAACAATTATATGATTCTAATTACTTGAAATCTTGCCACTGGTCATTTTGCTAAAATTCAATATACTGTATAAACAGAAATAGAAGTCTCCTGTAGCAGTGCTTGAATAATGGTGTTAGAGAATTTTAGTCAAAGGCATGAGGCATGTAACTGAAGTGGCAGCATCACCCTTTTCTTTTATGGTGAAAAGCTCCCTGTTTTTTTCCTCTTGCCCTGCTACTTGGCAGGATTTAAAGAAGAAAGAGAAAAGGAAGACACCATTCACAGAAAGGGAGGTTTTCAAATGAACAAATGCTCATTAGGGAGCAGCCTATGAAAATGCCTACATTCTCTGAATTTCAGATCTTGGGTCTTCTAAACTGTGTGTGTGCACTTTGGGATTTCTCCCTCACACCTTCTTTTGTGGGTAATTCTTAAAAGTTGCACTGGGCACCCTCTGTGCAGTGTACTGCAGCTGCAGGGTTTCTGGGTGTTTGCTGCAAAGAAGACCTTGGCAAGTGCGCCAGAGCAGTGTTTGCTTCCTTCTGTAGAGCCTGTTAGTGGTACAGAGCGGGTGTCCAGTGTGGCTGCAGCTTGCATGGGATGCTTATTTAGTTTTGAAAAACATGGCCTCATAAACTCAGGCAATTTTTTTCTTACTACTAATGAACTTGAGTGCCTTGATTCTGGGTATTCAAGATGAAATACTATGGGGGAAGACCTTTCTTGGGACTTTTGTTTAAAGAAAAAGGGGAAAAAAATCCTGATTTTTATTTGGCTCTGACTTTGGCAAACTAAAATATTGCAAATGCCTTTTGGAACTTGAAGGTGGTAAATGTCTACAGCGGGACTTCAAATATATATGTAGCATCTAATCAGAAAACAGTTTTTAAATCCAGGGAAAGCTCAGTCAGTTTAAAATCCTTACCACCTTGCTGGTAAAGAAGTGAAATAGTTATGAGGGGTGTTGTGGCTAGTTTTCCTGGTATTTTTGGCTTGCATGTTCTTTAGCAGTTGACAAATTACAAGATAATCAGACATTACCAATTAAATAAGAACAGGCAGGCTTGCTGGATGCAGGAGCTGTCACAGACCATTTAGGTCTGAGGGAATTGGTAATGTTTCCTATCATACAAGTCACACTGTGTATTTGGGCTCTGACACGTGTCCTGCAGTCCAGCTTTTGTGGTTGAAGAGGTCACTCCTGGCAGAACAGACAGAAAGGTAGCTGTAGGTCAGTCTGGCTTGATAGCTAAAATTGCTCTTGTTTGAGGCCCTGTGTTGTGCTTTATGTGCTTGCTCTTCTCCCCAACATCCTGTTGTCTTCCAACAGGGCAGACATCCACAGAGAGTGAGATCTGCCATATCCATCTCAAGTTCCACTGGCAGAACACCTGGCAGAGCCTTTCCCTGCCTCTTCAGCATATATTGCCTCTATACTTCCTCTATATTTTCCTCTGTATTTTATTTACTGCTTTCCCATTCTGAGCTGAGAGCACTGAACATTTGCTTTGCAGTGCAGTGAATGACCAGAAGTGATACAATCAGCAGAGGAGTAGTGATCCCTGAATTCTTTGGTTAGATGTCACAGGGACCTGTGGGAGATAGAAGCAGATGTTTGTATCTGCATGGAGCTAGAGATGAGTGTCCTGCTTTCTGCCCAGCTCACTGGGGAAGCAAAGTCATTTGCAGTTTGGATACTGAGGTTCCTACTGGCATCTGATTTGGAACAAGTGCTTTGTCTATTGCTATTGAAGTTCAGAAGTGCAGTAGGAGAAAACACAGGATCTATTCTGTTTCTTTGGAAAACAGAAGGAAAACAATAGCTGTTTAGGCTGTTTTGCATTGAAAAGTGTAAAATCACCATCTGTAGGAAGTAAGTAGGACTGGCTGTCGAAATGAAGTGATAAGGCTGAATCTGATGCCTTTATTTCCCCAGACAGCAGGTCATGCCACTGCCCTTTTGTTATCTGGCCAAGCAAGTGATAACATGGTAGCTAATGATGAAGCAACAAATTTCTGTCCCAACTTTTAAATACCATACTGCAGTATTAATGTGAGCTGCCCTGTGCAATGCAGTCTAAGTAATCCTGCTGACAGCTGTTTTTCTCAGCCCTTGATTCACTGCTCATCTGGTGACTGCCGACTTGCCCTTGCTGCCGTTCTGGCATTTCTCCGTTCCCATGGCACTGTTTTGCATATGGAAGCAGTGTTGGAGTGTGTGCTGAGTGTGTTTTTACTGTTAATTGTTCTCATCTGGGAAAGAGATATCAGGTCAACTGGTTAAATGAAGTTTGCCAGAAATGAGGTATGAATCAGTAACTTCAGTTACATGGAAGACTGATGCCAGAGGCTGGAAACTTGCTGTGGTATCTTTAAAAAAAAAAAAAAAAAAAAAAAAAAAAAAAAGTAACAGTAGTTTTGTCTTACTACAAGTTTTGCTTTGCTCTTTCCTACAGTTTAGAGATTAATATGGAAGTTTAGAGTAATATTTTCAAGAATCTGGAAGACTTAAAAAACTAAATTACTATTTTAAAATTAGATTTTTTTTTTTCCTCCCTGGTAGTTTAGAGTCTTAAGTTTTAATATCAGGACTCTATTTGATGGCACAATACTGAGACTGTCATCTCTGATGCTTTGATGAGAACAGCTGCTGGGCTGATGAGCACGTGCAGCATACGAGGAGATTAAAACTTCCCAAATGGAGAACAGCATTTGCAATAGATGCTTTGTGGCTTCTAACAGTACCCCAGATCTTTCCTGTATCGAATGATGGCCTGACTACTTAGGTGTATATACAAAGTCTTTCATGTACACTTGCCAAGTGAAAAAAAAAAAAAAAAGGCAACACGCAAAACTAAACCCAAAACATTGGAAATTACTTGGAAGATTCTTCAGTCAGGAAGTTGAGTTACTGTGAGAACCTCTCAGGTTTCTTGTGCAAAGAATTGAAGCAGGTGGTAGCCTCTGTCATTGTATGCCCTGACATTGTTCTCACTGTTCCTCCCCTGGGCAAAGGGGGTCTTTCTTGGGACAACTCTGGTTGGCAAAGCCTCCAGTGCAACCTGTACCTGTCAGGTCAGGCAAAGTAGAGACACAGATGTGCTACCATGGGTTTTAGGGGGCCTGGAGAAGAACTCTTTAGATTATCAGAGAAACTTTTTAGTAGTGTCCTCTTCTCCAATCAAAAGTACAAATTTTGCATTAAAATGTACTTTAAAAAAAAAAAAAAAAAAAAAGAGGAGGAAAGGTACTTGAAATGCCTTGTTCTTCTTGTGAGATCACCCCATAGATATAGTCCACTTAATTGCAATGTGCATAATTGAGAGAGCCACTTTTACTGGGACATCTCCCAGGGAACCGTCTTAGCCTAATGATTATCAATGCCAATGTTTGTTGCCTAATCAGGTCAGTGCCATAAATCTTGCTTAACAAGAATGCATTCCGAGAGTATCGAGTGATTGAACAGTGTTTAAACAGGTAAATAAGTGCAGGATGCCACATTTAAACCCAGGGAAAACCAAAATAAAATGGAAAGCAATTAAGTGTGAATCTCAACATAGTAAGTGTTACCATTGTCCTTTCCTTTCATTACTATGGGGCTTTGTCTGAGCAGTCTCAAATCTCATGTGGAATGTTTTGTCTTTCCTCACGGGGTGAATGGTCCTGCGAAGAAAAGCCAGTTTGATGTTTAAGGAATTAGCATTCCTCCTGGCTGCTCTTGTTAGTTTTGCCTCTCACGTAGGACTTCCCAAGGATCTTTAAATACTCCAGGAATTTGGATATATTCTGAGATGATTATTTTATACTTTTTTTAGGGGATGTATATGTGATTAGTCATAGTTGTTACAGCATAGCTGTAAAACAAGGAGATGGAGATGCTGTTGGGATATCTGAATCCTGCTGCTATTGGTTGAGGAGTCTTTGGATAATGTGGAAAGCCGTTAGTGTGTGGGGCTGGTGTGATATCGTATGGTCTGTATATTCTGCTGTTGCCTCCTTGTCCTGAGTACAAACAGCAGTTGGTCTCCACCTTTGCCCTCCTCTACAAACTACAAGCTGGCCTGAGGAGAGCCTCCTTTTTCATGTGGTACTACTTACCCCTTAATGGGAATGGGGTAAGTAATTGTGTGGGATTCTGCTGTAGAAGTTGCTCTCCATTTTTCATCTGATTATGTGCCTTATAATCCCTCTTGATTTATAACAACGTACCATTGTGACATTTTTTGAATATGCTATACTGAATTAAATTTGGAAGAGAAACTTAATCAGCTCTCTCTGTAAAGATTACAAACAGGAAATATGTATTTTCTAACAGAAAATGGCTATTTAATATGTGATAGAAATTCTGTGGCATCAAACTGTAACCTTAGGAGCGGTGGGGAACTTCATGGCTGCCTTGGAGGCAATTAGTCCTATCCTCTGATGTCACATGAAATGCATACAAATCTCCATGTGCATCTAAGATAGTTACCCATGGCTGCCTTTCTTCACTTAGTCTTCTAAGAAACAAGCCCCTCTTTTCTAAGCTGTAACATTTGTTTGCGGACTTCTAGGTTTTCACAGTTGTTTTCCTAGCACCCATGCCGACTTCAAGTAGTCATTTTGTGTTCGTTCAACTGCAGTATAGAAAGAATCTTTGGAATTATGGGGAGAAGTTTCACCACTGCTTTAGACTGAAAGGTGTATATTTTTATTTTTATTTTGACATGAAGTTAGATTCTGCTGCACAACATCTGCAGTGTGAAGAAGTACCAACTTTCCTGTTTTGATGCAATTCCTGCTATTTATTAGTCAGTGGCTCTAGCTCTGTCTGGCCCTTTTGTGAAAGTTTTTTACCTCTGAGCCTGATTTTACTTTCTTTGGTCTTCAATAATGTAGTGACTTCAAAGAGCTGAGAAAATTTCCATCTTTTTCTCCAGAACAATTCTTATGCATCACATCTCTCCACAGTAGTAGAACTGAATTTCACACAAATGTCATTTTAAATTTGATGTAAGGTTTGTCAAGCTTTTTTTTCCCTCATTACACTATTACTCATATTGATGTTTATAAAACCAAACCAAACACCACCTTGCCCACCCACATCCCTCCTTCTTTCACACACTAATTTAATACATCATTAGAAGGTTTAAATATAAATATATCTGTATTTTGTTACATGGCAAGCTTGGTGTCGGAAGATATTTTGGAACTCATAGGAAGCATGGCTGGCATTATAGCAACTACTCTATTTTTGCTGTGCTTATCTAGCTTTGTCGTACACAGCCACCAGATGCAAAGGGACAGGTTGTGATAAATCTTTAATAAGAGCCTTATTTAATATTGCAGAACTGAAAACTTGTGTAGGAATAACAGAGATGTCACATTCACAGCATCGAGGTATGTTCCTGAACTGAGTAAATTTCCACTCTGGCACAAAAATGAAAATTCTGTCATTGAAAGTATTGCTCTTGTATAGTATAGTACTGGGTTATGCAGTGTCTTATGATATGTATTTTAAATGTTGTATTATTTGTATTTTATTTCTAGTTACAAAGTCCCAAGCAAGCATATAATTTAGTTCTTAGTCTGGGAGGAAAAGAAACAAACAAAAACCCACAAAAAACAGCTCTTAAATGACAAAGCAAGATCTGATACAGAAGAAAATACTATTTTTGTAGTGTAAAAGCGTATCTGAAGCGTAGTGCAAATTAGTGTCTGTCCTACCATAAGTTTAGCAAAGACAGAAAATGAATGTTAATCTCCTGACCCTTAGTGTGGTGTGGTAATTATAAACCTAGCTTTCCTTTTTAATAGGAGGGCAGTGGGAGTTAAGGATGCAAGTGCTGCAGAAGATGTTCTCTTGTGTGAGCCTGGCACTGCAGCCAGCAAGTTACTGTTCAGCAGTTTATATCCGCAGAAGAGGAGACCATCCAAATTCATCTTCGGGTTTTCATGCAGTTGTCACGTGCATGGGGGCCAGCTGCCATGGGTCACAAGCCAAGCAGACTCCTTACCAGACACTGTCTTTCCTGTTGACAGAAGTCCCACTAAGGTGGACATGCTTTGCTCTTTGTGCCGCAGCTCGAGGCCTCAGCCTCCCTGGGAGTGTAGGAAGAACCCCTGTGAAACTTGGCAGTCCCGTATTTTTCTGTTCTCTCTTCGCAGTACAGTAGTTTCTCCATTCCTTCTGCTGTGACCTAGATCTTCTCTAACAGAAAGTCATTCACAGCCTGCTCCAGTATAATATTATTATTTATGCATCACATCGAAACACATCTTTTCCTATTTACACCAGCAGTCTTTGCCTGTAGGAGGAACAGACTGGGTTAAACCAGTCACATATATTGGTTATGAGCTGATCACCGAGGGGCCATATTATGGGAGAGGTGAGGATGTGGGAAAGGCAACAGAAATCTCTGAACTCTGCTGTGTTTTGTGCAGAAGCCACAAAATAACATCTTAAAATATGCAAAAAGGTCAGTGAGATAATGGAAGGATTTCACTACCTGGGCACCAAAGGCTGTATTCTGTTAAAAAGGAAATAAATGGAGAGGTATGTGTGTGTATCTAGCTTTGGCAGGCTTCTAGTCTTGGAACATTTGTGAACTGGTGAGCAGCGCTAGTGATTTGGAGAATAATGACCAAGAATGTGAGACTAGGGAGTATTGCTGCTAAGGAGTTAATAGAAAAGTTTAACTGAGTGGATGTTGAATATACCTGAAACCTGTGGTGAAATCAGCAAACTCATGAGACATGCAGAGTAGTGAGAGAAACATTAACACCAGATTGTTCTACATAGAGTAGCTTGCAGACAGATCTTGAATTCTTGGAAAAATTGGCTTATTTCTTTTTCCCAAATGAGAACTAACAGAGTTTTCAAAACTTAGTCCCAGTGGCGAGTGTTGAATGCTTTGGAAGTGCTGCCCATGAATGGGATCAAAATCCTGTAGTTTATTCCAAGTCTGAATTCTTTCCATGGCAGCAGCCATCCTTCGGGGGTATATCTGGCCTCTAATCGTGCTGGTGCAGCTGTCTTTCTGTATTAGTGGCTGTCTTCTTTTATAACTTACTTTAAGGGCTTTATTGGACTGTTGGTTGGTTCCCACCCTAGAGAACTGATGCTTTTCAGTTAATCCAAATATTAAAACCAATTTTTGCCTGGCCTTTCCCATATACTCTCATTGACAGGAAAGACACAGCAACTTTCTGCTTAGAGCAGGAGAAAGGCAATTGAAGATGAAGTCCCATTAAACCAAAGAAAGCAAGAACATATCCTCTGGCCTCAAACCTTGCTGCTTGTATGTTTTGGGACTATGTGGATAAGAAAGGAAGGATATTTTTTGAAAACAAAAGAAATCAGCTGCCAAAAAAAGCAGATGAAAAGATGAACAGAAGAAATAAATAATAGGTGCAATTAATGTGTAGAAGAAACAAATAATTGGAACAGGAGGCTAGAACTGCTTGCTGAAAGCAAATGCAGAATGAGAGGAGAAGATAACTCTTCCTTCCTTCCTTCCAGTTTGATGTACCAGCCAGTCTGTCAGCTGCCTTTCAGAAACTCTGGAAGCATTTTGGCTCCCAAAAATAAGTCTGGATTTCTCATACTACTAATCCTCTGCATTGCATGACGGCTTCCCTGGCTGGCCTACCAGCAGTGACTGGACATGAAACGACTTTAAACCAAGAGCTCTCCTCATCTGTAGCAGCACTAGGCTACTGTTTGTGTCACATTAGGCAAGAGAAGGTGGGATTTACAAGCTGTACCTATTAGTAGGCCAAATCATCATGAAAATCAACATTTTCAGAAGACCTCACTCTGCTAAGGGGTGGGCCTTTTGACAATAATCTTTAAGTTGAGATATGTGCTCTTTGGATAGTAGCTGGTCAGGATCTGATTGAGTTTATGTATTTGAAGACTGGTCTGGGCAGGTTATAAGCTGATGGAAATCCTGTCACAGCGACAATACTCAGTAATGTTTATGGAAACTAATATTAGTTATATACTCCATGTTCTGAGCCTTATGTGTACTTACTGGGCTTTTATCTGTAGCATATTTGAAATACTTTTAAGTGCTTTTGTGCCACTAACAAAATGGAGACCCACCTTCATTGTATTATTGATTTGGTGCCTCCTGGTCAACACAAATAAAATGGCAGTTAGCGGTGTAAATTTGCAGTGGTACATGGCCATGAAACTGGGTTATTCTTTCCTGAAAGGTTTGGTGAGTCAAATGTTGGCTTCGGTCTTTTGGACTGAAACCTTCTGGTTTTTTTTCAAGAAGAGAAAATTGTTGACTTGCTCTTGTGAGTTTAACTGCCTTTGATAGAAGAGTTATAGCACTATTTTCTTGTCAAGATGCCTTATTTATATATGCTTTGCATACCAGAAGCTAAGTAAATCAACTGGAGATGTACTGAATGCCTCAAGAGTAGCAGTATCACACAGGAGGGAAGGCTGATGGGAGAACAGAGCCAAATACCTGGTCTTCCTGCTGATAGTGCACATTTGCAGGGAATGTAGAAAATGGTGGGAGAAAATGATTGGGGCTAAAAAGAGAAAATAGCTTTCTGGGCTACAAGTGAGGCTTGTGAGGAGAAGACAGTAGCAGAAAGGCTCACTGCTGAAGCTGATGGCCAGAATCCACATTTGTGAGTCACAGACTCATCTTAACTGTGTTTTAGTCCAGAGTAGAGAAGGTCTGAACACCTTGTTAGATACAACTATGTAGATGGAAGGGAAGGAATTCTCTTTCATAGAGTGAACTGAAACTAGAACTCGGTTGTCTTTTTGGTAGATCCTTCATGGTCTGCCTTCCAGAGAGCCTTTTCATACTTCTCATAACATGTATAGCTTATTCTTAGTCATGGAAACCCAGAACTGGGAGTCTGATGTCACCATCTCTGTGTTCTTTCTGTATTTTGTTTCCTACTTTTTCAGATCTGTTTCCATCCAGTCTGTCACCAGATACTTCTTATTAAAATAATTCTTTGTGAAGTGACAGGCACACGAAGACCTGAAAAATAAAGCAGGTTTAGGATGACTGAAGGTGCTGATAAAAGGCAATCAGGTGGAGAGAGCAAAGCTTGAGGCATCAGATGTGATCTGTCTAGCATGTGCTTAATTAGCATGCGCCTTCAGGCATGCAGCTGGGCAAGAGCTGGAAAGTTCACTGAGCAAGTTCACTTGGTTTCTTTGCACTGCTTTTTGCACACAGTAGGGAAAGGTGAAAAAAAATATTCCCTAGGATCAGCAATAGGACCCTGAAAGGTGATGCAGAAAACAAAAAGGCTCAACTGAAGTAGTGAGCAGATAGTAAGGTAATTAGAGCTGTGAGAAGTTGACAAAGCACTAGACCAGGATGAATTGTGTCCCTAAATGCTACAGGATATGGGTGAGGAACTAGAGCAGTGTCCCTGAATGAATTATGTCACGCAACCTTCAGTACTGTAACAGGAGTTGCATGTATACCACAGGAAGAGTTTCTGCCCCTTTGAAGTGCAAGGCTTCCAAAAGTCTGGGAGGAAGATTGGTATAATGCACATAGTTTGCAAGGAAAACAAGAGGGAGTAAAAATAACATAAGATGCCTTTGTGAACAATGAAGAAAGCTAGAGAGGGAAGAAGTTGCTCAAAGTTGGTGACAAGATTTATATGCCTGGAGTGGTACAGCTGCCATTGAAGTAGCTCAAAATCAACAGTTAAGTAAAAAATATTTTCCTTCAAAATCTATATCCAGATGGCAGCTCTTCAATTAGCATCACTGTAGTTTGCATTCTTGAGAGTCTGTCTTGCAGTGCATTTGCGTTGGACGTAGCCAAAGACAGTGCTGACCAGGCACTGCTGTGGTACAAATAATAACAATCTTATCCATCCTACCCAGCTTTTCCTGACATACTTTGGTCAGATGCAACCTTCCCTTCCTGCTCCTCACCTTACCATTATTTAGTATAAAAACAACAAAGAAAAACTGTAAAGGAGACTTGAAAAAATTCATCTGCAGAGATGCAGCACTTGTTTCCAAAAATTCTTTGTTGGAGTCAGAATCCATACTCCATTTTTTCCTTCCCTGAAAATAATTTATGTAGTTGTTATTACATCAGTTGCAGAACTTAAATAGGGTAAAGTGAGTAAATGAGTGCTTGTGACTAATCAGGTTGTGTCTGTTTGGAAAACATGAGGCAATTTTCTTTGACTTATTAAAAATACTCTATTTTCCTTACATTCAGAATATGAACACTGCATACTGTTTCTAAGTCGGTATCTTCTGAGATTTTTCAGATCATGTTTAAGAATATCTTCATACTAAATGAATCACAACCCTAAAGAAAAAGTAGAGTAAGGATAGTATGTCGATATTGCCTACTGACCAGATAGAAATGCCCTCCTAGGTGTGTGTTCTTTTCTTCTGGCCTGATATGACTAATATTTGGTATGGTAAAGTTGCCCATAGTCTCTTCTGAAAATAACAGATACCTTCTGTGAGGCAGAATGTGTGAAAGGGTTTGCGTTTGAGTGTTAGGAAAATTGATTCAGCCTCATTAAGATGAATGGAAAGACTCCCTTTGATTTCAGTGGAGTTGAATCAGGCTTATATCCTTACTTTAATGAAAAACATTATCCACATGATTCTCCTTAACTTTGCAAAACAGACAGTAAGATAAGACTCCAGATTTCTTGAGACATACTATGATGGTGACAACGATTGCCCTGTAGAACAGACAAACATACCTTGTATTTAAGAGAGGGTCATTTACTGCCTGATTTTTGCCATTTATTTTTTCCTCATTACACCTGATTTCTGTTTAGGCTTGTTTCACGTAGCAAAGACATCTTTGTGGCATCTGCTATGGAGCACCCACATGAAGATATGGACTGTGAGGTGTCAAGGCAGGTGTTGTTTTGGGGGTCAGAGGATCTCCCTGCCAAAGGGCTGTGCTGCTTTGGGTTCTGGGAAAAGACAAGTGAGTTACCTGTTGGAATTTATTTTTAACAGCTTATCAGAAGAGTGACGAATGTGCACTTTTGGGAAAGCTGCTGTAATGCTCCATTGTGGTTTTTGTTTAGCAGTAGGAAACTTCATTTCCTTACACTTTTTTTTTTTTTTTTAAACCTTGAAAACTCATTTACAAATTGTGGCTCTCCACAGGAAGGCAAAATGCCAGGTCATAATTGACTAACACAAAAGAAATAAAATTTGGTCAGGCAATATGAAGAACCTAGTCCTCTGGAAATCAGTGGTGCGATTCTCTTCATGTCAGAGGTGCTCTTCTTTTTACCTTTGGTTTCACCTGTCCATTCAGATATTCAGGATCCTGTGAAGTTATAGCCTAAGCTTCATCATATTTGGTATTTTGTTTTTGTTCCTGATTTCTGCAGTCTTATAATTACGTAAGAGTTTTGCTAGTTAAGAACAAGAAATTATATTGCCATTGTAGGTGAAAAGGAAACTTAAAAATGGCTTTTAAAAAAAAAATAAAAAAATTCAAGAACAAATACTGGAGAAGCTTAAATGCATCATTTTCCAACTCATATCATATATAAGCATGCTTAAAGATTTTTTTGGACCACTGGACACTACTATAAAATACAGGATGTCATGTAGATGAAGCCCTGGATGTAAGTTTTCTGAGTGGTGGAGGAGGGTATCCAAAACATTATTTTTTTGCAGCTAATTTAAGTGACATCCTGGAAAGTTTAGGTGATGTGGCTTGGCAAATTTAACTACTGAGTTGCAATTCAAACAAGATTCAATGTCTTTGAAGATGGCAGAATCAAACACCACCATAGGTCTGATGACTTAAAGCTTTGCAGTCACACTCAAAAGCCCCACTGTTTTGGCTATTTTTCTTTTTTCCTTTGCTGATGGATCTCTGAAGTGTCACAGGATTTTTTTATTTATTTCTGCAAGGGAGGAGATACGCCGTGGGTTGTACGTCCCTGTTTATTATTTTGAAGTGGTTGCCAAATGTTCTCTTCAAAGTTGATATATTGTAAGGAATCTCATGCTTGTTTGGGTTTTAAATGTTGTTTTTTCTCTGGTGCTTTTGTTTGTTTAGGTTTTGGTCTTGTGGTGTGTGTGTGTGAGGAGGAGTGAGTTTGGAGGAGTGGAAGTGGGTTATTTATTTTTCTTTTTTACCACAAAAAGAAATAACTTCCTCTTCTCCCTTGTGGATAAATAATAAGCTATCAAAGGCTAGGAGAAGTTCAAACAAACCAGAAGTATTTTTTCATATATGTTTTGAAATATGTGATTTAAAATTAACCCATGAACAATGTTGGTTTGCCTGGTCATGGGAGGACAAATGGAAGAATTCAAGCACAGCCATGTGCTGTCATTGGCTGAGCATTACTGAGGATGCTGCAAAACAGCAATTGGAAGGAAATGAGCTGCTTTAGAGAAGGAGAAAACAGGGTTAATTATGTTCTCACAAAGTGTTTGGTCCATGTTAAAAGATAATGTCTTCCTAAGATCTTAATTTACAATAGAAATCAGCTTTTTCCTTGTCCATCTTCCTCTCCAATTGGATGTTTCGAAATTAAGGTGATTTCTTCTTGCTCCAACTTCCCCAGAATGGTACAGAAAAGGCAGGAGAAGGCAGGTATGGGAGATTGCTTCTCAATAGCCTTGCCTTTCTTGCTGGGCAGTCAGAAGATTTATTTGCGTGCCTTAATGTGTAATGACATTATAGATAAACCTGAGGTATTTAATTATGTTCAAAGTGAACATCCTGAGGCTGAAATTACTGTAAGTTTGGGTTTGCATGAGAGAGGGAGATTGTGTGTGTGTGTGTGTGTGTGTGTTTTGGAAGGATCACTTGTGAAATCCTGCCTTGCACACAGGAATCCAGCACAAGCTCTGTGCAGCCAAAATTGCTGGCAGGGAATGTTATTATGGTGTATCAAGTGACATGAATGGTTGCCAGCAAATGTGTTTGGTTGCTGCAGCTACTTAAAAGTGAAATTGAACCTCAGAGCATCACTACTCAAATGGAAATTCTACAGCTGCTTAAGGGTCCCCTTTATGAAAAAGAAAACCCAAACAACAAACAACCCAAACCACTCCACAATGCTGCAAAGCTTCCCGAAGTCAGCAGAGATGGAGCAGTAAAGCTCTTTTTACTGAGGACAAAAGATCTCTTGCCCCCATTTAGACATTGTAGGGGATTGCTCCTGGAGTAGGGCCAGTCCATGAGTAACCTGGACAGGGTGAGGGGTGAAGGTGGTCTCCAGCTGTTGAACCTATGGAGCAGATATGCTCTGCCCTGCTCAAACATCAGCCTTAGTGGGGATCATACCACTCTCCTTGGATATACATCTTTCTGACCTTTTAAGCAGGGGAATTCCCAGCAATGGGATCATTAGAAGGAGAGGAAACTACGGAAAGACAATGGAAGATAAATGGAAGCAGGAACTCCCAGTTGCAAGCTGTAATGTTGTGCGCTCCCACACTCCCTCAGCACAGCTATTGCACTCTGTGGAGCACCAGGCTGCTAATTTCAACAAATGCGTGTTTCTAAAATTCCCATGTGACATTTGGAGGGGTTTTAGACCCTATCCTTATATGGAGTGGCATAGCATCTGGTATTGAAGTATGGAAATACATGCTTATATTATGCTTATGGTTAGTGCTGACTTATAACAGTTTTAATGTTTGTTAAGAAAAGAATGGCACTGAAAGTAAAACTTTTATTCTGTTGTGGAGCAGATTTGAACGAATATGTCAAGTAGCAGAAATAAAAATTTGGTCTTTAAATTACATGTTTTTTTCTAGCCTACTGTGTGCTTAGGGCTTTGTGCTGTGTTAGCAGTGTGCTGAGGGGAAGGCGTCTGTTAGCTGTGGCAATTAGCTACAGTAATAGCTTCTGGCTTTCTACTTAAGGAGAGTATTGGCTGAAAGTGTGGGCTGAACAGCTTTGGAAGTTCAAACTCAAGGGAATGGTATTGGGAATTAACACTCTTCTCATTGCCATTTTTGCACAGTGAAAAAGGTTTTGGATGGTCACTGCATGTGACTGATGCCCTTAACTTTGCACGAGTAGAGGCTGGCCCATGAGTGATGTCTGCACCTGTGCCCTGATGACTGAACTTCCATGCAAGGCTTACCTCTGACTTAATCCTATCCTGCGAGAAGCCATTAGGAAGTTGTGTAAAACCTTCCCTTAACCCCCACAGGCAGCAGCTGAATTCACCAGTCAGTGCCATGTGAGGACAGGGGACACTAGTGACCAGCAGTCACTAGCTGAGGAAGGAAGAGGACCACCACCTCCTGCTTCCCACACCAGCAAGCCAGGCTGATACTACATGCATCATGTATGGAGAAGCACACGTTTGTCTTTTGGCAGTCCGTTTGAAGTGTTGTAAATGTGACTTTCACAAGAGGTCACGCCGTCACTTCTGTAAATGCATGAAAAGCTTGGAATAGCCTGGGCTTGGCAGGGTGAGGAAATTACAAGACCCAGGATGGGATGCCAAGAAAGAATTCTTCTGGAGGAATGAGAGGAAAAGGACAATGAGGAGTAAATCAAATCAGAGATGCAGTGAGAGGCAAGCAGTTCCTGCCTGTGGAAGTACAGACATCGTCTTAGGAAGGGATGCTCTTAACCCGGAGGCAAGTCTGGCAGGGCTTCTGAAGCTGGGTTGGGAATTTAGCCTTTTTGACCTTCAGCATTTCCCAAACATTCAGTAACAAGCTAGGAGTACAGACAGCAAAAATGAAACAAAGGGAAATGATAGGATTTATCAGTTCAAATGCCAACAAAAGCCTACCCAAATGCCTATTTATCCAGGTTGTGTAAACTCTTTTCTCCTGTTGGAGTGGGTGTGGTGGGTTGAAATTTCCCCCTTAACATTAACTTTGCCAGACCAGCTCAGTTGGAAGTAAATGATCAGATCATCAGGTTATGTGGCATGTGGAAGCAGGGACAAGGACTGGTGGGTGCTCTGAGCTTGGAAGTGTAACTGGCAGTCTGTGTGTGTGTGGTGGCTTCTTTTCCAGAGAAGCTGTGAGATGGCTGTCCTGCCTGCCTGGAGTAGGTGTCTTGTAGCCCAATTTAGCAGGAACATCAACCTAGTTCTGCAGCGGTTGGAGGAGCTGCTCAGACTTTGCACTATTGAGATATAGGTGAATAAACTAGCAGTACATTTCCTTCTATCACCTGTTTAAGTTAGGAGAAGCAGAACTTGCACAGGGTTTGCTGAGGAACCTGTAGTGCTATGCTAGTCCACTCCCATGCTTGCTGTGGAGCAATGTTTTCTTCCAATTTTGATTCCTCCAAATCTTGCATGAACTCTGCATACCAGTACTGAACTCTGCTGCTGTTCTTGATTGTGTGGCAATGGTTAAGCTATTTGTGTTGCAGTATGACCCGCTGGAATATTTTGCTAGAGGTTTGCAAAAACTGGGCAGTATCTGACTCTTGAACTGTAGAAGGCATATGCAAAGATAAGTGTTAAAACAGCAATGTGTTGTATTTAATGCACAATAAAATTATATTGCTGAAGCTTTTTTCGATTTATCATTATTAATTTGAGCTAATTTTATTGTGATGATGGCTTAGAGATGTTCCAAGTGCAGCTTTGCCAAAGCTTCTCTGTCCTCCAAGAGTCCTAACAGCATAGGTACCTCATACAACTCATGTTGCAGAGGAATTATTCTTGGCTGCTTTCCTCCGTTAGCACTGCTAGTACTTACACTATTTATTCCAGGGGGAGCTGAGCAACTCCCACACTCAGTGCATTTGCAATTCCAGCCTGAAGCTTACTCTTATCACTAACTAGAAGATGCTTGCAAAGAAGAGCATGTCATGAGTGAGCACAAGAGAGATGCATTAAGACATGGTTACTTGCAGAGAGCCCTGAAAACATGTACAGACTGAGTATATTTCATGTTATGCATGTGATATTGAAACTGCCTTGGCTTCTACCCCTCCTTTCACCTTGGGGTAGAAAAGGTTTTGACTCTCCCAGGGGCAGAAGAGAGAAGTGTAGATGTTGCTGGGTTAATAAATTGTTGTCTGCCTAATCTGCCCTCAGCTAACCAGAGGGAAAGTTCAGGATCTGTGGCCATTAGATGGATTTGTCATATGACAAGCCATATCAGCTTATTATAAATTTGTCACCCTGCTGAAATGCCATATCTAAAATGTGTCACCTGTAACTCTATCACCTTCTGCTCAGTTGAACTAAGCCAAGCTGAACTGAACTTGTGAACTGTGACTTTCGGAGAAATCAGGTCTTACACCTGCTTACGCAAGGTCCTCTGGTGGCAGTTGGTGCTGTCCCGTAGTCCTGCTGCCCTTGTCACCCTGGTGCAGAGCATGGGCTTTTTATTCTGGAGTTCTGTATTCCAGCAGGTGGCTGAGGTGCCTTGCTGCTTGTCATTGGAAAGGAAAGAGGGGTTTGGCTGTAGCTATGTGCAATTTTTTTTTTTTTTAAAAGGATAGTATCAGTTTTTAAAGAATTTTTTTCACCCTCATTCAAATCCCTTGAAATTTTTGGGCTAAGTAGCAAAATAATGTAAGTTCTGACAGCCACTTGTGCCTCTGTTTCTTCCCTGGATAATTTTGCTTTCTCCTGGTCATTGCTTGTCCCCCAGCCCAGTATTGTGCCCAAATCAGGAATGACTTTTCCTTTGAAGGCAAAGCAGTGCCTGTAGTGCTGTGCAGTGTGTGTAACAGCACCATCCTGTCACTAGCATCCTCACAGAAAATACACTGAAAAGGCAGAAAAAAATGCCATGTTCTTTTCCCTTCTCTTTCTGAGGTTTCAGATGCTACTTGCAACAGCTTTGCCTAAACGCGGGCATAGGGACCTCTAATTATGTTGTGAGTTTCCTAAGCAAGATCAGTGATTTCAGTTCTGTGCTGTGTGGTGGTAGAACTGGGATATTCCAAGTACAGGTCCAGGTAGCTGCTGGTTGCTATAGATTTGGAAGTCCAAGGATGTGAAATTATTGAGGGAACATGAAAAAAGGGTCTTGAGTCCACACGAAGGCTTTTCAGTGCTAGCTTGCATGTATTTTCTACTGGGAGGGAGATATGTTGCAGAAGTGGTTAGGACTGTAATTTCATACTGACTAGCATTTTTCTCCTGTATCTTGCATCTACATCACTTACTAAATGAACTTTGAATAATTATATTCAAATCCTATCTGGACTTGATAATTGGACAGAGATAATGCAGCAGAAGCACACATGCACAGAAAAGCATAATTGTAAGTAATGGATATTGGCTGTATCTGTCAAAAGTTGCAATAAAAAAGTCTTGCCTTAGGTCAGTTGTTCCTGGCATATAGAGGGGAAAAAAAAGGAGCCCAGCAGTGTGCAGTATAATTTGAGCTGCTGTGCATCATTTGCCAACTAGGCTGTTGTGTTGTTGTTTTGTGGGGTTTTGTTTGTTTGTTTTCCCCTCCTCTTTTTCCCTTGATGGAGCTCATCTATCTCAAAGGCAGAGAGAAGCTTTAGAAAACATTCAAGCACCACAGATCACACCACTTTCATGTTGTGTGGAAGTCCTGCATTTTACTTACTGTTTTAAATAATGCAGTGTGAGGTAATACAGGTAACCAAGCCAACACTTGCTCTTCATCTTTCTCCTGGAAATCAGTGCTTTGGTTTTACTGACAGGACACTGGACAGGGCTTGTTTGTTGCCTGGAAGGTTAGATCTGAACAAAGTAAGCAGCTGCAGTAAGGAGAGGGCCACTCTGATGGACCTCTGTGAAATTCTGCAGTAGTTTAGATAGGTAGGGACACTTTTCCCTTTGCATCTCTTTAAACCACATGGTCCTGCAGCCAGTCTTTTTCCATGACAGCTGCAGACCAAAAATGTGGCTGCTCTCAGATGCTTGGTGGGGCTTTTCTAATAAGAAGCAATCCCATGATTTCTTAGATGGGAATCAGCCTTTGCCATCTGCTCAAACTCTTGGTGTAGTCAAAGGAGATTAAACATCAAGAAGTCTCATTGACTGTATAGATCGTGCTGTGGAGTAAGATTATCATGATCTAGAGGAGGTTTTGCAATTGTTTATGCCAGACCTCGGAGAATGAGTACAACACAAAGATCATGGTTTGATTTACGTGTCTAATTTCTGTGATGCACTTCTGTGATGCTGCAGAGCTAATTATAGATAACTATAAATATGCTGTTACGAACCTTTTAAACATTTGTTTTAGCACTTTTGAGGAAGCCAATACTAAGTTTAGTAGTCTGTGGTAAATTACTGACTTAACAAATTACAACCATAGATTACAATATGGTATTGACATTACAGATTGTGCTGCCATCTTTAGAAGTCATTACAGCTTTTACTTTAGGGTATAATGAACTTTGAGATTTACATTGGGTGGGATATTGACTCTATAATGTACAAGACCTATGTTAGCCTGCATCCATAGTACATAATTGTTAAAATGTCTTCCATAAAAGCCATAGAAATGAAATAATAAATTAAAACCAGATTTCTATTTTCCATCTCCTTGTGCTTAAGGAGTTATAAATGCAGATGTGTGAAGGCCTGTGATGAATGGCAGTTACTATCTTAATTCTTAAAAATAGATCCACTATCAGAAAGAAGAATTTGAGGTGGTTGGGTTTTTTTGTTGTTGGGGTTTTTTTTCTTTTCTGTTTGTATAACATTTAGTATTTTGAACACAATTTAATTTTGAGGTTGGAAGAGGAGAGAGACACTTGCTATGTACACATAAAAAGGACAAGAGAAGATTGTGCAGACCCACAGGACACATTTTATTGTCAAGTGTCTAGTTGGTTTCTGGACTCATAAGCAGATAAAGGCACGGGCTGTGCTTTTAACAGCCTCTGAAGCTGTGCGAAGGTTTGGGGCATCACAGTAAGTCCCAGCAGTAGTGAACTGAGGAGCAGTTCGAGATGTACTTCCCTCAGCATGTGCCACTCCTGCACAGGGCACATATTGGTGTTTTATGTGGGACAGCTGAGGAGGAATCGCTGCATCTGGTCCCGAAGCAAAACCCTTTTAATGGCAGTGGCCAAATGCAGAAACCTGCTAAAAAAGTCGCGGAGAGAGTTTCTGTATTTCAGATAAACTCTAGGAGGATTTATGCAGCCAAAGTAAATGGTGAATCTCTGGCTATTTCCAAAGTTTCCCTTCTAAATCCATTGAGGAAATGAGTCTTCCCTGTTCCTTCATACTGCCTGGCTGTTAGTTTACTCAGATTCTGAAGAAACAAATGGCACCTAAATGGCAGTGGATGCTGTTGAAAAATACTCTCTGTATTGCAGTTTTCTTTCCTTGGGATTTATTGCTTGGGGGAAAGATGATGTGCAGATTTCTGTCCCTGTATGGCATGTATAGAAGACACAAATGTCTCCCATATTTCTGAAATTAATAGAGTTGCTATGCCCAGCCTGCTGTTTTATTTAACTCTCAATTTTGGAGAGGGGGAAGTTATGTACCATCAATGGAATAATAGTATTACATTATTCAGGCTTTTGCTTGATAATGGATCATTCAAAATCTTCTGAGAATCAGAGGTGAGCAATAATTTAGATACTAAATTATTAATGTAGATACTATATCCAGGGCAATAAAAGTCCAGATTGGTTGATTTATTTGGTGAAGGTTGGACATGCTACTCAAATATTGATAGGATCTTTCTGAAACACAAATTATATTGTTAAATGCATAACAAAAATTACTCCAAATTATTGGGGGGGGGATAAAATACCATTCCTACTGTTGCCAAACCAGATCTGATTTTAAACATTTTGAGCTTTCACAGCATCTGATGATCTGTATTCCTCCTTCAGGGCCTAAATGGCAAGGATATGCTGAATTATGTACAATAGACTGGTGAAGAGTTCTGCCATCTTGGGTGCATACTTGTTCCAGAAATTAATCTTGAGTTTAATCTGCTTTGAGACTGTATCTGAATTTGGTTTGCTGCTGCAATAATTGGCTAAGGTTTGCATATCCATAAAAATAGTTGTAATTGAAATTTGAGGGCAATTTTAAGTTTGAAAGAAACCTCTATCTCCTTATCTTTTTAATTGGACATGTTAGTCTGTTCTCCCTTAATTGAGATGATAAATAATCCCCTTGAAAAGACTGAGACTACCAAGGGAGATTAAGCCTCTACCAGCCTGAATAAAAGCTATAGAAAGCTGTTAGAATTTAAGAGGTCCTTTGGTACTGGAAAAAAAAAAAAAAAAAAAAGGCTATGTAAATTCTGATTTGGAAGACATGCAAAGCCCAGTTTTCAGAGAAATAAAAGATGTTTCTGCACGGTTTTTGTGACTGGAAAGTTGTTTGCTTTAGAAAAGGAAACTGGCATGCCAGTATGTATTCATATACCCACAGTCCAAGAGCTGTTGATACAGGTTTGGAAGATCCTGGAGATTATAATCCAGACTGAAAAAAAGTATAAAATTTTACATCATCATGTATCTACGTATGGGATTTCCTGTTATAGAAGAGGCAAGTTTCATAACAGAAATACATTTAGAAGATGTGGAAGAAAAAGGGTCAGGAGTCCCTCTGGTTATTTGTTTGCTTGTTTTTAAGACAATGATACATTTACAGCAAAGCAAAACTATTCATATACAGGAACAATATCAGAAGAGAGGAAAAGCCACATTTAGGTTAGAGGTTAATTGAGGTTTAACACTTATCAGCTGGTGCTATCAAAAAGAGTCACAGCCAAGATGTCTGTTTTAGGTTTGGCATTGTGCTAGCTAATTGCTCTGAAAAGCTCTGCAGTGAAATTCAGAGTTGCACAAACTCCTCAAATAATAGTTGTTGGCTTGAGCGAATGAATAAGATTACTGAACAGTTCATATACAACGGAAGAAACTCTTCTGTGGCCACATAGACTTGGATTCCCCTCATCATATTGACTAACACCCCTAGGTCTGGTTCAGTGAGGCCAAAACCAGGGTTACTGGACCCTGTGATCATGTCACTGTTTCTGCACCTTTTATGTTTGCTCATTATTAAGTAAAACATGTTCACTGTGGTCACCCTTGAGCCTTTTGTGAGAAGCTTTGTGGATTTGCCACTTGTGGTTTCTTTTAAAAAACCTGCAAACAAAACGGGAAATGTGGCCTGTACTTACTAGTGTGTGCTCATCAGTACCTGGGAAAAGATCATGAGAATCTGAGAGTCTCTTTGGTTTGGCTGGATGAAGTATTTGTCATTGGATGCACACAAATGTCAGGAGGCACATACCTAAATCTTGTGTGTCTCTCTACATGTCACACTCCATGTTTGATCCTGTAATTCTTGTACAGAAGGATGGATTTAAAAATACTGTAATTGAAAAATCACCAGATATAACCCTAAATTTCCCAACTGTCATCTCATAAAGCTGCGAGAGCTTACCACAAAGCATACAAATAGGACCTTCTAGCAAGTTGCTATTTATTTGCTCTCTCCCCCACCGTGTGTCTTTTAATGGCTTAGCTGTCAGGCAGTTTCTAATTTTGAGTATCTTATGTCATCTTCCCTACTGTCTTGTTTTACAGCCAGCCTGGCTATGTGCTATGGCAATGATTTTCAAGGGCGACCAAGCTTCAGTTAAAATTTCATCAGTAAAATGCCTGATTTGATGTGTGCATGGATTAAAATCATGGTAGGTGATTTCAGCAACCCTGGCTTCTGTCTGAATTATATTCTCTTTGTTCTCCTAAATACATTTGTCTTCTTTGATTGTTGGTTTTCAGACTACCGTTTTTTCTTCTGGAAAAAACCCACATTGTGCTAATTTTGCTCTGTTTGCTGTCCACAACTATAAAAGTTTCTTTGAAGGTGATGACAAAAATAGCTGTTTCCCAATCCATGTAATTACTGAAAAAGCATCCATTTTCTAAAGCTGTGAGGCTTTGTTTCTTCTCGCTAGCAGGCTTTTACCTATTAGTAGCACTTCTTGCTGGTGTTCTGGAGGCAGCCCAGCCTACTTTGAAAGATATGCTCATTTTTACACTTGATCCGTAACAATAATTTTATTACATGTGAAATTTTATTTAGAAGGAGACACTTGTGAAGAGGTTATTAGGATGCAAACCTTAACCACTTAGAAGTTATAAAAAATGCTAGAATAAACTTCATTTTGGTTTCCTTATGCATTTTGAGAATATTAATATGGACTTAGATTCTCCACAATTTTTTATATTCCATATGCCCACACTGAGAGTTTCTGGTGTTCTACTTGATCCAAACATAGCTATATTTTCACAGGTCTGTTAGAAAGCGGCAACTTGTTTGACTGTTAAAATCCAGAGGTATTTCTCCCAGCAGGAAGGCACCAGATCTTCCCACCTGCAAGAAGTAGCTGATATTTTAAAGCATGCATAAAGCACAGTTTCCAGACCATTTTGTCTCTCACTCTTTTCTCCTTTGGAGAGATGTGCCTTATTTAATAAATTGCAGCTTCACTTGAGGAAATTGGTCAAATCATTCTGGCTGCTACTTTAAGAAGAAAAACAACCAACCAACCCCAGCCCAGGCAATCATCCAGCAGGATTATTTTGTGCTGAATGGTTTAAATTTGTTAAAGAGTTACAGAGCTGACATCCAGGTCATATAATGGAGAGCACTGGACAAGTGCACATAGTGATGCAGTTTTTTCTGATAATATGAAATACAAACAGATTCACACCAGTGTGTTAAATGCCATTCAAAGTTATAGCTGTGTTGGTTGTGCCTGTGGAAATGCCCTCAAGAGGTTTTCTTGGGTCCTAAATGTCTGTTGCAGTACCCTGTCAGGATTGAACTCTTTGATACTTTATTCAACATATTTCTGTCACCTTCAACATGACTAACCTCCTTCGAAAAGTCAAGAAGTATTAGCATGCTGCTTCGGGGTGAAAAGTACTTTCAATAATTAAACTCCAGAGAGAGAACATTTGTGGGGGAGACACCAGAAGATTGCAGTGAAGCTAACTGCTGAATAAAGAAGCATCATTAGACAACAGGGCTAGCCTTGGGTTTGCTGATTTTCATTTAGCTCCAAGTCGCAGAACAAAATATAAACAGGAAAGACCAGAGTGCCCTGACAGGAGAGAAGAATGTCTTTTTTTTGTGTCTGCTATCAACAAGTGGAGTCAAGACACCCCCTCAAACAGCCCCCAAACTCAGATCGAGGCTCTAATACACTCCAAGTATCACCAAGTTTTGTGATTACTTAGGACTTGGTCACATGTCGTGTGTGCGCCTTCAATGTTCACAGCAGCTGGCTTCTGCAGGAGGGAGTAGTGTCCTGAATGGACAAAAAAGCCTCAAAATTGCTCTGAACCAGACAATGAGGCAGAAGCTAGTAGATCTGCTTCTTTAGGCTTGCCTGGACATGTTTCAGAGCCAGAATGAGCCAGGTGGGTGTGCTTTTGGCCACGTTTGGAAAGAAGGCTTTCTATAGGTTGCAAAACCAGGGTTTTATCCCTAGACCTGTGTTGCTACTGGCCATTATTGTCTCGGGAAATCTAGAAGTACCAGCCCAAAGGGCCAGAGCATTGTCTTGCCATTGTCCACGCTCTGGAAGGAACCACAAGCTTCACTTGGAAGCTGAACTGTGTTTCAGTTTACCCAGACAAGACAGCAAAGACCCCTCGCTATTCTCAGCGTTGTAAAGCCTAAAGGACAGATACTTGTCTTGCTGGGCCGAGAGGCGAAACCCCTGAGGAGCTGAGTCCCTGGGACAGTTTCGTTTGATTGGAGCAAGGAGTGAGCGCTGCTGCAAAAGGATTCCAGCCGAGAAGCCTCCTCTCTACAAAGCTTTTAGCTACAAACCCTTTGGGAGCAAATCCTGCCTCAGCAATAAGCTGCAGACACCAACAGAAAGTGAAACACCGCTCCTGCAGCTTCCATGTGGTCAGTGCCATTTTGGTTTGCCTAGATCTTAACGTGTGCAACGAGGTATCAGGATCAGTGAGTAATTACAATACCTGATTTTTTTTATAAGCATCTATTGCAGGTCTGTTGCCCTGGGGAATTCTGGGTACCCCTACCCCCCCCGTTGTGGGCAACCGCCGGCTTAATTGCCGAGGTTCCTTTTCTTTACAGTTTGAAGTGCTGTTTGTTGTTTCTGGATTTTTGTATACATTGTTTAAATTGTTATTTGTTCCTGCTGGTGAGGTATCTGTTCCACAACCGAAAACCCTCGAACCTGTAAATAGGTTGTATTTAATATTTTTGGTGGGATTTTTTGTGATTAATAAACTTATTAATATTTTTATTAATCGCTCTGCTTATTGAACATTAATTTATCCTTTTATAGACCACAACAAGTAGCTGATAATTGAAGCTTGAGTGTGGTGTAGGACAAAATATTTTGGAAAACATGGTTTGGCAAGAATTCAAGGTCTCCCAGCCAGTTGCCATTGACTTATCTCTATTGTGTTTGCAGAATGACCCATATTTCCTTATTGAGTGTAAATTTCAATTTCAAGTACAGCCGTCAAGACAAGAGGAATTCAAAGCATGCACATACCTCAACAAAATCCCAGATTTTTTTTAGAGATTTATAAAATAATAATAAATAATATTATTCATTCAGATAATAGAAGATGAATGTAAAATTAATCTTTAGAGATTCACCACTGATTCTGATCTGGGAATTCTCTTTTATATTTCTGCTTTGATTTTCAAAATGTACTTATCCATAAACCCTGGGAGTATGCAAAAATCATCATAATTACAGCTTGTAATAAATTACCACGAAATTCTTATTCCCTTCTAATTAATTCCCTAATAAATATCAAACAAATATCTCTGTCCTGAACTCGCATTTACAAGGTAAGCAGCAAATAGAGGTAATGAGGGAAATTAAAATATGGCAGCTGCTGGTGAAATTAAATGAGCTGAAAAAGGATGGAGTGAGCGTTCTCTGACAAAGAGAATCATTTGTCTGCCAGAGCAGCACAGGGTGAACAATATGGCCACTGAGGGTTGCTGCTGAGTCCCTCACTAGGAGCTGTGTACATTTGAAGAATCATAGAATGGTTTGGGTTGGAAGGGATCTCCAAAGGTCATCTATTCCAATCTCCCTGCAGTGAGTGAGGGCATCCTCCACTAGATCAGGTTGCCCCAGAATTTTGTCTAATCTCCAGGGATGGGGCCTCAACTGTCTCTCTGGGCAACCTGTTCCAATGTTCTGCCATTCTTGTGGTAAAGAACTTGTTCCTAACATCCAATCTAAATCTACTCTTCTCTAATTTTAAATCATTGCTCCTTGTCTTATCACCAGAGGTGTTTGTGAACAGTCCCTCTCCAGCCTTCTTGTAGGCCCCCTTCAGGTACTGGAAGGCTGCTATTAGGTCTCCCCAGAGCCTTCTCTCCCTCAGGCTGAACAACACCAGCCCCATTCAGCCTGTCCTTGTAGGAGAGATGTTCTAGCCCCTAATCATTTTCATGGTCCTCTTCTGGACCTGCTCCATCAGGTCTGTGTCCTCCCGGTGTTGAGGGCTCCAGAGCTGGGTGTAGTACGCCAGGTGCAGTCTCACCGGAGCAGAGTAAAGTGACAGAATCACTTCTCTTGATCTACTGGCCATGCTTCTTTTGATGAAGCCTAGGACGTGACTGGCCTTATGGGCTGCAAGCACACACTGTTGGCTCGAGTCCAGCTTCTCATCCTTCAGCACCTCCAAGTCCTTTGCTTCGTGACCACTCTTAAGAAGTGACATACAATTTGCCTTATGACAAAGTGATGCTTTCTTATGCTTGTATTGTGTGCTCACCTAAATGTTTGTCACCCATTTGGCTGTATGTGGACATCTTCAGCCAATACTGTGTGTGTACTTCATGCTCCTTGAGAGAAGCAAGCTGTCAAAGATTTGGGTGAGAAAACCTTTTCTGTCTGTGTGTACATGCATGCTTTTTTCCTTATGTTTATGTAAAGAGCCTGGATGAATAAATCTTTGAGATAAGTCTCCACTAAAATTGTTGGAGTGTCAAGACCTACAAAATAGGCCACTCATGCATTAGTATGTACCTGTTTTATGACAACTTTATAGATAAAGCTGTATGTGGTCGGAATGCTGGGAAGTCAAGGATTTACTTATAAATAAATACGATTCCCTTAGGTCTTTACTTTAGAAAAAGATTTTCAGTGCTGGTTTCATGGGTTTGGATATTTTTCAGAGCATGTACTTTCATATTCAAAACCATGTTAAACTCAAACTCCATTTTAAAAGTGATTTTTGCTTTCAGTATCTAAATAAAAGTAGTCCTAATTTTGCCCATACTTATTAGAATTTATATAGCTCTGTTCTTATTTCATTCTAGACTGAATAGCTCCTCTTCCTCTCAACTGACTGTACAATGCATTTATTTATAGATGGTAATCATTTCCCTCTTAGCCTTCCTTTTGCTGTTCTGTGGAAACCAATCTTTTTTGTCTTCTGTGATAGTTTTGTGTAATAAAAGGATGCTTCTAGTTCTGCAATTGCTTCTGCAACCTTCTCTATACCTGGTGACCAGGATCTTGGATGTGTCAATTCTGGCTTATGTATTTATTCAAAATTCAGACAGGGAAAAACTTCAAAGTTCCATGTGCCAAGAAAAAAATATATCAACTTAGTTAGATGTTATCTGGATGGGAAGCTTATGTGGTCTCTTCTTTTTTTTTTTTTTTTTTTTAAATTTTTTTAACCTTCACTTTTTTATACTCCTTCCATCACTTGATCTAAAGCTTTCCCTATCAGCCTAATTTGCTGACAGCTGCTGGAGTAATTTCTCTTCCTTTCCATTTTCTAAAATGTAGGTGTTGTGTTAGATTTTCATCATTCTTCAAGTCTGGTATGCATTAGTTTTAAGACCAGGATAATTGATTAAAAGTGAGAAAGCTGCACTTTTTAATACCGGATATGCCAGCAAAATCACTGATCCCAAGAGACTTTTGTGTCTTGAGGAGAAATCTTGTCAACATGTCTTCTAGAGCTGTTTCAGCTCTAAATGAATACATCCCAGAAACCAACCCTTGAACCCTGAAAACACAAAATGTCTTTATTTGCAAAGGATAGCGTGTGAGTTTTCAGCTATTGTCTTTAGTGCTTAAATGTCATGTTATAGCTGGAGCCTCCAGTTGGAAGTGTGCCTGGACTATGGATGTTCCACTTAAGTAACACGTGCCAGGGCCTCAGGTAGGTGAGTTGGCAGCAATATACATTGTGCTTCTGTACACATTTCAGTTTTATGCTTTTACCTTATCCTTCCATGGAAGTCTCGGGTGTGTAAGTAGGACCCTATTGCTGTGTTGAACCTTAACTTTCTGCTGTGTAGAGTGCAATTCCTAGTTCCAAATCTCCCAGTTTTGTTAAGTTTACATGTATAATTTTTTTTTTTTTTTTGTTGTGCTGCAAAGCAATCAAAAGCTCTGGGCTTTTCTGACAGCATACATTCAAAGCCACTGATGTGTTGGTATTATTTTAGATGCATCAAACTTATGCTGCAGGAATAGAAAAGGCCTTTATACCAGAAGTTCAAAGAATTTGATCTTGTTCAGTCTTGGAAAAATCTTTTTTTGATCAACAGAAGATTTGCCTGAGGAGGAGCTGCAGTGTCAGATGTGGTGGTGGAGTAGCGTGGAGCAGTAGGTAGCAGTCGAACAGTGGCTTTTCCACCTGAGATGAAAGTCTCTGCTCCAGCAGTTCCTTAGTAGGGGGCACTCTGCTGAAAATAATACACTTGCTTCAAACAAAACCCCATAATGTTGGTTTGTGTAGTTTGTCATCCCTCATCAGCATGAAATAATGGCACAAGAACATCACCCCCAAAATATGATGGGGCCCTTTGTGGAAAAGCATTTAATCATCATAATCACATATGATTATGACTTTATATTGAAAAAGAGAAGTTTCTTAATAAAAATACTGCATTTTAAAAACCTACTGCTTAAAACTTCAATTGACTGTACTTTCTGGTGTCTCTAAAGCTAAAAATTGCCAGGTTTTTCTCAGTTATGTGAATAAAAATCAGTCAAGTACCATTAGGAAGGCTGCCTACAGTATGCATTGTATTTTCTTTTGAAGCAAGTCCTCCTCCAGCTCTTTCCTCTTTTGAATATGGCTTTACCTCATCAGTTCTCCTTTTCCTCCTGTTATTACCCAGTTCTGCAAGTAGGATGACTAGCTCCATGAGAGTCACTTGAGCAAAACCAAGCAAGTTCCATCTGTTACATTGGAGGTGCTTGTGTCCATGTAACTCCTACTGCTAGCTGCAAAAACCAAATTGTGCAGTTATATGGATCTACTTTTCATAGAATCACAGAATGTTAGGGGCTGTAAGGGACCTCGAGAGATCTACTAGTCAAACCCCCCTGCAGGATCACCTATACTATAGCACACAGGAACTCATCCAGGTGGGTCTTGAATATCTCCGTAGAAGGAGACTCCACAACCCCCTGGGCAGCCTGTTCCAGTGTTCTGTCACCCTCACAGGGAAATAATTCTTTCTCCTGTTTCCATGGAACTTCCTGTGCCTCAACTTCCACCCATTGCCCCTTGTCCTGTCATTGGGTATTGCCAAGAAGAGCCTGGCTCCATTCTTTTGGCACTTTTAATCCAGGGATGTGCCTGTGTTGCCCACAACTCAAGAAACAGGCTCCTGTTGGTACAGGATGTCCTGGTGGGTTGTAGCGTAGTGCGGTGGGATGCATCTTCTGAAGGATTCTCAGACAAGCTCCTTGGAACATTTAAAACAAGAATGCAGGTACACTGCTTGTCCACAGCTGGTCATGGTAGGTAGCATGCTCTAATGGGAATCTAAATGACCAAAGACCCATCTAGCTCTGCCAGGCATTGATTCTTCACTTGATTTATGGCATATGGCTCATATGCTTTCCTGTGCATACATTTCTCTGAAAAACGTCATGTCCCTGTCATTGTAAAGCTCTTAACTCTTGTGTTAAAAATGTTGTAGCCAGCACTGTCTCTCCAGGGCATGCCACCTTCTCTGGAAAGGTAGAGCACCAGTTGATAAAGCCCAATGCAAAGGCAGCAGCGTGGTAAGGAGATTGCACACTTACCAGTATGGGGCTAGGATAGGGAGATACTTCTTCAGCTTTGCCATTCTTTTGTTTTGTGCTGCTGGGAGATGACTCCACATACGTATATTTCATTTCATCTGCTGATTGTCTTGTGTATTCAGACTGTAAGATTAAGGATTGTGGATTGATTTTGTGGAGTATATAACATTTTCAAACAGGGGAAGTAATTATATACCATGCTGAGTTTACACCCAACCAAGCACTGGTGACTTTGGACTAGATAGAACTGTAGCTTCAGACGTGGCTGTGGAGAGGGCTGACTAAAGCCATATCTGTTCATTTGGAAACTTCCTGGTTTTCCACATTATTGCTTTTAAAATCTGAGATGATTGTTGATCATAACATACTGACTCTTTGGTGTGTCCTTCACTTGTTTGTGCTGGTCAGTTTGCTGTGATGAAGGCAAGTGGCAAATCTTTACCTCTACTCTTTGTTCTACTTCCCCACTATCGTTTGTGACAAGATTTGAATTGTGAAATCTGCCCACCAGTTTCTAGCCACAGTGTCTGTAAATCCAAGTAAATGAAATTTTCCTAAACGAAGTAGCAAAGAACTGTTGTGCATGGATGCAGAAGACTTATTTTGCTTTTGTTATTAAAAGAGTACTTAGCATGAGAATTTTTCTTCATTTTTTCCCCCTAATAGGCCAGTGCTTCGTATAAATGGCAGACTATTTCCCCTGTACTAGGGAATGTTGCTGTTCTTACGTCTCCAGGGATACACTGAGAGTTTGAGCATTAATACGATAGCAAAAACTTCCCAGTTTGTGGCTTACCCTTCCATAGAGTGCTTGCTATAAAGACCTTTCAGTAAGAATGCCTTGTAACTTGGCACTTCAAGAAGAACCTGCAAGCAAACAAATTTTGTAAGGAGCTCATTCATGGAGCAATTGAGTAAAATCATAAATACTATACTTGCCTTGCAGGTTTTGAGGTCCTCCGATGTTTTTTGGGTTAAAAACAGTTAATGATCACTCAGTAAACCTTAGCTCAGGTTCAGGTTTGCAGATATTTCAGTTTGGATGGTAAGAAAACATTCTGTTCAAGTCAGTTTTTAAAAAAAATGCCATTCCCTTTGATACCAAACCCCTTGACATTTTTTGCTTGGAGAAGATCACCCACCATCCAGTTACAGTAGATTTTAGTTGTGGTCTCCTCATCAGATGCTTTAACCAAGACAAGTGGAAGAGCCACCTGTGGAGCCAAGTATACTGGGGTCCCATGTGCGTCGGTCTCCTTTTCTAGTGAACCATATTTACTGCCTTGCAGAAAGCAGAACAGGAGAGGCTGAAGAAGCAACCCAGGGAGAGCTAATCCAGAGAGGACTGTCTGGACAAGTGGGAAAATGAGTGTCAAAGCTATAGTCTGTATGAGGTAAAACATTGACATTAACCATTTGTTTGCCTGATTTGGTGCTGAATGCCATGAGATGTAAGGAGGTGTCTGCCTGTACTACTTCATCACAAATGCTAGTCCCCTAAGGATCCTATGTGGTAAAAGCAGTGTTTAAAACCATCCCTTGTTGGTCAAGCTGCTGAACTGTGTAAGAGGACCACATCTATGTTCTTCCTTCATCTCCATCACTTCCTGCTTTAGAGGTGTCTTTTAGCACTGTATACAGCAGAAGAAATGGCAGAACGCCTCCACCAACTCCATGGGGAGATCTAGCACTGATGATGGCAAACTACCCCCCACTTACAATAATTTGTGAGAGAAATGTAATTTATTCCCCTGTGTGCATGGTGAAATGTACCCACCATTGTTCTCTGGGCAGAAGTAGATGGGCCTGTGGTGGTTTTCTGTGTGTGTTTAGTGGCCTCAAATGAAGAGCTTGAAAACAAGTGACCTTGAATGAAGCAGTGAAGGCAGATGAGTGTTTTCTGCCTCTCTTGCCCTTCGGGAACAGCTGTACCTTGTGCTGGCTGTTTGGGGTTTTTTCCATTTTGGGTGCCAGAGTGCAATATGTTTTAGACTTTGGATTTTGTAATACACATTAAGAAGGCAGAGAATTCAGGAATTGCTTTAACCAAGTTAAACAAAAAGTTTTAATAAACCTTTGAGAAGCTAATGGCTAGTGTAAACTGAGCATTGGTACATTACTTGAATGCCTTGCAATTGCTTCTGCATAACCTGTGTGAGGAGAGCAGCACCTGCAAGGATCTAAATGAGTTCTTATTGCTTTGGGCAGGTTGGTGGGCTACAGCATTGGTTTAATCATCTTCAACAGCTTGTTGAAGGGAATTTTACAAAAGTGTATAAATATCTAAGGGATGGAGGCCATTTAGATGGGGATGGACTCTTTTCAGTGGTGCCCAGTGACGGGACAAGAGGCAGTGGGTACAAACTAGAACATGGAAGCTTTCACTGGAACTTGAGGAAAAACTTCTTTACTTTGAGAGTGACAGAGCAACTGGTACAGGCTGCCCAGAGAAGCTGTGTTGTCTCTTCCTCTGGAGATGTAGTGGTTTGGCTGTGGCTGGGGGCAAATGCTCACCAAAGCAGATCTATCACTTCTTAGATGGACAGGGAGGAAGGGAAAATATAGCAAACGGCTCATAATAAGATAGAAGCAATTTTAATAATGCAAAGCAAAACCAAAGAAAGATGTTATTCTCTACTTTCCATCAGCAGACGATGTTTGGTCACTCGTGGGAAGCAGGGCCTAGTGGCTGATCTGCAAGACAAGACACCATCAACAAATGTTCCCCCACTTCCTTCTTTCACTTAGCTTATATATCTGAGATTATGTCTTATGGCATGGAACATTCCTTTGGTCAGTTTGGGTTAGCTGGCCTGGCTGTGTCCCCTCCCAGGATCTCACCCACCCCTCAGTGTACTCCTGGGGCGGGGAAATGTTGGACAAGTACAGCCTGGGTGCTTGGTTCAGCAATAGCCTAAACACTGGTGTGTTATCAATAGCCAGCTACAGCAGTGCAAAACACAGCATTAGAAAGATGCTCTGGGGAGAATTAATTCCAGCTCAGCTAAACCCAATATAGGAGACTTTCAAAACTTGCCTGGACATGTTGCTGTGCAAAATCAACTAGGCACAACTGCTTTGGCAAGGGGATTGGACTTGATCTCCAGAGGTCCAACTCCTATCATTCTGTGATTCTGTTAAAAAGAGTGGGTGGGAAAGTAATAAAGTATTTTTAACTGGTGAACAACTTTCTTCAGGAAAAGACTTTGCCATTGTCAGGGAGAGCTTTACCACAGACTTCAGGATGTATGTGCTACTGTGCTGCTCGCTTATGACTTTGGTGCCTGATAATTGAATTGTGAGCTGCCAGGAGGAAACATGGAGACAGTTTATTCAGGTACTGTCTTTCTCTAGTGGGATGCAGCTTATGAACTATATACCAGAACTTTCAGGGACACACAACACTACCTTAGTTCTGCTCCCATTAATGTCATTAACAGCCTTGCTATTGCCTCTTCTAGCTGTCAGCCTTACCAGCCGTTCACAGTTTTCCTTTGGGAGTAGGAGATAAATCATTGTTTAATTCACAGAATCACCAAGGTTGGAAGAGATCTCAAAGATCATCAAGTCCAACCCGTCACCACAGACCTCATGACTAAACCATTCCATTTATTCTTAGTGATAATGGGGGAAAATAGATGGTTTTTAAAAGAGGGATTATATGCAACATCTGCTAGCTGTGAAAGCACCTTCTCTGAATCAGCACTATATGTTCACTCTTACTGCAGAGAGCCTCACTTCTGGAGTTAATCTGAGTGTGGGTGATTGACCTGCCTGCTGTCAAAGGCTCTGAAACCCGAATGAAATTTTCTATAAATGATTGTAAATGGCCAAGTGGCATACATATTTAGCTGAATCTATAGGGTCAGACACTTCATTAGCATAACTTGTGATTATTAGTGGTCAGCTTCAAATAGTGACTGTACTGCTTTCTAATGTGTTGCAAGGGAATTAGTCACTTACGGGTTTATGTTAAATATCACTTTTAAAATGCAGAATAAAAATAAAAGTAACCCAGAACTGTATACATATTTTGCCTCAAGAATTGTTCAGTGCTTTTATGTTCAGAAAGCATTAACACGGAATCTTTCTGTGTTAGAGAAATATTTCATTATAATTAAATGTTCCCAAGAGAAGATGTTTAAGACTGTTTGAAGTTTGTTTCACAAAATGAGCTTTTTCCTTTGAAAACTTTTCGCAAGATGTTGCCATTCAGTAGCAATAAATGGTGCTTGTTTACAAAACTGTCTTCCTTTTTCAAAGTTTATTTTGCGGCACTGCATCAGACAAACTTTGAATTCAGTGTTGTGTCTTCCATTAGATCAACTGGCAATATCCGTAAGAATTAAATAAGCTTTCAGGGACACAGTTTCCTCTTCTGATTTGAAACTAGAGGCAGCAGATTTCAAAGCTAAGTGGAAAATTAGTTTTTAGAGTCTAATTAGCTGTGCATCGGTAAGACCATATCCCAAAATGGCAATGGCAGCAGTAACATGACCATGAGAACAGACTTCCACAGTTGCTGACAGCATGCAGCAGCACTTCATACAATGTTGGAAAAAACCCCACCTGACCAGAAAGGATGTGAAAATGGAGGTTGAACAAACATAAGTCAAAGCAATACTCATGATTACTCAGCCACAGTGAGTAGTTAAGAGGTGCATGGAATTCTTTTTGCTAGGCATATAAGTGAATTAATCAGATCTCTGGACCAACTAAGACATTCAGCTGTTGTAATAGGCTTCCACTTTTCCTATGTCTCCTTGACATAGTTTTTGTGAAATTCTGTAGGACACTTGATCCCACTCTCAGCCCGATGGCTCTCCAGCAGGATCAATAAGGAGCCCTGCCTTGTAGCTGGAGTTACATCACAAGAAAGATCCCAAGACACTGTGATTCACTGATTCACTTGGCATCATTTTGGGCAGTTTAAAATGGGAGCAAGCCAAATCCTCAGCTGGTATAAATTGGTGTTACTATATTAGATTCAGATGGGCCTAATTATAAGTGCTCTGAGGGTTGCACAATCTATTGCTGTTATGAGTGTGTGCTCACCCATAAAAGTGAGATTGCACAATCTAGCCCTCTATGAATGCATCTCTGTCTCAGATGCTAATTGAAAACAAACATGGTAGGATTAATAATTCACTTTTCTGGAATTTCTGTATTATGAATTAGTGGAGGGATATACCACTTGCATTAAGAGATATTACCCTATTGCAAGATTAATAAAGCCCAACAGCAGTGGCTGGAGGTCTCTAAACAGGGAAAAGTTGAACTTGCAGAGCTTTTTGGTTGGTTGATTTGTTGTGGGCTTTTCCCCCTCCTTTTCCCAGTTTCTCTGGCTTTTGTGCCTTATGCAGCACCAAGTGCAGTTTCCAGGCCTGCATGGAGGAAGTCAGTAGCGGAACTCCTGTTGGCTTAAGCAGAGGAAAGCTTGGATTGTTTTCCTGCACAGGAAACAAGGCATTTCTCTGTCCAGTATGTAAGTGTGTTTTCCCTTTACAAAAGTCTCCCCACATTTTGCAATAAGGATATAGGAAATTTTCTTTTCTCTCATTTGGGAGGAAGTTGCTCTCTGTCCTCTTAATTAATTGTTTGAAAGGTGACAGCAAGTACCCAGGGATCAGGGAATTCCAGGAGGTTTGGTATTTTTGAACCAAAACACTTCTAAGAAATGGCACATTAGGAATTCTGATTTATCCAGGCCCCACTGAGTGCTGCCTACAGGGGCACTTAGGTGGATGAATATCCTGCTCTTGTCTACTTATTTTACAGCACAGGCTACAACGTCTATCAGGCTGTTGCTTCTGCAGACCTAAATATACATATGAGAGGTACTTAGAGAATATGGACCCTTCCTTTCTGATAGCTGGCTGAGATTTTGGGCTTTATCTTTCTGTGGCTTCCATAATTGCCACCTAGGAAAGAATTCCCTAAAATGAAATGACCTTGTCAAACAGGGATTATAGAGTTGTAGAATGGTAGGGGTTGGAAAGGACCTCTGAAGATTGATTCCATGCTCTCTGCCGAAGAATGATCACCTCAGGAAGGTCACACAGGAACTGTTCTTGAAAGTCTCTAGAGAAGGAGACTATACAATCTCTCTGGGCAGCCTGTTCCAGGGCTTCATCACCTTCACAGTAAAGACATTTTTCTTCATGTTGAGGTGGAACTTCGTATCTTGTTGCCCCTGGTCCTATCACAGGATACCATTGGAAAGAGACTGATCCCTTCTTGACACCCATCCTTCAGATACTTATAAACATGAATGAGAACTCTCAGTTGTCTGTTTTCCAGACTCAGCAGCCCCAGGTGAGATGCATGCATTCAGGCCTTCTCACAGCTTTATTTCTAAATTACCTTTTTGCTGAGCTTTTTTGTTACTTCTGCAGAGGACCAACTGACAGGGCAGAAGAGAGGGGCACGAAACTAATCAAGATGTATATAAAGGATTATAGGCATAGGATTATAAAACCTGTGTTTTATGTCAGAAAGGTAACAGGGCAGCAAGGCCATAAGGTAGATGATCAGGGGGTCAGCCTTTCCTACAGCTGTGAGTGGCAGTTTTAGGCTATGCCTTTAAAATTTATTGGCAGATTTGAGCAGAAAAGTAGAAAAAATATAAATAATTCAATATTGGGTGTAAAAAGGAAAACAAAAGATTATTCTAAACAAATTCATTGGACAAAGTCTGGGGTATAGAAGCAGCTGTACCATAACAGTCTTTCACATTTCACTTCCATCCCCATTCCTTTTCTTTTCTCTGGCTTGGCTGTTCTGCTTTGTTTGGGAGATAATAATGCTTCTGGCTGGCCTTGAAGATAAGAACTAACATTCCTTCCTCTCAACTTCTCTTTTCTTCTGGTACGGGGGGAGGATGTTTGGGGGTCGGTGGAGCAGCTTCCCTGGTCTCTGGGGGAACCAGAGGGAGGCCAGGGAGGTTTCTATGTTGTTTGCTAATAGTATATATCTGTATAATATTGTAAATACTGTATATTTTGTACATATTCATTGCATTCCAATGTAGAGTGTAGTTTTTGCTTGTAAATACAGCTTTCATTTGCTTCCAACTGAGTTAGTCATGCTAAGTTAATGCTGATGGGAAACTTCAACCCACCACATTACAACATGCCAGCCAGTCTTGTCAAAGTAGCCTCACAAAATTCCACTCTTCTTCTGTTCTTTTTAGTCTGTCCTTGCTAGGTATTGAGTCCTCATGCTGTCACAAATTCTGCAAGTGTCTTAGTGCCATGCAAGTTGATTGAAAATAGTAGTCAAAAATCTGGACCAATTCTATATCTCCTCAACCTCTTCCACTCAGAAGGATGCAGACCTGAGCAGCAATTCTTCAGGTTCCTTGTACGGTCATTTGGGGCATCTGTCATTTTTTCCTGTTCTGTTTCTCTTCAATGTGTGCTATTCCATTTAAAGGGTCTTTTTATGTTAGGGTAAGTCTAGTTGCATTTCTGTAATTAAAGAAGTTATTAGATCTGGGGTGGTTTGGTTTGTTTTGTTTTGTTTTTTAAATAATTCCAAAATACTAGACCAATCCATCTGAAAAAAAAAACAACTTCTGAAATTCTCTTTGTGTGGTTCAGCGTCTATGTTTAAGATCCACTTTTCTTCAGCAGCTTTCATTTCTCTCATGTGTTCTCTCAGTTGCCACACTCTGCACATGAACAGAGCTTCTCAGAATGTTTCACAGTGGGCCAGATACCACTTCAGGTGTCAGTATTACTTGTGGTAAATACAACCCATGGCTTCTCACCTCAAAGGCCACGTTCTTGTCCAAAACCAGCACACCTGGGTATGTCTGCCCTTGCTGACTGCATGGGCCATATCTGAAGTGCTGTCATCTCTGTGCTCTGTTCTGCATTGTTTGCTCTATGTGGTTTGTGCTGATGTACTTTCGTCCTGTCTCTGCCCTGCCTTGGCTTCTCTATGCTTGAGCCTCTGTGAATATACTGGCTCTCAGCCCTTGTTTTCTTTTCGGTTTCTTGTCTCTTGCATGGTGTTGTCTGGTCTCTTCCTTGTAATTATGTCATGACTCTTCTTTTTCCTGTCTTGGTTCTTGCTCAGAGTATGATCAACCCAAATGTAGTTATGCTTCATTATTTCCACTTCTGCAGGAGCTAAATGGCCATATGCATTAACTCACAGGTCCCTCCAGTGTGCCATTTTCTGTTTTATTTGAAGTTACACCTGCAGCTGTACTTCCACACGTAGTTATTTCATACTGATGCTTTTTCTCTTTTCTCTGATTATGTATATCCTGTTTTAATTGACATCTGCACGAGCACTAAGAGTTTCACACTGCATTTCAGGTGCAGATGCAGCATGGACTAGATTGCAGAAGAATTAAAATGCATGGAGACATTTTTGCACTACTCCAGCATCACTGAGACTTGAGACATAAATTCCAGAGAGAGAATGATGTAAAATCCGGGAACAGATCAGCAGTGCTTTTGCACCATTGCAGTAATTTTCCCTTGGTGTGGAACTGGCCCCATCCAGGCCTGGATACCAATCACATTGAGAGATGGAGAGCTAGTGCTCACTGTTCTCTACAGTTTTTAGGAATTCCTCATGCAACTGTCTTGTTGAATAGTAAGAGATTACCCAGGCTTTGATGCATTAAAGGCTTTTCTGCACTCAGAGTATTGAGCTATGCTAAACTCCTGGCATTGGTTGTGCTCATATCAGGCAGGATGAGGATCAGTGTAGTTTAGATCTAGAAGCAAGAACAACTTCAAACTGGACCTGAATAGTTGATTCACAAACCATTGGGTGCTCCTGAGCTGCAAAAGGGACAGCTGTAGACACGATTTTATGAGTGGGCAATCAGCCACCCATGCGAGAGGCAGCAGCACTGTCAGAAGACTGCTTGTGTCCATATGCCTAGTGTATTGGTGCAGTTCAGGTTATTTCTTAAGGAAGTTTGCAAGCTACCACCTTTTATGACCCTGCCATGCGTCTTTTCTAAGTTTTGATATCCTTGTCCCCTTCAGGCAAATAAGGGAAAAATGACTTTAACAGTGCACATTTCCTCTAAATAGGCTAGATGAAGAAAAAAAGAAAAATACTTAGGCAAGTTCAACCAAAGAGACTTGGGACTGATATGGGGGACAGGGGAATGTGATGAATGTACAGTCACATGAAAATTTGGTGACAAAGCTTGTGTGTTAGTAGACAAGAAAAGTCTACAAGAGCTGTGTGAGAGTAGGTTCTTTAAAATTAGAAGTAGCTTGTGGCAAAATAACCATGAAAAAATGGTGTTTCTTGCTTTTCTTCTCGGTATTAAAATACTCAGTGGCTGTGTCCGACACAGAGATTTCAAATTCATCTCAAAGCATTTGCAATTACTGCTGGAAGGCTGAAATGCATTGAATGGGTGTAGCTCTAATTGCAGTATGGTCATACTGCTGCTGAATTACGTTCAGACTATATTTAGTATGTAATTGAGCTGCGCTTACATGGGCTGTTGGTCCAAACGCTAGTGTAAATGAGGCAGACACTATTACGATGTGCTCTAGGAATGTCAAGCAATGCTAAATCAGGTCAGATGTTCTTGCTGTGTCTCACAGAACATTTGGTGTTGCTCCTGGCAAAGCACACACAATGCCATGGGGATGTGCATGCTTGAAAGAGAGCTGGCAGCTGGCAATTGCACTGCCCCAGTCTCCAGCATCCTTCCTCTTTCCTAATGCTCCCTGCCTATAAATCTTAAAGCATTCAAGAAAGAACCAACATAGCAACATCCAAAAATACCCTGTTGCAGGATGAGATTGGGAAAAAGGATGCTGGCTAAGGTCTATAATTTGCTGGGTGTTTGGAGAGGTGACTGCTCCTTGCTGATACTGGAGGGGTAGGGGCATCCCACAGGGTGACATACCCCGGGCACCATGTGCTCATCTTTCCCTAATCCTTCCCATGCTGACAGGCACTGTCAGGCAGGATGGAGACCCAAGAGGTTATCAGTGGAAGGAGATTCTTGATGTTACATGTGTGTAGGGGAGGACAGAAACTTACCTACAGAAACTGTCTTCATGTGCTGGTTTTGTTCCAAGTACAGCATGTGTTGTTATAACCCACAGCTTGAGAGTAATGTATGAACTATGAAATCCTTGTCAAAAGTACATGTTCTTTGTTGAGCAGTAGTCACTAAAATTGTTGGAACCTGTTGTCATTGTAGATAAAACACTTCTTGGGTTTTCTGTGCACTTTTCAAAATATTCTGGCAATAATAAAGTAGCTTTTTTCTGTTGGTAACTATCTCTTCACATTGTAACTGGCATAAAATGCTAAAATTGTATTAAAAAGAAAAAATAAAGCACAGCAGCTGGTATCTAGTGATTCAGGAAATAAGCTTGACTCATGGCTTCTATATATTCTGTCTATCATGAGACCTGCGCAGTTTGAAGGAAACCAAGTTATGTGTGTTAGCATTGCTATTAGAATAGCTGAAGTGCAACAGAGCACTCATTGAAACTGTTCACAGTCTGGACAGGCATCACTGCAGACATGCAAGCCCCTGGCAGATGTGGGAAGTGGGGCACTGTGAACATAACTCTGACTAATACAATGCTTAGTGGTCTTGCACTTTTTCCTTCTAGGAGACTGAGCTGCTAGACATCAGCCTTGTCAAAGATGCCAGATGTGGAAAACATGCCAGAGCTCCAAAGGTAGGAATTTTTGCTGTGTGCTTACATGTTATGTTGATGACCTAGATAAAACAGAATGGGAGTTCTATGGAAGAACAAATAAATTCCCCTCGCTAGTAAGAAATATTTTTGTGGTTTTTTCCCTTTATCACTATTTCTGATGAGAATTGCTACGATTGTTGAGCCCTTGTCATTTGACTCTGGATTTAAAATGCTTGGTTGGCAGGGAGGGAGCAGAAGTCTTAATTTGCTGAGGTGAACTTATATTCCTGTCTTCCCTGGTGGCAAAGAGCTGATAGTTGCTAGGCCCATGCTGCATTTTGTGCTGCCAGTGCCTCTCGAGGCCAGAAAGAGGTGCTTTTCTTGAACTGTCATCAGAAAGATGAGGATACTAGCTCCCCTAGGTCTGCTCTGATGTATTGCATACTCATTTGCTGTCTCTAAAGACAGTGGGTTGTAGATCTGTGTTCTTTTCTGTTGTGTGTGTTTGTTTGGATGCCACACATCAGATAGAAAAGACCAAAGCTTTTGGCTCTGGAAGCAAGATAGTGCCTCAGGGAATCACAGGAGTGATCGGGGGGGGGGGGAAGGGGATCTCCTTAGGGGCCTGAAAGAGCAACCTCACTGCCACTTTGCTGCAGTTGAAGCAATGGGCTTGAGGCAGCCTAGAGGAATGCTTCCCCTACCCTCATCTCAGCTGGGTCTGGATGCCCCTCACTGGGCTTCCTCTTCCTTGCACCCAGCCCTGAGTCAGGACACAGGGCTCCTCAACCCCTCAAGGGTTAGGATGGAAAAGGTTGTTTCTTTGCCAGAATGCAATTGTAGTTATCTCTGAGCAGACTATTCAAATTTGGTTTTCAAAGCTTTCCATGTAGTGCTGGCAGCTTTTTAAAGGCTGAGTTATAATTGAAATGCAAGTGAAGTACTTTGACATCCGCATTAATACCAAATGAGTTCACTATGATTAATGGTTCTGTGATGAATAGCAATAAAGTATTAACAATGGCTAGAACATTATTTTAAAATGCTACCCGCTTTACAGAGGACATTAATGTTCTTCTAACAAAATGTTTTTAGCTGCAATATATGCATAGCTATTGCCTCGGTGACTTTTATTTATTAGGTTACATAAAGGCTGTTTTTGTTACAAGATGTAACGGATTTGACAGCAATGGCATTAAATGAAGGGTATGAGAAAATCCTGACTTTTAGAGTGGTGAAATGCACCACCTGTGTGAATGACTTTGCTTTTTGTCATTGGTTTGTGTGTGGGCAGAATGAAAACAGCACCTGGGTTGGCCATTCATGGGATTTAGCAAACGGCATGAACAAAACACTCATTTTAGGGCCAGTCATGTCAGCTTTGCTTTGATGCATGTTGTGGGGCTCAGCAAAGAAGTGTTTATTGCAGGTGAGTAAGCCTTGCAGAAGCCCTGTTTGTGTTACATCCACAGCAGATCTAAAATTCACACAGCAGCAGGAAGGCTTGGCTCTAAGTCAAGAAGCAGCAGCTTGTGATTGCATGCAGGTTTCTAGAGAAAACCGTGGTGTACTTGCCACTTGCAGAGAGCTGCACTATGGCATGATACTTGACAAAGTTACCAGCTTTTTAGAGGTTCATTTTCATGTCTCGTTCCACTCAAGAGCAACCTTTGCACTCAGGAGAGCATAAAGAATGAACTAAGGTGAGGGTAGTTCCTGTGTGGCAAAGCAAACTTAATGTAGTGTGCAAAGAAGTCATAGAATCATAGAATCAATAAGGTTGGAAAAGATCTCAGAGATCATCCAGTACAACCTATCACCCAACACCTCATGACTAACCAAACCATGACTTCAAGTGCCACGTCCAGTCATCTTTTGAACACTTCCAGAGATGGTGACTGCACCACCTCCCTGGGCAGCCCATTCCAGTGGCAAATCACTTTGTGAAGAACTTTCTCATCACCTCGAGCCTAAACTTCCCCTGGTGCAACTTGAGACTCTGTCCTCTTGTTCTGGTGCTGGTTGCCTGGGAGAAGAGACCAACCCCCACCTGGCTACAATCTCCTTTCAGGTAGTTGTAGAGAGCAATAAGGCCTCCCTAAGCCTCCTCTTCTCCAGGCTAAACAACCCCAGCTCCCTCAGCCTCTCCTCATAGGGCTTGTGCTCGAGACCTTTCACCAGCCTTGTTGCCTTTCTCTGGACATGTTCAGGTGTCTCAATATGTTTCTTAAATTGAGGGGCCCAAAACTGGACACAGTACTCCAGATGTGGCATAACCAGTGCTGAGTCCAGGGGCACAATGACTTCCCTGCTTCTGCTGGCCACACTATTTCTGATCCAGGCCAGGATGCCATCGGCCTTCTTGGCCACCTGGGCACACTGCTGGCTTATGTTCAGCCTACTACCAACCAGTACTCCCAGGTCTCTTTCTGGCTGGCTGCTCTCCAGCCATTCTGATCCCAGCCTGTAGCACTGCATGGGGTTGTTGTGGCCAATGTGTAGAAGCCTGCACTTAGATGCATTAAATCTCTGTTGGCCTCTGCTCATCTGTCCAGCCTGTCAAGGTCCCTCTGCAGAGCCCTCCTACCCTCTAATAGATCAACACCTGCCCCCAGCTTGGTGTCATCTGCAAATTTACTGATGATGGGCTCAATCCCCTTGTCCAGATCATCAAGAAAGATACTGAACAGCACTGATCCCTGGGGGACACCACTAGTGACTGACTGCCAGTTGGATGTGGCACCATTCACCACCACTCTCTGGGCTCGGCCCTCCAGCCACTTCCTAACCCAGTGCAGAGTGCTGCTGTCCAAGCCACAGGCTGACAGCTTGGCCAGCAGTTTGCTATGGGGGACGGTGTCAAAGGCCTTGCTGAAGTCCAGGTAGACTACATCCACAGCCTTCCCCACATCCACCAGGTGGGTCACCTGATCATAGAAGGAGATCAGGTTGGTCAGGCAGGACCTGCTCTTCCTGAATGCATGCTGGCTGGGCCTGATCCCTTGGCCATCCTGCAGGTATGCTGTGATTGCCCCCAAGATGATCTGCTTCATAATCTTGCCTTGCACTGAGGTCAGGATGACAGGCCTGTAATTTCCCTGGTTCCTTCTTCCAGCCCTTCTTGTGGATGCACAGCTTCCAGTCATCTGGGACCTCTCCAGTGAGCCAGGACTATTGAAAAGTGATGGAGAGTGGCTTGGCCGTCTCATCTGCCAGCTCCTTCAGCACCCTAGGATGGATCCCATCCGGTCCCATGGACTTGTGGGGATCCAAGTGGCTGAGCTAACTACTTCCTTCTGGATTACAGGGGAACTGCACTGCTCCCCGACCCCATCTGCTGTTTCAGGAGGCAGATTATCCTGAAGTCCTCCTGCTTTGCTGTTCAAAATGGAGACAAAGAAGGTATTTAGTACCTCAGCCTTTTCCTCAATAAAGGGTGGAGGTTCTTCTTGCCTCTCTTTTTAGCAGTAACAAATTTATAAAAATGCTTTTCATTTTCTTTCCCAGCAGTGGCCAGCTTAAGTTCTAACTGGGCTTTTGCCTCGCTAATTTCTCTCCTACATGATCTAACAACATCCTTAAACATATCATGAGTTGCCTCCCCTCTCCTCTTTTTTTCCCCCTTAGTTCCTTCAGGAGCCATTTCCTCATCCAGGCCGGTTGCCTTCCCCGGCAGCTCATCTTTCGGCATGTGGGAACTGCCAGTTCCTGTGCCTTCAAGAGCTCCTGTTTGAAGTAGCTCCAACCGTCCTGGATTCCTTTGTTCTTAAGGGCTGCTACCCAGGGTACTCTCTGAATTAGTTGCTTAAATAAGCTGAAGTCTGCCTTCCAGAAGTCCAAAGTGAGGATTCTGTTATTGCTCCTCCTTATTTCCCTGCATATTGAAAACTCCACTATCTCATTGTCGCTGCACCCTAGACAGCCTCCTACCATCACATCCCCCACCAGCCCTTCTCTATTTGAGAACAGCAGGTCAAACAGGGCCTGACCCCTGGTAGGCTCACTTTACAGCTGCATCAAGAAGCTGTCCTCCATACACTCTAAGAACCTTCTGGAGTGTCTCCTCTCTGCTGAGTTGAGTTCCCAGCAGATGTCTGGCAGGTTAAAGTCACCCACAAGGACAAGGTCTGATGACCTTGAGACAGCCTCCAGTTGCTTATAGAATATTTCATCAACCTCTTCATCCTGGTTGGGTAGTCTATAACAGACCACCTTTCATCCTCTACCTCAAGTTCTGTGGCATCAAGAGACTCCCTAATATACAGGGCCACCCCTCCTCCTCTTCTCCCTTGCCTCACTCTCTTCCGAAAGAGCTTGTAACCCCCCAGTGCAGTACTCCAGTTGTGTGAATCATCCCACCATGTTTCTGTAATGGTAACTACATTGCAGTTTTCCTGGTGAACCAAGACTTCCAGTTCCTCTTGCTTGTTATCCATACTGCATGCATTGGTGTACATGCACTTCAGCTGGGCTGCTGATTTCTCAACTAACTCTAGTTTATGTCCCTTTCTCTCCTCTCCGGAGAGACTGGTTTCATCACCCACCCGCTTCAAACCTAGTTTAAAGCCCTCCCATATGAGCCCTGCCAGCTCTAGTGCTAGTACCCTCTTGCCCTTTCTACATAGATTCACCCCATCTAGGTCCAGGAGGTCAGATGCGGTAGAAGTTGCCCTTTGATCAAAGAACCCAAAATTCTGCTGCTGGCACCATCCTTTGAGCCATTTGTTGATGGCATGGGTTCTCCTGTTCCTTTCAGTGTACACCCCTGTCACTGAGGAAACTGGCAGAACACCCCTTGAACTCCTGCCCCATCAATCAGTTGTCCAAGGACCTTGAATTCCTTTTTGATTGTCCTGGTGCCCTTCTAATCAATCTCATCGCTTCCAGCTTGGATTGTCATCAATAAGTCATTCACAAGCTGCTCGTTGTATAGTAAAAACTTGATGCCTGTGATCATTCTTTTCATTAGTTTGAGCTGTATCAAGCAGATTGGCCCTGGGTGGTTTACCGATACCTGCAGAGCCTCTTGCCCTGTATGTGTTAACAGCCTATGGCTTATGCTGCAGACATAGAACAGAATTTAGCTGCCTCAGCACCAAATACTTCTTAATGCTATGATACCCCTTAACATAAGTTTATTAGTTATCCCAGCAGTTAATCTCTTGTGACCTGATGGGATCAGCACTTACTAGGAAACTGGCTTCCCTAGCTTTGCTAGGTGGAAAGAACATGCCATTGTGCATTGATGCGTCCTGCACTGTAAGCCAAGACATGTAGTGATTTTTCCCTTTTTATTCCACCACCACTCCTCCCCATGCCCATAGTCTTAGACAATTTTTATACTTCATTAGGGGACTTATGCCAGTTTATGAAAATTTGTAAATCTATTTTCAGAAATGTGATGGTGGATTTCATCTCTGACTTGCCATTAAAAACTTCATGGGAATCTTTAAACTTCATTTAGTATATTTCTGCTCTACTGCTTCCTTTTGATAGAAATTATAGGCTCATCTTTAAAAAGCTTTGTCTTTTCTCTGACAAAGAATAAATCAATTTTTAATAGTAAACTAAATTTCAGAGCCATTAATGACACTACAGTAAGCTACCAAAATCTGTTAGTAGTGCTGCTACAGAAGGACATCAACGAGTAATGATTTTAGAGAACTACAAGCAGTCATAGCTACCAAAAACTTCTTTTGTCCCCATCACCATCTGGAATACAGCCTTCTTCCCCATATGCTGCTGTATCCACCAGCAAGGATGTTTTTTTGGTAGCTTAATTAATCTGTGAAACTCTTGATCTTTTTGATGTATAGAAACAGAGTCTATTTTCATACTGCATTCAGTGAACCTTCTGTCTGACCATCAGTATTAACTTCTGAAAAAAGAGGGGAACACAAAGGGTTTTACAGTTAGATTCTCTCTTAGCCTTGTTGGGTTTACATTCACTTTCCATATGTGTGTGTATATATATGTTTGTTGTTGCACCTTCTGGGCATTATCATAAAAGGAAACCAACACTTCCTTCTGGAGAAGTTTTGATTGATGAAGGGTAAACAGTCAAAGGTGTGAACATTTTGCTCCAGTATTTAAGCTCCAGCTATAGACTGTCTTTTGTTGGCATAGTTTGTGCTATGGAGAAAGGTAGTATTAGGTATGTAGGTATTTGGCATTACTCCCTAGGCCATAATGTGTACTAAACAAACAAGTACCAAACAAAAAAACCCCAAACAAACAACAACAAAAAAGGGTAACAGTAGACTCATAAATGAGAATATATAAATGCTTTACATAAGTGACCTCACAAAGTCATTTAGTCAAATGTCCCCTACAGTGAGCAGGGATATCTTCATGTAGATCAGGTTGCTCAGAACCCTGTCCAATCAGACCCTGAGTATTTCCAGGGTTGGGGCATTTGCCACCTCTTTACATTTTTCATAAGCTCACAAGATGAGTCCTCTTGTCTTCAGCTGTGATTTTCAGAAATGATAACAGAGTTTTCCATCTCAATGCAGTATATATGCAAAACCTTCCAAAGAATAAGGGCGAGTCTCAGGCAACACAGAGTGCTGCAACAGGACTCAAAATGAGAAGAAAAATCGAAGTAATGTTCTGAGGAGAAGAAGAAAAGAGTTTTCAATTGTGTAGGTTAGGAAAATGCCTGAATTCAAAGTACAATGAAATTTTTTACAGAAGTGAAGGAATTATTATCAGGATTTTGCCTTTTTAGTAAGAATTAGAAACATTAGGAAGGGAATAGGAGAATTTTTGAGAACAGGAGGTTAATATGGAGTTCATTTTATTTTCCTTCAGAAGACGTGACTGCACATAAATTCATCACAGGCTTTTGGAAGTTTGACATGCCTTTTCTCACTGCTTTCAGGCACTCAGAGCTGTTGTCTGGTGTCACAGCCTCAGGGTGCTCAGGACTCATGTTTGTATTTTGAATGCTGAAGAAATGTGGAAATGCTTAGTTGCAATGAAACAATTATTGGTCCCTTTTATTCGTGCATTACTGCGTAGCACTCTCTTGAGTTTTGTTTTGATGTGCAGACTAACAAAGAGATGTATTTTCCCTTGTAAAGTTGAGTGGAGAGGTCTGCAAAATAAAATAACACAACATGCAGTGAAGAGAATCATACATTTTTGTACAATGAGGCACAGAAATAGCTCTGAATATTTACATCCCTTCCATGAAGCATGGAAGTGCCACTCAAAAGAGTGTCCATAGGGAGACATAGCTAAAATTGTCATGCAGTAGTAAGTACTGGTGAAAGGTTAGATGGTGAAAATTTGGCAGCTGCTAGCATGCTTGTAGGACTGGGGAAGTCACACTTTTTACCATCTTGTATTTACTTTAGCCAACAGTTTCTATGGAAACTCAAATTTTAATGCAACTGTGTTTTTTCAGTAGCAAGAAGAATGATCGGGATGAGTTGGCAGGAATAAGGAAATAACCCCATGGCAAGTGTTCATACTGAAAACTTTTGATGTGTTTGATCAGTCTGTTTTCCCTCAAAGATACCATAAATCATTCAGCAGGAAATTAATTTCTTGAAATGACATACGCTATGGAACCTGTAGGAGATGAAATTATGAATGACAGACTAATGCCAAAATGTTTACAGAGTGTAGTCCCCAATTTTAAAATCACTCTCAGCTCCCTTGCCCCAAATTTTCTCACTTTAACAACAAAGCTCTACAGAGAAAAATAATTAAGGTTTGCTTTTTTTTTAATATATAACATCTTCCCCATCCTCTCTGTATTTAATGTTATTTATTTATTTACTTAAAATGCTCAAGCAGAGTGAGATGATTCCAGAGCTATCTCGCCTGTAATCTAAAAGCTACGCTTCTTGCTCACTGTGGAGGGTTTGCTGATCCCTAACGTATCTGTAGAGAAAATTCACCATTTCATGAACCAGACAGGCTCAAAAACTAAAACAAGGAAAGTCTAAATAATTCTTTCATTGAAAATCTGGTGCTTTTTGGAGAAATGCGAATGTAGAAGTCTGTTTGAATTATGAGAGCTATCGATACCGCAGTTTTCTGTGTCTGCTTCCGTACTCTACTGTGCTGACTTGGAATCAGAGGACTGATTGTTGTAACTGACTGTTACCCAAACTGACATTTGGGTAACATTTATGCAGAGCAGCAGAAAGTAAGGCTGCTGTCTGTTATTAATATTATCCAGCTTCTTTCTTCATTTGCTAACTTACTGCCTGAATTTACAAATGAAAGTGAAGAACTTTTTTGGAACCCTCTCAAAGCACACATACACAAATAAATAATAATGTTTTGGTTCATTTGCCCCAGAATAAGGCTCTAACTTGTAGTTTAAGCATCCAGTGATAAGACTATGTAAAAATAAACTTAATTCAGTCACTTGATTTCTTTGTTAGCTGAACATACATTTTTTGATGGCAACCCATGATTTCTGTGATCGGGTTGGTTGTTTTTCTTTTATCAGGAGAACAGGAGAGGCCTCTGTCACTTCTGAAATACTTGAAAGCCAAGAAGTTATTAATTTCTTTATGATAAAGTCTGGACTGGGAGAATTATGTTGTGTTTAATAACCATCCTGATTAGATTGTGTGTGGGAAATGTCAAATAGATTTTTATTTTCTTTTTGTCCACTCAGAAAATTCCCTGGAATAGTTCCTATATGTATCGCACAGGAAAGCGACAAGCCTGCCCTTCGCATCACTGACTTCTGTTGCTCTGCCTGTCTCAAATGCTGCTATAACTGTTATTTTTATCTACTGATATATGCACGTTGCTTTTCCTTCAGCAACCTTGGTGCTAAATTAGAAACTTGTGTTCTGTCTCTGCCAAAAAGAAATAAAACTGGAATCTGCACACATCTTACCTTCTTCCCACTCATCTTAGGGAATAACAGTGACATCCCCAACATCCCCTCCAATTTGTTTGTTACATAACCATTTCCTCTAGGTTGAGTTTTACTTTAATAAACAATGTTCAGATTAGCTTGTTTGGATGATATTTGAACAGTGTTTGTGCAGTCACAGTTGTAAGGATGGAGAAGTGCAAGTACTTGAAATGCTGCAAAGAGGATGGGAGCTGTCATCGCTGTGAATTTGGCCTTGGACCCTCCTTGGGGGCCAGTGAGCCTTGCTCTGTCCTTCTCTACCCACTTTTCTTCAGCTTGACATCCCTCTCTTCCCCAGGCTACACACGCTCTTGCAGACTGTTTTCAGAAAAGATCTCTCTGCTGCCCACAGTAACACCAGGTTGCGTCTTCACGAATGAAGGCAAGTTTCTGTATGGCTGGGATACTTTGAGTTTGCTTGGGTTTTTAAACCCATTGAAAGCTAACTTTTTTGGGGAAGATTATCATCTCCAAAGATAAAGCTGTTGGTGTTGCTATCAGGGATGCATGCAAGACAGGTCTTCACTTCTTCATCACCTAGAGAAATGTCACAATCAGAGGTATTATTCATGCTATTGTGGCACCAAAGTAAAGCTTCCTGAAAATGCAAACAAAGCCTGGGACATTAAGTAGTAGGCACAGTAGCTGTTTTCTGCTTCATTGAGTCACAAGTCTCAAACACAGTGGCTTGCTTAGCACACTGGATGAGCACAAGTGTTTTGCACCTGTGCTCTGAAACCTGCAGAGACTCCTCACCCCTTGTGACCTGTGGTTCACTTGACTGTTCATGCCTGAGGCTGAGGCCATGTCCCAAGACGACCAGCATCTCAGTGCACCACCAGAATGTCCCACATTGATGAAGGTGATTTTATTTACAACCCTCCAATCCTTAGGGAACTAAGACCTTTTCAGAAGTTTGTTATACAATACATAACTTAGCTCTGTCTGGATAGTTCATGGCACAGGGTTCTGTCCAAGGCTTTCACTAGGAATCATTGCCAGGAACATTTAATTATTTTGTTTCTGCTTGCTGATGTTTTCAGTTAGCTGTCTGTGCTCCTTGGATTTATGATTTTCTTTTTTATATTTATAAAAGGTACCTCTTTTTGTTTGTATATTTAATGTGAAGTACACAATAAAAAGTAACAAGAAATTCTGTATTTTAAGAAGCACAAAGGCATTTTGTAAATTTGATCCCCAGACTTGACATTTAAATTTGAAAAGATAGATACTGCTCAATTAAATATGTGTTATTTGAGTTGCTGAGAATGCCAGGGAGTATCAGTAATGCTGTGCTTTAAATGCTGCTGAAGATGCTTCTGAATAAACCTGCATACATTTTTTTTTTCATCATGTATGACTTTTTGTATGATTTAGAAGAGAAAACTGACAGAGCTTTGTGTGCTCTCAGGCACTCATAAGGCTCCAAAACTATTTTAAAGCCATACGTAAGCCACTCTTGTGAGCTTTCAGACTGTAGTGGTGGAGGATTGAAGTAGCAGAAGAGGATGGACTCATCACTTAACTGGGCATATGCTTGATGGAGATGTTCAGTGCTACAGCAATATTTCCAGTCATAGTGTAGCTGACTGTAATCACTTCCATGCTGTTTCAGCTTGAAGGTTTACATTCTCTTCTTGCCTTTCTGTGCTGTGGGATAGGGCACACAGGAGGAGAGATGAATTCCAAAGCAGCATCTCTTGGCTGGTGTCACTTCTTGTGAGCCTCATGGTTGGCATCTGTCACCTGTGTCCTCAGGTACCAAAGTTGTGTGCTGTCACTGTCTCATCTCAGTGATGAGGCTGTATCCAGTGTTGGTAGCCTTTTGATAGCTTTTTTGTTGCTGATGAGTATTATGGGACATAGTTGCCTTATTCTGGCTTTCATACATTAATGAGATTGAGAGTGCAGGTGGAGCAGGATGTACAGCCACAGCCAGTACAAACCCCACACCCATTGTCAATATTGGTCAAGCTCACTTGAATTCAATAAATGTGAGGTTTTGGTAGCACAAAATTTAAGCATTGTTGGGAAAATATAAACCTATTCTTGAAGTGCTTTTTGTGATGTTAAGATGTTAATATTGCCTATCAATATCCTACATTGTCTGTTTGTTATCTTGCATCCCTGGTGTGTTCATATGTTGCCTTTTGACTTGCACTAAGATCATAAAGATTTGGGAAAGTACAGTCCTTTTTTTCCCTAGTGTTGGTACAGTATCTAAAATAGCCAAGTCTTGTATCTTGAGAAACAGTCGTGTGCAACATTAATACAAAAAGTAATAAGTAAAATATTGCTTTCCATAAAGATAAGAAATGCTGCTTTCAGCCTCTCTCATGAGCACTCTGGGAAGAATTTCCACATTTTTCTTTAGAAGATGTAAAGGTACTAAATAACTGAGTCATACTTGTCTTTCCTTCTGAGTGGTAATCTCCATCTAGAAATATCTCATAAATATTAAAGTATATATTTTAGCAGTAGTGTGGAGCTGTGCATCCAGAGAGAGGGCTGATGGCAATGCAGTACCCTCAAGCTTCAAATGTGGAATCAACAGGCTCAAGTGAAAATGCTAAAGCAGAAACATTTTTCTGTAGTTGTTTAGAACAAATTATTTAAATTTCCCTTTTTGATTATAATCCAACTTGGTGATTTTCCATGGCATGCCTTATCTTGTAAATAACTAGTTGGAGAAAATGAAAACCTTTTAATTAGTTGCAAAGGTTTAATATATTTGTTATCATCTCCATTAAAATGGCTCATTCAGCATCTCCTCATGAAACTGAAAGAAACTATTTAGCCTTAGAAAAGAGAGTACTGGGAAGTGAAAGGATTAGGCATAGATTCGGAGTAACAATGGCTGGCAGAGATACCAGTTTCTTCACAAGCAAGGGAAGATGGCTGCTGTACTCAGCGCTGCAGGGAGAAGCATTTCACTGGCAATGGGATGTAGGGTGCTGAATAGTTAAGGGGAAATGGACAGTGATAGAGGTCTTGGTCAGTTGTCACCTATGTTGGATGGGGCTGCTTGTGTGCTGTGGTGGGTGTCAAACCCTTGCTGGAAACCCTCAGACAACAGTCAGGAACTGAGCAGTTTGTGATTAAGTTTAATGGCGAAAGGAGGGGCAAGGACAACCTCCACTCATTAGTGGACATGGAGGGGAATATTGTAACAAAAGATGAGGAAAAGACAGAGGTACTTAACACCTTCTTTGCCTCAATTTTTAATAGCAGGATGGGTTGTCATCCGGACAACTGGTCTCCTGAGCTGGCAGATGGAGTCAGAGAGCAGTATAGTTCCCTTGTAATCCAGAAGGAAGTAGTTAGCTCAGCCACTTGGATCCCCACAAGTCCATGGGACCAGATGGGATCCATCCTAGGGTGCTGAGAGAGCTGGCAGATGAGCTGGCCAAGCCACTTTCCATAATTTTTCACCAGTCCTGGCTCACTGGAGAGGTCCCAGATGACTGGAAGCTGTGCATCCACAAGAAGGGCTGGAAGAAGGAACCAGGGAAATTACAGGCCTGTCATCCTGACCTCAGTGCAAGGCAAGATTATGAAGCAGATCATCTTGGGGGCAATCACAGCATACCTGCAGGATGGCCAAGGGATCAGGCCCAGCCAGCATGCATTCAGGAAGAGCAGGTCCTGCCTGACCAACCTGATCTCCTTCTATGATCAGGTGACCCACCTGGTGGATGTGGGGAAGGCTGTGGATGTAGTCTACCTGGACTTCAGCAAGGCCTTTGACACCGTCCCCCATAGCAAACTGCTGGCCAAGCTGTCAGCGCCCAGAGGGTTATGGTGAATGGTGCCACATCCAACTGGCAGTCAGTCACTAGTGGTGTCCCCCAGGGATCAGTGCTGTTCAGTATCTTTCTTGATGATCTGGACAAGGGGATTGAGCCCATCATCAGTAAATTTGCAGATGACACCAAGCTGGGGGCAGGTGTTGATCTATTAGAGGGTAGGAGGGCTCTGCAGAGGGACCTTGACAGGCTGGACAGATGAGCAGAGGCCAACAGAGATTTAATGCATCTAAGTGCAGGCTTCTACACATTGGCCACAACAACCCCATGCAGTGCTACAGGCTGGGATCAGAATGGCTGGAGAGCAGCCAGCCAGAAAGAGACCTGGGAGTACTGGTTGGTAGTAGGCTGAACATAAGCCAGCAGTGTGCCCAGGTGGCCAAGAAGGCCGATGGCATCCTGGCCTGGATCAGAAATAGTGTGGCCAGCAGAAGCAGGGAAGTCATTGTGCCCCTGGACTCAGCACTGGTTATGCCACATCTGGAGTCCCGTGTCCAGTTCTGCGCCCCTCAGTTTAGGAATGCCGATTTTAGACTAAGATCCAGTGTAGCTCTATTTTTAGTTACTAAAGCGATCTTGATTAGATTGTGAAACTAAGCAGAAAAAACCCTGAGTGTGTAATTGTAAATTATAGCAATCTATTAAAATGCAGCTTTACTCTTTTGAAGTTGGATTCCATGTGGTTTAGGTTTGTGAGCTTCAGAGTTACATTAATATGCAAAATCCTGTTACTTTACTTTGGAGAAGGAATATCCTCAGATAGGAGTTTGTGACTGCGGTATTTTTCAGTGTCCTGTTTCTTTGTTGTTTTTTGGAATTAAAATGAAGTTGTAAACTGACAATTTAGGAAGAGGTCCAAATGATATCTGATGTTTTTCCACCCAGTTGTCCACTGTGTCTGTGTTTGGGTTCATTCCCATCAAGATAGATCAGATCCTAGACTTCCAAAAATAGTTAATCACCATAACACTAATTAAAAATGTTATGCCTTATTATTTCCAGGAGGAATCCTAAATCAAGTATCAGTATACCTTGCAAATACTATCATCCTAACCTGGGCTGCTTGAACTCTGCTGTACCTCCAATACTGCAATAGCTAGTGTTGTAGAGCAGATGTGATGTGCAGACCGAACAGTGAGCTGCTGGGGTTGCTCTCCAACAACCTGTGATTCTGGCAAGGCTTAGCCATATGTAGGGGGTTTGGGTTTGAATTTTTTCTTTTCTTATAGGTAAGTTATAACCAGTCCTGGTCCTAGGACAATGTTTAATGTTACTATTTGTCACAGCTGCTAAATAATTTGGTTTAAAACAAAGCAAAGCACACAAAAACAAGTCAGAGGAAATGAGACCTTTCTGCTGTGTTTAAACACCACATACAGAAAAAAATCATTACCAGCTTAGTGATCTTTATTAGAAATGCTGTGACAGAAGGTTCTGGTAGTTCAGAGGAGCTGCACTGACTGTGGTTGTGGCTTGCAATGCATCCCAGATGCCTTTTCCTGTTTTGAAACACATTCAATATTGATAATGCTGCAACTGAGATTATACAGAGATTTTCCTGTAGTTGCTGCTCTGAGTTAACCTCCGTCCTCCAAGATTAATGAAATACAGGGGGGGGAAATCTGTATGAGAAACTGTATGCTGTAGTTGTGAATGTTTAGTAGAAATTACTTCAAAAGACAGTTGCTAGCGAAGGGACAGAAGCAGAGCAGCTGTTCTAGGTAGGATCACAATATAAGGGGAAAAGGCAGTCACATTCATCTCAGAAATAATGGCAGCAATTTGTGTGTCATTAAAATGTTTTAAGAAAACAACAAAACCAAACTGGGGCAGACTAAAGGAAATTCCTTGAATGGTTGCCTGCCTGTGGAGACAAATACAAGAAACTAGTGTATGTGGGGGTAGCTGACAGACCCATGAGACCTCAGCCCTGCAAGGACCATGGAAGTTTTGCTCTGGCTGTTGCTGAGAGCTAGGTTCCCTTCATCATGTCAAAGAACAGGCCTAGTACTGACTTGTTCCCTGCAGTGTATTTCAAATAACAAAATTCTAAACCACAAAATGGTCATTTGGCAATTTGAGAAAGAAAGCTGACTTTAACTTACCTAGTTAGTCTAGTTTTGCTGTGCCTTGCTTTGATAAGCACAAGGATGGCTTTCTGCCCTTCCTACGAAAGCCGGATCTGGGGAGCTGCCCAGGCTGTTGCCTCCATGCCCAGAATTAAGCCCTGAGCTGCAGCCCAATGATCTTTCCCCCTTTCTTCCATTGTGTTTACATACCCCTCAGAAAACATTGACAGTTTATAGCAGAGAATGCCGCTGCTTTTGCCAGAAATATTTATGTCTATTTGTTCTTGACAGGGTAGTCTTTCTTCACAGCTGTGGACTGTTGGTACCAGGGTAAACGTGCCAGTTGCTGGTGGGTGAGTGGCAGGAGGATGGTGAGGAGAGGTTGTTTGTATCTCAGGGTGTGTGTTTGACAAGTCAGCGCAGGAACATTTTCAGAACTGCTGCAGAGGTTTGGGTTTGCTTAGGTTTAGTTGAAAGAGAAGTAATGTTTATTTTGGAATTGCTTTCATACTGTCCTTCAGAGTGGTCTGCTGCAGACCACCGTGTGCTCTGGGAGCTGATGCTGCTGATGGTGTAGAAATTCACTTGTGCTTTGGCCACTGCCTACCGGTCAGCTTCTCTTTTCATGGTCTATGTGCAGATTTTTCTTTTCATAAAACATCTTTGCAGTAGAGGTGACAATGTTAGGGTTATGCTGGTATGCACTAGAGGCATTTAAGTTAAAAAGTTTGTCATTCCTCTGGGTCCTATGAGACCTTCAAGTCCTTGCATATGGTGACCACTCCTTTAAGGGGTGAGGGTTGTCCTTGTTTGCAAGTCGTCAAAATTTATGTGTTAATTGTTGCATAATCTTCCCCACTGTAGTCAAAGTGGTGACAATTCTGCATGTTTCAAAGAAGCTATTGCTGCTGCAAATTATTGTAAGCAACAACGAATAAGATGCAGCTCATTTTTAAGACACTGATATGTATGTGACAGTATTTCAGTTGAGGGAACTTTTTTTTTAACACACTATTTTTTACATCCTGGAAGAGTCAGAAGAGTTGCAAATGGTGAAAGGACAAGCACAATTATTTAACTGTTACTTACACAAGAAAAAAGGGGAATTTGAAAGCTGTTCTCAGGTCTGCTCATATTTTGATAATGCTCAGCTTTTTCTTTAGGTTTATATTTAAAGTGATTTATTTTCTGGAAGCATAATCACTTGATATTGCTAACTGAATTTTTTGCAAATTATGTCATTAAAAGAAGCTTGATACTCTTTTTAGGTATCACATACTAGCTTGATGAAGAGCATTTAAATGCTCCTAATCAGTGTGTTGTAATCTTAATCAGTGTATTGTAAAGGAGAGCACCATGTTTTCTATTTTAATTGAAAACTTCTTTGGACAGATTACAAATGATAAGGTAATTACCAAAAGCCAAGGTAAAACTTACAAGCTGTAAACAAATGTTATGCAATCTCTGTTAGCATTCTGCCACCTGGCAAGTCCCAGTTACCCTCAGACAGCTTTGCATTCTTTACAACGATGCTGTTCTTGGCAGTATGGAAAATGGACGTTTGTAAGAGACTCACTGCTGGTAGTACTGCCTGGGGACGTGAAGGTGTGGTGGAGGTGATGGCACTCATAGTGGGCTCTACCACCCTGATGGAGGAGCTAGAAGATATCTGGAGGCTTCTGTCTCTGTGTGTACCAAAGAGACCTTCTGCTTGTAGGTGATGGGGCTGTGAGCTTCCCTGTCCTCTGCTGCAGATCAGATGCCTGTTGCTGGTGCTGTGGATGCCTCCGTGCTGGCTTTAGGAAGTTCATATTTGTAGACTGAGTATTTGAAGTAATGATTCTGATTATCTGTTCAGCAATCTGTCTTTCAGCACTCAGCAAAATGATGAGTTTGAGTGACTTCACAGAGTCAGGGAGCACTAGCATGAGCATCTCTAGCAATCCTAGACCAGTTTGCTCTCCCTTATTTAAGGTTTCTCTGACAGACAATAGCCGGTGTGAACTCACTTTGTGATGAGGTGACAAGGGTAGGTACAGAATTGTTAGAGCTGGGTTTAGATGCCTGAACCACGCACATCCTGTTTATAGGAAATGTGTCGCTGTCCTGTGTGCTTATGGAGCCTGATTCATCAAAGCACTTAGCATATGCTTCAGAAGTCTTGTTGGAAGGAAACCTGTAATGACCAAGTATTTGTTTTGCACATCCAGGAAAGGTGTGATCCCAGAACTGGAGAACTGGGAGACAAAGTGTTGTTTAAAGACATTTTTATATTTAGTAGCCCAGAATTAAGATGAGTGTTGAGAATATAAAAATGTTGTCAGAAGCTTTCTCCCAAGTATTAACTCTGCTTGTTAGTCATGCAGTTTATCCTGATGAGAAATTCAAAGCAATTTGCAGGATTATTTAGAGTATGAGAAAAGAAAAGATACAAACCCCCCAAACTTCAATTGCAGTTAAATTTGAGAGACTTACAATTCTAACCTGCCTATAAACCAGGGAAAAAGATGCAAGAATGCTTTTTATTTGTGTGAAAATAGTGGCCCATAGTAGATGCAGATGAATATTTCTCTTTCTCCCTCTCCCTTGGTTGTACATTGTTGATTGCTTGTGGGAGTACAGAATTTGATTGCATGCATATGTAATCCAGCCTGACCAGATAAACATTGTATAGTTGTTCTCTCTACTGAAAATATGGGGGCTGGAAATAGGAAACCTAAGAAATGCATGGGTTTTGATGCCTTTCTGTATGGGATTATGCTTGTGAGTTGCAACACCTCAGGTCAAGGACCACCATATATGGGTTGATGTAAATTCTGTGGTTTCTGGAGCATGTACAAAAATCCCCAAGGGGCACAGGGCCAAAGTTCTCATTGAAATCCATGTGTCCAGCTTTGGACAGAGGGAGCCAGGCAGTGGATTTCATGCTCAGTTGCAGCATGGAGATAGTTGTTTATACAATCAAGTAGGTTTAGAATATTGTTTATAATAGGCTTTAAAGCTAGAGCTTATTTATGTCAATTGCTGCAGATCAGAGTTCTTGGGTAAAGCCAAAATCTATTTATAGGATGCATATCAGTATGTCACGTGTTTTCCAGTTTCCTTGATGGCAGACTGAGCCCTCCCTGAAGTTGAAACAGGGAATTAAATGCTTTTCTTGCTGGGACTGTGAGCATAGGCAACAAGTGTAAGGCTTATTTGGCTGCCTTCAGTTCTTTGCTCTCACATCAGTGTATGACTGTAGTTTGGCATGAGGATTAATTTTGTTTGGGTTTAGGAAGTAGAGAGCTTAGAAATGTCTCCAGGAAACAAATGGGCAATCTGTGGGCAAATCACCAAAGGAAAAAAAAAACAAAACCAACCAACCTGTTTTTTTCAGTGTTATTTATTCTTCAGATGTGTGCCACGTTCTTTAAAATTCCCATCACTGTGAGGGAGCTGATTGGCTTGCTTTTAATTTTGCTTCAAATAATAAATTCTTAGCTTGAAAAGCTATCTTGAGTGGGCTTTGCACATTCAAGATCCCTCTTTCCCAAGATGTTGTTGATTAACAGATATAACTGAAACGTTGTCACCTTGCAGGCTGATTTGTCCTCTCATTTGTGCCTAAGAGAAAATTCATACATGAATTAAGAACAAAAGATGTAATATTGAAACTGTCTGAAAAAGAAATTTGATGGCTTCTTGTATTTGAAAATCTTTTCTTGACCTGCAGAGATGCGTAATGTGGGCAGCAGCTGACTCGGGGCTTAAATTCTTTTGCAAACGCAGGGACAAGAGGGCAGAGCTTAGGCTGGGCACACACAGTTGAGCCAGTTCTTTTTATTTCCACTGGTTTTGTTTACTATTAATCATAATTTGATGAGTCTGTTCTGATTTCTTTGTATGTATAATTTAGGATCTTAATTAAAAGTTGCATTTTAACAAACAGAATAAGTTTTAGTTTTAAAGTATGAGATTGCAGTGATTGAACAAAAAATCTTCTGAGAGTTTTTAGAAAACAGTATCACAGAGGAGACTTGGAGGAAAGATTCCTTATTTTATAATAGCTATTTAAACTCATTTATTTAAATCTGTTGCAAATATGTATTTTTATTTGCTGCTTTGAATTAGTTGATATCACTGGAAATCAGCTACATTTTGCTAGACTAGAAACAGTTTTTTCTTAAACCAGATTTCCTCCCCCCATTTTAATAGTCTTTCTGTTTGTTTTTGTATTAAAGGTAGCAAAGCATGAACTCTACTGTTTAAAATATACTCCTTTAGAAATGTGGTAAATGTTTTTGTTTATTTTTCAAATGTGCCTGCCTTCTGTGATAAGTTCCCCGCAGCAAACTCCTGGCCAAGTTGGCAGCCCATGGCTTGGGCAGCAGCACTCTGTGCTGGGTTAGGAAGTGGCTGGAGGGCCATGGCCAGAGAGTGGTGGTGAATGGTGCCACATCCAGCTGGAGGCCAGTCACTAGCTGTGTCCCCCAGGGATCAGTGCTGGGCCCCATCCTGTTCAATATCTTTACTGATGATCTGGATGAGGGGATTGAGTCAGTCATCAGTAAATTTGCAGATGACACCAAGCTGGGAGCAGATGTTGATCAGTTAGTGGGTATAAGGGCTCTGCAGAGGGACCTTGACAGGCTGGACAGATGGGGAGAGTCCAACATGATGATATTCAACAAGTCCAAGTGCCAGGTGCTGCACTTTGGCCACAACAACTCCGTGCAGTATGACAGGCTGGGGTCGGAGTGGCTGGAGAGCTGCCAAACAGAAAGGGACCTGGGGATACTGATTGACAGTAGGCTGAACATGGGCCACAGTGTGCTCAGGTGGCCAGGGCCAATGGCATCAAGAATAGTGTGGCCAGCAGGAGCAGGGAAGTCATTGTGCCCCTGGACTCAGCACTGGTTAGGCCACACCTTGAGTCCTGTGTCCAGTTCTGGGCCCCTCAATTTAAGAAGGACATTGAGACTCTTGAACATGCCCAGAGAAGGGTGACGAGGCTGGTGAGAGGACTCGAGCGCAAGTCCTACGAGGAGAGGCTAAGGGAGCTGGGGTTGTTTAGCCTGGAGAAGAGGAGGCTTAGGGGAGACCTTATTGATGTCTACAACTACCTGAAAGGAGGTTGTAGCCAGGAGGGGCTTGGTCTCTTCTCCCAGGCAACCAGCACCAGAACAAGAGGATAGTCTCAAGCTGCACCAGGGGAAGTTTGGCCTTGAGGTGAGGAGAAAGTTCTTCACCGAGAGAGTTGTTGGGCATTGGAATGAGCTGCCCAGGGAGGTGGTGGAGTCACCATCCCTGGAGGTGTTCAAGAGGGATTGGACATGGTACTTGGTGCCATGGTTTAGTAGTCATGAGGTCTTGGGTGACAAGTTGCACTTGATCTTTGAGGTCTCTTCCAACCTTATTGATTCTGTGATTCTATGAAGTCACTTGCTCCTAGCAGATGGCAGGGAAGTGAAACATGAAAACAGCAGTAGCAGGGCCTGATGCAAAGCACTGTGTCAAGGAGCCCCAGGACTGAGCACCACATGCTATGTTGGGCAAGGTGGAGCTGTCTTTTCCTTTGAAACAGAAAGGTAGGTCATACTGTTGGGAAGAACAGTACATAAACATTACTCTTCCTCTTGAAATGCTCTACAGTCCCTACAAGACCCAAGAACAGGGTCGAAGTCTGAACTCCCATTCAGGACATTGTAAGTTGATGTAGGTGGTGCTACTCACTTGTAGCATCAGAAGCATTTGTACACCAAGGGATACTGTGCACTGAGGAACTCAGAGAGCTGGAAAGCAGATGTGCTTTTTCCCCTTAGGATGTTTGCAGTTGCATTGTTTCCCTGGTTGCTTTTGCCATGCAGCCATACAAGTGTGTGCCTTGGCAGAGAGCACTAGAGAGCCCATGGGGCAGGGCAGGGAGCAGAGGGTGGGAAGTGGGAGAGACAGCTTCTCCCAATGGCATCTGGCAAAGCTGGGGAGGTGAAGCACACCTTGAGTCATAGGAGTGATTTAGTTCTACTGGGGAAAAGCTAAGCCAGGAACAAGTCCACATAGCAGCAATTAATAACAGTGGTACAATTTATTGAGTCAATGTATTTGGTTCTCTACTCTTCTTACAACTACATTCACTTCTAGCTAAAATCAAAGCAGGTTTTACTTTGAAGTGGTTTGAAGTGCTGCGTGAAGCACCTTCAGTTACAGATTTATGTTGATATCAGTCTATTTACCTATGCCCAACCCACCAGGGTATTTGTACTTAATGTGGTTGCATTTTTAGTTCATGTCTCTGTTTTAGAAAGTTTCTTTGTAGTTAGTCTTGCTTCTTCAAAATCAGATGTGAAATTGGTCTGAAACGGGAGCTCAATTCAGTTGTAGTCAGCCTGCACCACTACATATCTTTGGGTGGGTGGTCATACATTAACCTATAATCAGTTTAAATACAATTTATAATGTATTTACAATTCCCTTCCTTTATCTATGACATGTTTCTTGGAAGAAGAAATTGTTTGACAGGTCACTTCATGTTTGAGAGCTAAAATCCAATGTGTCTAATCCTAGAAAGCTGGCCCCATGTTTCTGTGAATGAAAAATCTCATGTATCAAGTACGCAGCAGGAATGACCACTAACCATCTACTAACCTCTTTCAGCACATGTTCCACAGTTAGAGCACCAGCTAGGTAGCAGGATAGATATAAAGAAAACCTCCTGCTAGTCTGCTCCTTTTCTGTGAAGTACTACAACCTAATTCCAAATATTTTAATCTTTTTCATGGTATGTTTAAGGGGTAGCTAAGCCATTTTACTTCTGTAGCTGTATGACTATGTATTGACATTATTTCAGTGATGAAAGAGATTACTTAAAATGAAAGATCAAGTTATCTGCAGTACTATCAATGTAGTTGTTTTGCTGTGCTTTATAATAAACTGCAGGCTAGCAGGCATGGCCTAGAGAGCATTTGCAAATGTGTGTGTTCTTAAAAGCCAAAGAGCAGAATAGTTACCATTTGGGGATCTGTGCCTAATGCAATTTTCCAGTAGTAACTACAGCAGACATGGCCCTCAATATTTATTTGCTTTTTTACAGTGAAGTGGGGACAGTGTAAAATCAGAAGGAAGCACTGAGAAATAGAAATGCTATTTACAAAAGCATGCATATTTGTTTTACTGAAGTATTTCTTCTACATTACAGTTTGACCTTTCAAGTCCTTTCCAAGTTTACATTTCTTCAATTTAATGAATATTATTTTTAAAAAAGAAGCAAATTTTGTCTTTTATCCAACAACCATAGCTTATGAAGTAAAGTACATGCAGTCTTTCAGGTCAGAATAGTGGAATGGTCTAAATTGATGACCTGCAGTAGAGCTTAGCCTCAATTATCAGTGTGGAATTTAGGTAATTTCACATCTGTTTCCATAAATTAGGGAGGAAAATCCTGACAACCTCATCATACTTGATAGACATGCTATTTTATTTTAATTCCTAGCCTGAAATATTTTACTCAATTTATTCATCTCTGAATCATCAGCTATTTTTTGCTTGGACAAAGAGGGATTCTTGATAACTCTCAAAGCCTAGGAAATATGAAACAGGAAAGCCAAAGGCTTGTAGAGCTATGCAGAAGGCATAGTTGTGACTGAATAATCGTTCCTGCTACCTACATACAAGACATGCATCTGGTGGTTTGTACAGCTCCTTGGCTTTCTGTTCTTGGTCATTTAACATCAAATGAAGATGTCTGGGAAAGGATACCAACAGAAAGGCAGCTTGCAAAGACAACACCTGACACAAACCCTGGAATTAATGCTGGTGTAGTTTTATCACAAACCCTCTGGCCTTGAGGGTTTACAGCAGCTGAAGAGCAGTAAATGATGCTGTGGTTCATGCTATTGCACTGAGGAAATGGACTTATTGCAAAGCTTGTATGCCACTTTATGAAAAATGTGAAATGGCCTGGTAGCATATCTTTCCTAACTGCACTTTGCTTGTTATTTAGTTCCTTATTAGGAAGTGCTTTTTCTGCTTAAAAAGCAGCTAAAAAGAGACAGCGCTGAAATACATCATTTAGAAAGGAAATTGAGTGAGATAAACAGACTGGAGATCAATTATCAACAGAATAGAAAACTGGAAATCATCACCCTGTCGAAGTGTCATTTGTGACACTTGTATTAATTTTCTTCTCTACCTTCATCTCAGTCCTCTGTCTTGAACCTCCTTTTCTTTTAGAGGTGTCTGCACAGCTGTAGAGCAAGTTTCTTCTTCAAGCAGCATGACTGGAGCACTTGTGTAAATGCCACCCTTCCTTGTCTGTCAAGATGATGTTGCATTTTTATAGAAGGTGGCAATGTCTTTTTAGTAAGCTATTTGAGTTGAACTGTAATATTTGAAACAAGATGATGAACTGTACCCGGACGCAAATTAGAAAGAGATGTTACAAAAACTCTTGAGTGGAATAGTGGCTGAATATACCATGCCCTGGGTGTAGAGTTATGGGCAAGGTATTGAGTGGGGAAAGATCTTTCTGAAATGCTTCCCTTTCTTCAAATAGTCATGGAGGCATTTCCCTTTTGTATTACTGGGTAACTTTGACTGAAGGTGCTGTTTATTAAAATGAGGCTCCCTACCCATGACAGGATGTGCAACCAAATACTAATTATGCAGGAAATAGCAGCAACAGAGTGGACTGCACAGTGGGTATGACATAAGGTTCTACTCCTGGCAAGGACAGAAATTGCCTGCTGCTGAAATCTGAAAACCTGATTAAGTTGTCAGTAAGTGGGTAGGGTCTGAAGGACTACACTTCTTTTGGAAGGGATACCAGCTCTCTGCTTTTGATTAGCTGACACAGAATATGGAAAGTGCAGCTGCTTGATTCCGCTCTCATATACATGCTGTTGAATCACAAGCTGCATAATTTCTCTCAGTTCAGTTACCATTTGTGTGTTTTAGAAGCAAGAAGCATGCAAAACATCAGCAGTTTCAACGCAGCTCATTTAATCCTTGAATTTTCTTCTACTACAGTCTTGTCATTGGAGTGTGGTTCTGAAGCTTTTGAGTTTAATTGCCTTTAATTGTATCTAGAGATCTAGTTCTTGAAGTACTAATAGACTGAAAAAGAGCTTTGGGTTTTTTTCATAATTTCATGTCAAACCACTGTTTTTTCCTTCCTGAATTTTTATTTTAATGGTTAGTGGCTTAGTGAAAAGATCTTTCCTAAGATCTACAAGCAAGCCCAAGTTCATAATAGAAGTTTGGATAACCAGCCGAGCTACAGACTTTAGATAACATGAATGCTTACAAATCTGCTTCATTTTGTTTCTGAGCCCCTGTGTCAGCTGCAAGATTTCTGCTCGTCAAAAATATTTAGCAGAAATCAGAGCATGACTAATACTTTGTGGGAAAGATTTGTGCAAACAAAAATTGGCTAAAGGAGTTCAGATCCACAACTAAATATTTTAAAGAAGAAACCCCGAAGCTGCGCATACATCAAATAACCCTTTTCCCTAAGGAATGTCTTCAATGTAGAAAGAGAAGCACCACCTTCTGGAAAAACAACAGTGACCAAAAAATTCTACATACTGGAGATATTTACAGGGATGTATTTTTCTTAATTAAATTATCTTACTCATGCAAGCTGCTTTCTTCCAGATAAATAAAAACAGACAGCCCGTAAACAGATTATTAAAATACTGTACAATTAAAGCAAACTCTTGGAAGTACAAACCATTATTTCAATTGTATGTGTTCTCAGTTTAACCTAGAGACTGATAGCACAAATAAATGTAAATCAGGCCTTGTATACATCTGAGTTACCCAAGATTTCATACCTAGCAGCAGTTATTCAAGATGTAACCTAGCATCAGAACAAAGTTTCCATCTAAGGTAAGTCAAGAAGTGGGAGTTTAAGTCATTCTGCACCTAAACAGGAGCACTCAACATGCTGCAAAGGCAGTCTCTTAGTAGTCACAAGCAGCAGGGATTCTGTAAGTTACTTTCTCACAGAGGTATTAGATGTGTTTAGTGCATTAGGAGGATGTGAGGCATAAGGAGAGGAAGAAATGGTTCTGTAAGTTAACCAGTATCAGGCTTTATATCCAGCAACAGAACAGGTCTAACAAGAGAAGTAGAAAGCACTGTAAGAACCATCAGCAGTGAAGAGTTGTCGTTCATCTGTAAGAAGCATTTTCACTTTGAGGTTAGAAATTTTCCACTGGAAATTTTTGCTGCCTTAATTTTATATCAGTGCTTGTAATAACATGGAATTGGTCATATTTGAATCATTTTAGGCAAAATCAGAATTCATTGGCAAACCAAGCAAACCCCTGGCTTTCAAGAAGTAGGTGTTTTAAATATATGAAGATGGTATGTTATGTCGTCATGCAGACAGAACTTCCAATTAAATGAAACAGTTGTTTGTTTGGGATTTTTAGTGGAATTTGCCTTACGCAAAACAAAAATCAAACCCAACCAACCAAAAAAAAAAAACCAACCCACAAATACTTAAACATTTCCAATAAATGCTTTGTACATGGCAGTTGTAAAGCTTTTCCTCTTTGGTTTCATATTGAGGTAAAAATCTAAGGGTTTCAAGTTTGGTTTTTGTATCAGCTGCTGATAAAATAGAACACAGGCAAATGGAGAAGCTGGCACTTCAGTGTTAAAGCTACAAGTTACTGTGTTGTATAGGGAGTGGAGATAACACCAATGTTTGTAGCAAAAAGTACTAAAACTGGCTCGTGATGGAGAAGTCTACTGGAGGAAGGAAGTATCTGTTATGAGCTCCACTCCAGAGCTTGTTACAAGAGGCTTTTATGAAGTGTGAATGATTTAATTACTTGCCTTCAGGACATAAAAGGTCTTGGTGTGCGCTTGGGCATGTTTAGACCTGTGAGGTAATTGTACCTGTACAGGCAGTATGCAAAGCCTACTTCCTGTAAGAAGCCACAACACCATTACCTTTGAATGGATCCTGTTGGAACAAGGATTTAATCTAACAGACTGTCTGAAGAAGACAATGGATTTCAGGCTACCACAGTTCTCTGGGTGTAGCTGATGACAAGATTAGTTGTGGGTAGTGTATGTCATTATAACCAAATCCATCTGGTGGAAAAAGCTTACCCAAAGCATCTCCAACATTATGCTTTTCTGTAGCCTTGTACATATGAGCTCATGGAAGGAAAAAAACTTCTTTCATGTGAATTTACATTATATATAGGTGTGTGTACAGCTCTGTATGATTTGTCCAGTCAAGTTAACAAAAATATCTCAGTTCTGTGTAGTAAACCCATTTTTTAGGCTATGCAAAGTATAGGATTATGTTATAAACCAGTGCCAACGTAGCTGACTTCTCCTCCCCACCCCACCCCCAGCTTTTGGTTTTAATATATACAAAAATTTAGGTCTTATTTTTGCTGTTGGTTTGGTTTAATGTGTATGTGTGCTTATGTTATCATTTCCTCCAAAAGAATTGGTTTAATCCATGTTTATTGTGCTTGCACAACTTTTAACTGCAATGTTGCTTCTTGCCATACCATTATTCTAATCTGCTGGGAACTGCAGGATGTATGACTCCACAGCGAGTCTCCACAAGTAGCTGCACTTGATATGTATGGGGAAGAATATGTACACACGCTTTCGTATAATACTCCTCCAAAAATGAGTTAGTACATCCTTGCAGGCATGGTAAAGGATCTGTGGAGTTGTTTGACAAGAGAATAAAATAGAATAAACCAGGTTGGAAGAGACCTTCAAGATCATCACGTCCAACCCATCATCCAATACCACCTAATCAACTAAACCATGCAACCAAGCACCCCATCAAGTCTCCTCCTAAACACCTCCCATGATGGTGACTCCCATCACCTCCCCAGGCAGCCCATTCCAATGGGCAATCACTCTTTCTATGAAGAATTTCTTCCTAACATCCAGTCTAAACTTCCCCTGGTGCAGCTTGAGACTGTGTCCTCTTGTTCTGGTGCTGGTTGCCTGGGAGAAGAGACCAACCCCCACCTGTCTACAATCTCCCTTCAGGTAGTTGCAGACAGCAATGAGGTCTCCCCTGAGCCTCTTCTTCTCCAGCCTAAGCAACCCCAGCTCCCTCAGCCTCTCCTCATAGGGCTTGTGGTCCAAACCCCTCACTAACTTTGTTGCCCTTCTCTAGACATGTTCCAGCAAGTTAACATCTTTCCTAAACTGAGGGGCCCGGAACTGGACACAGGACTAAAGATGTGGCCTAACAAGTGCAGTGTACAGGGGCAGAATTCCCCTGTTCCTGCTGGCCACACTATTTCTGATCCAGGCCAGCATGCTATTGGCCTTCTTGGTCACCTGGGCACACTGCTGGCTTATGTTCAGCCAGCTGTCAACCAGTACTCCCAGGTCCCTTTTGGCCACTCTCCAGCCGCTCTGACCCTAGCCCATAGCACTGCATGGGGTTGTTGTGGCCAAAGTGCAGCACCCAGCAGTTGGACTTGCTGAATGCCATCATGTTGGATACGGCCCATCTGTCGAGCCTGTCAAGGTCCCTCAGCAAAGTCCCTCTACGCTCTAGCAGATCAACACCTGCCCCAGCTTGGTGTCATCTGCAAATTTACTGATGATGCACTCAATGCCCTCATCCAGATCATCAATAAAGATATTAAAGAGCATGGGGCCCAGCACTGATCCTTGGGGCACACCACTAGTGAGCGGGTGCCAGCTGAATGTGGCACCATTCATCACCACTCTCTGGGCTCGTCCCTCCAGCCAGTTCCTAACCTAACGCAGTGTGCTCCTGTCCAAGCCATGGGCATACGGCTTGTCCAGGAGTTTGCTGTGGAGGACAGTGTCAAAGGCCTTGCTGAAGTCCAGGTACACTACAAGCTTGGGGCTTGTAAAAATTCCCCTTTGGGCCTCCATAGCTATCAGCCCAATAATTCACCTGAATGCACAGCTCATCAGAAACCATTGGGGAGGTTCAGCTACTTCATTTCTAAGAGATTTTGCTAGAACAACTATGGTAGTAAAAGCCCTATTACTAAAAACAACCGTAGATACAAAACAGTTCTTTTACTGGCAGAAGTTTATTTCTTTGCTGAAGTGGGTGACAAAATAGCTTACTGCTGTCATGAAGCTATGTTTGTATCAAGATACCTGCCGTCACCTATGACTGAAGCTCAGACATACTCAGACCTGAGTTTTGTGTAGGGAAGGGTCACCTGCAACTGCTGAGTGGTATTAATTAAGAATTAGGGTTTCTGGTATACAGAATAGGACCTTGTGATTTACTGTTGCTGTCAGTTAAACGAGGAGGAAGATTCTGCAATCCACACTAATAGAGTTGAGATACTGAAATTAAATTTAGGACTGAAAAATGCCGTGGCCTTAGTTAAATTTAGTGGCTCATCCACTCAGTGGTAATTGTACACTTGCAATTCCTTCATGTGGACTGGACTTAAAATATGTACTTTAGTGATCAAGTTAAATGCAATTTTAACGATCAGCTGGGGTTAGACAAAATACTAATTAAACCTAGGGAAGTCTATTAATGTAATTAGCTGCAGGGCAAGACAATTCAAGAACTGGAAACAAATTATTTGTAGCATCCTGTCATTTCCTAAGTAAAATATTCAAGTCTGAAGAGATGAGACCAAAAAAAAAAAGTTCTTATTTGTTTAGGAATGAGAAGGGCTGGGTGTATTTTATATGTTTTATACCTTTTGGGTAGTCTTTAGATCACTTCTGGTTTCTGGCACAACACGAGGTGACCCAGTACGTTGTAAACTGCCGCATCATTTGATTTGAAGAATTGCCCTCTTCACCGGCCTCATTAACCAGCAAAGGAGTCTGAGAGTTGGATGGATATTGAAGAACAAACCAAATTTTAAAAAAAGTCAAAAAAGTTTGAGTTTATGCTTAACTCTTCTTTCAGGTTGTATTCTTGAAAAGGAGCTCTGTGGAACACAGGGAAAACTCTTTGTGCTTTTCTTGGGCTTCTGTTTTTATTGGTGGCTGGATATTGTTCTCTTGTAGGATTCTTCAAAAGCAAATTTATAAACGGTGCTTTTACTTTTTGCAGTTAAGCGTGGCTGATATGTCAGACTGAGAATGTGAAAGATAGGAGTAACTTACAATACAATACAATACACCAGGTTGAAAGAGACCTTCAAGATCATCGCGTCCAACCCATCAACCAATCCAACCCACCTAAACAACTAAACCATGGCAAAACTTGGGTGCCATTCGTTTCTGACAGTTTTGGCCATGTTCTGTAGGTTATCAGTACGTGCTCCGTTTACTCAATACTGTGGTGCAGGAAATGTTAAAACTGTGGTGTCTTCAGAGTGCCCTTAAAGTGTCCCTTTAAATTTGAATTCAAGGAATTAAAAGCACTGTGTTGCAATGCCTGGTTTTTACTTTATTGACTGTCATGGCTGTAGTAAAGAAGGCACGTTCTGCCTCTTCCTCACCAAGTGGTAGCACTGCTGTCATGTGCTAGAAAGCCCAACTCAGATGGTTCCACCAAACAGAAAGGTGGCAAATGCAGGCTGGGGTGTGATATGATAGAGAACAGCCTTGCAGAAAAGGACAAAAAGCTGGACATGAGCCAGCAATGAGTGCTTGTTGCCCAGGAGGCCAGTCACATCCTGGACTGCATGCAAAGCAGTGTGGCCTGGAGGCTGAGAGAGATGATTCTGCCACTCTTTTCTGGTGAGGATTCAGAGTGTTGTATCCTGCTCTGGGGCCCTCAACGTTGGAAGGACATGGACCTGATGGAGTGGATCCAGAGGAGGGCCACAAAAGTACTCAGAGGGCTGGAGCACCTCTCCTATAAAGCCAGGGTGTGAAAGTTGGGGTTGTTCAACCTGGAGAAAAGAAGGCTCCAGGGAAACCTAATAGCAGTGTTCCAGTACCTGAAAGGGACTTATAAGAAAGCTGAGGGAGGGTCTGTTTACAAAGGTCTATAGTGATAGGATACGGGGCAATGGTTTTAAACTAGAAAAGCATAGATTTGATTGTACATTAGGAAGTTCTTTACTATGAGGGTGCTGGAACACTGGTGCAGGTTGTCAAAGGAGGTGGTAGAGGCCCCATCCCTAGAGATTCAAGGTCAGGTTAGATGGGGCTCTGAGCAACCTGATCTAGTTGGGAGTGTCTTTGCTTACTGCAGGAAGGTAGGACCAGATGACCTCTAGAAGTCCCTTCCAACCCACTGCATCATGATTCTATGAAATGCAGCAATAAGTTTGTTTGTTGGTGGTCTGGCCTAACGTTTAAAAGCAGCAACATCAGCTTCCTGTATATAGTAGAGACACTTGTTGCAGTGTCAGATCAAGTTGAGACAAAAACTGCACGTTGAGATTTGTATTTACTTTGCCCTGTTTTTAATTCTGCATTTTAGAGAATGTTTAATTTTCAGTTTTCTGATGAAATTAAGAGAAGCCATTTAAATCCTTATTTTTTATTATTTTGGAGGCATGGCAAAAGATCACTCTCTTCTCTTTCTGGTTTCCAGTAGTCTAACACAGGCTCTTTGTTATTAAAAAGACAGATTTAAAGTCATACACGTTGTGGCTTGGCAGCCATTTTCTCTCTAGGATCAATACCGCAGTAAAAGTGTTTGTGTACTATTTTTAAAGATCTTTAGGGTCTTTTTCTGGCAAATGCATGAGGCATCATGTCTGATCTACAGCAGAAAATCATAAAACATTTTATTCTAGTGCTGTGAAATGTTATGTCTTTTTATGTACGAATTGTAATTTTGCAGTTATAGTCTCAGTTTTTAAATTTAGATGCTTCAAATGAAAAATGCCGTTTTAGTAACTTGAGATACAGAATAAAATGCTTCAGAACTACTTGTCAGATTTTTTGCAAGTGAGCAGAATGTAAAGATCATGGACATTTCAATTCTCAGATGTATTATTTGAGGATTAATGCTTCAAATTCAGAACAAAGTATCAGTGAGAGCTGCAGCATTTTGCAGATTGAGACATTTAGCTAAGCATCTCCATTTGGTTGCATGAGGTTAATTTCAGAAGTCTTTGTAAAACAGCTTAAAATGTGTCTTTTTCAATAATGGCATATAAGTGAAAAATGTCTGCAGCTATGTCAATTCCACATAACAATTAATACAAACAGCTTTTTGGGGACTTTTTTGGCTGCTGTTCCTGCGCTGTTTTTTCTTTGACCTACAAGTTTGCATTCTACACTAACCATTTTAACAGAAGAGTGAGAAAGTGAAATTTGATTACTGTTCTACACTAACTTCAGACTCTCTGATCTTTGTAAGCCTTGGCTTTGTCATTAGTTGACATAGGATTAAGCCATAGCAGAAGAGTTGTTTCATGGCCCTCTGGGGAATAATGTTGGACAGGCAGCACAAAGATCTTTCTTTTATTGGGCTTCACAAAGTTGGGACTTTAATAGAGATGCTTGATGTGTGGCTGATTAAGCATTTAAAAGTAATTAAAATTGAACCTCAAAGATAAGTAATCTGTTTAGAAGGAGGGCTGAAACAACCACAGAATCAAAAATTCACCAGAATTTTTCACAGCAGAGTGAAAAAATGTGCAACACTAGGTTCCTTACTGCTCAGTCTCCCCAGAAAATACTTGGTATTTCTAAATTGTTATTAATGAAGTAAATGAAGAAAGTTTAAAACCAATCAGAAAAGTAATAATAAGGGATTTCCTGAACCAGATGTGTCTATATATATTGCAATTGCTTGCTAAAAAATAATTAATTTAAAAGGTTCAGTTCTTAATACAGTAATATTTTCTTAAATTTATCCTTCATGGAGAATGTTCCTAAGTGAGGAGTAAAAAACAAACAAACTAAAATCCCACAATCATACTCTTTTAAGTATCAACTAAAGCAGCATTCAGGTGCTTTTGTTGTCAGCATGTCTGTCTGGACCTGATGTTTTGGTGGCTCACCATAAAAAAAAACCCCAACAAACCCACTAAACCCAAAAACTATATATCAGCAAGAAACCATGGCATAAAAAGACAAAAGCATTTGTTCTGCAATATCTCTGCTGCATATTGTGATGCTTTGAGTTTCTTTTATTAAGCATGAAGCTTAGGAAGGGTTTCTGGTCTCCTGAAGGTTTGAAGCTTCTGCTGTCATCGAGCAGACCATAATGGTACAAGATAGAGGAAGCTGAGTACCAATCACAAGATTTTTTCTGCTTTATCTTCAAAGCAATGATTGGCATTTGCAAACACAAAACTTTATTCTGCAGAAGCTAAAACACAGAAAAAGACATTTAAGACTGAAGTAAGCCCACCAGTTTCTCATGTTAAGTATAAGTTTAGTTACTGGTTAACATTTAAAAAAAAAAAAAAAAAAGGGTGGTATCAGGATGAGTTTAAGCATGTCTCTGGAATGAAATGATAGTTGTTGGTTTGTTTTCGTCTTTATACCAGTAGTAATGACTAGGTGGAGTTTATAAACCAAGCCAAAGAAAAACAATATCCCCTCCAGCAGAAAGAATTCAAACACACCTTATCTTCCCCTCTGGTTTGCTGGGGGAGAGCAAGCGCCAGCAACTGTGGTCTTCAAAGCAAGCAGCTCTTGCTGTGGACAGGATATGGTTGAGGAAGCGCTAATTAAATCCTTTTCTCTGGCTGCCTACTCTGCTTTCAACTCGCAACACTGATAAAAATGTCTTTCCTTTGCAGAAGCTTGCAGTCTGGTCTCTTCTACATAAAAGCAAAACTTAGTCAGTGTGAAAGTTTTTCATGAAAGCATTTGGGAAAAGTCTCCCAACTCATTCTGGTTTCCTCATCTCCAGATTCAAGATGCAATCTCACTGGTGTTTTTCACAAAGCTTAGTTTCTGACTAACACACGGGGACTTCACGAGAGTCAAAAGGAGCCATGTTTTCTTCTGCGGGCAATCACTCAATGATTTGAAAGTCCTTTACACAGGCTGTTACCTTGACATGCCCCAGTGAGGGGCTCATCCAGGTGAGCTCTTCTCAAACAGTAAGACCATGCTAGAAAAGCATGTGTTACTTTGGATATTAGAGATGTCCATATATTCCACTGGACTGCGTACAGCACAAGAAGGTAATATTTGGTTATGAAGAAATAAACAACACAATTTTTGTATCTGCCATGGGTTTATTTAATTAACTGGCACTACCGTAATCATCAGTTAATTGCCTGAATTTTGGATGGTTCTTCGTTGACTCAGGCCAGCATAATGCTGTGTTTTTAGTTACAAACATGATGCAGGTTTGTCATCTGTTTTATTATGCAGGACAAATTATCTGTAAAGGAACATCAGGCTGTGTGCTAAGCTTTCTCCTGACATCTGTCCCAAGAGACTTTCCCTGGACTGCCTGTCCTGAGTCACTGCAATGCATTTTAAATTCTCATAGACCCTGATTCAGGAAAGCACTCAGGCATGTATATAACTTGATGATCATTGCTCATTGACATCAGTGGGAATGTTGACATGATGAAGTGCTTGGCTGGGCAAGGGCCTGAGATAATTCTCTTTTGTAAGCAAATTTGGACATAAATTGATGCTATATTTCTGGTTTATTTTATTTATTATAGGATTTTAAAGTGAAGGTAATTTAATCTCCCATCAAAGACTTCAGCAAACACAAACATCAGAACAAAACATTTAAATGTAATTATAGCAGAGCTGCTCAAAACCACTTTGCATCATTTGGTTAAGATGTTACTGGACCTAAACTCTATTAGCTTGAGGTACCAGAGAACTTCAAGGAGTGCTTGAAAATAGATGATTAAATATAAAAAGCATCAAAAGAAATATTTTCTTCCCTCTGGTTAATAAACCTAAGGAATAATGTATCTGTGTGAAGAAGGAAACAGCCAATTCTGATATATTTAGCATAGAGAACAACTTGTTAGCTGATGTTGGGTTTCTCTTTCATTCCTTTTGTTATCTTAGTGTAGAAAATTGTTTTCACCATTGCCTAAAATGTGCTATAGCAAAGCACCTAAAGAGGTAAAGTTAGGAAGAATAAAACACACCTGGTAATGGCTTCGTAACTGAAAGGTGCCCTCAGTGCTTTCAACTGATTATTTTTTTTATCAGCCTCTCTGAGCAAGAAGTGTTTCTTGTACTTTGGTAATCATCTCAACTGCAGTCTGTTCTCTTCCTGTACCTGTCTCGATCTGGAGAGGGAAAGAGATTGAGGTTTTTAATGAATATTCCCGTGTTGTGAAATTAGAGGCACAAACGAGGCCAAAATATCAACAGCTAGACTATTTATTACATAACTAAGGTGGATGGACATAAATAAAGTGGAGGGATCAGAGGGAGAGAGAGAGAGAATAGAAGAAAGGGAGAAGAGGGAAAGAATTATATTACCACACCCCTCACCCCCCAAGACAGTTTGAGTCTGTGGAGGAAAGGTGCTGCAGGAGATGTTGGGTCTGTAGAGAAACGGTGCTGCAGCAGATGTTGGGTCTGTAGAGGAAGGGTGCTGAGGCTTTGGCTGTAGAAGGGATGAGGTCCTCCGGGCAGCTTCTTCAGCTCCATGAGTTGCAGCAGGCGGAACTTAGGGCACGGAGAGTCCAAGATCCATTGTGTTGGCCCCGGGATGTTTCCAGCATGTGCTGCCGTCTGCTTTCTTCTGCATCTTGCTTCTCCAATTTTCTCCTCCTAAAGCCAGCAGTTGCTCCAGTCTTTTATACAGTTTTTTAGCCCTTAGGCAAGTGTCCAGGTGTTGTTCCCAGGATATCGTTCTGGGAAATCATCTTTAGGTCCAGGTATCGTTCCCCAGGAAATCTTTCTGTGTACTCAGGTGAGTTTGGGCAGCCACTGGATGGAGGGGGGAAGGCCTCCACCTCCTCCTGCTCAATCTAGCTCCCCACGCACTCTTTACATATCAGGAACCATTGTCCTTTCCTGGGGTATCTGATGGCTGGAAATGATCTTGTCCTGAAGGTGTGAATGCTGGGCCCTTGGACCATTGTTGTAGGCCAGCTGCAGTCCCGTGAGCAATGTTATCTTTGCACCTTCCAAGAGTCCTTCCAGTGGCTCTGCCCAACGCACATCAGCTATTGTCTGGACAAACAGCAAGTGATTTTATCTTTGTTGAGTCACCAGGAGAGATAAGCTTTAGTCTCTCACAGTACCAGACAATATTTTGTCTCCATTTGAAGAAAAATGAACATAGAAGTACATACATGTCTTCATTTGTGTTGTCACATGCTTAATATGAGTGCCTCTGTTCAAGCCATCACCCATCTGCATCATGGAAACTGTCTTTGTACCTTTGTGTTTAAATAATCTTTCCTGTGCTAAGATCAGGTGTAAAACTAATCCATGGCTTTGACCCCCTGCCACTGCCAGCTTTAAACTAGCTGTGGGTGTGATATATATATATGTATATATGTGTGTATATATATATATATTCTTCATGCCTATCTATGAAACTGCTGTGTTATATCAAGCCGTAGTGTTTGAATGCTAAGTTGATGCCCATATTTTGCTCCATACCTATTTCAGCGATGTCAAGGTGCTGTTGGTGGAGGGAAGGCAGGAGAAGCTGAATTCCAGTGTGTTTGATTTGGTGCTTGATAAAATGACCAGGTTCCTGTGTCTTACTGCTTGACACAAGGTTATGATTACTTCTGAGATGCTCACATATATTAAATGGGAATGGGCTTTTGTTTAAAAAAAAAAATGTAAAAATCTGAGTGCCTCTCTTCTCAAGCCATATGGGCAGGAATTCTGTATTAAACAAAAGACTGGCATTGCTGATGTTTGTAGAAGTCTATTACTGGAAAATACCAAGTGAACTGATTGGCTTGCTTTCAAAACTTAACAGTAGTAGGACTCTCTTCTGGAGCTGAACCCTTGATGAATGATTTTTTTTTCTCTAGCCATTTTTACTCTGTTTCAGTGGCAATAAGATAGAGAAGTATTTGTCTTTGCATCATTTTTGTGATGGTTGTGGTACTCTTTCTTTATGATATTTTCTGAAAACAACAGTTGAGGCTCTCATTTTTAAAGTAAATGTACATTTAAATTGCCTTTAATTATGATCTCGCCTTTTCATCGGTGGTACTTTAGTAGGCTCTCTTCATGCCATAGACAGAGTTGTCTGTCTGCATGGATTGTGGGAAACTGGTGACATTACTGTTGCAAGCACCAAGCATGTGCCTCATATAGCTGTTTGCTCATTTTCTTTTCCATTCCCTCTGCCTTTTCTGGTAGCTGTTTTCAAGCTATTATGAGCAACACTGAGTTTTGTACACTTAGGTTGGTGAACTGACCTGTTGCTGCTAGAAGTGGTGTTGAAAATTCTGATTTAATTTTACTGTGGGGTTTGTTTTTTTTTTTTTTTTTTTTTTTTTTTTTTTTTTTTTTTTTTTTTTTTTTTTTTCATGCTGCTGGAAGGGATATTAGAGAAATATTAGCACTCCGTGACTCAGTGGTATTCATGAGTATATGTTATTTCATGGTTCTTCTAATGATTTAGTAGCAGGACTTTGTCATACACCACAGATTTTGTAAGAAGAGACATTTTAAAAAAGTTTTTTTCCCAACAGTTTTGTAACAGAATTATAGAGGAAAAATAAAAGATATTGACAGTTTCTGCCCTCTGAAAGACATTATTAAGCTTTATGCCCTAGGAGGTTCATGCCATTGAGTTGTAGCATCTGCTTTACTGCCCCAAGAGAGCTCTCTTTCTCCAGAGTTCTATTAAACGCATTGGTTCTGGTTCACCAGGTCAGCCCAGGTTTTGTGGCATGGCAAGTGGTGTTCAGCTCTTGCAAGTGCCTCAGTGGTACAGACAAGAGAACCTAGTTGCTGTGGTGTCCTGCCCAGAAGGAGACATGGAAATTAATCCCATAATTCCTGACCAAAACCCACAGTTCAGGTGGGTAAGGTATTTGAAAATTTTGTTTCAAGCTGCATTAACTCAATAGAAAATTTTGCTATCAATATTTAATTTAGAAAGTTATTCAGTCTTTCTACTTGAAGAATGGATCAAATCTCTGAGTAAGTCACTCTGGTGGTTAATTGCCAGCAGAAATAAAAAGATGTGACCTTTTCTAGCACTTAGACTAGCTTTGCTTTTCAGGCAGTAGCTCTGATGTCAGGCTTCTGTTTGGACAGCTCTTGTATTTTGTCCTTATTAATTCCCGCCCAGGTTGCTGGAAGGAATTAATAGAGATTTGAGAAAACCAAACAATATTAGTCTTTTGTGGAGGAAGGAATTAAATGAGGTGGTTATGGGTGCTCTCTGGCAGGTGGAAAAATGAATAGAGAAACCCACACTTTTTTCAGTGTGACCTGTAAGACACATTTTTACTTGAATGAATGAACTTGGTGGTCTTATATTCCTGAGAAAGGAAAGCTGTCAGCTCTCCTGCAGTCTAGCAATACCTATTAGTCAAAATACAAACAGATACAGACCTCAGGTCAGCACAACTGGTTTTCATTTTGTGTAGCAAAAGCAATGTGCATATTCCCTTGAGAGTCTTTGATTTTTTGGAAAATGTTCTGTGCATAGCATTGTGCTTTCCTCCATGTGTTACAAAAAAATTGTGAACAGCCACACTCAGTCTGTGAAATCTCTCTGTTCCTTTCTGCTTCTTCAACAATTTTACCATGGTGTCATCTCCTAAACATTTAGTTGCTATTGACAATCAGCAGGACACAGCTATGGTATTACTTGGTCAATGTTGGAAATCAGATTCCTTTTAAAAAACATCCTTTGAAAAATAAAATGCTTTTGCAACTCATATCAGTACTAGATAGAGATTTTACTTGCCACTTCAATACAAAACCAGTTGATGTATTTGCCAGAGGACAAGATACATGTCAGAGATAACACATGATTGTGAGTGAGAAGGACATCTCCTTTATGAATTGAGGTTTGGTTTTTGGTGGGTTTTTTTTGGCTAATGGAAATACTATATGCTGCTGTCAGTGGGAAGGGAGGGAATTTTTGTGAGAGAAAGATTATCCAATAATAGCTTGATTCCCCTCAGGGTCATTTAGAGTATTTTACAATGTAGAGGTGCTGAGCCTATGGTCAGAGCCTCAGGTTATACCGACTTTTGCTCATACTGCTTAACAGTAGTACACAGAGGTCAAAATACCATATTCTGACCTAATTCTTGAAGAACATTATTAAATTTTCCATTAAATACATCTGGGTCAGCTGCGTAGCTTTTAATGGGCAAATATTTCAAAATGAATATGAAGAGATTATAAGGTACAAGCTTATGACTTCCATTCTTTTAAAAACCCCAAGATTTCACACCATGCCTGAGTTGGGTCTTCCCAGTGCCTAAAATTGCACTTTAACTGGTGTATCAGCTTGTGTTTCAGGGGAGTATGCCATTAGATTCCATGACTGTAGATAAAGTTTAGCTCAGCATTTAGTTTCCTTGCGTCATTACTTTTTTTGCGTTATCTGTAAACACCATTTTGCCTATCCAGAAGTGTGGTTGTGGTGTACATGTTGACACCTTGAAAATTATTTGCTGTGACATCCTGGATTCAACTTATATAACTGAAATTGTAGCTTTTGATGCAAGACTACAGGAAGGAATTGTCATAGTGAAAACCTCTCAATAATTTCTAAAAAGAACTCCAGAAAAATTAGCATGTGCTTTTTGTCAAGTACAAAACCTGTTTCATGTTACAACATGGTTTGTATGGGTATCAGATGATCTCTCTTTGTCCTCCAAAATACAACTTCCTGCTAATTTATAAACAAAGCCGCAAGCAAACGAAAACTACTACCACCCCTTTTAAAAATATGGTTGTAATTCTGTTGCAAGACATAGAAGTTTTTTCTGTGGTACCTAAGGAAACTAGTGGTTTCTCATCACCAGGCTTCTGTGTGCTGCTGGTCATGTGGTGGAGGTGGGTACAACTCAGTTTACGTATTAGACTCATGACAATGATGAGATAATCTAGCTTGGCCAAAAACATAGACACAGAGTCCTCTCTGGATGGAGTGCAACATTGTCAAATTCTGTACAAACACCCCTAATGAATGTGAGTCACTTTATGCTTGGAATTAATTTCTGCTCTGCAAATGGACATAATTATGTGGCTAAACTGAAAGGAGCCAAAACACAACATCAACCAAGTTTTGCAGGAAGTGATCTGCTAAGAGCCTTGCCATTGCTGGCTGGTGGGAAAAGCAAGTGCTATCAGGAGTGGTGGGAAACAACAGGAAAAAGAAGGATGATGAGATATCAGGTGGGCTTGATATAGTAGCAGTCAGTGGAATAGCAGCTGCAATAGTCACAGGTGTGAGAAATGAGCTCACTGCTAAGTTTTAAATACAAACAGTTTATTATAAAATAAAGGCACAACAGCGCTGGGCACATAGCAGATTCACTAGAGGTGTGCCATAACAACATGAGTTGAGCTTATATAGACCTCATAATTATCTCCACAAATCCCTTTACATTTCCCAAGCATGCTCCCACCTCCCCCATTCCCAGTCCCGCCTGTTGTTGACTGGAGTCTTCAGGACTGGGATAAAAGTTTGCACTCTTGACCCGCCCAGTCTCAGCCTCATCCTCCCTCCATTTCTCTCCCAATACACATCCTACACAACACAGACTACAACCAGCCAATCAGCTTAAGGATCAAATCCTGCGGTCCCCAGCAACACCGGCACCCACCTTCCCCTTGCGAAGGCCAAATATAACAGTTTGTCACAATCCCTCCCCTTCTTTCTACTACATTTGGCTTGAGCCATAATAACCTAAGAAATCCTCCCAAGAGGATCCTTTTTAGTCACATCCCTCCCCCCCGCAAAGTTCCACCATTTCACCTGTTTCAAAGATGTGTGTGTGGGGGAACAGTTACATAACCTGGCAACAATTCTATAACAAGCAAAAAGACTCTGATTTCAACTTCCTGGTAGAAGAAGTGGGATAGCAACTGATTTTCTTTGCCTAAGAATATTTCCTCTCTTCTGGGTGACAACTTTCTTCCTCTGAGTGGTTGATCCTGGGAATTAGGAGTCCGGTTTGACTTGCAATTCCACTCACATTGCCTATGGGGTTGCTGCCCACAACCATGGTTCTAGACCATCTTTGTGGCAATTACAGAGGTCTACCTGGTGTTGCCTCCTTCAGTCCCCACCAATAATCTGCTGACATTATGTACCCCTTATCCAGGGAGGTTTTACCAATTTACCTTCCCAACTTCTTTCTAGTTTGTTATGTTTTCAGGCAAGGACCATTACTGTTCCTATTTTGATACAAGAATTCATCTCATGACCATCTTTAGGTCCTGCATTTGGGGTACTATAGTCCATTTGGTGGATGGATCCACGGGTCCTTTAATTCTGGTTGTGTATGTCCATCCTTTCTTGCCTGTCTGTACTGCAGTCTTTGTGGTCTAACTAGTTTAACACAGTTTTTGGTGCTTTAAAGTAACACGAAGAACATAGATGAAAGGGACAAAAAAATTGAGAGAAAACTACAAAAGGGACTTAAACAGCAAGCTAGAAAGATGCATGCCCAAACTGTCCATTGACCTTTGGCTATGCAGCTGGAATCTGAACAGACTTATTTACAGCCAGAGCCTTGCTGTCTTCACTGCTAGCCTTTGGTGGTGCAGCAGGTTCCAGAAAAACAAAGGTCTGCTCTGCACGTGTGGAGAGGACACTCTGCCTTGAACAAAACCCCTCCAGCCCTCCACAGTGATTAATGCCCACTAAAGCCATGGGCAGGCACCTGTGGCTCTGCAAGCGGCAGCGGAGCATCTGCACACACACCTGGCACACCAAACAGCTCAGCCAGCTACAAAGAAAGAAATTCTACATCTGACTGCACCTTGCTCTGCTGCTCCAAGACAGCACAGCATGGGCTGCAGCAGGGCGCTCTGCTGGCCAGCCCATGCACAGGTAGTGCAGAACTCATCTCAGCTTCCAGAATCACTTCCCTGCTCCTTCCTTCTATAAGCTAAATATTATATTTTCCTCAAAAACCTTAAGATCTCTATTCCTTCTTGGGCAATCTTGTTTAGAATGCCCAACTTTCCCACAATCTAATTTTCTCTCTAGACCTTTCCTCCATACAATAATTTTTGCCTTATCCTGCATATTAAGATTATCCCTCCAATACACTAATTGTATCCCAGAGGACTGTCCAGGGGTATATCCCTGGCTAGCCTGTCGTTCCCATTTTTCCCAGGGCTGGTCTATTTACCTGACCCCTGCCCCATTTCCTGAGGTCCACTCTTTCCAACCGCTCACCAACCGCTTTGTCCCTTCACCAGTGAAGTCCCTTGTGGGATATTGGAAATGCGGTTAGAAGGACTCCACACTCACTTCATGAATCAGGACTGTCCAGTCCACGTCTCACAGACACATTCACCAACCTCAATTCCTGCCAAACCAAATAATACTTCACGGTACTTTACCTATACAGATCTTCATGCTCAAAAATTACAGGCAGCCGTGGCAACCGGGAGCTCCTTCCCTTGCCTTTGTCTTATAATATTCACTGAATCATTTACCTGTGTTCCAAAAGACTTCCAGGATCCTCCTTCTGGCCCACCAAAATCAGTTGGGGCGCCCCCTTCTGAAGGGTCCCAAAAGGTGTCGCAGACAGGGTAATCATGTATGGGTCACCAAATTGTGAGAAACGAGCTCACTGCTAAATTTTAAATATAAACAGTTTATTACAAAATAAAGGCAAACAGTGCTGGGTGCATAGCAAATTAGCTAGTGGCACGCCATAACATGAGTTGAGCTTTTATAGACATAAAACTTATACATATTAATAAATATCTCCACAAATCCCTTTACATTTCCCAAGCATGCTCCCACTTCCCCCATTCCCCGTCCCGCCTGTTGTGGACTGCAGTCACCAGGGCTGGGATAAAGGTTTGCGCTCTTGACCTGGCCAGTCTCAGACATCTCAACGCCTCATCCTCCCTCCATTTCTGTCCCAATACACATCCTCCACAACACAGACTACAACCAGCCAGTCAGCTTAGGGATCAAACCCTGTGGTCCCCAGCAATGCCAGCACCCACCTTCCCCATACGAAAGTCAAATATAACAATTTCTCCCACAGGGGTAGCTGAAATACAGGTTAAAAATTATAAGCTTTTCCCAGTGTACAAAGCAAGATCCTGGGTTTGTACTCTAGGGTCACAAGAAAAATGTTATTCTTTAATGCATCTAAGCCCATGTGCACCCCTAAACATGCTGCTGAAGTGGACTGTCCTGCTCAGCGGTGTGTCTGGTGTTTCTGTCCATCAGAAGAGACTTTCTCTGCCAAGTTCCTCCAGTAGCTAAAAGGAGGCAAGGCTGGAGCATGGCATTTGTCCATGCATTTATTTTAGTGTGGCCTGTTTCTTCGTTCCCTCAGATCAACATATTGGCAGCAGCTGTGAGTCATGCTACCCTGAACTGGCACTGGCAGCAGTAGGAGGGTAAAGAGGCGATTGTGCTCCCTCCTTCGCACCAGTTCCTCTGCCAATACGGCATTCAGAGCACTACAATGGGTTATTGTGCCACCAGGATTGTGTGCTACTGTTTTGATGGGGTGGGGAAAGGGTCATTATTTTTATACAGTGGCAGCTAGCAATCTGGAACAAACTGCTTTAGAAAGCGCCCAACTTTCCTTTTATTACCAGAATAAGAAATGTATTATGCAACTAAGGGACTCCATGCTGCTTATGTTGGAGAGGGTTTTTTTTCCAACCTTGTCAGATATTTTTACCAAGCACAAAAAGGCTCAGCAAATGCCTCAAGGGATGTTAGTGTTCAGTCTTTTGTGAGGGGACGATCTGCTACTAACGGTTTGTAATTGCACTTATTTTTTCCTGAGGAAATTCATAAATCTGACTTCTTTTTGGGAAGGGAGAAATCCTTTTGTGTGTAGTTAAATGGCTGGCTCACTTCAGAGCAAGCCTGCAGATGCCTTGTTTGGAACCAGAGGGGAGTGAAAGGTGGCAGACTAATTACTGAGCTGAGATGTCTCTAGAGACAAGTAAGATGCCCATGTCCGTATGACTGTCTTAGGAAATAAGCCAGCAAATTATTTTTTAGGAAATAAGCTCCAGCAACTCGTATACCTTTGTTTTTATTAAAGGTGTTTAAAAGTGTTAGAAGTTTTAGCAAACAGAAGAGGAAATTCAGTACTGTGTTTTAAGGATGTGATCATCATTATTAGCAGTCAGTAGCCCTCAGAGCCTGTTGTGTGCAGAAGCACTATGTTGCCCGGTGCAGTGGAAGCCAGCAAAGGCCAGAGCTGGGTGTATATGTTCTATCCAAGGGCTGGAGGACTTTGGTGGGTGCTCAAGGGAGACTCTTCTCCCTCCTGGTCCTGTAGCCCAAATAGTTACAAATTAATCTGAGACACAGAGAAGGAAATAATTTAGAAATTAAAATGGAAATGTGTCATTTTGTCACATATTACATAAAATAACGTGCTTGCAGGAGCTGCCAAATAATAGTTTGTGTTTGCTGGTTTTCCTGTGTTCAACTCCTTTTGTAAAGTGCGACTAAAGTGTAATTGAATGCACAATGGTTGCTGTCAGTTGTTCGGGGGTCTTTAGCTGTGCTTTCATGCATTTTTTCTCCCTATCTGTAATGCAGTATGGCTGTGCCTGTGTGCGTACATCAGTGCCCACTACCAGAGTCACCCTTGAACATGAACACTTGCAACAGGCTACTTCTTAGAGCTGGCACACATTTCTGTATGCATGGATAAGGGAACCTGTTGTAACTCCAGGTGTCAGGTATTGCTGGTTCTTGGTTGAGGCACCTTCTCAGTGTTGAAAACTGGTCAGCTTTTTATGAGTGCCTTGGTTCAGTGCTCATTCTGTTCTCTAGAGTGCTCTCATTGTGTGTCTGACTGCATTATTTCTGCAGCCAGCCGCCTGTGCCTCACAGGTATGCTTCGCTAGCTCCTTTCATGCCAATAGATTTGTGCATGCTAGTGTTAGGTCTGTGCTTCAAAGCAGATCTCCTCTTTCATGTTGCGGGGCAGGCTCAGAATGCACAAACAGGACGAAACTACATTAGGAGCTATGCTCCAGGTCCCTACCTAATGTGCTCCCACCACTACAGGGTGTTCATCTACAGTGCTAAAACAGACTCCCTTCTCACCACTGAAATATGAAAGAATCAAACATCAGGTTTTCAGTACCAGCAGGGCATCTACACTACAAACCTGTTCCAAGTATCCTTGCTGCTTGCTAATGTAAAGATAGCCAGACTTATCTTAAGCTTTTTCCTTCTTGCTTTACATTAAGGCATCCTGTGCTAGACTTGTGTAATAAGTGATGTTAATCTTGCTCGAAGAACCCATTTCTTCTTGCTGGCAGTATTGGACACATTCAACTTGCAGTCACTGGACTTTCTATTTATGGCTGCTTCACAAAGGATTCTTTGTGCTTGACCTGTTCTTGCTTGCACAGGAAGGTAGAGCTGGGAGATATTTGCCAGGTCTGGAGGTCCTGGACCCCCTGGTTTCATAAGCTTTGTCCTGAAATCCTGTTCAAAGGCTTTAAAATTCTGTTGACTCCTGCGTTTGTAGATGAAAGTATTATAAACTGAACTATCCTCTTCTCCACTGCAGCCCCAACTGACACTGAAGTCTGTGGACGTGCTGTCATATCTAACTGACAAATCAATAAACTAGTACCTGATACACATGCAAATTGTGGAGAAGCTAGCAGGCTAAATTTGAGGTCACTCATACCTTTCAAATTTCTTTTTGCTTTCAGCTTGGAGAAGCCACACCTGTATCTTTTCTACATGCCCTGTCTCTTGTGGTCCTTTTAAATAATACTAGATGATATCCCAATTCAGAGAAACTAAGCGCTGCAAAACATGTGGCTGATAGATAATCATGCAAGTATAAAAACCCACAACATTTAGCAATGGATGTACAAAAGCACCCCGGACTTGCTGTATAAAAACAAGAACATTGCACACTAGTGCAGGTTCTGTGTAACCACTTCCTGCTTCTTCAGTAATTTCTTTTACTCAGTCTCATTGGCTTGTCTGTTGATAGTAAGGAGGGGTAGATTATAGGGGCATCAGTTTATTTTTATGTCATGGGAGGGATTTTGATGTGGCACCCGTTGGAGTCATGAAGATGACATTGTCTTTTCATGGATTTATGATGATGTGGGTGAGACTCTGGTATAGTCCTGTAGTCTTTTCTCAGTCAAACATCTCTTCAGAAGTTCCTCCCCAAAAAAGCCCAGCTTCACCCGAAGTAGTTCTGTGAACTTATCATCCACTCTTGTCTCCCTGTAAATTTGCTGTTTTCCTAGGGTTTAAAACTGCTTTTCTCCTCTCTGTTTGCCAGTATGAAATAACAGGATTGTTCCAGTGGGAAGGGAAATGTGTTTTGACACCATTATGTCAGAGTGCCACTTTGAAGGTGATTTGTTTAACTTGTGTTAAGTTTCTGATGACGTTTCTTTTGGGGTTATTATCATTGTGTAAATATTAGAGTGCAGGCTGCAGAGTGCCAGCTGCTTTATGTTTTGTGCTGAATAAAAGATATGGTACAGCCCATTCATATGTCCTAATCTCCAGCACCATTTTGCTTCTTGGGGACCAGTATGTGCAAAAGACTGAATGTGTAGTAGGGAGCTGTGAGGATGTGGCCACCTCAGCTGAAGGGCTGGTCCTGACAAGTGACTCAGGTTGGTGGAGGAATGATTCTTTCTCATTCCATGCAAATCCATGATCCTGAGACACAGTGGTAACAGCATAGCAGCTCCCAAGGCTGCACAGGAGCTACAGGAATCCTGTGACAGTTCCTGGGTGGGCTTGCTGGCCCCAGACTCTCCTATCCCTCCAGGAGGATCCAGAGCAGGCAGTGCTGTGCAGCACAGTGCTCACTCCTGGAGAGTCAGGGCTCCCATGTGAAAGAGTAGGAAGGTCAGTATGTGTCCCTTCATTGTGTGCTGCAGAGAGCTCACATGCTGCTGTATTTATGAGCCTGTTGGGTACCTCTTGCCTATTGTAAGGAATGACGACAGACAGGAGAAGATTATTTTAGTTCTGGGCTTTTAACAACTGTCCCTATCTGTCTTCTTGTGATGGTCAACCTTGCCAGCCAGATGGCCCCTTCCAGAAGCAGGAACACATAATGCTTTCTCTTGCTCTCTGTAACTAGTTGCATGAGGTTGACAGCTTTGTACTTGCACAATGAATGTAGTGCTTCTGAGCGGCTTTACACTAAGATATATTACAAGCTGAATAAATTCATTCTGCCTCACTCTGCTTTATGTCATATAATGGTGACAGAAAAAATGGCATTAGGAAAAGGCAGCTATTGTTAAAATAATTAATCTGGCTGATAGCCTCTTCCTAAAGGGCTCTTGGGAAAGAGGACTGCCAAAAGTAGGCTGCTGGCTGGGTGAATTTGCATACTGTGAAAGGTGGGACATTTAATAATAAATCTGTATTTGTTATCTTGTCCTTTTACAATGAAATGGAAGTATCACCAGCACTTTGATGTCCAGAGCAAACATCCTGCATTATTTGTTAGAGCAAGCTAAAATGGGCTTTGGGGGGAGAGGTAAAATAGAAATGAAAATTAAAAAGGAAAATACATTAAAGCATGAGATTGTGAAGTAAGCTTGAAATCCTAAAAATTGTGTCTCTGACTTTGGTTTCTGGAAGTCTTGAAGAGCTTAGCATAAATCTGGTTACATGAAGGGTAAAGCCTGTTGTTAAAAGTGGGGGCAATGAATCCAGCAGAGTATAAATTTAATCATCTGCTTCTGCAGGTTTTCACTGGTTTCATATTTCCTTGACAGAATTATCTGCTCTGAATTTAAGTCTAAATCACCTCTCTGCACAGATTTTGTGTCTGTCACTGCTTTTTAAACAAAAGTGGCCATTTAAAAAGGTACCCAGACTTAACATAAAGTCTCCCACACATTCGGTATCACATTGTTTACCACCTGCCAATCCAGCCTTCATGTCTGCATAAATGGCAGTTACTGATTAGCTCACGTAATTAGAAGTTATTCTTTACCAGCAGTTGGGCTACTCACTTTAATGGTTTTTGTATCTAACAAGTGAGACATTTTATGCAATGAAAGTTTATAGTTTTCAAAGACAGCATTACCCAGTAAGGTTCATGTGGTTCGTGCATGCAACTACCCCATGACAGCTCCAGTCTCTTGTTTTCCTGCAAAGGAAGCTACAGGATGGTTGTTGTCAGCAATGTATCTGCTGTTGGTGTAGGAAAAGGTAGGCTTTCAGAATCCAAAGAGATACTGCTTACATAGGTGCTACTAAGAAACATGCCTTTTTCCTTTCTTCTTGTTTTCTCAAGTTACTCAAACATGCAATGCTGGGGAAGGTATTTTCATTAAAACTATAGCTGGCTGCTCTCTCAAGTACTCTTTCCTATGCATGTGATGATCTTGAAGCTGCTCTGTTACAGTCTATTAACATGACATCAAATGCAGGCTTTCTGCCTTGTTTAGTGCCTAACTGTATTGGGTTACATCAACAGTTATGGGAAAAGCAGGCATGAAACAAACTAATGGTTTAGGGTGGCCACTTCACAGTAAGCGAGTCCAGATCTACAGGAGAGTGTGTCAGTTATTAATGGCGATGGGCTGCATGCAGTTTTGGTCCCTGCTGTACAAAAAAGATGTGGACAGGGTGGAAATGTCCAGAGAAGGGCCACAAGAATGATCAGAGGAATGGAAGACCTTCCGTATGAGGAAAGGCTGGGAGAAATGGGTTTGTTCAGCCTTGAGAAGAGAAGGCTTAGGGGAGACCTCATTGACATATACTAGTGCCAATGATTGGAATCCAGAAGAAAAACTTTCACTGTGAGAACAGTTAGACACTGGAATAATCTCCCTAGGGAAGTAGTGGATTCTCCTACATTGGTCAGTTTTAAGATTCAGCCTGGCAGGGTGCTGGGCCATCTCATTTAAACTACACTATCACCTGGAAAGGTTGGACCAGATGACCCTTTGGGTCCCTTTCAAGCTGGCACTCTGTGATTCTGTGACTTCTAGCCTTCAGCCAGATTGCACAGCGACTGGTGCCACGCAGACTGAAGCCAGTCAAGCACAGCATATGGAGCAGGGGGACATGCTATCCAAGTGTCAAGGAGGCAGTTTTGGATCTACTGGCTAGACTTGTTGATCCAAGATGCATGTGAAAATTACTATCTTAAATCTTTGTCAGTAAATGTTTTAACCCACTGTTGAGAATAACCATCGTTTTGATTTCAGCAGCACATTCACCAGCTGTCACTGACAGCTGTAGGGAGGAAGCAGAGGTGCTGAATCAGCCTGGAGGCTTAAGCACAATTCAGGATCTGCAGCACAGGGTCTAGAAGAGAGGGTTGTAACACAGATTTCAGTGCCGTATAACTATATGTAGAGAGTTACCAATATTGCCATTCTGCTTTTCTGCTTCTTTTTTTACTATTGTGACTTTCCTCATCCATTCTCATCATATGTCTGTTTCCCTGGCCTGCTTCACTGACAGATGTTTAGGAGCAAATTTTCATTGGATAAAAACACAGCTTCCTGAAACACTGATAATTTACACTAGCTGAGGATCGGCCACTTGTGCTCAACCTTAAAATATCAACCTCTGACAAGCTATTTGTTACTTAACAAAGAAAATGCTCCTAGTTATCTACTTCTTATCTCAAAACTCCATAAGCATTGTTTTTTGTTTCCTTTTTTCCCGTTTTTTTTTAGACTAGGCTTTGTTTGTAATGGAAGCAATGTTGTATAATCTGGACTATAGCATATTCATGAAAGTGTATTTGGAATATGTATTTTATTTCTTCTTAAAATATTTTGATAAAAACATTCTGAAGTTTCACAGAATCATAGAATAATTTCAGTTGGAAAATACCTTAAAGATAATTGAATCCAACCATTTTGGTATGGGATATGAAAGTGCTTCATACGTGTCAAATCTTTCTGGCTGAAAAGTATCCTTTTCACATTTTGGCAGGATATGTGTAGTTGTCCCCATCCATTTTCCAAAATCTTCCCTGCAGCTTACTTAGCTGACTTGAAACATGTTTTCCATTCTAACATCTTGGTAGGTGGGATTATTTCATAGTATACCTGCAATCTCTCACCATCCTTATTTTTGTCAGCCTTCACTGTCAGCGACCTAGTTTACGTTAACAGTTAAAAGATCGTCCTCCCCTACTGCTTAGTGGTGCGTGAGTAACAGGTGAGGTCCCTGCTCCTCTGGATGCTGGTGTCTGCTCTGGACCTTGGGATGTCTCATGTTCTATCTAGCCAAGGGTCTGTGTCTCTGGAGAAGGGCAAGGCACTATTTCATTTGATGTACTGAGGCTGCTTGGTTCAGAAGAGCTGAACAAGTCTGTCTTGTCCAGGTTGTACAAACTGGAAGCCTTTGGCTAGTGATAGTTGTCTGATGTAGTCTCAGATTGTTTGTGGGATTTAAGTCCTAAATGTCTATGTGCTTGCTCTCCTGTTATGCTAATGCTTGTGTACTATGGCTCCTTCTCGTTCATAAACCTCCTGTGAAACTTCATGTCTTCAGTTACCGCTGTACCAGGTATACCAAACTGGAGTGCTTATTTATGTAGTGTAAAAAGACCTGGTTTTACACTCTTCAGAGGATTAAATATTTGTTTAGTACTGCTGTTTTCATTTATTGAGCTTTGTTCAAGGAAGCGTTAGGGAGTGAGATAAGTTGAGGTTTAATATTCAAAGTAATACAGACTTGTGATACTGACCTTTATTTAGCTTTTTGGACCTTAAAATGCTTGAGGTTATATACCCTGCAGACTGTGCAGTAGGGTTCCCAGAAATGACCCAGCTGTGTATTAATTTGTAATCTACATAAAGATGAAATTATTATGGATTTTGTTTAATGCTCTGCTTGCACAGTCATATAAAACATTTTTTTAAACAAAACAAAACTACAACCCCCTGAGGCCTGCTTTAAGTGGGAAAGCTGAAGAGGTAGAGACAGGGAGATTTGGTACTGTTCAGGATGCTGTTATTTCATTAAGTGAAGTCTGGCTTGTTGCATAATGCATTAGAGCTGACAGGCTTGCTGTTCTTTCAGAGGCATCTAAATTGTATTGCACTTGCCCTATGAAGATAGAAGAGTTTCTACAAGTGGGCAAAGGTGCATTGGTTTCTCTACAGGTTAATTCTGGGGTTGTCTGGCTTGGGTTTCTGTGGGGGTTTTGTTTGGTTGGTGTTTTGCTTTGGGTTTTTTATTTGTTTGGCTTGGTTTAGTTTTCCTCACAGCAGTGAATTACATCCCTCCATCAAGAAACAGAAAAAAGCAAGAACAAATGCCAGCATCTTAATGCTGTATTGTGCCTCTGTAGAAATAATACTAGGAAAGGATGTTATTTTAAATTCTGAGTACCATCAGTGACAACTGAATGTGACTCTTGTATTATTTCCTAACTGTTACTGCTTGTTCCAACTCATCCAGACCTACTTAACCATGTTTTATCCCAAAAGATAACCCCCAGGCTCTAACAGTATGCAGTAGCTGAACTCACAGCATAAAACAGAGCCTTCTTGTATTCGTTCAGCTAATCTTCAGATCAAGAATGCAGGTGGGAATCTGTTTCAAAAGCTTCCAAAGCTGTTTTTGTTTTGGTTTGGTTTGGTTTGGTTTTGAATGAGGTAAGGGCAAGGTATAAGCAACTGTTTTCACACTGTCTCACTCCACTCTTAGTTGAGGAAAGACCCCATAGGAAAGTGTGTCTTTTTCCTCTTCTTTTCCTGCCTTTTAGGCTGGCCAGAATTTGCATCTGAACTGGGTTTTCTGCAAGAGTTTATCTAACTTATTTCCATTGCATGTGAGATTTTGTTTGCTGGGGAAAGATTGCTTAAAGGCTTTGCTTTTTGAGCTTAGAAGTCTTCTCATCTCTGTGGCTGGACTGCAAAGGAATTGAAGAGAGTAGCCCATAAGGTCTAAATCCTGTCTCCAAGTGCTAGCTTGCATCAGCAGCCCAAACATTATCTTTGTGGTCAGGCAAGTGGGTTAGAAATCAGGTTGTTAAGGAGTCACTGAAAGTATAAGTTGTATCTGACAGTCCCATCATGCTATTACTTTGCTAGGCATCATTAGCATGCCAGCTGAGAACTTTGAGGCAGATGGAGTGCATTAATGGGTAGGATGCAGTCATCCAGCAAAGTAGCAGCAACTTCTGAATGGAAAATGATAACATAAAATTCATTTTGTCTGAGTTGCCCAGTGTATGAGAATGTCTGACAGGGCAGTAAAGGCATGATGTTATTTTCCTTGGAGAACAGGTTTGCAAAGTGCACTGCATTTCTTGTATTCAGTATCTGTTCTCCTCTGCAAAATGTTTTTGTTACAGCATCCTGTTAAAGTCAGTTATTTGGCAACGTAATTCTGATACTTACATGAAAATGGTTTGGTTTGTCTCCCAGAGAATACTTATGGTTGTCTCTAATCAATGCTGAATAGATCAACCTTTAGGCTTTAGTATACAAGTAAATCTGCCAGTGTGTCTCTCCTTTTTGGGTATGTGCATTCATACATTGGCTAATTAGGCTTACTAATTTGTAGCTTCAGTGTGTGTGAAATCTCATAACATCAGAAAAATGGGTAGCTTTACACTATTGAAATTGGTGCCTGGATGTGTATGAAGGTCAGTTGCCCAATATATGTGCCCCAGTCAGTTTTCTTCAGTGTTTTCTATCTGGTGGATGTTATAAATAATTAGTTGCCCAGGACTTGTTGGTGAGACATGATTGGAAATGGATTCTTTAAAGATTAGCGGTTGGTGAAATATTGCAATTAAAAATTGTAGTTAATGTTGTTCTAATTCATCAATACCCACATTTCTCAACCCTTTGCTTCTTGTCACCAGTCACAAATAGCAGTAAACACCTACTTAACAGATTCATCAGTGTGTGGAACCCACACATTTTAAATCAAATGGGGACATCCAGTATCAATGCCATGCTTGCTCTTTGAGATCTAGTGCTCAGTTGGTTTAAAGATGTGTTTTTAATAATTTAATTAATTTAATGTAAAACCGAGAATCTCTACAGAATGTAAAACTATGGATTGTTATCCTGTGATGTGTTGCACAGACAGAACTGACCTGCAGTTGAGATTATGTAACTGGGCATCTGCACCTCATCTTAGCATAGTATCTAAATATGGCTGCACCAAGAGAGCATGCCCATTTAAACAGTTTATTTGCCATATGTTGCCTGCTGCAGTAAATGCTCTCAAAATCTGGTTAGCTGCTGTCATGATTCAAGGACATGGCCTACAATTTCCTACCAGTGGTCCATCTCCCATCCCAGTAAGGAGAAGTCAGGCAAGGTAGGAGAGTAAATAATATGCATGCATTGCAGCTAATTGTCGTGTTCTTGTAAAATGCAGCTGCAAACCTCCACTTGAGATGTGTTAAGCTGATTACGCCCAGCTCACTGCAGCAGCATGACTTAAAATAAAAAGTGTAGGCTGTGCTTTATAGGTTTTAGTTGTTTCCTCTGTATCTTTTTGTTACGGGAATGTCACCTACTTGTCTTTTCTGTGCTGTTCTGTGATTCTACTGACCACTTCCTACCAGCCGTTTCACTTCTAAGCTAAGGAATTCTAGCCTGTGACTTCCTCACCAGCAGTAAAAGCTTATTTTTGACCATCGTCTCTGTTCCCATGATTTTTACTTTTCCTAGTCACACATTTACAAAGTGGCTGGAACTTTAGCAGCACCAAGGGCATGGCTGCTGCATGGGTTGCTACCGCAATTATTATTGGTTTTTACAAATAATTGTAAAAGTTTCTAATAACATTTAAACTGCTAACATGTTTCTTCAATTAACAGGCATATGGTAAGTTAGCATGTACATGTCTTCAGATCTTTACTTACCTACCATCTCTTCTATGTATCCTATCAGTCTTAGTCTTTAATTATTTAGTACCTTAATTTTGAAATGTGTCATCTTTGTTCCTTGATCTTTTAGTTGACAGTGCTTTGAGTTTCCCCCTTTTCTTTTGGAAAAGAAAACCATTCATTTGTCTTGTGAACAGCAAAAATTTGACTTATGGATAACACAAAGGGGGAACTTACTGGAAGAAGCATTGCAACTTTTAAAATTCCTTCATTTGTATTGTAGTATTGATATTAAATGGTATCATAAATTATGATGCAGCCTTTTTTCTTTTCTCGCCCACACAAAGTGTTTAATAAAAGAAAATGTTACTGAATCTGTGAAAGTTTCTATATATATTTGTCAGAAAAATAGAGTAGAGTCACATCGTGTTCAGGCCCCAGTCAGAGTGGTAATTTCCAGCAATTTAAGACTGTACCTGTTCCCTGCATTTTAAGTGGCTGGTGGAGAACAAGGCACTGTAAATAGATTAAATACTAATTGTGACACTGAAAATTTCTGTCATGTATTGTTTAGCTGCACTGATCCATAACCTGTATTTGAATGGTGTGATGTAGCTGCTTAAATGTGGTGAAAGCATGCAAGGCGACACTTGATGTGAGATCCTTCTATGACTGCATGGAAAAAAACACTTTTGCCTTTAAGTATGCCTTGAGAGGATCTGCAAGTGCTTCCTTACTGCACGGTACAGGTGCATGGCTCCCCACTATACTGCATTACAGGCAGGGTGCTTTAGGCAGTGTGGACCTCTATGGATGGGCAACTTACTTCTACACCATGGCTGCTATCAACCAGCAACCATGACACTGGGCTTCAGATGTAAAATTCTCTAGCCATCCATCACTAGGGCATTCTACCCAGGCTCTTTGAGGGTGTTCAGGATTAATTGCTGATTTCTATTTTGCAGAAGTCCACAAACTGCATATTTAAACTATAGGAATTGTTGCTAATCAGCTTACTATAGATTTTAATGAATGCTAGTACAGTTTTCCCTCCAAGTGCAATAAAAATTACTTTTCATTTGATCCTACTGTCAAAAAAAGCTTTCCTATGCTTTAGTTTTATTTTGTATATTTTTAATTACTTCCCATTTCAAAGTACATAATTCTGTGTTAATATACTACTGGGGAACTTGCTCTGTCTTAAAAATATTAGTTGTTCTAATATCAAAGTGTTTCACTTGGTGTATTTCCACCACTGGAGAGTAAGATATTTCCCCAATTCTGGCATGTTGGATACTTTGAAAATATTTACCTCAAGCTGTTTTTTCCATGTTATTTTCTGTCCTGAGGCACTTCTCATGATGAAGGCAGTTCACATTTTGTGAATTTTAAAATGAAACTCAAATGAAGATTTAAGTTCCAAGCTCTAAGATATTTTCTAAACACAGGATAAATTACAGATGTGTGTCAGTGTTACATACACTTCACTCTTTCTTATTTTTTGTTTAGTAATTACACAACATAAGGGCACAAGAAGTGCAGAAGTTCTGATCCTTGACAGTATCAGCTTCTGAAGTGCCAACTCTTCAGCTATGAAATACCTGGCCCTCTGCTTGACTGAGGTATCACTTGTTCTGCAGCCACAGCTCCCTTACCCAGGTTATCTCACCAAGCTCTTGTTTCCACTATTTCTCTCATTTCCTTCCCATTATTCCACTTGGTTAAGCCACTCATTGTAATGTCATAGCTGAAGTCTTAAAAGCCTGCCCTGTTACCTTGTTTGTCATCTGCATTGCCAGAGTCTCACATTTATCCTCCCACTTTATTCCTAGCAATTATTTTGTTCTGAGGTAATGCCTTTATACTCAGTGCAGTCTTCTAAAACTAGCACAAAATCCTTCAGCATTTCCCCCTCCAAGCTAGATTAGTATTTTAAGGCACATACAGTTGTCAGTGTCTAAAGCCAAGTATGTAGGTTTGTGTGGAGAGTTAGGCATGGAAATGCAGATGTGAAGATGTCATTTTCCTAGGGCTGAATGCTCTCATGTCATGGTACTGTTATGATGGTGTTTGGTGTGCTGGATGATCAGGCCCTTTGGACAGACTATCTCAAGGAAAAGAGATGGCATGACTGGAGGAGGAAAGCTGGATTCTCTGCCAATGGGAAGATTTCTTTGCTAGGTTCCTGTGGTGGTTTGCAGCAGCAGAGCATAGGAGGCAAGACCACCATGCTGATAGAAAGTTGCAGAGATGGTGTTGGTGTTCTGTTCTCTTTGCTCCACCTGGGCATAATGCAGAGGAGAGCATGACTGAGTTGGGAGAGGGACAGGGAAGTCTTCAAGATGACAGATGAAAATTTTGCTGTGTCTCCTCACTGCTCAGAAAGATTGTAGTATAAGTATGGGCTGGCATTGTGACATTTTCCCTGTGGCTGTGTGAGTGAGCAATGCAGCAGCCAGGACTGGGTCTCTGTTTGAGAGTGGAGCCCAAATACCATATACATTTGAAATATTTACACTAAATATCCTCTGCATCTTGCAACATCTTGAAGGTCTCTTCCAACCTGGTGTATTGTATTGTATTGTATTGTATTGTATTGTATTGTATTGTATTGTATTTCCCACTGGAAAGGAAGCTAACATTTCTCTTCATAAGCTATTTTTGTCCTTCTTTGTGCTTATTAACTTTTTCCTCTATTAATCTGCTATTCATCACTGAATCATATTCTTGCAATCTTTGGTGATCACCTATTCATGACCCATCAGTCTAATGGTCATTATTTTTTCATATTATTAATATAAAGTAGATATTACATTGATTCATCAACAGCTGGTTAAAAGTGATTCACTTCCACTGTTAAAACAGCATTTCACAGCATTGCTGTGCTTGAATACACAGTTGAATAGCTGCAAGCAAATTCTTTGCATGTATTTCTTGAACAACTGCTTACTCATGGCAGCCTGCTCCTCAGAAAGATCTGTTTCTTTGCTATTAAGTATTTATAAAGAACTGTAAATATTCAAAGTGCTTGGACTGTGAGTCAAAGCAAGGACACTTCATTTTAGACATGCTTCGTATTAGACAAGAAATTGCTATGGATAGACCTGGCTATTCTCTATGGAGGTGAAATCTCTACAGAGGTATGTGAACATTTCACAGGAGCTGATGGGTTTTATACCCTACACATCACACTCGGTGCATCTCCACCACTTTTACATCTTCATCTTGAAAATGTGCCTCCACACCGGCACTGTTGGAGCTTTGTTGTTTTTTTAAGCAAGAAGATTTCATCAGAGACCCTGGTGGAAGGTGATAAGATTTAGGGACAATCATAGAATATACATTCACATTCCCATGCCATCTCTGTCTTCTCAACTGCCCAGTCCCTGCTATAGCCCCTCTTCCTCACAGCTGCCATAAGTACTGGCCTTTCTGGAGCAGTCCTTACAGAGTGTGGAGTAAAGGTGTGAATAATGTGCTACCAACTGAGCTCCTGAGATAAGGCAAAGGTGTTTATACAGAGAGCCCTTGCACATTGAGCAGCTGGGACTTGATTTGTATTTTCTGTAAATAAATATATGTCCAGCTGTCAGCCAGCTTCACTCATTTCTTCTGGTAGATGGCCTCCAGTGTTCAACTGTCCTAGATGATCTTGGCACGTGGTAGCTGATGGTTATTTTGTCATTACTTAGGACCAGTGTTTTTCAGTACAAAACCTTAGGATTTCTTCTAAATTACTATTTTGTACAGCTTCTCAGTTGCCCAGTTGTAATCTGTGAAAGTTAATACTCCATTTAATAACCAAAATCCTACTTTCTAGCATATGATCCTCATTTAGGATTTAGGTTAGTGGCAATACTGAAGTCATCACTGAAGCCTTATTGTAATCTCAGCTTGTACAGATGAAACAGCTTCAGGTTTAAAAATGAGAAAATAGAACCAAAGGGCTTGATCTTCTTGTTTTATATATCATCTCTTTTTTATTAAACCAAAATTGGTCATTGCCATCCCTTATTTTCACTTGTGTAAATAACTGGTTTGTATTGAGTCAACTGTCTGGGTTGTCCAATCCTGTCACTGGAGCAGCTGCTGATATCCATGAAGGGAGATGGATAGGGCATGGCTAGCAGGAGAGGAGACCCAACATGCCGAAGGGGGAGTGGGTGAGCAGAAACCAGGCAAAGTGATTTCTTTTTCACAGGGACAGACAAGAGAAATGAGTGCAGAAATGAGTAAGGCTTTATATATATTTATCTGCACTTTTTGTTTCTTTGCCTATCACTGTTCTGCAAATACAGAATTAAAGTTCATGGTTTTGAGTGTTTTTTATACTAGTTAAATAGTGATATTTGTGTTTCAAATGTGATACAGAGAGGGTGGAGGGGAAGCCATGCAGTTTTGGGCATGACCTTCCTAGGTCTGCATGAAATTACAAATAACAATCTGCAAGGGTCAGGGTGCAGTGAGGGCCAAGGGCTCACTGGGGCATTTGCAGGCAAGCTCTTCCTCAGGGGATGCTGGGCACCTTCATAGGGATTGGTCATGGTGAAGTTGGGATTTCAGCCCTCAGACTGGGCAGGGCTGGAGACTGGCATCCTGCAGTGTCACTGGGCAGGTACTGAGGGCACCATGCTAAGCAGAAAATACACACAGTCAGTCACAGGGAAAGAAGATACTGGTTGAAATAACCTGCTTTGCTTCTGCTCTAACAACCCCTCGTCAACTAGGCTAAATAAAAAACCTAAGTCTTGCCAAAACAGGATGGAACTTTTATTAAATATGGACCTGAGATGTTAGTATTCCCAAGAGCTAAGAGCATGAGAATAAAACTGTGGTTTGGGATCCGAACTGGATAATGAAATTGCTCCCATATTGGCTTGTTTTAATTGAACCAATGGCTTGCCTACTTTGCTTCCCATATTACAAACCGTACAGCGTGCTTTCTCTTTGATTCTGTTTTTTTAAGCCTGTTCATTTTTCTTTGTTTTTGAGGTGGTTATATCATCAACTGCCAGCCTAACTATGAGCAGTTTTTATTCTGTCAGTGGGTGGGCCAGTTTGCAGTACTGTAACCCCAGCTTGATCAGAGAGAGAGTCCATTAACATGCAGTCACTGGTTCTCAGTGTGGGATGAGTGTACCCTTGTCACTGCTTATGCTGGCTATGAAATTAGAGATATTGCACAGAAATGCAATAAACAATCCTTCCTTCACTTGGCTTTTATTCGTTTTCTTTTTAATTTTTTTTTTTTAACCCAACCTCTTGAGAAAATATATACAGGAGTACTCTGACCCTTCTCTCTCCTCCCCTTCCATGGTTCCTAGTCCTTCCACAGCGTTAGCACTCTGAGAACAAATAATTTCTGGAGTTTTCTTCTGTCTGCGAAATAAAAAGGAAAGTCTGCATACACACCCCAACCCCCATCCCCCTTTAAAACAGATATAAAACTTTTGCTGTATCATCCATAGGCTAGGCTAAGGTCAAGCAGAAAATGGGCCCCACTCTGATCAGCCCAACTGGCCACCCAACAGATCATCTCTTTTTACAGCTCTATGCAGGATCACAGAATTAAAATCACAGAATTTTACGGTTTCGAAGGGACCTCTAGAGATCGTCTAGTCCAGCTCCCCTGCAAAAGCAGGATCTACCTGGACTACAGCAAGGCCTTTGACACCGTCCCCCACAGCAAACTCCTGACCAAGCTGGCAGCCCGTGGCTTGGACAGCAGCACTCTGTGCTGGCTTAGGAAGCGGCTGGAGGGCCGAGCCCAGAGAGTTGTGGTGAATGGTGCCACATCCAGCTGGCAGCCAGTCATTACTAGTGGTGTCCCCCGGGATCAGTGCTGGGCCCCATGCTCTTTAATATCTTTATTGATGATCTTGATGAGGGGATTGAGTCCTTCATCAGTAAATTTGCAGATGACACCAAGCTGAGGGCAGGTGTTGATCTGTTAGAGGGTAGGACAACTCTGCAGAGGGACCTTGACAGGCTGGACAGATGGGCAGAGTTCAATGGCATGAGATTTAATACATCTAAGTGCCGGGTTCCGCACATTGGCCACAACAACCCCAGGCAGTGCTACAGGATGGGGCTGGAATGGCTGGAGAGTGGCCAGGCAGAAAGGGACCTAGGGGTTACTGGTTGATAGTAGACTGAACATGAGCCAGCATTGTTCCCAGGTGGCCAAGAAGGTCAATGGCATCCTGGCCTGTATCAGGAACAGTGTGGCCAGCAGAAGCATGGAGGTTATTCTCCCTCTATACTCAGCGCTTGTTAAGTCCCACCTTGAGTCCTGTGTCCAGTTCTGGGCCCCTTAGTTTAGGAAAGATGTTGAGTTGCTGGAATGTGTCCAGAGAAGGGCAACAAAGCTGGTGAGTGGTTTGGAGCACAAGCCCTATGAGGAGAGGCTTTGGGAACTGGGGTTGCTTAGCCTGGAGAAGAGGAGGCTCAGAGGAGACCTCATTGCTGTCTACAGCTACCTGAAGGGAGGTTGTAGCCAGGTGGGGGTTGGTCTCTTCTCCCAGGCAACCAGCACCAGAACAAGAGGACACAGTCTCAAGCTGCACCAGGGGAAGTTTAGACTGGATGTTAGGAAGAAATTCTTCACCGAGAGAGTGATTGCTCATTGGAATGGGCTGCCTGGGGAGATGGTGGAGTCGCCATCACTGGAGGTGTTTAAGAAGAGACTGGATGGGGTGCTTGGTTGCATGGTTTAGTTGATTAGATAGTGTTGAATGATAGTTTGGACAAATGATCTCAAAGGCGTCTTCCAACCTGGTTGATTCGATTCTATTCTATTCTATTCTATTCTATTCTATTCTATTCTATTCTATTCTATTCTATTCTATTCTATTCTATTCTATTCCTAATTCTATTCTATCATGTGGGGCTGGCCACACAGGAACACATCCAGGTGGGTTTTGAAAGTCTCCAGATAAAAAGACTCCACAACCTCTCTGGGCAGCCTATTCCAGTATTTCACCACTCTCACAGTAAAGAAGTTTCTCCTCTTGCTGAGGTGGAACCTCATGTGTTCCAGATTATACCCATTGTTCCTTGTCCTATCACTGGGCGCCACCCAACAGGGACTGTCACCTTCATCTTGACACCCACCCCTCAGGTACTTATAGACATTAATAAGATCCTCTCTCAGCCTTCTCTTCTCAAAGCTAAACAGCTCCGGGTCTCTTAGCCTTTCATCATAGGAGAGATGTTCTGCAATCTTCCTTGTAGCTCTCCATTAGTGGAAGCTTCTTGTGTAGATCTGCCCATGACATTCAACCTTACTAAAGGTAGGAAGAAGACTAGGAGAGTATAAGAGGAGCAAAGTCTTTGGTGCAGGCTAGAAGGACTGTCTGATAAACATGAAGTGCTTCCAATAAATTTCCTAACTTTTCTATTGGCATATATGGAATAGTGTGGGCTGCAAATTAAAGACATTTCTTTAAATGTTGGTTTAGAATTGGTAGTGCTTGCTATAGGTAAGACTGAGTTAGCCTTACTTTCTGAAATGATGTTTGTGAATTATGCTTTAATGGATCAATCCTAGAAGCTACAGAGCAAATCTGGCATTATATACACTTTTGGGCAGGCTTTGCTTTAGCATGTTCATGGTCTCCAGAAGAATAGGGCTGTGTGCTTGCTCATAGGCAAGCTCCCATGGAGGCAATTTTTTTAGTTACTTAAGGCCTGAATATGGAGCTGTACTGCCAAAATGCTGTAGTTATTTACCTCTTGCACCACTCCCTTTCTCCTGCCCAACAGGGAAGTGAGTTGCCTCACTGGAGATGGGGACATCTAATATGATGCTGAATTTAAACAATTCTTGATTACTATTCTTTCTAATATTTTCTTTATCATGTTATGTGTGCAGCTGTCCCAGGATCTAGTGGATAAGATTGTGGACCAGTTTTCTGTGGAGTCTTCATGTCTCTGTCCTCAAAGCCTTGTGTAACACTGCATTACTTGTCATTTTGTGGTCCCTGAGACTATAGCATCAAGTGAGCTATTTGATTAGTTTAGACTTACCTTCCAAATAAATTTAGAACCCAAAGAGTATATTTCAGAAGAGAGATCTCATAAAGTACCTGCCTGAATGCCTTCAACCAAAGAAGCAGTGTAGTCAGCAAAGGCTTGTTCCTACTGAGGACAACTCCAAAGCTGCTTCTGGGGTGCAACACAAATCTTTGCTTTTGCAGTTTGTGTTCACTCTTTCTTGCTTTGCTTCTCATGAGGGAAAAATTACTCTTGTCTTAACATCCATTTATTCATTATTGTTTAATTTGTATTTGCTTTTGTCTATATGATAAAATCAATACATTTAGTCCACCTCTTCAAGCACTCATGGGATACACTAATCCAGCTGAGGCTCAAGAAAGGTTGGTGGTTAGTCTTTGTTCTGTGGAGACTATGATCCTTCATATATGTTTGAATATGGTGACTGTCATCTTTGCAAACATCACAGTATGTTCAGTTCATGATACATTTAAGAAATGACAGAATATGGAGTTCCCATGGTGATGAGGTCTGTGAGAGATGTGACATGCTGGAGGACTGCAACACTTTTGGGGATGCTGACTATGGGCAGTGAAGCTGATTCATATGCTAATCCTTGGGCTCCAACTTTGGAGATGCTGAATGCCTTCACCTCATCAGGATCCTCAACACAAGCATTTCTTGGAGAATAAAATACCAGCTTAAGAGTGGGTAGGCTGGTTGGACTCTGTATGCCTCCATTTGTAGTTGATAATCAGTAAACATATTGTATTAAAAAAAAAAAAAAAAAAAAAAAAAAAAAAAAAGACAAGCTGAATTTGAAACAAAACTCTGCTTTTTCCCCTTGCACTGAGCCTCTCCTTAAGGTACAACCTGCTCAGCCAGGGTGGTATTCAGTGCAACCCCTTCCAGGCAAGCCTTGGGCCCACGCAGCCTCTCCCAAGCATGGCACCCTGGGGCTACACAATAAATCCTCCCCTGCAAACCCTGAGGCATGGTTTTGGCACAAGAATCTGAAAGTGGCAACCTGGGGGGAAGAAGAATTCAAATTCAAACTTCCCACACAGTAATATAGAGACATACCACTGAGTCACCAAAGCTGCTTAAAAACATCATTATAATATTTGTTGAAAATAACATTCTGACCTGATAAAGCTGAAAATTGTTCAGGCCATATAAATTCAGTTCCCTTTTAAAGGTGTCCGTTTTCAGCCTTCTTTTTCTCACTGAACTGAAAAGATATTTTGTATCTCTAGTAACATGGTTTCAGCTGGGAAGTGTAACTCTGATGGAAGTTCATTTGTCAGGTCAGGTTATATTTTAGATCCAGATGCTTGAGAAGAGTAAGTTCCAAAGGAGAGGAAAAGGCTTTCTTTAACCAGGGAACCCTTAGCGTGTATGGTATTTTGAGAAAAACAATTACTAGAGGAAATGTTTTGTTTGCATCTAAGATACAGAAGTCACAAGATATGTTCTACCTCATCCTGGTGTCACTGAATGAGTTCCATATGAATCCAAAGGAAACATTTAGATGCTGAATTTCGTTGTCGCAAAAGTTCTTTCTCATGGTTTGATTTATGTAGCATATTGGGTTTGTGTTTTGCTGTAAAAGACAAACTACAAAAATTGGGCAACATCAGGCATTCATGTTTTTTCAGTAGTTCAATTGTGTTGTGCCATAAAATCTGGGGTGGTAATTATTGATAATAGTAGGTCTGTACTTACAAGCATCACTTGGGTGTTCTGGAATCAGACAGTGAGCTCACTCTGTGCTCTCTAGCAGAGAGCATTCATGAGTTAGAAGGAAGAAAATTCTATTTCATTTATACATTTAATGCATGCATGCCTGAAGATCATCTGCTATGAATGTTATCTGATCCAATTTGGGGATATTACATTGTTAGCGCTGGAGGAGTGACCTTTGACTACTGATTATTTAGGCTCTACAAAGGGTTAAATGGGACACACATGGGCATCTTGATACAGTGACAGCTATTGATCATGAGGAAAAACGCAGCTGAATATCACTACAGCTTCTGATAAATGCAGTGCTTGTGGCATTTAGTGCTACTGCTGCAAAAATGGTCAAATGCCTTGCTGCATTCATACTTTAATATTGTAAGTATGTCTGCAGGCATTAAATACTATACTTAAATGTCCACAGGACTGATATTTCAGCTTTTGGGAAAAGTTCATTAATACACCCCTCTATTTTTCAGGTATGTATCTCTGAGCATTAGAATATGTAACACAGGTATTCAGGATTCTTAGCGTTAAGACTTGGTGATCTTCGAGGTCTCTTCCAACCTTAGTAATACTGTGAAATTTTGATGTAGCTTTACAAATTTACTGTGTTATGTAAGTCTGTGTCACCACGCAAATAAAATCAAGCAAGAAAAGAGGGATAAAGATTAATATTTTGACTAAAACCATTAAGTATCACTGTTTCAGGGTTTGTGTTTATTTTGAAACTACAGTTGCTATTAGTGTCAGCTTTGCTTGCTAGAAAAGCCCTTATATGTTAGTAGAGAGCTTTCTCTTGTTAATTGCTCAGTGAATTAAATTCTGACTTACACGACTGACCTTTACATCTGAGGACAAAGACATCCTGAATTTGCATTCCACTTAGGACCAGATTCATTGAGTCAGACTTAGACCTAATTGCACTATGAATTGCAAAATACAGACCTGTCTATGAGATGCTTTCAGATTGTGTCCTCTCTATAATAACATGTTAATGCCACAGTGCATGGAATTGATCTTGTTAATTATGTTTCTGCAACTCCACAGAATCTTATTGGCTTCTGAGGTGATGCAAAGAGAGCTGATACTGAATACATTTCAACTGTATTTCAATTGTATAATAGTAATTACATTGTTCTTATGTGCACCTAATATTTGTACTTTGTAGTTGAAAAGTTGAAGACTTGTAGTATTTTGTTCTATCTTTTACCCCATGATTTCATAATATTTTTCATTGCAGTAGCAACAGCAATTATATCTCAGAATGTTAGGGGTTGAAGGGACCTTGAAAGATCGTGTAGTGCAACCCTCCTGCCAGAGCACAATCGCCTGGAGCAGATCACACAGGAATGCCAGGTGTCCTTCCAGATCCCTAACAATGATATGTACCTTTCTTTTGTACTGTATTTTCAAATTTATATATAGAAGTTGTAGGGGGAATACATTAAATGAAGCTTGGTTTCAAATAGATAAATTTAACAAAAAAAAAAATCAGATTCATATTCCTTTGTTGCTCTTGATTACAGGAATTATTCTGTTTGACAGATATAGGAGCAGGCAGCTGTTCTGACAGGGTTTGATTTGGTCTGTAACTCAGATATGTAGAGCAAATTCTTTCCCATTTCATGTTTTGATAGCTGATCTTCAGAGGACATGACATTTCAGTAGATTCTCACATTTTGAGTGTGGAGATGACTGGTTTAAAGAGTAATGCCTAAGATTTTCAGAAGACCTGAGGATTTTGTGTTTTAAACTCCACAGAAATTATGCTGAAAGTTGACTTCCCAAGTCATTTATTCTTTGTTTATTTTGTTACCAAACAAAAAAGTTGGAGGAACATCTTATTTCCTATTAAAAGGTTTTTTTGCAAGTGATGGAGAGCATCAGTATCTGGAGTAGATTCCTCTAATTCACAGAATAGTCTTTCCCTCAAGTTGGGCTGTCTCTGTAATTCTGCAAGAGGCAGCTATTTCAGCATCTAAATCCAAGGGAAATTGTTACTCTGAAAAGTTGTGTTAAACAATTAAAATCAGTTGAAATGCAAAGAAGAAAAGCTAGGTCCTTTGTGGCAATAAGTTAATGAAACATTTGATTTCAGGATCTGTATTGTCATTTAGAATAGAATCATAGAATCATAGAATCATAGAATCAGTCAGGGTTGGAAGGGACCACAAGGATCATCTAGTTCCAACCCCCTGCCATGGGCAGGGACACCCTACACTAGATCACGCTGGCCAGAGCCCCGTCCAGCCTGGTCTTAAACACCTCCAGGGACGGGGCCTCAACCACCTCCCTGGACAACCCATTCCAGGGCTTCACCACTCTCATGGTGAAGAACTTCTTCCTCACATCCAGCCTGAATCTCCCCATTTCCAGCTTCATTCCATTCCCCCTAGTCCTATCACTACCTGAGATCCTGAGAAGTCCCTCCCCAGCCTTCCTGTAGGCCCCCTTCAGATACTGGAATAGAATAGAATAGAATAGAATAGAATAGAATAGAATAGAATAGAATAGAATAGAATAGAATAGAATAGAATAGAATTACCAAGGTTGGAAGAGACCTTGAAGATCATCGAGTCCAACCTGTAACCACAACCTCACAACTAGACCATGGCACCAAGTGCCATTCATACCATGTGAGGGACTCTAGCCGATGGTTTTTAGTTAACAAACATTGACATTTTCCTTATTGGGCTGGATAAGTGATATAATCTTAAGCAGGCCATACACCAGTGAGAGGGGTGATCCTCATACAGGGAGGAGGAGTAGTTGGATTGACTGTAGTAGTGCTTCATGCTTGTGTATCTCAAGTCTCTTAAGGTAATTGTCCTTTGGATTATGAAATATTTTTCAAGTATCTTGTCTGTGTAACAATAGTTGCTTTTTGTAAGACATTTTTTCCTTTTTTTGAAATAACTATGATTTTATGTTTCTCCTTCCTTTCCTGAAAACATGATTGTCCTTTTCCTCTGGAAGCTGTACTTTTGTGTGCTCCAGTGCAAAATCAGTTAGTGAACAAAACAAAACAGAATTTACCTGGAGCCTGAGCTTTTCTGCTTTTATTTTGGTAAGTGTACAAATCTTGTTTTCTGATGGGGAGACTTGTCTGGCATCCCTGAGAAACTGCAGGTGCTTAGATGTCTCTGCCCGTACAGGATTGATGGGGAACATGCTGAGTTCCAAGAATGTTTTTGGTAGTATCAGTGTTATTATTACTATCTTTCAGTGTGTGACACTGGGATCTGATTGTCCTAAATGTCTGACGTGATCAACAATAGCACGCTTACTGTGTATCAGAAGGGAATGAAATGCCTGGAATTTTTAAGCTAGCATATAGAATGCATGTGTGTAGATTTATTAGTTCAAATCAGTGCAAGTTTAAAAAGCTGTAGGTAGCCTGTTTTGGATTTATTTGCGCAACTCAAGCTGCAATAGGTCATGTTCTTTGCAGGACAGATGTTCTACAAGTGCTTCTGTCCACCATAAATCTCCTGACAGTCTTCAAAATTTTTACAGTGTTCTGTAATTAGTGACATTAACACATGTTTCTCTATCAAATATGAGCATCTGTGAAAGGAAACACTTTTAGATAAAATGGGCAATCTGCCACAGGGTAAGCTCCTGTTACCTCCTTAGCAGTATTAGGCTGTAAAATGTTTGTATTGGGGAAAGAGTTGTTTAAATGTTCTCAATTTGGTTTGCTTTGTCTTAGCCGTGAGGGTTATTGGTACTGATTTATGTACATTTGAAGGAAAGTATAGTCTGGAAAGATAATCATAAAGACACATATAAAGTGCTCATATGCATAGAGATTAAAAACTAACATCCGCCAACAGAACAGTGACAGTCCTTCAAGGCAGAGCGAGAACTGCAAAGCTCACACCACTGCCAACAAAATTTATCTTCATAGGAAAGTGCCACTCCTAACACGGGCTAACAATAATAAAAGTGCTTTGTAGAAAAGCATCAAGAATTCATAGTGGCTGTGTTGAGGCCATGAGACACAACATCCCAATTGCCATTTTGACTCCTGTCTTTATTTTCATAGAATCAATAAGACCTCAGAGATCATCAAGTCCAACCTATCACCCAGCACCTCATGGCTAACTAAACCATAGCTTCAAGTGCCGTGTCTAGTCCTTTTTTGAACACCTTCAGGGATGGTGACTCCACCACCTCCCTGGGTAGCCCATTCCAATAGCCAATAATTCTTTCTGTTAAGAGCTTTCTCCTTACCTCAAGCCCAAACTTCCCCTGGCATAGCTTGAGACTGTGTCCTCTTATTCAGCTGCTGGTTGATACAAGTTTCTTTCCTAAGAACAATTGAAGATTAAACCTAGCACTCAGACTCCTGTTCTTCAGTGGTACAAACCAAAATAGATTTGCAGAAGAGGATGATAAAATATGGTAATTGGGAAGAAATCTTGTAATTGCATATTTTTTTCTGCTTTTGTTATGTGATGTAAATAAATTAGCAGTTCTGGCTCTCCCTAGTAGTGGCAATCAGAGGCATATCATAGTTTATCAGTATACAGAGCTGCAGCAGAGGAGCAAAAGCAAGTTTACTTTTGTTTACTAATACTAATTAATTTTTATTCAGGAAAGAAATCAGTGACAACAGAAAATATAAAATTTCAGAAAATTAACTGGCATTTTCTGTTCAGGTGCAAAATGATATGTGATATAAAACAGTTAAAATTGGGAAGGCAATAGTAGTTTTTAAAAGCAGGGTCAGGAGCCCTTGTCATGGTAGTTTGGACACCATATGTATTTTGTTTGAAACCATTAGATAGCTAATTTGGACTGTTTTTCTTGCTCATTTCAAATGGGTGTCATACCACTGAACTCTGTTAAACTGATCTGCTTTAGATTGAGGAACTTTTATTCATAATGCCTTTTTTTTTAATGTCATTCGTCATATGCTCCTGCATTGCAATTGCTGATTTAGCTATCATTTGAACTTAACATGTATCTGTTGTTCAGAATGCTCCTTCAACACAGAATCATTGTGACTAAAGTTTTCGTCTGACAGTCATGAAAGGCATCAGTCATGAAGACATCTTGGTCATGCAGAATAGGAACATAATTATTTAATTTCTCTCATATGCTCATTGTTGTGCTGCGTTCTTCACACTGCCTTACCCTTGTGTCTTAAACATTGCCTGGGCTACTTGTCTGCTTGCTATAGTTCTAATAATCTATAAATCCGCCTTTAAAGAAACCTCTTGTGTATCTTCAGAATGACTCCTTCAAGCTTTTTCCCTAGCCATTATGATACACAATTGAAACTACAACCCTTGAAGAATTAAATGAGTATTAGGTAATTTTGCAGTGAGGAGGAGAATGGCTGGCTGGAGAATTTTGCAGTGAGGAGAAGGTGAGAAGAGTTATCCTGAATTACTGAAGCTTAAACCTAGAGTTTTCCCCAAAGTCTGAAAATGTCTCCTCATTTCCTTATGAAGGAACTAACAGCCTGAGAGTAGTCCAGAAATTCAAAGTTTAGTTTTGAAGGTATTCATGTTGATCAGAGATTTTGGCAAGCTGGTGTTTATATGGCATCAGATGGTGCTTTTACAAGCAGTTTAGAAGCAGGCTTTGCAAAGATATAAATATCAAAATACAAACTAGTCAATCACCTTTGGGGAAATTACTTGGGGCAAAGTGGGTTTCCTGCATGTGTTGAGGTTTGTGTGGGGTAGGATGCCAAATCTGTTAATCATCGTCGTAGGATTCTCCTAACTAGCAGCTGTCACCATATTCATCGATCCAAAATTTCGAGCATCTGAATTATGAGTAGGTAACAAATTTCCATTTCAGGTATGTCTCAAACAAGGCATTTGCCCTTTTTTTTTTTTTTTTTTTTTTTTTTTTTTTTTTTTTTTTTAAGATGGTTTATACCTCTGCATGGGATGTGGATTGTGATGCATGGTGTGAAATGTGATGGTTTGGATTTGGTTGGGAAGCAGTTACTTGCTCTTAGGTTTCCTATTTGAAGATCTTAATTATAGAAAATAGGGTCATCTCCTGTAGAACGTTTTTTGGGTTTGGGTAGGCAGCAACAAGGCTGTAGAATCTGCTAGTGTTGGTTCTTCTGCCACCTTCAAAATTTACAATTTGAATTTTAAACTCTGTCACACTTTTTATATTACTACTGTTAGAGCTCAGTAAGTCTTTGGGTTTTCTCCTTCCACTCAAAGCTATTTACTTTTAATCTCAGCATTAATGCAAAAGCTGTGAAGGAGCTGGAGAAGATGGGTATTTTATTTTTTGAAACCCAGAGCCACTGATACCAGAATATACATGAAAGCGTCTCTTACCGTGTATCTGTATGCTTCAGTACTGAAAATGCTAGCAGTTTTCAGGTTTTGTTACTGAAAGTGCTGTACACATCTAAACAGGAGAGTTTGTAGTTTCTTCTCTTTTACTTTAAACTCTGGCCATGGGCAGATAACCAGAGGTTGTGTTGTATTTGGTGTGAGGTGTCAGTATGAGCAAGTAAGTTATATGAAAATTAATCCTGCTTTCTTAATCCCTTTGTAGTGAAATGTTAGAAAATTTGAAGCTTGTGCTAAACAAAATGATCCAGTGCTCCTGAGAAAGCAGAATTAAGAGGTCTTCAGTGTGCTTTTTCTGTATTTGTTTGCCAGATACATGAGCAGCCTTGTAACCAATAGCACTGTATTGTAAGTCTGGCCCTTGTGGCATTGGATTTAATATGTACTGGTGAAAACCACCAGTGCCCACAGAACTCAGAGCATGGAACTTTCTGTAAATGCTGTCAGTCTAAAAGTATTTCTAAAGACTTGTTCAGAAGATAGTGTTGTAAATATACATGTGCCTACAATATATAAATATTCTTTGTGGAGACACCAAACTCAGAGCTCAGTTCAGCTTTTCCACAATTTAGGAAAATATTTGTAGTTATTACAGGGCTGCTAAACAATTATTAAAAGCTAATTGAAATGGTTCAAAGGTTCAGTTTTGCATTAAATTAATTATTTAATTAATTGAGTTCCGGTGGCTGAATAGTTTGAGAGCTTTGAATAATCTTGTGTGAATAGAAATGCTTCCGATAGATACATAGGTTTTTAAGAGGGATTATTTGCACTTTTACTTAGAAAGTAATTAAGTGAATTTGTTACAATTTTGGGAGATCATTTGAAGGAAGAACTAACTCCTAGGAACTAGAAAGTAGCATTTATGCATTATTAAAGGAAATATATGTGGATTGCTGTGTATTTTAAAACCAAATAACTGAAGAAGTTGAGCTGTATTTAGATCTTAGTATTTTATTCTTCTGGAGAGAAGGCTGTTGCTCTGAGCTGTTGTCACAAATTGTTTCTTAAGAATTACATCAGTCATGATACTGAAGGTTGTGGGGGAAAGGAGAAAACAGCAAGGTGGTTTTGCCAAGCTCCCAGTGCCAGAAGAAGGGATTTCTCATAGAACAGGTTGATCTCCTGCCAGGTGAGCAACTTCAGCAGGAGGCAGCAGGTGTCTCTGTGATTTCACAGAAGAGCACTGGTAGGTACAGGTTGCTCTGTGTAATACCAAGTGTTCCAGTTGTGATGACTTTTTGGTGTGCTTCAACAGGATTTAGCCCCCTCATGCACACACATACAGCCTTAGCCTTGTTTTTATCTTGTCTCTTCTTACCCTCCTTTCTCAGTTTCCACATTTGACAATGCTGTGTGTATCATTTTGAATATTTTACTGATAATGAAGCGATTTCTCCCTTGTTGGAAAGCTGTAACCATCTAGACACATTTTTGAAGGAACACATAGATGCCACAATGCAAAATGTGCTTTATCAGAAATTTATATCTCTTCCAACCACTTCAGTTATTCTGATAAAAGACTTCACTGTCTCTGCAGACCTTGTATCCTTCTTATCTGTCATGGCTAAAATTATGTTAAATTTTCACACAGTGCAAAAGAAATTAGTTCCCTTGTTCTCCAAGGCCCCCTCCCCCTGCAAATAAAAAAGCATTTTAGATACAATCATGAATTTTTGTCCCCTAAGTCACAGGCTAAATCCCGAACTGTAAATCCATAGATCCTCATACATGAGCCTCGTGGACAGCATAGCTGGACATAGTCGATGTGGATGAAGTGCAAAACTGAACTTGGTAGGGTGGGGTTGTTTTGTTTTGTCCCAAGTAATTTTTGTATCTCCTCATAAGAAATGAATGGAATTGCTGTTACAAATATGTTTTCCCTTGCGCAGTAGTTTCAGTTTGTTTTCCTTTGAAAGCCTGTTAGAAGAGTGGCAGAAAAAGGGCAATAGGAGAAGTAATATATTCAAAGCAGTTTCACACACACATTGAGTTAGTTTTAAAAGTCACTGCATAGGCCTGAAAATGGGACATCTTAAAGAGTGTTTTAAAGAGATGTGTTAATATAAATGGCATAAAAATGCCGGTATTTCACATGCAGCCTACTTAAAATTCTACCTGTGGTGTCAATTATATTGTGTTATTTTCCTCCTCTCTAAACTCTATCATCATCTGCTTTTCCTGTGTGTGCAGCAACATCAGCAATATTTTCTGCAGTATTACACTTTAGCTCATTCCCAGCCCCATGGCATAAAATTGTTGGTTGTTTTCCAGAGCATGAAGCAAGAATTTGCAATAAATAAATAAAACATGTTGCTCATTCTTAGTTAAATGCCTGAGAAAGGCGCTCTCTGGTAGGCAAAAGGACAGGGGACTTCCTGAAGCTTTGCTTTGATAAATTAATTGTGGATTTGATAGCATATGAAGAGGCAGCTTTCAGTTTGACAGTGATTTCCAGCTTCCCTTTGTTTGTGGATCCCTAAATATTTTTCAGAGCAGCAGCATCCCACTTTGTAAACTGCTTAATCCTAAATTGATATTTGTGTGTGCTGCTTTTCGGTGACCATTTACAGACACTTTGGAGACTGCCTTTAGTGCTATCTGAGTCATACAAACCCAAGTAAGAAAGAAACTAAATCTTTCAGAGAATAGCTCTTTTATTTTATCATTCACATTTCCAGAGAGGGAAAATACAGTGTAGTGATTTTCTGTTTCAAGCAGAATATTCTTTCTATCTCTAAATAAAATAGTGGCATTTTTCCTACCAGTAAGTCATGGAAAACATAGAAACATAGAGATGAAGTTATCTTCAATGATATAAACACTGCTGTGATTTTACTATTTTGATAGTCCATATCTTGATTTTGAAATATTGTTTCTTAAATTCTGTAAAAGGTCTTTTAAGTTCCTTGAAATTTTGCATGTGCTGAATTTCCCCCGTTTCTAGAATTTGCTTAATAGGCAGACTCATACTGCAGATGGAAGAGGGACTTGAAATTTTTTCCGTCTGAGTGTGGTCAGCTCCTATTAAAATATGGCCTGTTTACTCCATGGCTTACCATGCTCTTAAAAGCTTTATCAGTGTGAATCTCTCACTTCAAGTCCATTACAGTCAAGTGGTATGAGGCAAGTAGAAGAATTTTACTGACCTTATTTCTCATCTATTTCCTCATCCCACTGTGCCCAGAGTTTTCAGCACAAAGCAGAGTTCTCCTGTGAAGTTGTTTATTCCATCTAATTATCTGCTAATATATTAGCTTTAAAACCATTTTTTGGAGAGTAGCACTTTGATGCTCAGGAACCAAGAACACAATATAATCAGTGGGTATATTAAAAAACATTTTTTTCATGTGATTAGTCACATAATTAATTTGGTAAGCTGTTCTTGTCCTTTCAAATTCCTTACTGTAGAATGTTTTAATTCCTGCTTCCAATACTTTATTCACAGATTAAAAAGACAAATCCAAAAGTGCAGCACATGATCTTCATATTAAATTATACTCTTTAGAGAGAAAGAAAAACCAAACCAACAACAATCAATTTTTTTTGCTTGGTTATTCTTTAATGAGCTTGTAATGTATACACTACAAGTAATTTTAATAAAATTCCATGTTAGGTTGGTTTGAGGTTTTGGGGACTGTGGGATTCGGGGTTGGTTGGTTGGTTTTCTTGGTTCTTTTTTTTTTTGATGGTGGGTTGGTTTGGTTGGTTGGTTTGTGGGGTTTTTTTTTTCCCCCAGTAACTTAACAAGTCATTTTATTTCCTTTGAGTTTCAACAGTGGCAGTAATGCCCTGATAAGGCATTTGTCTGAAAGCCTGGAGTCCTCTCAGGACTCAGTTTATGTTTTGGCAGCATTGCCAGGAGCAATGGAATTTCCCCAGTCGCCATGATAAAAAACACAGCAGACATCATCTGTGAATTTGAGCAGAACAGTACTTCTTAAATGGTAGAAAATAAATCCAGTTTTACCAAGTGAATAAGGATTTACAACTAGTAGTGAAATGCATGTTTTATTTCCAAGCTCTTTAAAACGTGCTACAAATAAAGAATGAAACCACCATTGATGAGGCAGGATTTGACACCAGGTACATTTTAGGAATGCTCTATGGGGAGGGACCGCTGCTTTGAGGGACTCATCCCTGCAATTAAAGTGTCGTATCCTGACACTGCCCTATGATTATTCGCTTTATGCTGCTGTCCCTTTCCTATTAGGTAATAAAGAGAAATGGGGAATTGTTGCCCACTCTTCATCTTGCTGGTGATGGAGGAACAATGCTAAGGCACATTTGTAGGCTGAGAAGCTTCTCATCCCCCCAGTTGGTGCAAATCCTTTCACATGCTGCTGTTTATAACAGTGACAGATCTTTCCCTGTGTTTTTAAGACTAAATACCAAGTTCCTATTAGTGCTTTGTGGGTGTGCACATCATCTAGCTGATGCCTGTTTTCCAGCTGCTAAACAGTTGAATAAATAAACTCTGAATGATTATCTCAGCAAAGCCTGGTTGTTTTTTCCTTTTTGCTTCAATTCCTATTGTTACAGTTGAAAAAACAAACAGGACATAAATGTCTTGCTAGGTCCTGTGTTGGCAAAGAAAAATAAACAGAGGTTTTATGTGTTCTGTAGGGTCAAATATGAGAAGAAAGTCAGCCTTTCACCTCTTCTGCTGCTAATGTATGGGCCAGAGTCCTGTCCTGCTGACTACATTTAACTGGCCTGATAATTCAGAAGAAAACAATGTGCCTGAGCATTGCTCTGACTTTATACTCCTGGAGAAGAGGAGGCTCAGGGGAGACCTTATTGCTGTCTACAACTACCTGAAGGGTGGTTGTAGCCAGGAGGGGGTTGGTTACTTCTCTCAGGCAGCCAGCACCAGAACAAGAGGACACAGTCTCAAGCTGTGCCAGGGGAAGTTTAGGCTTGAGGTGAGGAGAAAGTTCTTCACAGAGTTGTTAACTGTTGGAATAGGCTGCCCAGGGAGGTGGTGGAGTCACCATCTCTGGAGGTGTTCAAGAGGGGATTGGATGTGGCACTTGGTGCCATGGTTTAGTAGTCATGAGGTCTTGGGTGACAGGTTGGACTTGATGATCTTTGGGGTCTCTTCCAACCTTCTTGATTCTATGATTGTAATGCAGACTCAAAACAACTATCCTAAAGGGAGACAGGCTTGAGGCTCATGCATCTTTCAGGTAAGTAGAAGAATTTCACTGACCTGAGTTTTAAAACTCTTGGTTTACCATTTGCCAGTGGAGGATGTTTTAGGAGCACTGTATTTCAGTAGGCATTCCAGGTGTTCACATACTGTACTTAGATACATGATGCATCATGAAAGGTGCGATTCAGAGTACCTAATTCTGGAAGGATAAGTTCTCCGTGTGTCCAAGATTGCACGTAACCTAGGGACAGTCTAGGTTCTGTGCCTAAAACCAAGGCAGGATGAGTTACTCCATGTCGGTACAGAAGTCAGGAAATGCATTTATCATTTGTTGCTTATTTAGTTGCTTAGAAGATTAACAGAACTTGCTACACATCTATACCTAAAAAATATTGCTAATGAGTTCAGGGTTGTTTTTTTTAAGTAATATGTTTAACTGTTTTGCCTTTGCAACCTTTTAAAACTAATTTTCAAAGATCTGTTTGGAAAAGAAAAATGGCCACACCAAAAACTCCCCTTAAATGCTAATGAGAAAAAAGCCTTACAGTCCTTATAAATAACATTTTTTGCAGAAGCAGTGTTCCTCCAAGTGTGAACAACAGATCTGTTTTACTCCTGAATTAGTACACAGGGAAAGCAGAAAATAAGAGGTACAGGCACAGAGGAGAGAGGAAATATATTAAAATAAAATAAAAGTGGTTATAGGAATAGCAAAAACTGCAGTCAGTTCTGAGCTAGGTTAGTACTTCTTAGTTTTGAAGCAAAACTATTTATTGTGAGGTTGTGATGGCCTTTACCATATTTGTGATGCAGCAGTATTCTCTTGGAGCATGCCATGTATGGTAATGATGTCTGTCAAAAGCCTATCTTATTCATACTGATCTTGGCATTTTTATGCCTTCATACGTTTTGTGTCTGACTCCAATCTAATTAAAATTGTCAAGAACCTTTCCCAGTATTGCTCTATAGTGCCCCTGCAGGTGTGAGGGCAGGGGAGGGAGAGGAAAGGGAGATGTTAAGAAGTATGTGATTATAAAACTAGTCCTTGGGAGGTGCTGAAGCCCATACGTACGTGAGAAGAAACCAAAATGCGCTGCTGAAATGTGCCAGACCCTGGACAGAGCCAGCAGGTACAGTTCAGCACACCAGACAGTGAGGGTGCCTGACCTCTTGGCTCTTGTGCCCTTGTCTGATTTTCTGCACTGATTCCCTGGTAGGAGTTTGATGCTGTGCTATTAGGGAGCAAGAGAGGAAAGGCTTACACTGTTCTGACAGATTTGCAGTGCCTGATGGTGGATAAGCTGCTTCCTCCTGCCCTAAAAGCTTTTAATAACCTTCCAACATGAGGTTGTTAGCTGTGGGGAAGAGAGACGCACCAGTGCCTGTGTTCCTGTGGATCACTTCAGTGGCACATATGGCACAAAGAGTTTTAGAAAAAAACACATGGGTATCATTAGCACAGGCTTTAGAAATACATTCAGCAGCCTGCAGCTCTGTAGCATGTTTCATTGAGGCTGTATGCAGCACAGCTCTTCTCCTAGTTGTCAACAACTGTCAGAAGGTTGCTGGTGAGGAGAGAAGGTACAATTCACCCTCGCCCAGCTAGGCAGCATTGCTCACTTCTTCCTGGCAGCAGGTAGAGACATCCTGTTCCCTTTGCAGCCATCATGAAGTGGCAGACAAAGCCATGTGAAAAGCAAAGGGTTGTATTTAGTGGCAGTATTCTGTAGAATGACATTGTATATGGCTTGCTTTATATTTTTCTTTGGGAGATAAAGAACTTCTGTTTCTCAAAGGTCTCTGTAATAATAGTATTTTTTTGTTTCAACTGCATTACATCCTGCAGCTTCAATATTACCACTTCGTGGCACTTCCTTGTTAGTTAGCACCCCTTCTAACCACTGGCAACTGTAATGCTTTCAATATATAACTAAGCAAGGTAGTTCTCTAGAAGAAAATAAGCAGCTGTCAAGGTTACAGATGATCTTGGGACAACAAGTACTTGGTAATAAGCACTTTCTTCAAAAAGACATACTCAGTAGTTCTGCAGGAAATTTTAGCATTAAGGTTTCTGTCATGAGTCACAAAAGCTATTGTTTTATCTGAGGCAGCCAATCTCCAAGGCATGTTATTGTCAGGGCATGGCACAATTTGGCTGAAGTTTATCTGAACATTTCAGGCTCAGTGCAGGTGAGAGGTCTGAGAACTCCTAAAGGTTGTCATTCCCAACTCCCACCTTCTCTGCTCTTTTTATTTGCCGTATCTCCTTGTCTCTTGCACTGAACTCTCATTCATGTAAACTAGTGTGATTTTTGTAGATTTTTTTAAAATGTCTTGTGAGAGTTATTATATTGCTGCTGTTATTGTTACATTCAGAACTTCCCAGGCTAGCATCTGGGAGTTATATACATGCACATTTGGAGCTGGGAGAGCTTTCACCTCCTCTGCAGTTCACAAGCAAGACAGAGACTCTCCGCAGTTACCTTGGAAAAGCCTTCTCAATGTCTCTCTATTTCATCCCACACATTCACCCATGATATGCCTCCTTTCTGTGTCGTCTTCCCACTCCCAGCCCAGAAAATTTGTCATGCCATGTGCATCTGAACTCCCCCACAGGCACAGCTGTCAGCTTCATATCTGCTGCCCTGCCAATGGCAGCATCCCCTCCTTCCCCTAGCTTCCAGAGCAGGATCATTCTCTTGCAAACAGAGTGACTTCTGCTAGCTACAAGCTGCACAGCCTCCCACCCTCCAAACACACTAATACTGTCAGATATATTTTGTTGGGATATTTATGAAGTTTGTTTGATTTATCAGAATCAAAAAGAAACATGAAGCAAGCATTATTTGGCTTCTTAAGAAATATTTACAAAATATTTTCCATGTTTTCAAAATGAACATTTAACAAGACACTTTGCTTTGCTTATTTGATTTTAATGAAGAATCAAAGCAAATAAATTTAATAAAAACTGTATATGTGTGAGTGGTGGTGGTGGTGTGTTTGTGGACAAAACACAATAAACAAACAAACAAAAAATCACACAAGAAAACCAACCAAACAAAAAACCCAAAACCAAAACAAAACACCCCAACAGCAACACAACAACAAAAAACCCACCCCACACACAAAAACCCTCCATCAACCATATGTCCTCCCCCAAAAAAACCCAACCCAAAACATCCAGAAAACACCCAAGACACAAACCCCCCAACAAACAAGCAAACAAACCCATTAAAAATATATTTTTGCTTGAATAACCTTTGGACAAAGAATTTCAACCAAGGACACTAGCTCTTCCTTCAGTAAAACTCCCCTGTAGGTCTATCCATTTTTCCTGCAGAATCAGATTCTCGTTTGTCCTGTAAATGGTGTACATCTGGATGTAATTGGACTTTTTTTGGAGGTAATCCGACTTCTAATGAAAATGCTCATTCACATATCCCTAAATAAACATTTCCCAAAGATTCCACCTCTCTCCATTAACATTACCTGTGTTTTGCTGTCCATACTGTGGCTTTTTCCCTAGGGCCCCATTTGGATTTTCCGATTTGCCCTGTGGGCTCCTCCCTCTGTTTCTGCCCCCGGTGAACCTGGAAAATGTGCTACTCTGTCTTCTCTGTTACTGATATCTTTGCTATATAGTCTAGAGACTCCAAGTTATCTCAGGCTTCCTTTATAGACCATGGCTTTTGGACCTTGGTTCATTCTTCACGTTGTGCTTGGGACTATCTTCACTTGGTCTCCGTCTCATTTTGAAGGCAGTTCCCAAAGGTGGATGCAGGTCCCCAGCTATGTCCTTTAATAGAGATTAGTGGGATCAGAGCTTTCAGTTGCATAGGGCATGCTTATACGCACTAGAACATACAAAAGATATTGTCTGGCTTTTCACAGCAGTACAATTACCTCTGATTTTCTGAACCGTCTTCCCCCGCCCTGTTCTCTATTCGTGCACTTGTCAAGTCTAAATTTATTACTTTTTCAGTGCCCTGTGAGTATCACTCTGTCACTTCAGACCATTTTCCCAGTTACTAAGGATGGGTTTAAGTCTGCTGCATGCCTCGGGTGCTCACCGTTCCTTTGGGCTTTGCAGCACCTACAAATCCAATAAACATACTCATTATTCCACCATCCACATCATTAAGAGGTGGTTGTTTCTTAACAGTAGCAAATCACCCCTCTGAAGGAAGAGGACATCATAAAAATTTAAAAACAAGTAGGCAACACAGTCTGTTGAGAGGAGAGCAGATTTGTCATCAACCATGTTGGTTTAGAGAAACATTTCAAAGAAGTCACTCTCAAATTCTGCCATCCATTTATTTTCAGCAATTTGCTATAGATTACCTGTGGCAGATGAACTATGAGAAAACTGGATTACGATTGTCTTTTAAAATTAGTCAAATATCAGGATTGCTATTCTGTGGGGAGTCAGGCAAACCTGATTTTCATTCCATTGTGACTGGAGGAGAACTGTAAGAATATATATATTAAAATTTCCATATAGGATGTTAAACTACTTTGTTGTCTCATCTTATTAGCTGGATTATTTCATCATTGACTGATCTGACCAGGGAGTTTCAGTCTGCTAAAATGAGTCAAACTGTGTAAACTTAATTTGTTATGAAATTATACCTTAGGGGAAAAAGTTTCTGGAGCCATAGTTTCAGTGATGTCAGAAGTTACCAGCATGCTCTTAGATAATATCGTAAAATTATTCATTCTGAGTTTCTTCAGCTATTAAGGCAAAATACTAGCCCACTGGTATAACCCTGCTTTCCATACAGAGGAGTTTATGTGGTTAGGGTTTCCTACAAAGTCCACTGAATGAAACAGACACCTTTGGAGACAAGTAGTCTGTGACTTTGGTCTGAAATCTTGACACCATTAAGGAAATACAGATTTATTTGATTGTGAGTGTTTATGATGAGAAAAGTCTTGATCCAGCACTTCTTTTTCCCCAATTTTGTGCCTCTTGATTCAGATTTCAAAATAAAATTGATGAGAGAGAGAAGGTGAGCAACTGCCCTTAAATGCAGCTTTGTAGCTTTGATTAACATCTGGTTGTTTCTTTGTCCAGCGTGCCATTCATCTAAGCTGCTGTCAACAACAAAATGCTAAGAGACTAGTCAGAAGTAATTATTTTGGCAGTGCTAAGATTGGGAAGGCTAGTTGTGCAGAAAGCCTCCAGTATGCAAAACCAGGAGTAATTGCCCATTTTCCAGCTGAATTCACAATATGCTGTTGCCGCATTAGCTCTTCTAAAGAGCTGCCTGTGCCTGAGAAGGTACCACCATCTGCTTTATTTCCTGTGAACCCATGCACATGGTGCCTTCATTGTAACAGTATGGAATGTATTATTGTAGTCAGTGCTTAGTGTCTATACTGATTACTGCAACTGGGGAGCGAGAGCAGGCTTGCACTTAATTGCTGGCTATGCAGAGCTGCAGTGCACTGGTGAAGCTGGTACATCCCCTGCCCATGAACCAAGGTGACAGAATTACTCTTCTCATTTGGCACTATGTCCCCCCACTCACTGAATGATTTCCCACTTGCAAAGGGACTTGAGTGTTTCCTACATTCCTCTGAATATCTGAATAAATTGTTTATTTTGCTGATTTGACAGGATAAGAACAGGCAGTGGGAATGCTTTCTATCAGTAATAACTTTAATTATGTTGGCAGAACTTTTCTTTGTTTAATAACAGATTATACAACATAGTTGGCTGGATTATGTAGTGATGTTTTCAGTTCTGAACTATACTTAAATATTCCCTGCCTCTAAGCAGCCAGTAAATGTGTTAGATTGTTCCTGGCTCATGTGGATATTAAGCTTAATGCTTTGTGTACATCAAAAATATACTAAAATGAGTTACCTTCTCTTCTTGCATACAGTTTATTTTGGAGTTGGCTAGCCACAGTTTTAGGTAAAGTTACATTTACCCTATTAGAGCTTTTCAGTTGTAATTGCATACTATGTCAGTCTTGCTGACCTTCATTGGCCAGATTTAAGACATAAAGGATGTAAATGTTGTTGCCATTTGTGTTGCCTTATCATTACATTTGATGGAAATACAATGATGAGTTAATTTTGCAAAGCTGTCAGCTGTGTGCTCACACATGAAGAAATCTGTGAGCACTGATATCATGAAGCCTTACCCAGACAAATATTGCAGCTTGTGCTTTCTCTGGGCTAATCCTGGAACAAAAATTTAACTATAATTTTCACTGTCTGCTTATAGCAGAGGGATGTGATTCATTGCCACTATTAGGAATAGAGATATAAAGAAGAATTTAATTTTAAATCTTACTGATGTGTGCTTGAAAGTTTGAAATAAAGTCATTGATTCATTTATGCACTGAAACTGGAGAGTTAAACTTATTGGTGTTATCTGATGAAGCAGAAAAATCATCCTCATTCCCACTTCAGATGAAAACCATAAAATACCTACTGTCTAGATTTCCAAGGTTCTGCATGCTTCAGTTTTGATACTATCAACTTTCTGAACAAAACTTGAGATTTCTTAATGGGACCCCAGGGTTTCAAACAGATTCCTGGTCTTTAGGTCATGTACAGAGACCACAGCTCAAAAGTTCCATTGGCAAGACTTACACAACTCTATTAACATCAGGCTTTTATTCTTGAGGGTTTCAGATTATGCTAATTAGTTGAGATGAGATTCTCCATGTAGAGCATATGGGAGAGTTGCACAGTCAGTAAGAACATACTTTGCAATCTGAAAAACTCCTTAGCATGCTGAAATCTAGGCACCTCCAGTTGCCCTTCAGCAGAAAATAACCCTCTCGCTTATTTGGTTTGTTACTGCACCTTCGTAACACCTGGTGCACATTTATCTGTAATTTGCTATTTGTGATAGTGTTCCTACCTCAGGTTGGGTTTGGTGTTATTTTAACTCTATGTGAAGTAAATTCTTGGGGAAGCTGGTAGGATGCAAGTGAGCAGAATGCAGATTTTTGCTTAGTTGTTTTAGGTACTTCCTTATAGGTACTTTTTATGAGTGATACTAATTGTGACTGATTTTCTAAAGAACTTGAATTTGAAATGCAGAAGTCATGTTTCTGTGACTGATTTGTAATTTACTTATGTTTTGTTATCTTGCTTCTGAACTCCAGTGCATGGCATGACACTTCACCAAGTGGTAAAATGTAAGACAAAAGATGTCATCACTTCAGTGATATCAAATGCAAGGTGCAAAATATAGTTAGTAAGAAAAGGTTAATGTGTGTCAAAGATCAGCCTCCTCCTGGCCACCCTGCTTTGCTTCACAGGCAGAAGACTCACCCAAAGGCAGCAGAAAGCAGTGCATGGTCAGAAGAGGTTTGAATTGTCCTGGAAGGAGACAAGCCAGGTTTACTATGTCTTCAGAGGTGCTTTACCCATGAGAAGGGTTATTAGTCCCAGAGACTTTGTGATATTAGCTTGTGATGTCATGGTTGCCTGCAGTGAAACTGTCACACCCGCATTGTAGTTCGGTGCCTCTCCCTAATTCCTGGGTTTCATTTCTTCTAAAAGAAGTGACAGAACCATAATGTAACTTCAAGTAACTTCAAAAAGTATTTTCAAGACTTTTTAATGACACAGTAGAACTTATTTAATGCTCCAGTTATAGAGGAGTTACTATAATAAGAACTCTTCAAATGTGATTGTATTCTGTGAAGTATCATTCCTCTTAAATAAGTGGTGTTACTATGGAAAAGGCTTGTTCACACACCTGGTACATTACTGAAAATTGCCTTTATAATTCAGGTTCCAAATGAGTTGACTAGTGTTTAAGAAAATTATTGCAAATCTCCTGGTCATAAACACCAGAAAGAAGTAGGATATAGTTATTTATGGCAAAATTATATTAAGCTCACCTCTCTAGTTCTATAGAAGTTTATGGAATTACTTAGGTAGGTAAAGATTTTATATCAGGGCTTCAGTACTCTGTAAGAAATGCCCAACTTGGCCAACCTTGTCATGCGGTCTAAAGTGTCTGTCAATATTGTTGATAGATGAAGTAAAGGAAGTAGAAAATGTCTTCTAATTTGCATTTACTTCCCAGATTTTATACTTCAGAGCTACAATCAAACAGCTAAGTGTGCACCTCTGCTGTTTTGTGGGTTTAAAAATCCCACTGCTACCAATGATGAGGCCAAACCATCATTATCTCATGTAAGGCAGCTATGCTGCCATGTATTACTGTGTGCAAGCTGTTCAAGTGCACTGTCCCACACTAGGCTTGTGTTCCTGTATCTCACAATATTGTAAAAGGTATTCCTCTGGTTTACATGCAAATCAACTTTTCTTGTATTCACACTTTGCTGCCTTGCCCTCCAGACAAACACACACCTTTTGCTGCAGTTACCATCTCCTACCTTGCCATGTCCATGATATCATAGGGGATGTGGAATATTTCATGTCTCTGTCTTCATTTCTTCTTAAAAGACAAAAACAGGGTGCCTTTGAGAAAATTCCTGGCAGTAATTAAAAGATGGCAGACCTGTCACAAATTCTGTTGTTATATTACACTTTTGCTTGCTTTGTCTTTTTAAAGAGATCATGGTATCTTTCCTTCAATAAATCTGCCCCAATTTCATAAGATGTTGCTGCTGACCATGCCAAAACAGGCCATTAATTTAACAGTGTAGAACAGCCTAGGTATAGCTATGTGGAGATACCCAAATCTTCTTGAGTCACCCAGAGGCTAGGTACAAAGGAGCTGTTTGCCAAACAGAGCTCTAGGATACTTCTACAGGACTTCATTAAATGCCTTTATCAGATTCTATCCCCGTTACATTCCCAGTGATTTGATGAGAAGGCGAGAATAGTTTCAATTCATTATTGTATTTTGGCTGTCCTTTAGTTGTTGGTGATTTGTGGGGTTGCAATTTCATATGACTTCTGCAGTTAAATTTTATAAGTATCCAGTTAGGTTGGATGAAGCTTACCACAAGAACATTGCTGTGATTGACACTTTTTGATGTGAGCTGTTATTTTTGGTTTATCTTGAAAAGGAATAGGATATCTTCCATCTTCAGACTTCACTTGGTTAAGTGTTAATTTTTATTTCAAACTCATTAATAAATAGATGTATTTTGGTGTTGTGTAGATCATACAGGATTATTTGATCCACAGTCTTAACTTGGAGGCATTGTTGTTTGTCAGTGATGTGTGGTGCATGGGTGTGTTATATGTATCATAGATTTTGTCAGTGAAGCTTATGCAGGCCATGAAAAAGTTAGCTTATGTCAACAGCCGCCAGAAAGTAGTCTGAAGGGAAAAAAAGAAATAGTGACTTTAACTAGGATCTGTGGTATTTTGTAATTTACCAAAAGCTGTCCTCCATGCATCTGAGTTTTTTAATCTGTTATGTTCAGAGATGCATCACAAAACAATCAATAGGTAAGTATTGGGCCCACTTCTTCAAAAGCAATCAGCTTTGAGATGTGTTTAAGATACATTTCCCCTTCAAAAAAAAAAATCTTAGAAACTTTGGTTTCTACGTGATTTCCATTTGCCTTTTAATTTTCAGAAGACTCGGAAGTACAAGGTAATATCATCTTGTACAAAGGTTAGTGTGGGCCATGTAATTTAACAATGAAGCAAGCATCTTCTATGTGCATTGCTGAAGATTTAATTTTTACACACTTTACATGATGAAATCTGCTGGAAAGAAACAGTTATAATTGATATTGTAGAGACTTGAGAGAGAGTACATAAATCCCACCTTGTCAACATAGCTGTAAGAGACAAGATAAACTTTTTATTAATACAGCCTTTGACTGTCTGATTTGCTCCATCACTAGGACCTTTTTTGTTATCCAAGACATACTTAAATTGTTTACTTCTTTGCTAAAATGTCTTTAACTTGATGGCTCTCAAGGTCAGTGTCACTTTTTGCATCAGGCTTAATCCTTTATTCATAGCCAGGCAGTCAAAGATTCAATTATAAATGCATTAAGCTCATTGGGTGGACATTAAATTGCACAAACAACAGTATTGACAAGAAAAACTACAATTATCACTGTACAAAAGAGCTCTTCCTATGTGTTATGATGGGGGGTTGCTGCTCTTGTTTGCTGCTCGTTTGCCACTCTTATTTGCCTGCTGATTAAAAAGTTATAGGTTACTCTTTGTATTTCAGATGTTATAGTAAATGCTTCATTTACGTAGATAAGTTAGGTTGGGCTGGTGGCAGGACAGTCTAGTTAAATGGCACCTTGGGGGAAAATAACCTGGTAGTTTAAGCAAAGCATTAGGGAAGGAGGAAGAGCTGGGTTGTGCTTTGCTTCTTTTGAGGCTGGTGTAAAGCCTTCATTGATTTTGCAGGACCTGAATAAATGACTCAGTTTCTCATCAGCTACTCCCAACTACTAGAGTTGCTGTATTTGATGTAGCCTCAGCAATAGCTTCCTTTGTTGCAACAGTTTTCTACAGCCTCCAGTGGGTTTCATTGCCTGAAGAATGGCAAGAATTAAAATAAACCAAGGAGAAAAGGAAGTTCATGGGGAGGGGAGGGGAGGGGAGGGGAGGGCAGGGGAGGGGAGAAAAACTGCTAGTGTGAACTGGGTGGAGGAGGTGATCTGCCTAGGTACCTTGTAAGAGGGACATCAGTAGAACATGTAGACATGGTCCAGAAGCAACAGGAAAAGAGATAAGTGATAGAGGAAAGCAAGGGTGAAGCAAGCTGGTTTGGAAATGTCTTGAGATGTTTTACAATGGCTCACAACAAAGTGGATAAATACATCCTTTTTTTTTTTTTTAACATGGAACATCTGGAGACAGGACTGCTTGGTAACAGCAGCACACTCACTGGGTTTATGCTTTTTGCTCCACCACTGCCCGTCTTTGTCAGTGTCAGGGTATAAAACCAGAATTAAGCTGCACAGGGGCAGAGAGCAGAAAATGAAAAACTTCACTTTCCTCACCCAATTTGCTACCTTCAAACATTACATTTTGAAAGATGAGAAAATACCATTTAATTGTTTTTGCTTTCCTGCATATTTCCCAAAACACTTCTTATGCTCTTCCAGCTCAAATAAGTTTGATCACATAGAAAAGGATGAAGTAAAATTGGTTTAATATAGCTTGTGGAGTAAAAAAAGATGGGAAGCACAACTGGAATATTAGATTAAATTCATATTTATGTTTCTTCTTGGCCTGGCACTATTTACAGGAGTTGTGATGTTCCTTTCTGTATGTTCTGGTAACTATTACGCTAAAAGATCATGGACCTCAATTAATATTTGCAAATTCCTGCTAGAAGGTAAAAATAGCCAAAAGATATTACTGCCTTTGAAAAACAAGGTTATTGACGTCAACAAAATATGTAATATCATTATCACGGAGAAATATAATGTTCCATGGGCAGAATGTCAGCAGTGTGAGCAACCACCACGTGTGAATGTCTCTCTCTGTCTCTGTGCAAATGGTAGGTTAGGCATCCTCAGTGCATGTGCCCCCACAAAATTATTTGGTATAATAGTTCTTAAGTCTTGAAACATCTATCAGAAAGAGATTAAATTGAGTTAGAGTGATGGTAGCCATTACATTTTCTTAATACATTTTCCGTTTATGCAGAAAAAGTAAATGTTTTCAATCATTTAAATAAATAAATTTATGCACTAAAACCCAGCCCTCATGTCAGGCTGACATAACCAAACCTCCTTCTGGAAAATGACCACGCTATTTTCTGTATTTGTAGCCAGTTTTTCACAGTAGTTCCCTACAAACATACTGACTTTAAAGTCTTCTGTGACTTTAAAAAAGACCTGGGATGCTTTTAAATCTACTCCTGTTGTGCTTCCTTTGTAGCCTGCCAAATATATCTGTGAAGTCCTCCAGCTTCTCTAACTCCTCTGTCACAAGAAGAGAAGTTTCAGAATGGGATTCAGAGAATCAGGCCCAGTAAAGATTGCTTTTCTATTCCTGCTCAAATTCAGCTTTTACAGGAGGGCTGCACACATTTAGCTAAAACCATTCCACTTGCTAAGTGACTTCTCTAGATCTCTCCTAGTGACACTGGGATTGGTGGCATCAGATAAACCATCTGTAAGAAAATCCAACAGTCTTAACAGTTACGCTAAGCAAAATGTTTCCCAAATCATAGGAGAAATTGATAAAATACGCATTTGTAACATGGAAGTAGAAAAGAAGGGCTTCACAGGTGGTATTTATACACTACTGTTGGATAGCATAGCAAGGTGTTGTCTTGGACCCATATCTTACTTGGTGGGATAGTGCTTTTTCTTTTTTCCTTCCCATTTTTATTTTCTATTTTTTACATAATTTTAGGTGAATAAAAACCATTTGTTTGATATTTATTAAATTGTGGCAGTTTATCTACTCCAATAGCTTAACTCTGTAATGTATGTCAGAATTTTGTACACTACCTTTTGTTTCTGTTGGAATTTCATGGCACAGTCTTTTACATTTGGCAGGTTCTCACTTTTTCTTATAACCATATGTGAATCAGCATTTGTTACTAACAAGTACATAGTAGTCTTTCCCACAGAATATCTCCTTTGTTCTTTTCTTATTTCCATCATCCTACGTGTTTTAATGGCTGGATGTCTCTTAACGGAGATGTAAGCTCTTAGTTCCAGCTGTTACACATATACGAAGCTATACATTATTTTGTCAGCATGCGAATAGTTTTATGCCAGTTCAATATACAGAACTGTAAAGCGTCCCTAATTACAGTGATTAACTGCAGGTTCAGTCATGCATCTTTCTTCAGGACATTGAGTTAAAAAATAAGGAGAGGGCCAATTAAGCCTGTTCTGTGCTCTCCCAGGTTGCAGCCACTGATGCAAAGTTATCCCAGGGACATGTTTAGCCATGAAGACACTCTTGGCTTCCACTTCAAGGAATCTTTTTCCATGCAGCATTGAAATTCAGCATGTGTCTTGAATGCCATCTTCATCCTTTCATGGTACATGCTGAGGTTTGAAGTACAAAAGTCACTTGAGCATTGAAGATTTATAACGTCAATTCCTTTAAATACTTTTCTGCTTTTATGGATAAAAGACATGATGAAAAGGAAAACTTATCTCTGGCTATGGAGAAGGGTGCAGCCACTATCAAGGTGCAGCAGGAAACAGAGCATTTAAAGATTCAGTTTGATGTCACAGGAGCATCCCTTAACCTTCTGGCATTTAATAGACCAGTAGCAAGACGGTATTTCAAAGAGGAATTCTTCTTTGCTTACCAGCCACACAACCACAGAGTTTATATCCTATTTAAAAACACATCGCGGGTAGGATTTTGTTGCTAGGTGCCTGCTTGGCCAAGTGCTAGTTTCTAAGTGTGCTTTTATATTTAACTAACCCCCTGCACAGCTTGCAAGTGATTTTCTGCCATGAGTTCTAATTTTCTCTTCACTGTTTGCAATATTTTTTCTGTAAGGAGAATTCCTTCTTTCTACCCATAAATTTAATAAAGATCATGTCTCCCAACTAAATACAGAAGATTACATTTTCTGATTGCAACTAGAGGAATTGTGTGCAGAACTAGTACAGATCAGTTGAAAAAAATCAAATTAACCATTATCTTATTTTTAGCTCAGTAATTTTTATTTTTTTGCATCAAAACTTTTTTTTTTTTTTTTTTTAATAGAGAAAAGTAGAGCTGTTTCCTCTAATTTCTTCATAATTGTTGCAAACAAATTCCACAGAGATTCAAGGGAAAACTGTGGAAGCAGAGAGGCCAAAAGTTTGGGTTCCCAAGAGCAAAGGCTATGCACCTTTCCATTTATTTAAAAGAATCAGGAGTTAAATTTGAAGTTCCTTTAAGATGTTTAACTAACATTCTTAACAGGGTTCTTGCTTAGGGGAGTTGTTAATTTGGGGATGTGTCTCTGCTACTACAGAGGGTAGAAGTAGATGCTGAGACCCTGTGCAAATAAAATGATGGTGGTTGGTTAATAGAGATGGAGACCTGTTTCAGGGGAAGCCCTGACTCAGTCTAGGGCACTCTAATTTGGGAAGAGAGAGTCATGTTTTCAGTTGCATTGCTTCCTCTTTTATTATTACTATTATTATTATTATTAGGTGGAGGGGTAAGATGTTGCCTGTATTACACATAGAGAAACCCTACATATTATGAAATGTCAGCTATTTGGAACTATACACCACTGTCCATACCTGTCAATTCATGTTATAGAGGTTGAAGAAAAGGTAAAAAATGAGGACAAAATGATAGCATGCTACTCATAATATTGCCTAAAGCTTTTGAACTTGTCCCATCTACTTGTGCATGTGACACAAAATGAAACTCTTTGAATCCCTTTGCCCTTTGAGTAGATGTGCATCACTTAATTGATCAGATAGTATTTGCAGAATCTAATGAGTGATCAGAGAAATCTGTTCATATACAGTACTATACTAAAACCAAGACTATTTTATTGTTTTTCTGTAAATGAAAGACCATTTTAACAAGGGAGAAGGAAATTAAGCGACTACACTTTTCTGTTTGGGATTATCATGAAATGTAGGTTTCATTTCCCCCAACAGTGCTAATAAAATCGGTATGAAAAGTCAATTCCCATTACTGTAGCAGGAACAGTCTGAGTAAATTGTTGTGGTAAAATTTTACTAAAATAATGTACAATAAACCCAGCTATTTCCTCTTAAGAGTTTATTGTGGTAAAATTCGCATGTAAGGATAAAAAGCTGTGTTAGTTCTGGAGTGGAGGATCCATCTGCCTGACTGTCAATTTGATGTACTCTGGAAATGTTCACCAGAGTGTCTCAAGTTATAAATACTGCAGGCAACTAATTTTTATGCATTACTGTATGTAACATTGCAACAAAACCTACTGTTTCATCACTCTGGTCAGATCAGAGAGATCAAACTGCAGCCACTTTATAATTAAATGTGAGAACACATTGAAAGTGAATTGACATTTTCTTCTGTCTCTCCTGGTTTTGGTACGGCATGGAAAGCTAGAGTCGATTTTCCGGTTGCATTGCAATGGTTTCTGTGACATTTATGGAGACAGGCTGATTTAAACTAGCTCAGAATTCTCTCTTAAGATCAGTTGCTTGCATTTGTCATTGAAAGCTTATGTTCATTCTCCATCTCTTTTCTATTATTATAATTTCTAACCTTTAACTCTTTCTGCTGAAATTATAAGATATGCTACAAATGAAAGGATGTAGCTCACTGACATCTTATGTAATGCTCTGGAAGAGAAATTTACTGTTAAGAATGGGATATATATCAAAATAATGACAATGTCTCTTACTTTCCATCAGGCTGCTCTTACATTTTAAGATATGACTGTGCTTCCATTGCATTTCTTTTGTTCATAATCACAAATTTTGTATGTGGGTAATAAAGTGAAGTCTGGGCTGCAGTCATGGTAACAGCATCCTTTAGCTGACCTAAGCAGGACCAGGATTTTACATCAGCTACTTGCCTGCTGTTTCATTTGACCAGCCAGTGTCAAAAATTCATAAGTATGCTTTATCAGCTTAGCTGAAAACTGTATGAAATGAGCAATAAATATGAATGAGGAGTTTTGGAGGTAAACCTTTTAAAATGCTGCAGCTTTTGTAACTTGAATAATTTTTCCTTATTGGGATGCTAACTTTAACAGCTTCTTGTTTCCCTTGCTGAACACAGTATTTTTAACTTGTTTTAACAAAAGTAAGGCCAAGAGTTCTGCAGTGTTAACACTGGAAAATGTTTGGGGCTGTGAATAGTTGACAATTCTGGATTTAGCCAGTAGGTTCCTGGGTCCTGCTCCAAAGCACATGCTGCTTATGCATTTTGACAGCCATGGTGACGATGGTCTCGGCTGCAACTGTGCACCACAGAGCTCCCAGGTCTTTCTCATACTGGAGCCTGGACAAAGGCCACCTTCGCCAAAACTGTTACAAGGCTTTGCCTGCTATTTCTCTTAAAAGTCTGGAACATATCTAGAAATGTCAACACATTTAACTCTGTAGCCTTTAATTGTGTAAGAGTCACATTTTCTCTGAGGTTAAAATAACATTTTGGAAAGAGAGAAAAAGCTTTTCATGAGTGTGTGCGCCAACTAGAAAACTGGAGCCAAGTCTCTGCAATATAACATGAAGCTGAAATCAGCTGAGTTCCCTTTTACTAGAAGAATATTTGGCGAATTTCTCTGTGTTTTCCAAGGCCTTAGCTGCAGGGATTAACTCACATTATGATTTTGTGCTTTGGCTCTTGCTCAGCTCCTGTTCATGCATAAAAATGCTTAACTTGGGAGGGCAAAGCCTGAGATAACCTGTGTGGAAGTGGATTGCCTGCTTCTTCATGGGCACATTCAGGCACATCCCAGTTCATCAGTGGCTAATATGATCACCATGCATCATGGATATAGACATCTTCACTGAATTGAATCTAATTCTAGGAAAGGCCACTTAAGTTTAAGATGTTAACAAGGATGCAGGATGTTCAGAGAATTGTGATGCAAGGAAATTGTTCTGCTTTATTCTTACCTGCTCCTGACTACAGCCCTCCAAATATATTTGGCAGACACGAGGCAAACTCTTTAATTTTCCAAAAGGGAAAAAGGATTTTCTTCTCATTCTTTCACTTGTTTGTGTATTAGAAAGGCTTTCTTGGATTCCCTTTGGGCACTTCGTAGCAGGTTTTTTGAGGATCAGGTTCCATTGTCTAGGCAAACTTTACATGAAAGACTGTAACAACTGAGCACACATACCGTTTCAGTAGAGGTGCATCTAAAACTTAATCTCTCAATTCCAATTACATACTGTGTTGCTATCTAAGTAGTGCAGGATACTTTCTACTTTGCATCACTCTTCTGTGTTTAAACTGGGGAACGTTTGGCATTGAGAATTATAGTTGCTAGGAGGAAATCATATAAGACTATAGCAACAAACAGCAGTTCTTGACAGGCAAAGGTTCACCACGTTTGTTTATTCCTGACAAAGCTGCAATATGTTCATAGAGGCTTACAGTTTGATTTCTCATATTTCCCAAGACTCGGCTCATTCTAAAACTTTTAGCTGTATTAACTACTTGTAAAGTATTAGGAAGAATGAAATTTTACATTTTAGACAATTTGGATGTAGAGAAAAAAAGATGTCATTATTTATTGCCATAAAATAGTTCTCAGTTTTAATTACAAGTACTGTTTTCATGTGTAAAGCAGAGCTAAGATGAATATTAGACTCCGGTTTCTATTCTGATCCCACATGCTGCTGGCAATAGATACAAGAACTGCTTGTGTCTGCTCTGTTTAAGACCACCAACTTTTAATCATCAAAATAATTTATTTTTTTTTTTTGTCACAGCAGGTAAGAGGAATTCTTTAGTAAGTCATACTTGCATGCCTTTACACTTCCCTGGTATGCTAGCTGCTAGGATCACACACACAAATATATATATATATAAAAAAATATATATAGACATATATACACGTTTTTATTTTCACGTTGGGTGGGTAACACTGATGCATTTCTCCTTCTTTCTGAGTGTCACAGATGTTGTAGAACAGCCTGGTGCTGGGAAGCAGGGGTATTTATTTGGCTTTAAGTAGTCCTATGTCCATCCAGATAACATTCTGTGATGAATTTGGTTCAGCACAGGTTTACATTCTTAGTCTCAAATAAAGAATGTAAACCTTTGTATTGTGTGAAATACTCATGAGGCTTTTGTATCAGTTGGCAAATAAAGATAAAGCAGTAACTCGATGTTACAAGGTGGGTAGGTGTCCTTCCAGTAGTAATGAAAAAAAAATTCTCATCCCTGATGCTTTCCCTGAGCCAGTTGTAAGCAGACAAATAGATTTCCAGGCTTATCAGAGATAATGTTCATACCTGATTCATATGCATGGTTCTGTTTTGTTACTTTGATAATTTCACTCCTGTAGCCCAGGAATTGTTTCTACAATACATTTTTATAAAATCAAAATGTAGAGATCATATGATTGTTTGTTTAGCATTCCACACTTTCTGAGCATTTTGAAGTATAGCTTAGGTAGGAGTCAAACCAGTGCTAAGATAATTTTTTTGTAGTGGTACATATAATATGAGAGGCAATACAGGCTAGCTGCTTCTAACATGACTTCATTTGCCTAATGCATAGGAAACAATAATGCCATTTACAGCAGAACTAGCAGAAGTCTGAGCTTTCTTCTCTCTTCTGAACAGAGATTCTGCTGTTCAACAGCTGCTTGCAGTTTTCAGTCCAGTAAGTCACAGCCATTTCCTTCAAAATGTTCTGTACACAAAAGAGTGGCTCAGTTAGATGGTGAAGAGCTCAGCTTGCAAACTCAGCAAGATCAATCAGGATTAAATATCTTTTATTCTCTTAAATTAGACAGACATACCACTTACTACAAGAAGCTGCATCAAACGTAAAAATCCATGGGTTGTAGTTTTGAATCAAAATGCTGCTGTGTTCACAACATGCTTCCTTCATCCTTCCCCTGAGATGTTAAGCCATTAGAGAGTCCAAGATCTTGAATCTTTCTTGTATTCCTCTAGACTTTTTAATGCTCTTCTGTGTTTGCCATCATGTCTTTGCAGTCAGGCAACAGATCACAATTACGAGATTGCACCTTAAAATGTGTTCATATTTATTATTTGTCTGGCCAGGATTACTGTCAAATGTGACTAAGCCTGGAGAACTGTCATATTCCTTGAATCTAAAGCTGTTTGAAATGTGGTGGTGATGACACACTCCAATCCAGAACCATCAGAGATAACACAAAGTGGTTTAACCATGGCAACTAGCAACACAAAGTAATGCAAAAGGCTGTAGTCAAGCAACTTAGTCTGATTGTCTTTCTTCCAAGCTTGTGCCTGAGAAGAACATAATGTAATTTTTCTGCTGCTGTCCTGGTCTCTTTTTTGTGTTCAGTGTATGCCTGTCTTCAGCATAAAAACTACTGTCACAGTAACACACTAACCCAGGTCAGACACAGGTTCTTTTTATCCATGTAGGGGATAAAACCTGCATGTATTTGTAAAAGTGTATTGCTGTAAAGGGGACTAGATCCTGAGCCTTTGTGCATGTAGTCCTTGCTGAGATGATTGTCCTTTAAAAACATGAAATACATGGAACAGGATATTGTTAATCGTGAATCTGAATTTTCTGGATTTCCTCTAAGGCTTTGCAATCCTTTTATTGTATTAGCCTCCTGGAAATCTTGTGCACAATTATTTGGACTTTGTAACTATATAATTTTTTGTGCCTGCTACCTACACTGGGTTACTTTTACACAGCATAAAGGTATTTTCGTATTTCTAGAGATGACACCTGGATGAAGACTAGCCTAGACACTTCTTAAAGTCTTGTCTTCGGTAGATGATTTTTCAGCTTGAAGTAAAATCTCAGTGGGGCCCTGGCTGTTTGTAGTCTGAGCATGTATTTGCCATTCAAAATAAACAGTTAAGCTTGTCCTGTACTACGGTAGAGATTAAACATGTCAAGAATATAAACTTTCTTTTCTTCATTGGATTTTGATGCTAAATCAGTGACCATATATTAGTTAGCTATTTAGAGTGTTCCTTTTAGTGCAGATACTTGTTCCAGGTTGCAGGGGTTTATGATTTACTGTAGGAATCAGTAAATTAGGTACTTAATTCAGTAATTTACTAAGATAAGTTAAACACAGGAAACAGAACAAAACCTGTTAATAATAAAAAAGTTATTCCTCAAAAATGTAGTAAAGGCAGAACTAAGGTATGTGCCTGGATATCACAGGCAACAAGAGATAGGAGCAGATGTATGATCTGGTATATGCTTTTCCCCTTGCCCTGCCGGTGTGATACATTTTACCTCACTCAACAGCAAAGGGATCCTCATGAAACAAAACTGTTAAAATTATTCACCCCTTGTTAGTAAGCACAGATTGCTGTCTTGTAACGCTCTCATTTACTGCAGAAGTTGTTCATAGAAAGAGCTAGAAGGTGAACCCAAACAAAATAGACCATGGCTACAATCCCAAGCACTAGTTAACAAATGGAGTGGATTTGAAATGATGGGACCAGTGTTACAGTCTTGAGCAGTCTCCAGATATGGCAAATTTGAGTGCAAATTTCCTTGGGAAGGAGAAAATCTTTGTGCTCAGGAGAGTTTGGGCACTTTTTCTCCTATATGATGCTTTCCTCCTTAGTTCTCAATATATCTTGTCACTCTGAGAGACAAAACCATAGCTGAACTTCAGGCTCACAAAATCTAACACATCTTCTAAAACTAGAAGACTGTTAACAGGAGAAACACAAGGCTGTTGTTAAACCACCAGCGAAGCCTCTGTCAAGCGTCAGGATACCTGTGAAGTCCCTGGTTTCGTACTTAGGTACAATTTCTTCCTTTGTATGTCCTGTCACTCCAGAGAAGATCAGTGCTAGTGTAACAGACATTACTAGAGTAACATTAGTCCTCTGAAGTTTTCAACAGCATTATAATCCTCTCAAGGTTTAGCATTTCTAGAGAAGCATAAATGAATTGCTGACTTGACACCCCTTCCATGGTTTATACTTCTGGACAAGAAAAACTTTTCTTGGAAGGAAAATCTTTAATTTCCATCCAATTCCCTGATTCAGATCCCTTAGAAATCTGTACATCAAAGCAATTGTCTAATTTCCTATGCCGTGTGTTTGGTTGATCATATGTATGTGTGTGTGTGTAGTTTTAATTGGTTTTTAATCCACCATGATATTCGCTTGACTGTGGGGGAATCATATAAGCTTCGTATTAGTATTGTTCTTCCTCCTTCTCCTTACTGCCTTTCTGGCTTACCTTGTTCTTTCATTACATGAGTTTTTAATTCTAATTTTGTGGGTTTAATTTTGCATCTGATTCTGCAGTATTCTTTCTGTAGCCAGTTCTTGTAGTAACTACAGCATTGGATTGCAGGCTTTCTGGTTTGTGTTATACCTTGTTGTGCAAGAAGGTGCAGCATGCCTGTGGGTTTATCTGTAATAATAATACATGATTCTGGACTGTGATGTGGATTACATACTTAAAGTTGAATTAGTTATATGCAGGACATTCTTACTTCATTCAATGCCCAACCAGCTACATCTGGTTTTTTTTTTTTTTTAGTATGGAATCTATTTCAGAGCTTTTTTGCTGACAGTTTCTCCACTGGTTTATTGCCTGAGTATGCACTGTGACTACAACCAGGGCAGGAGACCTCCAACATGTAATTTCTTGTTGAAAAAGGAAGAGAGATTTTCTTCCAGAAGTACAATGGAGAGCTATGTAGTATATTTCACACTTGGCTTGAACACTGGTTAAGAAGTCAAAGGTTATCATCCTCTTTAATGGAAAGGCAAGTGGACGTGCACTTGGCATAGGTGTTTTTTTGTTGCTAGATGTGTAGGACCAATGAAAGATGTGAATACATGTAGTACATATCCTGTTTCTGTCAGGTAGGTGTTTTTATGTTTGGCTCAGTTATACCAATAAATATTTGCAGATCAAAATGCTTTTATTCAGGAAAGAATCTAAAGAATCTAAACATGAATAAATGTAGGTTTAATGTTCTTACGCTGATCCACTGCTTTCAAATTCCTATGAATTATTCTGGATTTTTTCCTACTTCATTTAGCTTCAGATAGCTTTTTGAACATATCTATTCATCAGCATTGAATCAAAAGCTTGGCAGCTATTTCTTGATTAAATAATTATTCCCAAATTAATAAACATCACAGCAGGGTTTAATTAATATATGTCAGTCACTGGGATGCTGCCTTTTTTTTTTTTTTTTTTTTTTTTTTTCCTTTTCATCTCTTCTCTTTCTAAATATACAGTGCTCTGAAATTGCTACCTCCGGGGAAAAGTGTGGATTTTTTCTGCAGTGAGCCATGGGAAAGACAATTAAAGAGTATGTTGATTGCATCCACTTCTCTTTCTGTTTAGGCAAGGATGCCTCATTTTTAAAAGGTGTATAAGACTGTTGTCAGAGGATGGAGGGAGGCAACTAGGAAAACTAAGGCCTCCTTGGAATTAAACCTTGCCAGAGAGGTTAAGGACAACAGAAAGGGCTTCTTTAAATACACTGCAGACAAAACTAACTCTAGAGGCAATGCAGGCCCACTGCTGAAAGAGGTGGGTGCCCTTGTGACAGAGGATAAAAAGAAGGTGGAACTACTGAATGCCTTCATTGTCTATGGTGTTGGAGACTGTCCTCAGGAGCTGCAGACCCCTGAGGCCCCAGAGCAAATCAGGATAAAGTGGGAGTTTGTCTTGGTTGATGAGGACTGGTTTAGGGATCATTTAAGCATTCTGGACATGCATAAATCCATGAGTCCTGATGCACTGTACCTGTGGGTGCTGAGGAAATCATTGCTAGGACACTCTCCATCACCTTTGGTAAGTCTTGGGGCACAGAAGAGGTGCCTGAAGACTGGAGGAAAGCTAATGTCCCTCCAGTCTTCAAAAAGGTCAAGAAGGAGGACCCAGGTAACTACATATCAGTCAGCCTCACTTCCATCCCTAGAAAGGTGATGGAGCCACTTATCCTCAATGCTGTCTCTAGGCATATCGAGGATAAGAAGGTAATTTGGAGCAGTCAACATGGTTTTACCAAGGAGAAGTCATGTTTGATCAACTTTATAGGAAGATGTAATGAGGTGGATAGATGATATTAATCCAATGGGTGTGGTTTATCTTGATCTCAGGACAGCATTTGACACTGCCTTCTACAGCATCCTTGCAGCTAAACTGAGGAAGTGTGGTCTGGAAGATCAGGTAGTGAGGTGGATTGTGGACTAGTTGAAGGAAAGAAGTCAGAGAGACATGGTCAATGGGACAGAGTCTAGAAGGAGACCCGTATCTAGTGGAGTCCCTCAGGGGTCAGTACTGGGACCATACTATTCAATATATTAATCCACAACCTGGAAGAGGGAACAGAGTGCACTGTCAGCAAGTTTGCTGATGATGCATAACTGGGTGGAGTGGCTGATACACCAGAAGGCTGTGCTGCCATTCAGTGAGACCTGGACAGGCTAGAGAGTTGGGCAGAGAGAAGTTTAATGAAATACAAGGGTGAGTGTAGAGCCTTGCATCTGGAGAAAGAACAACCCTATAGACCAAAATAGGTTGGAGGCTGATCTGTTGGAGAGCAGCTCTGAGGAAAAGGATCTGGGAGTCCTGGTGGACAACAGGACAACCGTGAGCCAGCAATGTGCCTTTGTGGCCAAGAAGGCAAATGGCATCCTGGGGTTTATTAGAAGGCATGTGCTTAGTAGGTCAAGAGAGGTTCTCCTCCCCATCAACTCTGCCCTGGTGAGGCCACATCTGGAATATTGTGTCCAGTTCTGGGACCCTCAGTTCAAGGACAGGGAACTGCTTGAAATAGTCCAGTGCAGAACCGTAAAGGTGATTATGGGAGTGGAACATCTCCATCATGAGGAAAGGCTAAGGGAACTGGGTCTCTTTAGCTCGGAGAAAAGGAGAAAAATTGACCTCATTAATGTCTAGGAATATGTGAAGGGTGAATGTCAGAAGGATGGAGTCAGGCTCTTCTCGGTGATGCCCAGAGGTAGGACAAGGGTCCACGGGTGCAATCTGGAGCATAGGAGGTTCCCTGCAAACATAAGGAAATGCTTTTTCACTGTGAGGGTGACAGAACTCTTGAACAGGCTACCCAGAGAGGTTGTGGAGTCTCCTTCTTTGGAAAGAAGGACTTACAGAGCAATACATAGAAATCAGGTTTTAAAGTGAGCAAGCAGTCAAGTGTATCTCATTGCATGACCTTGATGCAATGACTGTTGCTAATGTGCAGAAGGGCCGCATAACTATTACCATATTTTGCATAAAGTACAGCCTGCTTTGAAGTTGGCAGAATCTTTTCCTGGGGACTTTGTAGGATTAGGCTTCCTACATGAACAAAATTGCTTCCTTTAAGGGAATGTATTTCCAGATGGAGCAATGTTCGACTGAGATCTAGAATGATTTCAAACAACCATGAGATATAATGAGAACTTACATTATTCATAACCTCATCAAAAATTACATTCATGGAGATTATGGAATGACCTCATCTTTTATTTGGACAGTATCGTGTATTCAGTCTTCACTAGGGGCCCATGCAAAACACTATTGGCTCAGAGAAGGGCATCAAGGCTTGTGAAGTGGCCTGGAATACATGACCTAAAAGTAGCAGCTGGGGAAGATGGGGTTGTTTAGTCTGGAGAGGAGGAGGCTGAGGAGACACCTCATCACACTCCACAATTACCTGAAGGGAGGTTGGAATGAGGAGGGAGGCAGCCTTTCTCCTTGCTGTCAAGTGTTAGAACTAGAGGAAATGGTTTCAAGCTGTGCCAGGGGAGGTTTAGGCTGGATGTTAGGAAATATTTCTTCCCAGAAAGGGTTATCAAACATTGAAACGGTCTGCCCAGGACAGCAGTGGAGTCACCAACCATGGAGGTGTTTAAGCAGTGTGTGAACCTGGCTCGTAGGGACATGGTTTAGTGTTGACCCTTCAGTGCTGGATCAAGGGGTTGGACTGGATGATGTTTGAGGTCTCCCAACTGTGAACAGATTCATTTATTTTAGGATTGCATAATGACTTCCATTCCTGTAAATATTTTTTATTAGTTCACTGTGACCAGAAAATAGTATTCATAAAATATTTGGAGTTTAATCTTATTCTACAGCTTCCTTGGTTACCAAGTCCTGCCTTCACTGTAGCCTTTCTTTCAATAGGTTTTAGATGTCTAATCTTTCACAGAGAATCACAGAATCAACCAGGTTGGAAGAGACTTCAAAGATCATCAAGTCCAACCGATCATCCAACACAATCTAATCAACTAAATGTCACTAAGAGCCTCATCCAGTCTCTTCTTAAACACCTCCAAGGATGTTGCCCCCACCACCTCCCTGGGCAGCCCATTCCAATGCCCAATCACTCTTTTGATGAAGAACTTCTTCCTAACATCCAGCCTAAACTTCCCCTTGCTCAGCTAGAAACAGTGTCCTCTTGTTCTGGTGCTGGTTGCCTGGGAAAAGAGACCAACCCCCACCTGGCTACAGCCTCCCTTCAGGTAGTTGTAGACAGCAATGAGGGCTCCCGTGAGCCTCCTCTTCTCCAGGCTAAGCAGCCCCAGCTCCCAAAGCCTCTCCTCATAGGGCATGTGCTCCAAACCCCTCCCCAGCTATGTTGCCCTTCTCTGGACACATTCCAGCAACTCAACATCTTTCCTAAACTGAGGGGCCCAGAACTGTACACAGGACTCAAGGTGTGGCCTAACAATTGCTGAGTACAGGGGCAGAATGACTTCCTTGGTCCTGCTGGCCACACTATTCCTGATACAGGCCAGGATGCCCTTGGCCTTCCTGGCCCCCTGGGCACACTGCGGGCTCATGTTCAGCCTACTATCAACCAGTAACCCCTAGGCCCCTTTCTGCCTGGCCACTCTCCAGCCATTCCAACCCCATCCTGTAGCACTGCCTGGGGTTGTTGTGGCCAATGTGTAGAACCCGGCACTTAGATGTGTTAAATCTCATGCCCTTGGACTCTGCCCATCTGTCCAGCCTGTCAAGGTCCCTCTGCAGAGCTCTCCTACCCTCTAATAGATCAACACCTGCCCCCAGTTGGTGTTATCTGCAAATTTACTGATGATAGACTCAATCCCCTCATCCAGATCATCAATAAAGATGTTGAACAAGAATGAGACCCAGCACTTATCCCTGGGGGACACTACTAATGACTGGCTGCCAGCTGCATGTGGCACCATTCACCACCACCACTCTCTGGGCTCATCCCTCCAGCCAGTTCTTAGCACAGAGTGCACCTGTCCAAGCCACAAGTTTGGCCAGGTGTTTGCCATGGGGGATGGTGTCAGAGAGCTTGCTGAAGTCCAGGTAGACTACATCCACATCCTTCCCTACATCCACCAGATGGCTCACCTGATCATGGTCAGGTTCTGCCCCTCCTAAATCCATGCTGGCTGGGACTGATCCTTTGGCCATCCTGTAGGTGCTGTGTGATTGCACTTAAGATGACCTCTTCCATAATCGTGCCTGGCACTGAGGTCAGGCTGATAGGCCAGTAATTCTCTAGCTCCTCTTTTCAGCCCTTCTTGTGGATAGGTATCATGTTGGCCAGCTTCCAGTTATCTGGGACTTCTCCAGTGAGCCAGGACTGTTGAAAGGAGAAAAACCCCTTGGCATTTCACTTTACGTAAATGATTGTTTTTGATATTTACAGCTTTTATGCTTAATTGATTACCTAATTAGCAGCAAATGTTCAGAAAACATTACATTCCTTTGAACAAGGAAAGTCATCTAAGGCTTTTTAAAAAGGCTGAGATTCCCGTCTCCTGTTGAATATGTATTTCCAAGAATGCTGCATGGTTGTTTGACTGATGTGTTTTTAAATGAATACTTATGGTTTATGACAATTAGAGAAAATTCTAACAAATTTTGTCAAGCAAAGAGGGCAGTGATAAAATCCCCACGCTCATGCTAAAAAATAGCTGCCAACCTGCACAATGTGCTGTACTGCCAGGAAAGCATCTGGACTACAGTGATCCTAGCATGACTGGCTGTGGTGTCTGCTCTTTTCTACTCAGAGGAACCTTGGTACCTTCCTGTGCTGAGGAGGGATTTCTGAGCCAGCTCTAGAGGAATCACTGGCTGCCTTGAGTGCCATATTCTTTCTTTCTAGAGGGTTTCCAACCCTCCACATTGTTTCTTATACATTGCTGGGAGTCTCAGCCAGGTTCTTTTCTCTCCTTATTGTTTCATTTTCCACTAATCACCTTTCTTCTGTTTTTTGGATGGTGCTAGTTAAGTGGTTCATGTGTTACCAACTAACTTTTATGCCCCTTTATCACACCAGATGTCTACTAGCATTGTTACCTGGTAGTGCCAGAAGTTGGGAAACAGCATCATTCAACAGCTGCTCACTAGTGCTTTGGTTTAAGTGGAAAACAGGAGGCTGACTACTCCCTAGGAAGATCAAAGGCTTGTTTGCTTTACAACAGCAAGACATGTGGTGTCTTCTCCACGTGCAGTTTATGGTGCATGAGTCCTGAGTGCTTTCAGGTGACCTGATGCTATGACAGTCAATATTCAAGATTACCCTTACTGGGTTTTGCTGAAGGTTCCACCATGGAGACCTTCGAGGTTTATTTATGAAGCTTGTTAACTGCAGGGCCACACAAAGGAGAAGCTGTGCCTGGGGTTTTTAGATTGAATGTTTCTGGGCCAGCTGAACAAAGGAAGGCAGGCTTTAGCTGTAACTCACCACAGGAAAATCCAGGTGGCTGTTATGAAGCATGAAATCAAGAGTCAATGGAGATGCAGGGGAGTTCAAGCTTACAAACCACAGGACTAGAGTACTAGAGCACTCTTGGCCCCACAGGCTCAGCTGAGGAGTTGCAGCTTGTGCTCACTGTGGTGGGTAAGTATTTCCAGGCAGGGCTGCACACATATCTGTATGAATGAGCTGATCCCCAGGAGAAATCTAAAGAAGCTGAGGTCTTGCTCAGCCCCAATCAGGAGAGGATAAATTCCACCCTGCTGAATGCAGCATTGTTCTCCATATGGCCAGGATCAATGGTGTACCCCATAAGAAAGCTGACAGTAGGTGAGGACCCCAGAGATCTGTAAACCTATCATTTCTGGTCTGAACTCCTTGATAAAATGTTTCTTGGATTCACCATACACGGTTTTCAGCATCACTTTGTTGGTGGAGGAGTGAATTGGGCTGAATGTCTCAAGCTCTTGAAGCTTGTGTAGGTAGAAATGTGCTGACAGCAGGGATATAGGATCTCAGGTTGTGTTTTTTTATTTGGTGAACAACCTCTCGCTCCTGCAAACTGATTGCACCTGTAGGTTTGGATATTGTTCTGTATGTTCACTGTGGGTGATCGTTCCCAGCTGCATTGAGCCTCAGCCACTGCTGTTTAATATTGGGAAAAGTCCAGCACTGGTTTTCTTTTGCTGTAACCACTTTCCTATGTAATACAAGGAAAAACTCTCCAGGTTACATTGTGTTAAAGCAGTGTGAGACCCACTGAATCTTGTTCCTCACAAAGTATAAAAACAGATACAGCTCTGCAAGCAGAGCACTTTTTCCTAGCAGAGATATAGATGAAATGTGAGGGACCTACACTGCAAAATGTTTTGGACAGCACTGAATGACCAGCAGTAATTCTTGTGCTGATCTGTTTCTAGGAATATTTCCAGTTATTCTGGAATTGCACAGATTAATTTTATTTTGTTTCCCCTTCTGTCAGACTGCTGCTTAATATCAGCTGGCAGGTGAGAGCTTTCTGGGATGGGAGGTAGCAGAAAAGAATATTCAGTGGGAAGAGAGACAGATGTGGGATCACTATGTCAAGTAGAGGATAGGTGAGTAAGAAGGTGTCATTTATCAAATGCCATTAACTTTAGAAGTATTTTCTATTCTACAGATTAATCTGGATGTATTTGTTATGTCTTAGACAATGGGTTGGGTAGGCTGCACAGTATAAAACATTTGAGAATACCTTAAAACATTATCTGATGGAAGTCCTTCCGATAAAACAGATGCAAAGAACATTTCTGTAAGCCATTCTTCATTAAAACAAAATATTTGCCTCTGTTAAGAGCCAGAGGAGCGAGCGCTTTATTTTCTCTGTGCTGGTGGGAATTGTCTACTTTTTCCTGCATGCTGTAAAGTGTGCTGTAAAACTATGCTTTTTTGTTCAAAGCCAGCGATGTTACAGTAGGTTATCCAGAAAAGTAATTGGCAAGCCTTTCCTGCCCAAAGCCAAACTTTGAATAAAATATGAAAGGGCTGGTTTTTAAAATGTAATTTCTAGTTGCTATTTTATAAAAAATTAAATGTTAGTGCTTTGTTCAGCTTTTTAAATTTTATTTTATTAGAAATCTCACAGATTGTCATCTGAGAATAAATGAATAGACATAAAACCTTAAGAACATCAAAAAAATACTGTGGTGCTATAGTGCAAGCCTTAGCAGTGGCATACCTTATACTTTCCGGAGTTGGTGCATTTAATATTAGTGTGCATCTGCAATTTGTTTTAGAAGAAAGTCTTGTCCTTGCACAGGAGAAAAAAAACGAAACAAACGGGTGTTTTTTCTCACACTTTGGTTACAAGAAAGGTAGGAGCTAAAACTATTAGCTGGCTCCCAGCTTGTCACTGAAAGATATTACTAGATTTTACTTTGCAGCTTGAAACTGGTGTCACTTGAAGTCAGGGGGAAGCAAAAGGCATTAGCATGACTGATGCAGGTGAAGTTCACGTCAGCATTTACACATATGGCTGTGGTAGGTGACTGGGTATGGTTAAATGTCCCTGGGGTAGAAAGTGCTGGGAACAGGAGCATCAAGAAGTTACTTTATATTCAGTTATGAAGCACAGCTTTTCTTAATTTTAATGTTTGATGGCACAGACTGAAATAGATGCATTATGTAATACTAAAATAAGAGAGAAGGTTGAAGTAAGAGTTGAGAATCCAGCCACCCCCACAACGTAGGTGTCTACAAGTCTGGGGCTGCATCTAAATCAGATGATCAGAACCTTAAAGTATACAAAAATGTCAGGAGTCCCAGTACCAAAATTAAATAAGGCCACATAAAAACGACTAAGCTGAACATCGCAGGAGACATGACCCTGGAAACTGCCTTCCAGCTTCTGACCAATGTGGAGATTGAAGAGTATATCTGTAAAGATACTGAGGTGGTAAAGGGAGCAGGTTGGCAGATACGTACTTCTGAGAAGTGACCAAACGTCACTTCAGAAAATGTTTATTATTTATTTTATAAATTCAAAATAAATACCTGCATATCTCTCTGGTCTGTCATCAGGATTTTAGTGCATTAACTTGCCCAAATGAAAAAAAAAGGGGGAGGGGGAGAGAGGCAAAAAGTGATAAATAAAAGTCATTGATGAAAAGATTCAGAAACAAAGATAGAATTTGTTCTTTTGGTTGAGGTTTGGTTTTCCTCAGGTTGCTGTCTGTCTCTTAATTGATATCCCACTTTCATTAACTCATGGAAATGCAAATGCATGTTACGCAGAATGAAGATGTTTTACCAACAAGTTTAATTAATTACTGAGGCAGCCAATGAATAGTACTGACTAGTGTTCTTAAAGTGAAGTACACAGTACAAGAAATGTTTTGCTGTGTAAGATTAAACCAAAGCATTGAATCAAATCAAACCTGGTGTGTAGAATAGAATAGAATAGAATAGAATAGAATAGAATAGAATAGAATAGAATAGAATAGAATAGAATAGAATTAACCAGGTTGGAAAAGATCTTCAAGATCATCTAGTCCAACATATCATCCAACACAATCTAATCAACTAAACTATGGCACCAAGCACCCGGTCCAGTCTCTTCTTAAACACCTCCAGTGATGGTGACCCAACCACCTCCCTGCCCAATCACTCTTTCTGTGAAGAACTTCCTCATAACATCCAGCCTAAACTTCCCCTTGCTCAGCTAGAAACAGTGTCCTCTTGTTCTGGTGCTGGTTGCCTGGGAAAAGAGACCAACCCCCACCTGGCTACAGCCTCCCTTCAGGTAGTTGTAGACAGCAATGAGGGCTCCCGTGAGCCTCCTCTTCTCCAGGCTAAGCAGCCCCAGCTCCCAAAGCCTCTCCTCATAGGGCATGTGCTCCAAACCCCTCCCCAGCTATGTTGCCCTTCTCTGGACACATTCCAGCAACTCAACATCTTTCCTAAACTGAGGGGCCCAGAACTGTACACAGGACTCAAGGTGTGGCCTAACAATTGCTGAGTACAGGGGCAGAATGACTTCCTTGGTCCTGCTGGCCACACTATTCCTGATACAGGCCAGGATGCCCTTGGCCTTCCTGGCCCCCTGGGCACACTGCGGGCTCATGTTCAGCCTACTATCAACCAGTAACCCCTAGGTCCCTTTCTGCCTGGCCACTCTCCAGCCATTCCAGCCCCATCCTGTAGCACTGCCTGGGGTTGTTGTGGCCAATGTGTAGAACCCGGCACTTAGATGTGTTAAATCTCATGCCCTTGGACTCTGCCCATCTGTCCAGCCTGTCAAGGTCCCTCTGCAGAGCTCTCCTACCCTCTAATAGATCAACACCTGCCCCCAGTTGGTGTTATCTGCAAATTTACTGATGATAGACTCAATCCCCTCATCCAGATCATCAATAAAGATGTTGAACAAGAATGGGACCCAGCACTTATCCCTGGGGCACACCACTAGTGACTGGCTGCCAGCTGGATGTGGCACTATTCACCACCAATCTCTGGGCTTGGCCCTCCAGCCAGTTCCTAACCCAGCACAGAGTGCTGCTGTCCAAGCCACGGGCTGACAGCTTGGCCAGGAGTTTGCTGTGGGGGATGGTGTCAAAGGCCTTGCTGAAGTCCAGGTAGACTACATCCACAGCCTTCCCCACATCTGCCAGGGGGGTCACCTGATCATAGAAGGAGATCAGGTTGGTCAGGCAGGACCTGCCCTTCCTAAATCCATGCTGGCTGGGCCTGATCCCTTGGCCATCCTGTAGGTGCTGTGTGATTGCACTCAAGATGACCTCTTCCATAATCGTGCCTGGCACTGAGGTCAGGCTGACAGGTCTGTAATTCCCTGGTTGATCCAACCAGTTCTTGTTGTGGATGGGCATCATGTTGGTCAGCTTCCAGTCATCTGGGACCTCTCCAGTGAGCCAGGACTGTTGAAAAATGGGCTGGCTTGGCCAGCTCATCTGCCAGCTCTCTCAGCACCCTCGGATGGATCCCATGCTATCCCATGGACTTGTGGGGATCCAAGTGGCTGAGTAGGTCTGCTTCCTCCTGGAGTATAGGGAAACCATACTGCTCTCTGAATCCATCTGCCAGCTCAGGAGACCAGATGTCTGGAAGACAATCTGTCCTGCTATTCAAAATTGAGGCAAAGAAGGTGTTAAGTACCTCTGTCTTTTCCTCATCTTTAGTTACAATATTCCCCTCCATGTCCACTAAGGAGTGGAGGTTGTCCTTGCCCTTCCTCTTGCCATTAATATATTTGCAGAAGGATTTTTTTTTGTCCTTCACAGCAGTGGCCAGTCTAAGCTCTAAATGGGCTTTTGCCTCTAATTTTTTTCCTGCATGACCTAGCAACATCCTTAAACATTCCAAGGGTTACCTCACCTTCCTTCCAAAGATGATACACCCTCTTTTTTATCCTTAATTCACTCAGAATTACTCAGTCAGAATTTGCTCAGAATTATAATTATCCCAAATCAGAAACACAACCTTGATGCACAAAAACAAACTCATACAGAGAGCTCCACCTTGGAGAAAGAAAAAAAAATCCAAACATACTTTGCTTTTGTGTTGCATTTACTTATGCATCTGCTTTTGGCTTTGGCTGCAATTTTATTGTGTCTGCCTGAGGGATGAAATGGTATTTTTCCTGCCTTGGAGTAGTTCCCACTCCATGCTTCTGTGGACAGTAGCTGCTTTCTCCCTGTTCCTTGATTGTCTAATCCTGACCATTGAGTTTAGTCAGACTTTCAGGTCTTGATCCCTCCTCTCAGCTTTGCTGGTGCTGAGGTTGCACAGCTGGTAGTTGGTACTCTGGGATCTCGTGCTCCCAAAGCATGGCAGCTGCTCATTTTAGTGCCTAATATAAATTAGGCTCACCTTCTAGTGTTGCTACTACTAGAGAAGGTCTTAGCTGTCCTCAGCTAATTTAAAATATGAAGAGTCCAAATAGTGATGGATAGGGTGAGCATTGCATCTGCAGTGTGGCTGAATTTTCCTGCCACTGAAGTCTTCAGGCATTGCTGCCAGCCACAGACTTCTTTTTCATTCCAGTCAACAGTAGGATTTTACTTGACTATAAATTTCAGGATTGCTGGATATTTACTCCTTTAATATGACTAAATATTGAAGTTATGTTTTACACATCATTACAGGTTGCTATGGATCAGAATTACACCTCATCAATATAATTTCATATAGCAGAACAGTTGTAGGTAGAAATAGTTTAAATATGCAGAAAGTTTCATTGGGACTAAAAGCTCATTTTCAGCGTTACAAAATAATTCACTACCATCATTGCGTTGTTGTTTATAGATACTTGTGAACTTCCATCACATATTTGTATTGGTGTAATTCAGAGCTGACATTCGTAAGTCTTCACTAATTTACAGGAATGAAGCCAGGTAAATAATTCTAATATAGTTACTTGAAAACTCATCTCTGCGATTAACTACCACTTTCACTCAGTTGCTGCAAATTGCAGCTTGGATACCTGGTACTTGTCCAGCACCATTCCCTGTTTATAAATACACTGTAATTTTAATTTCTGTGAGAAGCTCTAAGTGGGTCTGCAGGCTCTGAAAATGTGTTTTAAGGAATGAAACAAAAGCATTTTCTTCAGCATGCCACCTGGTATATTTACAACACTCTCTCCAGTCTACCTGCCAGCTTGGAGTAAGAAACCTGCCAGTTTGTATAGAAAGCCACATTAAAGCCTTAACCATGAGAGTGGTGAAGGCCTGGAATGGGTTGTCCAGAGAGGTGGTTGAGGCCCCGTCCCTGGAGGTGTTTAAGACCAGGCTGGATGAGGCTCTGACCGGCCTGATCTAGTGCAGGGTGTCCCTGCCCATGGCAGGGGGGTTGGAAGTAGATGTTCCATGTGGTCCCTTCCAACCCTGACTGATACTATGATAATGCTTTTAAATAGTCATATACGTAGTTATGTTCCAAGTAAGACAAAATTTTGAGGAGGAAGTGGAAAGTGACTTGAGAGATTGGATGTTTGCTCTTTGAGCCTTACTTCTGATTGGACTCAAGATCAAAACCCTGTCTGTGGCCAAATCTAACTTGAAGGAGAGAGAAAGGAGTTGAGAGAAAGCAGTGGGTTAGACTTATCTGAGGCCAGCTAGATGCACGTTATCTCTCTCCCAAGCAAAGCAAAACAGCTGAGATCAGAAGGTAAGAGGAATGGGTAAAGGGAACTGTGAAAAAATGTTATGATACAGCTCCTCTTATCCCAGACATTTATCCAATGAATTTGTTTAGAATAATATTTTGTTTTCCTTTTTACACCCAATAGTGATTTATTTATATTTTTCTACTTTTCTGCTCAAAATCTGCAGCTAAATTTTAAAGCCATAACCTAAAACTACCACAATCTTCCACCATTAATTATTTTTTGTCAAGGGAAGCCACAAATTGCTTGCCAGATCAATGACTGGATTTCACCTCTTTCCCTTAGGCTTTCAGTAAGAAAGGATATAGTTTACCCTGGGTGGATTACCAGGGTGGATTAGACTATCATGGGTGTCTGATCTGACAGCTGCATGTCAGTACATGCTTCGCACAAAGCTATAGGTAATGAAGTGGGTTGCTAAAAGAAACTATTGAATTTGTGAGCTAAACAGGACTCTAAAAGCATCTGAGGTTCAAAGTGCTGACCTGAACACTGTGGGTGTGTACGACTACAAAAGCAGGGAAGGTATCAAATGAGCTAAAAGTGTTTGTAGAGGTAGGAGCATGCTTTTCTGTAAATTATGTCATAACTGCTGCTGCTGCTGGAGGTGGACTTCCTGCCTTTATCCAAAGATGTGTTTTGGGGTGACTTGGAGCAGGATATTGCAGCAGCCAAAATGCTGGTGGGCACAAGCTTCTTAATTTACGTTTTCCTTTTTCCTCTGTTGCTCTTATGTTCATCATTTTTCTCCATGTGTTTACATAAGTGCATAGTATATTCCCTTCCTTCTTTACATTGTAATCCATTTTAATAGTGTCCAATGAAGATTAAGCAGAGGAAATAAAACTGCCCAGCTTTGATGGGTTCCCTGGTGTCAGGTGCTTAGAAGTGGCATGATTGTTGTCAGCACTCAGGAGACAGAGAGGAGACTAGCAGAACTGCTGTCAAGTGCGTACAGATGTGCCATTGACGCAGTTCTAATAGACCAAGGCTGGGACATGAAAAGCTTCACATTCGCTGCTTTTAAGGAGGGAGAATGTGACTAAGATTGGGGTCATAATTTAAATGTCACTGAATAAGCATGGTTCTATTGTCGTGCACATTTAGGTGTCTGTTAAAGCTTTGTCAGGCTTGGGGAGCTGGTGCTCAGGATATTGAATTTATTACATTGGAGTTTGCTGGATTTCATTTGAATTCTTTTTGGTGATGTAGTGTCAGGATTGTGCTTATCATGTGCAGCTGGCTGCTGTACAGTGGCTTTCTGTGCAGCAGCAAATAAATACATCCTTGTGGTTTAGGAATGTTAATAACTAGAGGTACTCTGAGCAGATGAAGGACAAGATACTGACCTCAAACCTACTTTTTGCTTTTCCCAAGCTAGGCTTGAATGTCTGGATTAATTTAGATTTGAAACCATGAATGCATCTAAACTGTTTCCCTTGTTGTTACCAGCAGTCTGCAGTATGTCTTTTCCTGAAACCCGTCATTTGCTACATGTGCCCTTCTGCTACCCCCTCCCCTCAAATGCTGTCACTTTTCATCCAATAGCATTTTCTTCTCAATGTGCTTCAAACACAGCCCTTGGCTGAACAGTGTCATACACTAATAAATTCTTATTATTTCTGATCTGCTGGGACTGAACATGCTTTTACCCAATCTTTTGGTCTTTGCAGCTTGTGCAAGATGCTCTGGGAGGTTGTGATGATAAGGGACACTTTAGATGGTTATTGAACCAAAAGCCAAATTCTGCTTTTAGGAGATAGTGCTTGTTCTACAACGTCATGGAATCATAGAATAGTTTGAATTAGAAGAAACTTTTTAACATCATCTAGTCCAACCCCCAAGTTGTTTGGAGACTGTACCTTCCCAAAGCAAACATGGGCACAAGCTGTGGTGTGTGTTCCCTCTTGCGGCAGATGCACACAAGATAATGGTCAGCTGTACAGGTGGAGATTTCATTTGTGGCCAGCTCTAGAGCTGCTTAGTTCATTCCCACTTTCAGCAAAGTCACTGGCTGTGGCCAATGCACAAAACTCTGCAGCTTTTGCTACTGTGCAATGAGCAGGAGTCCATGAGATGGCCGCCAGGGAGAACTCACACAGCAGGATGTCCAGTGTAGTTGTGGCCACTGAGGAAAGCCAAGTCTTTCCTGGCCCATGTTACAGAGCGAGTGGTGAGAGCAGGTCCTCTGGTGAAGAACAGCCTGATAATCCCCCTCTTGATGTTTGTGCATGGAAGAAAGCATTGCTGAGTACTGGGAATATGCCATCCATAGCCACTTGGAAAATACTCTGCTTTTCTAACTTCAAGGGGCCCTTGTGGTTGTATAGACTTGTCATATGAGGACAGAGAAGTGCAGAGTAAGTGTGCTGCATGCTGAAGAAACCCCCAGCCCTCCATGGTATAGATACCAGTTGATGTATCTTTTGTCTTGTGACGTTATCTTGTGGAGCAGCTGGATGAGCCTGGGGCTGCTGAGACAAATATAACCATGTTGTGATTGCTGAGTCACATTGCCACTTTGCTGACATTTCTAATTCCCCCAAAAATATTGTTGAGTCACTTTTGCTAATCTTGCTTTAGACAGGAGATTACTTGACGTGGCAACAGCCATTGATCTTTTATGAAACTGTGTCAGTGAAAAATTCAGACCTGAGAAAGCGTGACAGAGCATGTTTGCTGTTGATACCATCTAATTATCCATACCACATTGAAGGAAATTACCCAAGGTAAAAAGCACCACAAATTATAGCCTGAAAATTGTACTGATCCCGAGTCCAGTCTGGAATTCAACTGCTCCTAAACATTTGTCTTCAGGAAGAGCTGAAGCAAAACACATTACAGCAAACAAGAAGGCAGAAAGGAATGGAGATTGCAGAGGACATCCAAGGACTCAACTGCAGCATCTTGGGGTTTGTTTGTGTTATTTGTAGCAATTTAGTCCTATGCTGACACACAGGAGGATAACCTGGTTTTCTTTTATTACTTTCAGGGCTTTGCCTGAAAGAATAAATGGGATTTTGGAAAGCTGCTAAAGCTTTGTTGCTGTTGTTGACTTTAATCATTGCAGCATAAATTTGTAGTCCCTAGGGAAGAATTTCTATCCAATACCTTTCTGTATTTATTGCTAAAAAAGGACTCTTAAGTTACAGGTTATTATTTCTGTCTTGGGCACTCACTGCAGGGTGGAATTAGAGATAATTTTAGCAAAGTCTTGTCTTTGAAGTGCAATAAAAGCATTTCTGCCAGATTTTATTAACCTTTCCCTGTAAAAAAAGGTGACAGCAATGAGATCTGAAAATGAGGTTGGTTCATGAAATTCACCTTTCTGACATATGGTGTCTAGGTAGTTGGTTCTGGTTTGCTTTAAATTTCTCAACAGGTATTTGTAGGATTCTTTAGTGAGATGTTTATTTACAAGGAAGGACAGCATCATTAGAGATATTTATTTAGTCCTGATTGTACTTCTTTGCTGCACTGCTCACTTCTTGGATTTCTCAGAGTATTTCCCACCTGAAAATAAATATATTATGCTTATTTTTTTCATGCTGTCAGCTCTTCTAGATTTCTCATGAATCATAAGTTCTTGATACTTGCTAAACTAGCGTGTTTACTATGTAATACTTTTGATTGGCATTTGCAGTTCTTTCCCCAGGAGCAGTTCGGTATGGTGAGATGAGGTTGTAGCACATGGATTGTTGTAGGAGCTGTCTGGTTGTGATTCAGATTGCTTCTGTTGACATCAAATATTGGTATCTGTGGTTGTTAATGCTTCAGTTTAATCCAACAATATTGCCTTAAGGCTTGTTTGATTCCTTTTCTAAACCAAAGAGGTTTCTGTTGCCAGTCATAAGTTCAATTTTCAATTCTTTCTTTCCCAATTAAGAATATAATGCACATTTTGGAAGGAATTCAGAGTTTTGAAGGTCCATAAATTTTCAAAGCCAGTGCATTTTTAATATGTGAAGTTACAGAGTCTCTCGGTGAGAAACTTCCAAAGCACTAGTGCTTTAACTAGCAACTATTTTCTCTGCCAAGCCCTCATTCAAAGGTCCTGCATGCAGAGCAATTCGGCAGCTGAGCCTTCTTTTTCACTATCTGTGAATTTTGACATGCCATAACATTGCAAAACATGCTCTTAAGCGTGAGTACCAAGACAGTATTTGAGAGAAGGTTCTCCTGCTTGCAGAAAGATTTTTATTTTTTTTTTTTTACATTTTCAGGATTTTTTGTTGTGCACTCAACAGTTATTCCTTGGGGAGCTGAAAGTCTGATTTGAAACCATGGGACAACTGCAGCTGAATTGGGATTTAGTCACTGAGAGTGAAGGGAAGCAGAACAGAACATTAACCACTGCAAAGAGAAATAAACCTTCTTCTCTGTGTGGGAAATAAGACTCTGTGAAAAATATACTTCCCTGATGGTCATGCTTGCTGTTTTGTGGTCTTCAGCCAGTGCTGAGTCCCACAGCAGTGCCTTTGAGAGCCTCTTGAATAGCTGGAGCATCAACAACCTGGAGAGAGTTTGGAATGCAGGATCAGGCCCACTGCATGTGGAAGACTGGTCCCTGCTGATGATTGTGCTTTATGCATTGAAGCCTCTATTTATAAGAATAAATGCTGTCTGGCTCTGGAGGGTTTCCTTTAACCAGCATGATTAAAAGCCACTCCAAAACTGTGTTTTACTTTCAGCTCACTGATGCAGAGCTGTGAACCCTTTAGCCCAGTGCCAAGACTCTCTGTGCTGGGCAGTGTTTGGGTTGTGTTTGCTCCATATAGGTTTTGTGATGCTGTTATATCACATAAAGCAACTTCTGATCCCAGTGCTGAATGTTGTTAGCCCTGGGAACTACTGTGTGGGGTGTAGGGGAGGAGGGTGCTGGGTGCTACAGCCTCTGGACGCAGATCAGGTGTCAGGTTAGATAGGAGAACTGTCTTTTGCTGTACTCACTGATTCACAGGACACATTCCAACTTGTATTGCACCTTGGAAGTCCTGTTTGGAGTGCCTGCCTTACCCTATTAGTTTCTACAATGAAACAGTTTGTTCCTTCTTTAAAAAGTATTAAAAAAAATAAAAATCCCCTAATTGATCTGTGTGCTAAGACGCAACTATCATACTGGCTTAGCTGCAAAGTTTTCAGAAATAACATCCTGACATTTTTATTGCTCTTTGTATTGCTTTAAAGTGCCTGATTTGTGACCAGTGGACAGTTTTATTGCCTTCTGTGAGCTTTGTTTCTGAGGCAGAATGGTTTTATTATTTAATGGATACTGTTGATTTGGGGAAGGAACCTCCCTTGGATATTGTTCCATGAAAAGAAAACAATCCTTTAAAACAACACAAGACTCTTATCTCTTGACCTTTCAGATTTTATGGTTGTGGGCATGTCCATCCTTCACTGCATGACACAGGAGTGCCCAGGGTCTTAGGCCACTGGTCAGTGCCATGCTGCAAAAAGTTTGTCTCAGATGTTACCACATTAAAGGCACATGGACTCTAGGGAGCTATAAGTAAGTGTGATATTGCCCAGAAGGTTATTGGCTTTTTTTGCTTTTCTCATCTCAACCTTAAACGTGCTTTCAGTGCACTTGTGTAGGTCTCCGTCATGCCATGGCATCTCCATAAGTAACTGACAGCCAAACTGTTAAGAAAAGGTGAGTTTTAAAGTAATCCAAGACCAAAGATTAGTCAGGTACGACATAGGTTGCATTCAATTCTTGTTCCTCTGCTCTAATTGTCATTTCACTGACCTAAACCCTAGACAGCTGACCAGGTTGTGTCTCTTGGCTCCAGTAGCAGCCATCTCCCTCTAGAAGAGCCTGTCTCTTTTGCTTGACCAAGAAAGGATTTAGACAGTGAGTTTGGGCAAAATGCCTAACTTTGTGAAAAGTTTGGTAAGGTGAAGCCATGCAGTGGATTTTCATGATGCTTGTCCATACTATCTCCCAGTTGCTGTTCCCTTAGCCTTTGTTTTTCACAACCAAATCACTATTTAAATAGACCTTAATCCTTCTAATAAGCCAGACAAATTTGTTTCTTCATCTTTTCATTCTTACCTCACTACTTTTGAAGAGTTCCTACTCTTGCTAGACCTTTCCTTATCCAACCTACCCAGGAGGGCCCAGGTCTTTACAGTTAAGGAAAATGTCCTCTTCTCAGTGTGATATCTAGAGAAACTTGTTTTGTCTCTTGTAACTGATTGCTGTGAAAACTGAACCTGGAAAGCTTCTTTAAGTCCACATAAGCCCCTGTTGTTTACGAGCATATCTTGGCAGAAGAGATATGTCTTCAAGTACTACTAGTAGTGAAGCAACATGCAGTGAAAATACACTTGCTGGCTGTGTTACCTGGCATATGCAAGTTTGTCTGCATTTAATTTATGTGCCGTTTTCTCTGGACAGTTGTTTAACACAGAAGGAAGGAAGGAAGGAAGGAATTCCTTTGGAAGGAGTTTGCTGTAGGAATATGAGAGCAAAACATTGATGGCACAGTGGGGGAGATCTTTTACATCTGGCTTCCTACCTCTGTAGACATCAGGATTATTAAGGGGCTTTTTTATCTGCTGGATATCAGCATCAGAAAGGGTCATTTTCTGTGATTCTTTGCTATTTACAATACACCTCATTAGACTGTGTTTAGAATTTGAATGGATTACTTTATTGCAGTCATTTACTGTAACTGCACATGGAGCAGCCCTGGTACTATTGCTCATCATATTTAGGGGTCAAGACACTGAAAAATTATCTCACTACACCTTTTTTCTGGTAGCTTTAATTAGCTTGGATTTTCTATCCTGTGCAGAGCTAGCTGGACTTTCAGTTAGTAAGCCCAACAAAATTAAAAAGAAAACCAGCTTGGAAATCTGGCAAAGCAGTTAAGTGTGGAGCCCTGAGTTTTATTTATCATAGGAACATCATGCTGCTGCTAAATTCAGGGACAAAGCCTGCGATATAAAAATCTTCATGAGGCAATTTCTGCAGTCAGTTGAGATGCCAGTGTGTTTTACTGCATTTTACAGCATGTACCATTTAAGTGAAATGAGCATGAGATTACCATAAATGTGCATGAAGTCTAAAATTGAAATAGAATTGGGTTTGTGAACTTGGAAAAAGGAGAAATCAACTGCAGTCAGAATGAGAAATGATGTCAAGATTGTCATGCCAATTTTCATAGCCATGAATGCCACATAGATTTTAAAATAGTTTTTTTAATGGACTATTAGGAGGATACTTGGAGGAGCAGAAATATTATTTTTGCGTAGCATGGGGATGTGGAATGACCATCGAGGGACAGACCCAATATGTAGAGAGTTACAGGCTATCTCTGGGATTCCTGGGTGGATTGAACATGTGTTAGAGCAGAAAACCTTACAGGTTCTACTTGCTGAGAAAACACCAGCTTGATTTAATAGGTAAGGACTGGAATTTCTAGTAAGAAAGGAAAGGCTGTTTTTGCTATTACTGTAGGCTAATAGCAAATTTGATTTTGTTTTTAACACTAAAGCCTCTTCTTGCCCAGATGAATGTTACATTAATTCAGGAGATAGTGATCCAAAAATAGTTAAATTCTTCAATGATAGATGTCCTTGTCATTTAAAATGTGATTTCTATAATAACAGATTAGAATGTCATCAGGCTGTAAGAGTATATCATAACTTTTTAAAATAAGTAATAAAACCAAATAAAGACATCTGAATTAACGAAAACTTCCAAACCAGATACTGCAAATGTGGATTCATTTTCACTCAGATAAAAAACTTTTACATACTTTGCTGAAAAAAAAAACCAAGTGTTTTCTCCTTTTTCCTATCTCCATAAAGGTTCTAACAAGCCATGAATTGGGGGTTATCCCATAGGGGAGCTACCTTTCTATGGGGAATGGTTGCCAGAACTGGGGTGTTGTGGATGAGTTATAGAGGATGGCTCGCTGACATTAGGTGACCAGAGTACATTAGTGACCAGAAATTGTGTATAAACAAGTACAGATTTGATCATAAGGTATTTGTTTTCCATGTTAGTCATCTCATCATTGTGCCAGATGGGTTTTTCATTATGTATCATTTGCACTGCTCACATTTATCACATCGCTGATGGCTGAAATGTCCTTTAGCTCCCTGTGTATATGACAGACTTCACAAGATGCTAAGAAAAGTGATCTCCCGATCCATGAATGATGGAAACATTTATAAAACTGTGATTTCTTTTGGGAGATGGAGGGGCTTGGGGGTTTGTTTGTGTGCTTGTTTTGGATTTGTTGTTTTGTTGAGGTTTTTCTGTGTCAGCGAGATTTCTGGTAGTGAGGAGTCTGTAACTTGGAAGTTGTGGAAAAAAATCATAGCTGGGGCATTGTGACTTCATGGATCAGAAAGCAGATAATTTTGGTGAAAATCTTTCAGGTGTTGTTGGTCAGTGCTTGCTTTGTGGACACCTTGGTCTCACCGGTGAGAAGCCATTTGGAAGCAGAGGTACATGTTATGCTCTTGAAGATCTGAGTCTTTGTGCAGACTTGCAGGTGCATGGACAGAAGCCTAAGAACTTTGGCCACACTGGGCTTTAAAACTTGCCAGATACCTCATGCTTGATACTATGGGAGGCTGCAGAGATCAGCAACACAGAAATAACCCAAATTTAAACACTAATAGGGAAGCCACGGAGTTATCAACAATAAAATCGAATCAAAGTTACTGTTGTGACATTACAGCATGCTACACAGAAATTGCAAGTAAGCCAATTGGAACTGGAGAGACAGCTGAGCTACTTGTGCTGCAGCAGCAGTAAGCACGTTAGGGTTACTTAACGTGCCAGGGTACTCTCCTGCATCTGCTGGAATCCAGAAAGAGGACAAGAAGCAGGCAGAGCAGCAGCTTGAGCTGTACCTACCTTTGTATTTGATTGGAATTAGTGTGAGCAGCTCAATATGGAAACCTTCTGAAGTGTGCACTATTACCCTTTAGATGATAGGAGAGACATTACCATACTTCTGATTTAGTGCGGCAAAGACTGCAGTATAAGGATTTATGAGGTGTTATACAGGTCTTTGTGTGGGAAACACTTGTGAGTGAAATAGCCATGAGGGTCATCAATGCTGAGATTGTCAGAGCAGAAAAAGCATCACAAGCAAGAGCAGAAGAAAAATCTTGCAATCAAATTTCCATAGGTTTTCAATGCATAACATATTCCTATTTTCTAGCAAATATGAGGTTTTAAATGTTTTGCTTTAATCCTGAGATGTGGGGTTTTTTCTATTTTTCATTTGTCTCAGGAATGTGTTTAGTAATAGCAGGACAGACTCTTTGGGATTTGAAAAATAGCAATCAGATGCAGAAGCATCCTGCCAGAGGAAAGGAAAGCAGCGTGCAGGCTCTGCAGAAAACCTTTTCCCCATTCAGCAGGTTAAATGTATTCTACAGTTTGATATGAAGATATGACAGCATGTTAACATGAGAGCAATATTGTGTCCCGGAGAAATATTCCTGCACTGTTCACTGGGGCATTTTTGATGGCAAAAAAATTCCAAGTCAGCTCTTACCTATGTGTAAAATAGCCTTTGCTGTGCCAGGTGCTGAGAAGTTAATCAGCTTTTTGTATGGATGCATTCATTGCTAAAAGTAGATTAGAGTACAATGGAGGTATAATTGGTATGCTGGGTAAAAAGCGTGAGAACCGCACCTTGTATAATTTGGTGTCAGGCCAGGTATTTTTAGGGACATATGGTATACTGTATGAAAAGTTTTCTATTCTTGTCCTTATGGGTTGTTGAATGAGGAATTCCACTGCCTAGTTTTAATGCTGCTTGGTACACTGAAGAATCTGGTGAATTTCCTTTGACTCTAAATTGCACAATTTTTATTGTTTAATACATATCTGCTGTTGCACAGAGAGAAAGGAAAAAAAAAGAAAAGTAGCATTTCTATAAGCTGTTTCAAGCAACCACAAAATGGAGAGAGTCTTGGGACAGATCCCCAAATTTCTCTGTAGAATCTGAACAGCAAGTAATGGTGGTAAAATTGCTGGGAAAAAATGATTGCTGTGTTCCCCTCAAAGTATTTATTACTTGGCCTCTTCTTGTTTGGTGTCGATGTTTGGCTTTTCTGTTCAGTGTTTTCAGTCAATAGGGACAAAATTGTACAGGTATGTCCATATTTCTGATCTGCAAATCAGTCTTACTGAGTCGAGTTCTTTTGTGTGTTAAAATTCCTGAGGTCAGTAAATATTTGAAAACCACATTTGTAATCCATACTGTTTCATGAAATTAAGTTAATTTCCCATTATTTTAGCTACCCAGCAGGTAAATATTGGGCCAAAGTAGTCATGCAGGATCTTTCCATGACAGCAATAACAGTAATAGTGTACCTCCTGCATTTTTAGTAGCGTCTTTCCTTGAAAAGGAGGTGACTCACAGCTTTCGAATAGTTGAGGTTGACAGTGTTGTGAATATGGAGCTACAGTAGTATTAAACAAAGACTGAGGTGTGGTAACGTGGATAAATAATAATATCTGACATATTAGCAACTTGGTATACTTTGTAAAATTCATGTTCTCCTTTTAGAATTTAAATAAACACACTCATCTGATAGTAACTAGAAGCACTTAGTTGCTGAACCCCTCTTGTTTTCACTTAATAGCTGTACACATAACTCCTTTGGCTTTTATTTTTATGTATTTCTATTTTGCAGAGTGGAACAAACACTGCATTATTTGATCAGAAACAATTACAAGCCTGTTAACAGCAAATAAAGGCTAAGCTATTTTACCCTAACAGCGTAAAGGAAAATGGTAGCATATGTAGGCTGATTAAATGTGTATATTTAATTTTCCTTTCAACCAAAGAAAGTCAAGGATGTCAGCTGCTAAAATTCACAGAATATAGTGAAAGCCACATGAAACAATCATTCAGGCAAATAAGTATATGGGTGGCTCTTAAAAGAAATTTGAAAAAAGACTGAAATACAGTATTGAAAGGGAAGTTCTTAGGGGAAAAATATAGGGAGAAAAGAAATACCACCCTGAAAGGTCTAACTTTCTAGTGCTTATGTCTGTGGTATCAAAGATGATGATCTTATCTAAGATGTTGCCATTTTCTCACATAAAATGAATTTTTAAATCAAGACCTTTCAGCATATGATGGTGTCTTAAATTGCAAGTGTGATAGCATATTTAGTCATATGCACTTCCCTTGTGTGTATAAATACTGGTGTACCTGGAAATAAAGCAGTGCCAGAGCTAGTAGCAACAGCCTCAGTCCAGCTGCATGGCAGGCATATTCCTTCTTCATTGTGAAAGTCCAGTGATCTGGCTATAACCATATGGGACATGAGCCAGATCTGGGATTTCCCATTACAGCTTTCTCTGAGCATGCAGATAGTATTGGTTGACATATATGAACATAACGTCAACAATAAAAATAGCCTAAATGAGGCAATCTTGTAAGCTGATCAAATGAGATATCAAAGTATATGCCAAGAAGTACTGATACAGAGAGAGTGGCAGCTGCTGCTTTTGGTAGGTGTTAAAGCCCTGATAAAACCCCAGTGATTGCAGAGCAAAGGTTCTCCTTTGCTTTCATAGAGTCTTAGTGAGCCTGAAGGTCAATGGAAGTCCACAGTGACAGGTCCTGCCCTATTAAACTCAATTTTTTCCAAGGAGTCAGAGCTTGTATTGGTATTTTGCAGCACTGAGACATAAAAGGGAGTGAATTGGGACATAGGTTAAGACCCACAGCTTTATTTTCTGAAAACCCTTCTGTTAGCATTCCTTATACTCAATGGTATCTTGAAAGTAATCTTATTTTCTTTATGCTGGACAAATAATTGAATCTTAGTGGAGAGATTAGTTCTTCTATAAGAATTAATCTTTCTTAAAATCGTTTGTCTCATTCTTGAAAATGGTCTGTATTAATTCCAAAAAAAAACCCTTGGGGAGAACTGGTCTGGGTCACGGGTTTATCTCAATCAGGTTAAAAATCTGTTAAAAAATTACACTTGATCAAGGTCTTAATTGCACAAAAAAACATCTAAAAACATTTTAGAGAGGCTTCTTGCTACTTTCAAATATGAATATTTAAACTAAAGCTCGGAAAGGGAAAAGCAAGTGTCATTGTCATAGGTATCAAAGCTACTTACTCATTTCTTTGACAGTTTTCTCAGTATTTTATACCTGGGCAATATAATTTTTCAAATATTTTAAAAGCTTATTTTCAACTCCTTTTAAATTGGATCTCTTCAAAAAACATACACCCATCTCTAAATAGCATTTATTTTTTCAGAAGCCCAAGTTAAAATGTTGCAGCTTTCAAAAATATACGTGTCAGAAACAAGTACACTGAAACAAGAAAACACCATCTGGTTTTCTTTATATGAGAGGCCATTCAAGCCACACTGGAAATGTAAATAAAATTGAACCCCTTTCAAAAACAAACCCAAAGTGAAATTCCTGAGCCTTTTACTTGTGAATCTGCAGTATGCTGATTTTAGCAGGACTACTCAGATTCTTCAGTTAAGCATCTGCCTCAGTGTTTTGCTGGACTAGACAGCCTGGTTATGCCCTGGGTATCTGCACAGGTCCCGCCATCAACAGGAGTCAGGCCAGAAATTTAGGCATAAACTGCAACTCATAATACTTCTCTCTCACCTTCTTCTGGACTCATTCGCCTGTCCTATAAAGCTCCCACTAAAGATCATGAGAGAAATCAGCACCATTCAAGAAAGAAAAGGAAGGGACAGACCTTTTACTACTTTATGGCTTGATTTGCGTTGGTAGGAAGCCATTGCCCCATGACTATTATATTCTATGAACATAAGATTAAAGCAACCCACACCTACCTAACTCTTCTTGTATTCTGTGGGTATCTGCTTTTCTTTGTCATGTGAATGTGGGACTTACCCAGTCAGGCTTTCATGTTCAAATCAATAGGATTATTCACAAAAGCAAGTGTTAATACAGTTTATTCCCTATGGTACAGCTTCTTTTCTGAAAGAGGACTAGTGTAGTTCATCCCAAATGCTCTTTTATTTTCAAAGTCCATTAGTCACTACACTGAAGTCCTGAACACAGCCCTTCCAGTTCACTGGGTAGGATGGCACAGTTGTATATCCAACACCTGATGTCACTAAAACTGGTGTCCCAAAGCCATGCTTATTTCATGGAACAGCCAGGTACCTCATAGCTATGTTCCCTGTGGCAGCATGGTGAAATTTAAGAATCCATCTTTGCTTTGAGAGTAGACTAAACCTGTAGGCAAGGGGGAGCTGGGGCTGGGGAGGCAGCGGGGGGAGGTGTTGGAAAACAAGGTGAGCTCCAGGGCTGTCCTTAAGTGCATGCTGAATGTATCTTGGTACTTGAGCCACACCATATAGTAATGTTGAGCTACTCTTGAGCAAAGCTTTAAATTAATATTTTATTCTGCAGTTTTGCTGCATTACCTTGTAAATGTTTTATACCACTTTCATGTAGACACAGCAAAATGAACCAGAAGGTAGGTGGATATGGTTCACAGTGTGGGCTGCTCACACCTCAGGCAGTCAGTGGGTCCCAAGGCTGTATTTGTGTGTTATATTCAGCATCTCAAGTCCACCTGCGCAGTGCTTCCATTTGTGGCATTTATTTAGTATTTGGAAGGATTTTTAAGCAATCATCATAGAAATCCACCTAGGAATGTTCTTCCTATTTTGCTTTTCTTTTCTCCCCTTTTTTGTGTGTGGCTGTGGGATTTTAAAGGTAAAAGAGAGTTTTCTTGACAGCTGATTTAATAAAATATGGTCAGGTATTTGCTGAACTGCTGCTGACACTTGATCTGAAGGGGAAAAGCATGTTGAGCTGCTCTGAGCTTTTGAAAAGTGGGAGCTTGTTTTTCAGTAGAAATTTGTTTTCCTTTGAAACAGTAAGCATATTTCATGTCAGGAAAGGATCTTGAGGGAGATCTCAGGAGAAGCAGCAGAAAGCTCACATTGACGTGTCTTAAGAATTTTATGTGCAAAATTTCAGTTTTTTCCGTATCGCAAAATTAACTGAGACCAATTCATTAGTTTCTCTTCCTTGTTCATGACATCAGCAGACATCCTTCTCAACCAGTTAGCTAGCCTTGAAGATGCTGGCTTTACATATTAGTAGAAGTTGTACTGAGTGCAGGAAAAAGCAAATAAGTTCATTGTGCTCTGTGCTTTCCTTATCCATTAATTAATTCCTTTCAGTAGAGCATGAACTTGCATTTCTAGGTTTCTTAAAGAAGGTGCAGTGTCTCCATGTGTGCCACCACAGGTGTCTGATCTGAGACACCTTCCTGACTCCAATGGGATGTCCAGGGAATTCAGAGAATTAGAGTATTACCACATAATACTGCATAACTCATCAAGGAGAACCATCTCTCTGGTAATCTCTCTGACACTGGGGCAAAAGCTGACCCAAGACTCTTCTCAAAAATATCATCTTCGATTGATGGAGACTTAACCATTTGCAAGTGTTTTGTTTCAGAAATGGAAATGTTGCATTAAAGTTTGTCAAACATATTTTCATATTTATTTCAACATACTATGATTTTTTTATTTCTTTTTTTCCTTTTCCCCTCTATATCACTCTTTATTCTGTGACATTGTGCAGTGAGGCACTAGAGTGGGTTTACAGATTGCGTTGAGAGTTGATCCTGCGGGTGCTGTGAGGAGTGACATTGGCATTGAGTGCAATTGCTCTTTAGACAGCTGTACCAGACTCTCTGGACTATGCTTCTTTCAGAGAATGACAAGCCAAGCAGGATATCAAAATACAAAGATGAAGTTTCCAGAATTTGAAGGCTGAGCAACAATAAAATGAAAAACATGGGAATTCCATTTTGTTTAGAGGTGACAGAGAAAAGCTGTGTCCAATTAGGCTGTAACCTGCATAGTGGTTCTAAATTATAGAAAATGTAAAGAAACTGAATCTGTGACATTAAAATGCTGTTGCTAAAGTGTCCAGCAAAATAACAGCTTACAGAAAACTGGTCTGGAGGCAGTAGTCAGTCATCATAACTTTAAATAATTTATTTTTTCACCATTATACACTACATTTCTCCTTTCTTTTGAACAGAAAATACCAGCAGCATTAGGTTGGGGTGGGTTTCTTCTTTGATTCTGTGTTTTTGTTATTTTAAATCCGTCTGAAACATTGGTACAGTTCTGATTTTGGACAACCTACTGTTGTATCTCATTAGAACTGCAGTTAAAGGACTCAGTCTGTCAGGTTTCTTGATATATGATATCCACTGTGGTCTAAAAGTTTGTCTCCATAGTGAGTTTCATACCATTGAAGAGATTTATACCTGTTCAGTAGCCTGGTTTTAAAAAAAAACAGATTAGGAACTTGATAAGCCAAACTCATATTTCTTCTGGGAATTCTGCCAAGACTTTTGCTCAAGCGTGCTTGCATTCGTCATTTGTTTTATTGGGCATGGTGGTTTTCTAAGAGAAGGTGTAAGGCTGTACTTTCTTCCTGTCTAAATAGTAAGCTTTCCAATGTTACATGTCAGGGGTTTGTGTTGTTTTGTTTCTCAAAATAAAAGCCAACCAAGAAAATAAAAACCACATCCCAACCTATTTAAGTATCTAAATGGTATGGGAAATATGTGAAAGGTAAGAAAGGTCCTAGATCATTTTGAACCTGTATTGCTCATGCTCTGTAGTCTCAGGTTGGTGCCAGCATGTGCCACATGGACTTGTATTACTGCTGTTTTGAGGAGTAGTTAATAGCTTTCAGGCTGACTTCAGCTACTATTGCTCTATTTATAAGGTCACTCCTTCACACACGGTTCTTATCTGTAAGGGGTTTGGTTTGTTCATGGGGTAAATCCCATGTTTTGCATGTGTGATTAGGAGTCTCTGTCATGGAATCATAGTCATAGAATCATTAAGGGTGTAAAAGACCTTCAAGATCCTTGAGTCCAACTGTTAACCTAATGCTGCCGTGTCCAGTAGAACCATTAAGTTACTTATTGTTCCAGACAGCACTATCAGCAAGACTGCTGCAAACATCCAATTTCACAGACTTCTTTAGAAGAGACTTTCAAATTACTATTGGGATTCATTTTTTTTATAAGAACTCTCCCTTTAAAAGTTAATTTTGACTGAAAATTAATGAAAACTTACATAGACTTTTCATGGATAAACCAAGCAACACAACAAAACACAAAGCTTTTTTTTTATACACTGTAAAACAGCAGGGCAGTGCCGTATATGCATACACATTGCAAAGAAGAGCTAATGCAGAGCACAGCAATAGCTCTCAGGATCTGTTCATGGACAAGAATAAGGCTAGACCAGAGCAGTCCAAGTGTGCAGTTCAGTATTGAAGTGATAGGAGGGTCTGACCTGGGGCAAGCAGCTGCCTTTATTTCACACCAGCGGAGCATTTCCTCAATAGATTTCTATACACACCACATTCAGCAGTTTCACAAGTCTCCACAGATTTGAAATTATCACCTTCATAAATCTTCAAAGGATACTTAAACGTTTTACAAACCTGAGAGATGTTACTTCTGCCAAACAGAGGCATACAGATATCACCTCTGTGTCATCTTTGGAGATGTTATATGTTGAGATCTAGAAAGGAAAATAATGTATCGATGCCTCCAACTCCAGGGATGAGAAACCATTGCCAATGCTGGAAAGCAAGGCTGTACTGGAGAAAGAGGAGGGAATAAAGAAATATGTGTGTGTGTGAATATGTGACATGACACCACCTTCTCGTCTGCTTGTTTGGGGATGACTAAGCAGCAGCATCCCTCTCCCAAACTCTTTGCCCAGCAAGGGGGGTGTCCTGGTTAACATACAAACCCCCTCACAGAACACAGGAGGGAAAGTAGGAGAAAAAGCCTAGTTTGGGATAAAGAGATTAATGAGATGATAAGCTGCACAATTACCTTGGCCATTTTAGCAGAAAAACACAGCAAAATGCAGAAGCAGCAGAAACCAGCAATACCCCCTACCCCACAACCTGCAGTCAGCCCAGCAGAAAAGACCAATACCCCTAAAACAGCAACTGGAAGCAGTAACCAGAACAGGAAGCCTCTCATGTTACAATCTGAACTTCAAGCCCCATTATACTTTCCTCCAGCCAGCATTTTCATTTTGAAGCTGGCATGACGGCAGCATGGTATTGAAGATAGATAGATTCAACTCAGCCTGTGACTAAGGTGTCCTTGGATGTAGTCACTGGGGAGCATTACCATGCTGACAGAATTATTAGCTAGATGAGTCCTGATGCTTTTACGTTCTAGGAGATATAGATACGGAAAGGGCATTGTGCCATTTTCTATTGGAAGACTTGTTCCTGCTGCAAGTCAGATGGGGATGGAATTTTCTGGCTTTTTGAAGCAGCATCCTCAGCTACACAGTCATACAAGAAAAAGAAAGTTTTAACTCCATTGCTATTAATGCAGTAAGGTTATAGGCCTCATCACTTGCGAGTCTGTTTAGGTGTGCAAGTATGAAGCATAAATTTGTTGATCTTCATGGAAATGATTTTTTTTTTTTTTAAAAGGCTTCTGTGTTAACACTTTCAGTGAGGCAAGAACTGATAGCAATATAAGAACAATTATATTCAGTAGACTTTAAGAGCAGCAAAAGAGAGAAGAACCTTGATTTACTGAGGGAGGAAATGAAGACACGGAAATTCAGTATTTTCAACCTCTGTTATCACAAGAGATGTGTCTGGGGTTTGTGCTTGTTTCCTTATTTCCTAATAAAGGATAAGGGGGGGAAGGAGAAAAATAAAGGGAAAAAAATTCAAGAAATGCAAGATATGAACACATTGTAATAGTGTGTGCTGTAAACAGTAAGAGCTGTGTAGTAGAGCTGAATTACAATTACTGTTGGAGGTCAGGGTCAAGTTGTGTTTGCTTGAACATAAAGCCTGTTACACAGGGAATGAGTTGTGTGTGTTTCTGAGTAACCCATTTTAGCAAGTGGATGCCTCAGTGATTTAACCGTGCATCTCATTCCCTGATGGTCTGATCCAGACCCCTTAAATCCTTTCAGCTTTAGACTAAACCGTGGCTTCATCAGTCTTCCTAGATAGCTGCACTTTGAGCTGATCTTCCTGTCTCCTGCTCCTTGCTGGCAGTTGATCATTGTTAAAATTGGCTTTGCACTGTGAATGCATGTAGTGGTTTGAGCCTTAAGTGGAGTTTAAGAGCTCAGATGGTAGCAAACTGAGAATTCCTTCCGCGCCCCCTCCTTTTCCCTGATAAGGAAAAAGGAGAGAAAGGGAAAAAAAGAGGTAGGGGGAAAGAGAAGGAGGTAAATCTACCAAAAAATAATCTGGAGTCATTTTGGAAGTAGGAAAAGCAATTTTTTTAACTGTATATATATATATATATATATATATATAGCAGTAACAGGGAGGGTTTACAAGGGTAAGGAGTAAGGATAAATAGGAAAATATATAAAACCAAGCCTGGATGGCCTTGTATTTCCCTGGATGTGTATGGATTTCACTCCTTTAGAGAAGTGTGGATGCAGTAGGGAGAGGCCAGGCCTGACCATGTGGAAGAATCAGTAGACTGGCTGCAGCTGTTGGTCCTCTCAAGCAGGCGAGGCAGATGAAAAAAGGAAAATAGCAGCAGTGTCCCCCTATTGACAGGAAGGGGGACGGAATAGACCACCTTTGACCCGGGGGACCCCTTCTCCTTGGAGGGGGAAACCAAGTGCCTCTCTGTTCACCTGGATCAGGTTTCTTTTGTCCCCTGGGGGAAGCAGGGCTCTCGCAGCCCACCCCCTGGATGGGTGTAACCCAGCACAATGCAGCAGCGCCCCACCTTAGCTGGAGAGACAAGAGTGTTTCAGAAACGCAGAGGTCCTCCAAAGCAAAGGCCACATCTTACATAATTAAGTGTATTTAAATACCATGTTAAGTAGTCCTCAAACCAATATTCATGTTGTGAGTGTGGTCTGATACTGCACCTCACTGCTTCATCATGATGATAGGACCATTTGTCTTCCACTAATATTTTCGGTGGGCAAATGCTTTATGCACTTTGATTTGTTTGAGAAGGCTGAATGAAAAATAAAAAGAAAAAATGAATACATAAACATCAGGCTACTGTTTTAAATTAGATGAAAATTTAGCTCCAGCCACAGAAATACTTTAGAGAAGCTATTAATTTCTGTCTTTAAGTTAGTGTGCACTTAAGGTAGATCTTCATGCAAAGTATACTTTAAAACCCGTGATGTTTTGGGGAACTGATATGTGTGGGATATTCTCTCTTTTGCAGATTATTCCTTTCCAAGTTGCATAAATTGTATCTATTTCTTTTTCCAAGGATACGTTGGGAAGGATCCAACTGGATAAAGTGTACCCTCTGTGCCACAATCTTATGTGCACAAAATAGCTTTAATTCCCTTTTCAAAAAGCATTGGACTTTATAACCTTTCAGAAGTATTTTGGACAAACCCTGAAGTGCATAGTTTCACTCAGTCAAATACTCCACTGGGGATCCTTGGGAAATACAGCAAAGGGGGAGCAAAAGTGTGGCCTGGAGTCTTTGCAGGACTTTCCAGCCTTCTGTGCGCTCTTTTGGTCTGTAGCTTCCATCCCAAGCCAATTTACTCAAATTTTTAGAATTAACTAACTGCTTGGGTAGTTTATACATATCAAAATTTATTATATTTTCCACTGCCTTGAAGGCTGTTTTATCCTTTAAGTTGGAAAGCCTCTTATCTAAATGAAACAGCCTTAAATTGTTGGATGTTATTCATTAAATTCTTGGATAACTAGAAGTCTTTCTGGCACTTAGAAAGTGATATTAGGAATAGAGGTGCTGATCCAACTTCTAAATGTAAGAAATTGAATTTTTTGCAAGCTGCCATGGTTTGTACAAGGCACATTTGAAAATAATTAATAACCGTTAAACTTCCTCTGCTGATTTTTACCCTTTGTCAACTACTGTAAATCCAGGCTAACCTCTCTGACTTGGGGAGAGTTAAGAGTGTGACTGCAGAATTCCACTTTCCTCTCCATTTCAGGTCTCCAGCTGGTGTTTGTACTTAGACAAGGGGGTTCAAAATTCACAGAATTGTGTGAGGTTTTGAGGTGACAAATATAATTTGGCTCCTCACACTTTACCAAAGTAGAGTTTAATTATATCTGCTGTGGGAAAGAGCCATTGCTGGATACCAAGGGTGCAGTTCTGTCTTCAGCTGAAGAACTATTGACCCTGTTGGTTTTCTATGAACTGTAAGGAAAATTAATAGAAGCTTGAATGACTAAGTAGGGCATTACTGCTTCTAAATGTAGCTGTCTTCCTATCAACAGGTTTATAGACAGAAACGTATTTATGAGTGAATTTTGGCTCTATAAAACATGTGAATAATTCAGATACGCAAAGTTGCTTATTGCACCAAATGTCTGCATCTGATTTTCTCTTCATGTGAATCTCATGCCATACAGCCAGTTTTATTTTGGGACTACAAATCACTTTCTTCTTGCACCAATTTTTCCGTCATCCTTGTCTTGGTATTCTCACCTCCTTTGGCTGTTCAGAAGTGTGTAGTACTTGGGATTTCCATCATAACTGCTCTCCAATTGAGGTATTATATTCTTCTTTGAGTTTCATCTCAAACTCATATAGCCACACTTTTTATATCCCCTTCATTGATTATTTATCAGAACCATAGCATACCAAACCAACTGCATCCCTTGAAGAATTTCTTCTCTGTGCAGTTGTTTGTCAAAGACATCGGTGTTCAGACATTCTTTTTCCTAGCAATGACTGAACATGTTTCCTGCACTTTCACAGATAGTAAAATGAATCTGTCACAGAGCCACCCAAATCCAGTTTCTGTATTTATTCATTGTTTTCTCTCTCTCCTCAGCCAAAGAAACCCACATATTTGTAGTTCTTACTCATGCTCAATGTAGATTTTACTTGTTTTTTTGTCATCAGTCATGTTCAGTCTTCTACAACAGAAATCTGTTTCTTGACTTTTTCTGTTAGATATTTATATGAAAAGTTAAAATGTACTTAGAAAATGTAATCTTCTCTGGAGTAATTTGAAGCTGACTAACTTTTAAAATGCAATCTTAATTTGTTTTGATCATACATTACGTCCTCTGTCTAACTTTGCTATCCAAAGCAATGGCATCTGCTGTATGATTTTGCATGCGGTGTTTTAGATGATTCTGTGGTTTTAGTTACGTTTTCAAGGTGAAGGCACCATTCAGCTGAGGAGCAATTGCTTCCCTTTTGGTACCCTGTCTTTAACTGCTATTGAGCTGGATACGCGTGAGCCAGGACAACTCTGTGGAGATCTGCAGGAAATAAGTTTGTGCTGGCTAATTTTGCATTAGCTTTCAAATGTTGAGTCTAAATATATATTTCTTGATTATTATCACTGATATGTAATAAGATGCAGTGAAGATTTTGTGACAAGTGGCAGTGTGGTTGGAAGTCAGTAATTAGAATGTGCCCTTAAGAGTCTATTGCAAGCTTGTGGTCTGAGGTGCAGGTTCTGAATATCTGGTACAGTACGAGAAGGAAAAAGTGCCTGTGGCTGCATCACCATTGAAATGGTTTGGTTTTCTTTGCTATACTGCAAATGTGTTTCCTCGAATTAAGTACTTAAAGGTAATGGGAGTAGTGAGTGTTTGCAATAAATAAAATCAGGTAAATTGAAACCTTTGGTAGTAAACATTCCATATGACTATGTAATTAAAAAAAGAACAGCAAAACATGTATTGCAAACTGGTAAGATAGCGTAAAATAACACTAGCATGGTCAAACAGGATCTCTGTCCGGTTTTTTTCCTTCTTCTCCTGATGAGTGTGTCTGAAATATTGCAATAATAAACAGCTCGTTAGTCAGATGTTTTCAATTATAGCTTTCTGTGTTTCATCTGTTATTTTTATACCGGATGGGTAGTTGGTGCACTCAGCATTACAGACCGTCTGGACGTACATACTTCCATCAGCTAAAAAAAATGAATTAAAATACAAGTGATCCTAATCGAGCCCTTACGGAGCACTCCACGAAGTAGAGTGGGCATTCATGCAATATCTCCCATTCAGCTCATTGCAAGAATCATAGATTTCTACAAATGATGTATAAATGAATAACTGATTGTCGCTCAACTTCTGAAGTAACCCTGTTGAAATAACTCTGTGCAGCAATTTGGAATTAAAAGAACAATGCATAAAAGATGTATAGATAAGTGAAAATTAAGGTGCTGTTCTAGTTATTCCTGCCCTTACATGCTGTGCAACTTCTGTAGAAATCATTTAATTGTAAGACTTTTTATAGTTCCAATAATCCCATACAGACCAAAGAAATTGAATTAATAAAAGTAACATGAAAATGTGAGAAGCTTCTTTTCTCTCCTATCATCCTTTAAAACTATATTGAAAAAAAAAAAATCTCACAGTATCTTGAGAAAGGAAAAGGAGAGAAAGGAAATGTGTGTGCTTAAAAGTCATCTTTATAATGTAGAACCATCCGCAGCTCATAAAAATAGATAAAAATGTTCATGAGCTAGGAAACATCTAGAGGAAGATTATTCATGGTTATAGCTTCTAGGTGTTTAACCTTTTAAAAATTGTCATTTAAATTAATATTTGCACTGTGAGATATGAAGTACTTTTCTATTAATCATAACCATGTCTAAAAGCACTGAAAAATGTCGCATTTGGTCTGATTTTACTGAGTTGGTTTATCCTGTCACTTCATTTTGTTAAAGCACACAGTGTTGCAATCAATTAAAAGCTTTAATACTATAACCCCCCAAAAATATCTGACAAATATGGATATGAAGAAGGAGAACTCGACAAATACACAAGCTGAATATTTGCTTAAAGCTCTGTCATGAGAGTACAAGAGACTATGAGAAAGGTCAGAAAAAGAGGAATGAGGCTGCCGTGTTTTGTTCATGAGCTTTTCCTTTAGCATGTATCCTTCATTCTTTTTTATATAAAACCCTTTTTTGACCAAAGATGCCATTCCAGGTGACATTATTTGGATATATCCGTCCCTTTCCCCATGAAAGCAATCTAATTTTGTACAGTAAGGAGAAACAATATCTTTGACAACGCTGCTGCTGAATATCTATCAGTAAATTGGAGTATATTCATTTCACATGACTGTTATTAAGGAGGACAGTTTTGTAGGTGTGATTCTCATGTATGGACATTCTCTTTAATTAGTGAAAGGGATTTGCTGGAAGACAAACTTGACAAGTCTGTATATTGGTCTTACAAAGGAAGAAGAGAAAAGAAGGACTCATATCTTTGAAGGATGAGTCTGTCAATCCACTTGATGTGTAGTTCTTAGTCCTGTACTGTTGCTAGGTGATGTGTGACAGAAAGGGTATTTCAACCAGCTTTGAAGTCTATATCGAAATTGTTAACAGTAAATTTAAGCTGGTTACCAGGAGCATTTTGTTTTGAGGGTCACCCTGGTGCATTGCAGGAATTCACCGAGGCAATGCAGGCTGATGGTCCCTTTGCAAGGAGAGGTTTGGGTTGTGACCCTTGCTGTGAAATTGTCTCATGTCCCGAAGATAGATGTCTCCTGTAAAGGGCAGGCACCTGCACCTCATAAACTCACCAGACACAGAACAGATTGTCAGGTGGGTAATTTATTCCAATCTGATGCAGCTGGGGACATACATGCCTGGGGAGGTGCTTCACTTCTCACTTGGCTATGGATGAAGTGACTGAACAAGACAAGATATTTAACCTGTAGAGGCAAACATAAGAAGCAATTGTTAATCATGAACCCACTAAGTCTTGCAGACCACAGCTGCGACAAAATTATTTCCGTTGAGTCTTAGAAAATGCGTATCACCTGTAGTTGGTTGTCTGTGCTGGGCAGCTTGCACTGAAGAGTCCATTTGTAGCACTTCAGTGGAGCTGTGGCTTGGGAAGGCTGTTGAAGCATTTAGCTAGCCACAGGGGTAAGTGGTATGATTTTAAGAACAGTGTTTCTTACTTTTTCTGGCCCTACAGGAGCAACTTACCCAGTGCTCAAAGTGTTAAAATTTGGTATTTTGAAGTTTGGGTCAAATATATGAAATATATATGCTGCATATGTATGTATATTTTTTTTGGTTGGTAAATGTTCTGTGATAAGGTATTCTTGAAAATATGATGTTGTTATAGTTGAAGAAAATCTGTGGGAGTTTTGCCTTCAACAGTCACAATGTAAGGTCCTATTTTAGCAAGGTTCTTCATTGAAATTAATTATAATCTTGAGTGTTTCCTGGAAAACTTTGCATATGTAGCTATCTAGTTGCACTGCTTTCCCCAGCATCTCCCCTCTTCTGGGATGCATAAAGAGCTAGAAAAGTGCAATTTTGAATGCTTGGGAATCATATTCTGATGAGCATGAAACTAAGATGAGGCTCTGTTTCCATTTTTGTTTCAAATCTCTCCTGAAGTTGTCAGGATACAAATATAACAATTGGGGATTAAGGTATAGAGTCTAAGGAATTCTGAAATACCCTCATAGCTATGTAATATGGTTTTCTACAGCATAATGTATAATTATTTACAACTCTACTGAAATAAACTTCATTATATTTAAAGTAAGGAATATGGCGTGTTTAGTACCAGAAACAGAAGACATTTGGAAATCATAAGTCAGACTGACAGGAATAATGAAATCAGCTGATAAACACTGAATTTGGTGGGGGTTTCATTTGGGCTTTTTTTCTTAGACATCTGCTTTTTCAAGGCCCTGAGACCCATTTCATGCCTACAGGTTCAAGCAGGAATAACGTATTTGACTGACTTATGAAGACAATGTTTTACTGAATGAAATGTGTGAGCAAATGTCTGTGGAGAGCTGTAAGGGGCAGGGAGCATATGGAAGCATGTGGCATCATGTATGCAGTGGTGTGCAGTGGTGTGAATGTTGCATAGGCAACACTCTTATGTAGTCTATGCACACAGTATATGTTGTAATTAATCCTTTAGATTTTTTGCATTGTAAATGAATATCATCAAACACAACAACAACAAAAAAATCCTTTATCTTAATTGCACAGCTCTTCTAGCAACCCAGGAGTTCTAGCCATCATATCACTTTGACCGTCACATTGTATCTGTTAAACCCCAAAGAAAATGTTTAGCACAGGACAGATTCCATTACCATTTAAACATGATCAGAGATAGTTGGTCTCAGAGGTGGTGCTGCAGCTTTGAGAGCCGTTAGTAACAAAAGGGTGGTGCATTACACATGAGGTGAAACCGGGGTGACCTGTTGCCCTTGGTGTGCTTAAATCAGTGTTTCAAGTTTTACTAAACTGCATGGCAGCCTCTTCTATATATCTATATGGCCATGTGTTAAAAAGCCAGAACGTTTTCACAGACTGAGTGTTGCAGACAAAAGTTAAAGAGCTGGAGATACTATTAAAAGATGTTAGGGCAGTTACTGTGAAGTGTAGAGCACACACTAATTGGGAGTTCAGTGTTAAGAGCTACATTTTAATAACACCAACTGCAGCTAAAAGCAGTCTTCACGGGGAGTGTCCTTCCTATGGCTCAGTAGTCTCTTCAAGTTCACATTATTTTAATGATTTCCAGTGAAAGGAAAATACAACAGGAGAAAGTCTTGGAAGCCTGATTGAAATCTATTTTTATCCATCTGTATGCAGGATTCTAGTTTCTAACAAAACAGCATTATTTGGCATTTGTTCATGAAAGTTGTAGGAATTCTATGCACTTTTGTCACTTCATTTCATCTTTATGACTAATTTTCTCTATTTTCTGGTTTTTGATTTAAGGAATATTTTCTTTTGATAGCTTTGTCAAGACAGCAGAACCAAATATGAAAGGCGCTTCCCCCCCCCCCCCCCAAAAAAAAAAAAAAAAAAAAAAAAAAGAGCTCTGGTCAACTCTTGCTTTAATTTGACATGCTTAATCTGAGTTGTAATGGATTCTAAAGCTATTTGTGCTGCCAATGCCATCCTTGCCACCTTCCCTGTATTTGCCTACTCACAATTTGCATCTCCATCCAAGAATCTCTTGGCCCTTTAATCTCAGAGGTGTCCCATCAGAAACGCTGGATTTCTTAACCTGATTTCAGGACAAAAGTTCAGGCAGCTCCAGTCCTTGAACTGAGGCTCCTACTAAACTTTAATGGAAGGGGAAAAGCAAGTTGACAGCTAGACCTTTTGAGTAAAGAGGCAAAAGGGTGGTTCTTTGTCAGAAAACATCAAAGCAGACTTAAATGGTTGTGCAGCAGAGGAATGTGGGCATTGTCAATCACCTGATGTTTATTGATCATCCCATGGGCATGTTCCCTAACTACAGTATCTCAGGTTTTCTAAAACTGACTATAACCCATATTCAATAGATACAATTCTTCTGAGTGTCTCTCAAAGAGCTCAATATGTTCATGATAAGACCCCAGTCTACCAAAGGGCTTATGTTGAAAAACAATCTATCCACTCATGAGCCAGTATATCAAATACAGCTCCAAACAGCAGCAGGTTTTCTGTCTTGTTCCTCAAAATGGAATTAGCAAAATCAAAATAATCCAATTTACATAAAAGAAGCTAAATTTGGTCATGCTGTTTGTTGTGTTTTTTCCATGTGCTTTTCTATCGTAGTCACAGGAAAACTCACTGCTATTTTGAAAAGATCTTTGATTCATAGAGCTTCAAGGATATTTTACTCCTCTCCTCAGTAGTATTTGCAGCTAAGTGTGGTAATAAGAATGCAGAACTATTCATGAGGAATGTGGAAAACCCACAGCATGCTTTGCTATCTGAATTTGAGACTGTTAGACCTAAGGACTAAATACAACTTAGCTAAGGGCTAAGTCATCACTGACAAGTGGAAATGCATCTGTCACCCTTGAAGGACAAATACACCCATGGCAGGGGTCAAAAACAGCTGTCTTAAGTCTGTGGAGCACATTGCAGGTTATGCCAGGAGAGCCCAGGATATGCAGTGTGTGGTCTTCATTAGCAGGTGTAATGGGTAATGCATTGCTGTGAGGGACTGTGTGCTTCAAAATTTGATAGATAAGAAACACGAGAGAAGAATTCAACATTTGACTCACCCAAACCCAGCAACCCAAAGAGTTGCTAGCTAATTTCTTGCCTTTAGTACCTGCAAGAACAGATTCATACTCCTGTTGCCTGACTGGCGATTAAGTCTGTGCTTCTAAAATTCTCACAGAGCCAGTCTCAGATGACAGTTTGCTTTCAGTAAAAGATGCCATTTCAAATATGTTTCTTTTTCATTCTGTAATGCATGGCTAATTCATAGCCTAGATGAACTAGAGTATGATCCATCATAGGGACATCTTATAGCTGACTATAAATACAAAAGAAAAAGCTTATCTTCTTTCTTCTTTTGTTGATATGATTGCAGTTCATCACCAAGAATGAAACTGAGCAAGAGGTTCAGCCAGGGAAAGGCAGAAAGGAATGACAATTAAGTGAAAGGGAATAAAATCAGATGGACAGCCCAGGTCAGTTGGCATTCAGAGGGAATGATGCTCTTGCCAGACAGGCCCTTCAGCAGCAACATTTATCAGTCTGATGTTAGGTTTTAAATGGTAGGGAGCAAATAGCAAATGAGTTCATATCTCCCAGAGAAATTAAAGAAAAATTTGTAACATTCATCCTGTAAATGAGAAAGCCCATCTAATAACACACCATCACTAACTTAGCATCTTCAGGACATTTCTCTGGCTATTCATAAAATCATAGAATTGTTTTGTTTGGAAAAGACCTCTAAGACCATTGAGTCCAACCATCAACCTAAGACCACCATGGCCATTAAACCATGTCCCAAACTGCCACATCTACACATATCTTGAACACCTTCAGGGACAGTGATCATTTTCCTGCATAGTTTCATGACAGCTTTATGGTCCTCCTGAGTGGCTTGCCCCTTCTGCCAACATCCATAAACTTTCCTTTTGTTCCTCAGCAGCAACCAAACCCCTCTATTCAGCAAGGCTGGCCACCTTCTCCTCTGCCTTGTCTTTTGATACAAGGGAGAGCCTGTTCCTGTGTCTTTAAGAGTTCCCTCTTGAACAGTGTCCAGCCTTCCTGGATTCCTTGGTTCTTTAGGCCTTCCAAGGGAGTCTGTTAACCAGTCTCTGAAACAAGCCAGAGTCTGCTCGCTGGAATTCCAAGATGGCAGTTCTGCTGGCCCCCTTCTTTACTTCAACAACTGAGACCACTATCATTTTGTGGTGACAGTGCCCAAGATGGCCCCTGACTGTTACATCACACAAGAGTCCTTCCCTGTTCACAAACAGCAGGTTCAGCAGGGCACCTTCCCTAGTTGTGTCAGGAAGTTGTCCACACACTAGGAACTTCTGGGACTGCTCCTTATCTTCTATGTCATATTTCCAGCAGAAGTCAGGGAAGTTGAGGTTCCCCACAAGAACAAGGGCCAGTGATAGTGAGACTTCTTCAAGATGTCTAAAGAATATTTTTATCTGTCTCTTCATCCTGGCTGTGTGGTCTATAACAGGTCTCCACCAGAATATCTGCCTTGTTGGCCTTCCCCCTGATTCTTAGCCAATAAACAGTCATGTTGTCATGATTATTAATTTCAATACAATCAAAACACTCCCTGACATACAGGGCCACACCACTGCCTCCCCTGCCTTGCCTATCCCTTCTGAAGAGTTTGTAGCCCACCATGGTTTTGTGATTGCCACTATATTGTAGTTTTCCTGATATACAATGGTTTTTCCTAGATGTAAATTATGTAATTTGTCTTTCTCCTTCAAATCCTTCTGTCTGGAATGCAGCTACTATTTTTAGGTCATTCTGTTTTTCTCTAATGTGAAAGTCTGTCATTAACTTGTTTACCCATCAAATAATCTTTGTCCCAGAGCAGTCATATTTCTTCTTTGCAGAGGCCTCAGATAGGATTATTCTTTCCATTTTCCTGCTGCACTTGCCTCATACTCAATTTTTAATGAGGCTCAACATTTTGAGATAGACAGCCTTGTACTTTCTTTCTGGTTAATATGGAATACTTCAAAATGTGTTCCTAGACCTTCTCAAGTATTTGCGTCGGGTTTGAAATCATTGGACCTCTACACAGAATTTGTTGTCCCATAGTGATACCCATTTTTTGGTATTTTTTGTAGACTTAAAAAAATCATGCTTTTTAGGAAACCTGAGCTTTCAGATTACACTGGCCCTATTCAAAGAATTGAATTCAGTGATGTGGGGATTCTTTTCATCTGTCTTTGCCTTTATAAAAGCAGGTTTTGTAGTTTTTTTGCCTTTATAAAAGCAGGTTTTGTAGTTTGGAAAACACTGATTGTCTTTCTTGGAAATGCTGCAGCCTAATAACTCAGTTCCCATTTGGAGCTCTAAAATCCGTTAAAATCATAGAGAATCTCTCTGCTGAGGCTAGTAGCCTTTGGATAGCTTGTGTTATTTTGACAACCAAAACAGTTTGTGTATGAGGCAAAATAAGTGAAAATAGCAATATACAGCCATCAGCTGGACAGCTCTTAGTCTATGATGTAGAAATACAGAGCTTAAAGGCTTTGATGGATTTTCAGTGGCAATTTCCTTTTTACTCTGGGTTAATACATTTAAATATTTTAATTAATAATTAGCCAGATCAGATCCTAGTGCCATCACATTTAAAGTGTTCAAAATGACATGTTTTCAAATTTTAAGTATTTGCAAAATAATCACTTCTTTTAGAGTATTTGCAAAAAGATTTTAAGCTATTTTGTAATGTATTTACCTGCAGGATCCCAAGCTGCGTGAACTGTTGGATGCTGGGAACGTAGGAGGTCGACTTGAAAATCGAATGGTAACTGTTGTCTATGGTCCAGACCTGGTCAATATATCATACTTGAACTTGGTGGCATTCCAAGAGGACATAGCAAAGGTAATAAACTTTCATTTGTGTCATATAAAATTAATGTTTCTGAAGTATTGTTTTGAGATACAGATCAATGAGGTAAGTGGAGCCTGCTGTGAAATGAACCTCAGTTCTGTTACAGCACTGTGCCACTTTGTGCTCAAAAAGAAATGTGCTATCATTTTTTACTTTTTTCTTCAGGGAGTTTATTCAGTGAAGTTTATGCCCCCAAAACGTTGCTTGCAAAGCCCAGATAAGCATAGTGAGAATCATGGTACACAAAATTTTTACTCAGTTAAAAAATGTTTTTTGTGACTCTCCAAACACTTACCAGTGTATTTCCATAGTTATCAGTGTTTTATGATTGTCTTAAGTGTGTGCAAATTATTGATCATCTGTGAGAACAAAGTTTGTAAATATTTGACTTTTTAAGGTTGGCCTGTATTAGGCCAGTGGGAATCTACAGCTCTATCCTGTATACTCAAGTATGTTTGCAATCAGCCACTTCATTTAACTTACACACATGAATGTTTCAGTTTCTGTTCAGAGGTCAGTTTTAAGCATTGCATTTTGCCTACTGATAGCCCTTGATAAGAATTGTGGCGTCAACATCATTACCTTAGCAAAATATTTTTTCCATGTGGGTATACAGTCCTTTCATTTCTGCCCAACACATAACACAAAACAGTTGTGTGTGCCAAGCAAGTTACAGTTGATATAAGTACATTGTTGGGGATGGGTTTTGTTCTTCTTGTTTTTTCTCCCAGTTTTTGTATAACTCGGTTGTGTTTAATGAAGTAGGAGCTCTTTTCTTTATCTATTCCAAACTGACATTCAAAAGCTACTCCTTTTTCCACTTTTATTCATATGGGTGGACTCTAATTATGGCCTCTAGATAGTCATGCACAGAACACACTTTCATATAGCTTGCATGCTCAGATCCACTAAATCGTGGATTTGATAGTTTCTTGGTTATTTAACAACAGTAAGGAGTTACTTTGTCACATCATAGACAGTAACAGTGGTCAGACCAGGTGAATTAATGTCATAGTATAAAAGGCTTAAGCTAAGAAGATAAACTTTAGCTTCTCTCTCTACTAATCTTCATTAGGTGATTGGCCAGCTTGCGAAAACATTATTTCAAATGTTTCTTTGATGTGAAAGAATAAAAAACAGAAAGAGTACAAACTCACTGGAGAACTCCATGGACTGCTGAGTGGGAAGTGCTGTCTTTCAGACGTGGAAATGCACAGCTATGCTCTACAGGGGTGGTTTAGAAATCAACACTGCAAAAGTGAAAGCAATTGGAACAACTCTTCAGGAACTAAGAAGCCCTAAGCATATGACAGAAAACTAAAAGGTGTTCTAAAGCTATACCAGCAAAATTTGTTAGCACTTACCAAGGAAGAGAGAAAATTACCCAAATCAGAAGTATATGACCTTCTTTATCTCTTTCTTATCTAGCCAGCAATCAGTGCACCATAATCTATTTGCAAAAACACTATAGAAATCAGTGGTTTAGGACATCTTCTGTTTGGTAATAGAACCTGAAAAATACCATAGATAAAATCACATTTTAGAAAATCTTGGTCTGGTCTAAGTTCTGAGTAATTCCTATGATCTGAGTAGCTAAGAATCTGAGTCTTCCTTTTTACTTTTGAAAGCAATAGACCACATAAATTCATATTTTATCAATCAGGCACTATCACGTGGGGATGGGATTTTGAAAGCATTGCAGATTTGGCATGCTTGCCCTGAAATGGTGCTAAATATCCTGGTTGTTTCAAGGAAAACAGAGTTTGATCACTTGTGAATGCATCTAAAATGTCTTCCTTTAACATGTTTTCCAGTTGTATATGAGCCAGATCAGACATTTTAGTCCTTACCTCCATGACCAATGTAGTGACTCAGAGGAGTTTTTACAAATAAGCACCTCAAGGAGCTCTGAGGAGGTGTTTAAATACAAGGTATTTTTGATGTCACACTCAAATTTTGACCATTCGTCTCACCCATATTCCAAGGAAAGCAAGTGCCAGTAAGAACCTCCCCCATCTTCCCCTTTTCAGTGCATGACTGGTTTTTTGATTAACCCTTCATTCATCATACTGTATTTTTCAGATTGTGTGATAAATATCAGTCTCTTTGGAAGAGAAAGGCAAAACAACCTGCAATAGTCCTAGTGAGGCAATTGAAACTATTCAGTTATGGGGTTTTTTTCACTTGCAGAAGACTTCCTCTAAATTTACAAACTCTGTTCATCTCACCCTGTACTCAGCACTGGTTAGGCCACACCTTGAGTACTGTGTCCAGTTCTGGGGCCCTTAGTTTAGGAATGATGCTGACTTGCTGAAACATGTCCAGAGGAGGGCAACAAAGCTGATGAGGGGTTTTGAGCACAAGCCCTATGAAGAGAGGCTGAGGGACTGGGGTTGCTTAGCCTGGAAAAGAGGAGGCTCAGAGGAGACCTTATTGCCTTCTACAACTACTTGAAGGGAGGTTGTATCCTGGTGGGGGTTGGTCTCTTCTCCCAGGCAACTACCAACAGCTCAAGAGGACATAGTCTCAAGCTGTGCCAGGGGTGGTTTAGGCTGGATGTTAGGAAGAAGTTATTCACAAAAAGAGTGGTTTGCCATTGGAATGGGCTGCCCAAGGAGGTGGTGGAGTCAGTATCACTGGAGGTGTTTAAGAAGAGACTAGATGGGGCACTTGGTGCCATGGTTTAGTTGATTAGATGGTGCTGGGTGATAGGTTGGACTTTATGATCTCGAAGGTCTTTTCTAACCTGGTTAATTCTATTCTATTCTCTATTCTATTTTATCCACTGGCCAAGTTGTTGAAAAATTACAAAAATATGAGCCTTGAGCTATTCAACTTTATCTAAGTGAACTAAATAAAGAGAAAGAAATAATGGTGTAGTTGAGATATACTGTTTTATGTGTATTCTTCCAGGAGAAAGTCACTAATGTTTGAAGTGTGTTAGTGATGAACAAAAGGGCACTGAGCTGCTGGTTTGCACAAAGAAGAAGTTTGAAATTCATTGGGTAATGATCTAAAAGGCAGATGCAAGGCATGTCTTGATCATGAAGAGAAGCAGCACTGATACAGCACTTGCATATTTTCAGACAAGTGTGCCTGTGCCTGTCTTGGGATTGGATTTGTGAGCATCCACAGACACAGTGCTGCAGAAGTCAGCATAAAGAAAAGTTTATTCTTTGTTCTGAGGAGATGCTCTTTTTTCTGATTCAGTTTCCAACATGAAGAAGTTAAACCTGTGAACCTCTACAATATTCCATTCTCTTCACAAATCCAGTAACTTCAGAAGTGAATATCCCATATTCTCCATTTCTTTCCTCCCACCTTTTTGTGCCTCCCATGCCAACTCTGTTCTCACAAGTCCATTCTGGCCATACAAACCCTCATCCAGAGCCTAAGGAATTCTGTTGCTACCCAGTTTGATGAGCTTTGGATCAGATCCATCACTAAGAGATGATGAATTCCTCCATAAGTAAAATGATGTAGTCAAAGATGATTCGTAAGTTGTGCTATACTATGCTTTCCAGCCTACATCTTTATTTTTTCCAGCTGCTTTGGCATGTTTAAGAGCTTAACCAGTATAATAAAATGGTAAAACGAGGCAGGTACATTCATGTCCATTTGCTAATTTTTTAAAAATAAAATAAAATTCATAAGTATACTTAAAACATCAAAGCAGTTTGCTTTGTTAGCCTTCCTCCAAAATCCAATGTGCGAGAAATATTGCCGTCACACATAGTCAGTTCTGATTTGATGGAAGTGTTTTCAAGAACATGTGCTGTCTTTCCTTATGAAAAATGTCTCTTTCTTTGAGATAAATGTCTTATGGTATGTATCCTGATGAATATAATAGAGGAGAGGAATTACTTCACTGAACAACAGATATCTAAATGAACTGCAGGTTGTATGCTACCTGCCAAAGCACAGGACAGCTAAATAAATTGTTAGTGAAGCTCACAGGAGTGATATAAATATGTATTAGTGTAACAGGACCTAGCCAAAGGGAGAGCAGGTTCAGGGAGCTCTTCTCATGGCGGATGTGATTTCCCTGGAGTTGACTGTGTCAGCAGGCTGAATTCTGCTACCAAACAGAATCAGAGTTTCCCAGTCTGCAAACAGTTTGGTACTAGTACAGTCCTGTTTCAAAATACCCAGATTTATATTTTCCTTTTGTACTGGAGCCTCCAGCAACTGCAGCAATTTGGAGGCTATTACAACCTTTCCACAGGAGGCTATTTTCTTTCTGCATGTAACAGCTTTCTATCCCACAGAGCATTCTCACAAAGCACTGCCTGCTGGAATCACTGATGCTGGTAAACGCAGCTGCAGAGTGCACCTTGCTTGGAGTTAGACTATGGGCTTTACCCTGTACCATGGAGCAAACTGAAGGAAACAGAGCCATTTGGTAGCTAAAGCAGAGGGGCACATCTTGACTCAGAGGTTGATGCAAGGCCATCAAATTCCACCCAAAGCATCTCCTTTATTTCTTCGGGCCTTTGCTCAGGACTGTTGTTTCCCTTCCTGCTGAGGATTCAGACCAGTGAAACAATAATGTGATCCTTCACTTATTTTCTGATTCTGTTTTTTTTTTTTGGCTGCAGCCCTGTGGTGGCTGGAATGTGAGATGCAATGAGCAAATATTACTTGTGACTTCTCAACTTGGCACCTGCATCATTAGAAATGGCTCAGCCTGCAGGTAGCCCTTAAAATATTTGGTAAGAGTGATGTGATCACTTTGAAAAGCTAGGAAAGGAACATGGCAAGACTTGTTTATATAAATAATCCTTGATACAGGCACAGAATAAACTGAATTCCCTTTATATTCCTGTCAGCAAGCACTTGGACAAAGAGAAGGAAGAGATGGAGTGTGGGATATTCCTGAAGTGCCCTACTTCTCTTTTCTACAAAATACTTCTGCTTTAAGGCTAGTAAAACCAGTGAGATTACAATAAAGTCTATGAAGAGCTGTTGGAAAACAACGTGTTTTCAATTTCTACATGATACTTTTTTGGTTCTATTAATCTCTGCAGCCATTAGTGTCAAAGGGAGAAGTTTTAACTCTTACTATTGGTGCCTTAGAAAAGCAGTGTATACAAGATGAGCCTATTTTGAGCCTGGAAAAATGAGTTGCCAAGAAGAAAAACAAACGCTGCATTTATGTTTCAAGAGTCACAGCAAAGCAGTTGTGTTGCTTACAAAGCTGAGTACTTCTCTTTTTCTTTCTCACACCCCTGTTTTTTTTTTCAAATTAGACCTCAGAAGAAAAATGGAAGTGGTCACAAGAGATGAAGGGTAGGACTAACTCAGCAATAGAACAGCAAGTCCAGGGAGGAAGGTTTCTCTGCCAGATATGCCAGTCAGGGGAGAGATGTGTTGTCTCAGCTGCTTAGGGATGAGGTTGTTAATGGGATGACTTAAGGGTCTAAAACATGAAGAATATTAAAGGCCTATACTACAGTAGGCATATGTATCCTTATCTCTTCCTTCTTGAGAATTACTGTACAAGACATGTTTCAGGAACAAGATCTGATAATTTTAGGAAAAACAAACAAATAAAAAAGAGCAACCTTAGCATGTTAATAAAAATAGAAAAGTACAACTTCTGAACCTCTCTCAAATCAATCACCTATTCATGCAAAACTTGAGACTTTTAAAGTAAAACAAGCTTATAAGCTCCAAAGAGGTGTAGCAACATTTGTTTCATTGATACTTTTCATCATTATAAATTTTTGTCAGAATGAAATCCCCAATTCTTGCTATTTTTCCTGAAGAAAAAGAAGAGCCAAGGAGAGGGAATACCTCCCAAAGAGTGCACCATTGAGAGGCTGGAATAAGGATTTTGCATCTGGACTCATATGAAAGAAAATTCAATTGCAAAGGCAACTCATAAAACTTCAAGTGAAAAATAACTGTCACATTTTTTGCAAAGGCATTGTTTATTTTCACCCCTTTCTTTTAAGGGGTGAAACAAAGCAAATCCAAAAGCACAGCTGTGATTTCAAAGGATTGCAAGTATGGAGCATAAATAAGCACCAAGTTAGCAAAGAAAATTGGGCTGAAGTTCTCAATGAAAAGGTGCAGGAGAGACCTGCAAGGGAGGAGAGAGACAGAGCAAGCAGTGAGAGTCTAAACTTCCGATTATAACCATGGATAAGGTTTGCTGAGAAACCTGAAAAGTTTGAAGATCTAAGGGAAGGACTTCAGCAACATGCATAGAAATTGGAAAAATAAGTCAGAAAAAGTGAGGGAGATCCCAGGGAAGAACAGTGCCTGTAGGCAGAGAGGGAAGCTTTCCCATGTGCAGCTGGATGACATCTCTCCCCTGTGTCAGGGTAGCAAGAGGGGAAAATAATTTAGTGAGGCATAGGACCACAGTGTAAGGCTGTACAGTATGGAAAAGAGGAGCTCTTATACTTGGAGTTGCATCTTCCTTCCATGTTAGAATAATCTAAATTTATTCCAATGTATTTATGCTGGTTCGAGCTTTATAAGCATGTTTCTTGTGTTGTCTAGTAAGATCTTAGAGCCAGTATTTATAGTTCTCTACTCTGGTGAGACCCCACCTCGAGTACTGCATCCAGTTCTGGAGCCCCTGTTACAAGACAGATATGGACGTGTTGGAATGTGTCCAAAGAAGGGCTGGAGCACCTCTCCTGTGAAGACAGAGAGAGTTGAGGCTGTTCAGTCTACAGAAGAGAAGGCTCTAAGGAGACCTTATTGTGGCCTTCCAGTATCTGAAGGGGGCCTACAAGAAAGCTGAGGAGGGACTTTTTACAGTATCAGGTAGTGATAGGATTAGGGGGAATGGAATAGAAATAGAAATGGGTAGATTCAGATTGAATGTTAGGAAGAAATTCTTCACCATGAGGGTTGTGAGACACAGGAACAGGTAGCTCGGGGATGTGGTGGAAGCCCCATCCCTGGAGGTTTTTTAAGGCCAGGCTGGGTGTGGCTCTGAGGAGCTAGTATGAGGTGTCTCTGCCCATGGCAGTGGGGCTGGAACTAGATAATCCTTGAGGTCCCTTCCAACACTAACAATTCTATGATAATCACTATAAAAGATGAACTGTGATATTTGTTATCTGAATTACCTCATGAGCTGTAGAGAGTGTGATGTATCACAGTATCACCAAGGTTGGAAGAGACCTTGAAGATCATCAAGTCCAACCTGTCACCACAGACCTCATGATTAAACCATGGCACCAAGTGCTATGTCCAGTCCCCTCTCGAACACCTCCAGGGACAGTGACTCGAACACCTCATTGGGCAGCACATTCCAATGACAAATGCCTCTCTCAGTGAAGAACTTCCTCCTCACCTCGAGCCCAAACTTCCCCTGGTGCAGCCCGAGACTGTGTCCCCCTGCTCTGGCGCTGGCTGCTAGAGAGAAGAGACTAACCTCTTCCTGGCTACAACCACCTTTCAGGTGGTTGTAGAGAGCAATAGGTCTCCTCTGAGCCCCCTCCTCTCCAGGCTAAACAATCCCCAATGTAAGAACAAGTTCTTAGAAGAGGAGATTTGGTGGAGTGGGCAATATGGCTGGACTTAGTGATCTCAGAAGTCCTTTCAAGCCTAGATGATTCTGTGATTCTATGACTCACGGGACTTGCTCTGGTATGGTCTTTATTCCATCCTGTCAGGTCTGTATTCAGAGGAATTTAAGCCCATTTCAGCTTCATTTTCTAAGAGTGGTGATATAGAGACTCCTTTATTTTAATGGGTCAACAAGAACAGTGTCCAGCACTCAAAGAAATGGTTTTGGGTGGGGGCATTTATTGCGCATCTTCCAGAAACTTGAATTTATTTTGCATCAGATATTTTCAATATGAATTTTTATTTTGGTTTTGGTTGTTGTTTTGTGGGTTTTTTTTTGTTTGTTTGTGGGTTTGTTTTTTTGTTTTGTTTTGTTTTTGTGGTTTTTTGTTTTTTTCATTTAAGTGGAATAAGTTATCTTTTATTTAGGAGAAAGGAAAAAAAACAAAGAAAAAACTAATACTCTAATACTCTTCTTTTTTTGCAGCATGAGAAAATCAGGTCTCACCGATGAGGAAGGAAGCCGTAATTGGAAAAAATCAAGCTCAGACTATAATTAGGCACTCTTTACTAACAATATGATTTTCAGAAATAGTTTGCATTGTGTAAGTAAACATCTAAACTCATCCTCATTGAATCATTTTTTTCTTTGTAGGAATGGTCAGGTGAAGTGTTCAGTTTGGCAACAAATTTGTTGGCACAGAATATGTCAAGGGATGCATTTCTGGAAAAAGCGTAAGTGGCCGTCGCATTTAATGCTGTGGGTGTTGCTCTCTTCTCTGTGTCATTTTCCTTTTTGCTTCTTAGTCACATTGTCATCTATTGTTTCTGCTTTGATGAGTTGTCACTTTTGTAAACATTGGCTGTCCTTTCTCATGGTTTTAAAAAGCCTGTTGTCTAGATGTCATTTAAACAAAAATCTTATCAAGGTTCTTGAAAGTACTAAGACATAGCAAAAAGTCAGAATTAAAGGCCATCTTCCACTTGTACACCAAAAGGGTAGCTTCAGCTCTAGCCTGAAGTTCTCCATTTCAACTGAAAATATTTTGGACTGATGTGATTCTGACTATTTTCCCTTTTTTCTCTTATTGATACAAAAATGAGCATTCAGGAAGTCTGTTTTCCTCTGTGTAATCTCTCTGATTCTCATGCGATTCAGAGGGAAGATCTGCATCCATTCACCCTGGCTGCTTTGCACAGTGCACAGGTTCTAAGTTGCTTTCAACAATGTAGAAAAGGTGTTCATGAGAACATTTGGGATATAAAAATACCTCCAAAAGGAGAACTGAACATGAGATTAGAAATTCTCAGCTGAATGGTTTATGTACATACTGAGGGAGTTTTGCGTAAGTGATAGCATTGAGTACAGCACAGCAAAGCCTGCCAGATAGTGATGACAGTGAACTGGGCTTCTTGCTGGGCTTTTGAGTTTCTTAAAGAAGGGACACACCCATCCCAGCCTACAAGTTGGCAGGTTAAATTCAGCTTTGTGTCCCTACCAAACACCTTTTAATTTCTGTTCACAGTCAGAGGCTCAGTCTGGCTAAATACCAAACTGGGGCTTAGGTTCCTAAGAGTTGCCTCCATCCAAGAAGTAAGTTCTTTTCCTGGATGTTCTAAAGCTGTGCATGCCTAGTGTTTTCAGATGCACCCGTATTTAGTCAGAAAGATCCCAACTGCTTGACTTTAATCCCGTGTATGTGTTCATAGGTATCTGATTTGAGAAGGAGACAGAGAGGGTATTTACTTCTCATAGTGTTACATGTGCAGATGAAGTCAACAGAAATTCTTGAAGAAACTTTGAAGGTTGGATGTTGCAGAGACTAGAGCTTTGTGTCTGATAATCCTGTGCTGGGGCAGAAGTTATATATTCGATAAATGGATGGAAACATTTAACATTTCATTTTTGGCTCTTCATGTTGACCATGGCAAAACCTGAGCAGATCCAGGTGTGAGGGCAGGAGAAACAGTGAGAAACAGTGACTTCCTTCAGCTCCATAGGTAGTGGATGAGTTACAGGAGGGATGTGCTATTTCCATGCTCTTTTTCTCAAATCCCCATGTGGCCAGTGGACTTTGCTGCCAGGTCTCTGATGGGGAGGTCTGTGGCTGTACCTCATGGACACTTTTTCATATCGGATTCAAGGGAGGAACATGCTATCGCAATCTATAGTAGAGCCTGTCTTATTTGGAGCCATTTTTTGGTGATTGTTCAAGCAACATTAATTAAAGATGAAGTCACCGTGTGTGGATTCAGTAGCCTTCTACAGCATAGCATTCCTGTGTCTTTTTCTTTTCCACTAATTGATAAATCACTTGAGAACTGTAAAGTTTCCAGGGTCCTCTATACTTATGCCAAATCAGAGTCATTTAAGCAATCTTTTGACTTTGAATAATAGAAATATTTTGCCACTATAATTACTGTACCTAGAAAAGGGTTGGTTGCAGTCCTATCAGAACCTATTTGTTGAAATAGAAAAGCAAATTGCATTAGAGCAGAATTAAGTTGTTTCTTTTCTGTTGTGTCATTCAGTTCCTTACAGCATTGAAAGATCAACAGTAAACAGCTTGTGCAGCTGTCGTGTGGTTTGGTCAGATGAGATAAAACAGGACTAACTTGGGAAGAAGGATGGTTAATGAAACCTGCCATTTTGATTATAATGTGCTCATTCCTCTGTTGTAACCGTGCAGTGAATGTGTTGGGGTGCAAAAATTAGCACTGAAGAACTGGCCGGTGCAGTAATGAGCAAAGGGTAGCTGCATTATGGAAACCTTGGGTCAGTGCTGTGTCCAGAGTTTGTTCTTACAGGCTGAACTAGACTACTCATAGTCTGTGGGAGTATCTCTTAGCAAGCTTTTTAACATGTTTGGTTTGTGTAGGTGAGCAGAAAATAGGGGGAAAAATCATGTCCCACATGTAGCAAAGAATTTGGGAGGAAAAAGGGTGGCAAGTACAGGTAGGGTTGACTGTTCTTCAGGCATGCATTTTTAATTTCCTTTAACTGAAGTCTTTTCATTTTGGGTTTTTTTCCCTCTATTTTCTTTTATTTCTAACATTCTTGTCTGTAGAAAAAAATACAAATATGACCAGTATGTACTTAAAAGTTTGGGTTTTTTTTAATAGAAGGCAAAATAAACCTTTTTTTATTATTATTAACCACAGTGATTTTTTTTTTTTCTTTTCTTTTCAATCTACCTCAGTGCTGGGAAATGGGGCACAGGGGGTGACATTTTTGTTTGGTGACACAGTAGCACTAAAGATTTTAGTTTCCAGAAGATGCAGGTAAGAAGAAAGGATTTGTAAAAATGCTCCTGTCCTCGCTAGAGGTATCAACACATACTTTGCTTTTGAAGTGGTTGCTAATAGCACTTTTTTTGTTGGGAAGAAAAGGAAAGTATAGAAACATGGTATGTCTTCTTTTAGGCCAGTAGGTAAAGTGAAAAGGTGGATTTTTTATTTTTAGTACAACAAATTTCTCTTAGATACTTAAGTGTTGCCATCTTTTTTCACCAGATTACTGCAAAACTCATTTATAATTTTAATTATATTCAAGTGGAAGAACTCAAGAAGCTGTGCTCTTCGCAAACTGCTGTTGGCAGATATTATGCTGGTAACCAGTAGTCCTTGCATACCAGGAGGATCATCAGATAGCAGCTGTAGGCCCAACTGCTTCTCATTAAAGCTGCTGGATGTCTCCTGTTCCAGTAGGCTTTGAATCAGTATGTTAAAAGGTTTGGACAAAGAAAGATACGTCCTCATCCCACTGCCTTAATCAGCATGGGAGAGAAGTCACAGGTCCCGAGATACTGAGATCCTCTAAATATTGGATTCAAAAGCTGGATAACTGCCTGCTGATAAATGGTTTCGGCCTGTAATTTTTATATTGCTTCTTGCTGGAAATGTCTTGGGCTCGCCCAGGGCTGCTGAATATACTAATGTTCTTGCCGATGCAGAGACATTTCAGTTGCCAGCGATATCACTTACTTCCAGCTGAGGAGTGACAATATTTAGGGTCAAATGGAGATACTTTCATAGATGTGTTATGGGGGGGGGGGGTTGGGAAGTTAGCGATGTTAATGTACAACACCCAGGGACAATTTCAGCTTCTGGAAGAGTACAGCCTCATTTCTGATCAGGTTATGGCCTGTGTTCCACAATTCAGTCTGCTGATAGAGTGGCAGACAGCCTGGGTGACAAGGGGTGTGGCTGGGCAGGGGAGGGGGAGAGGAGAAGTGTGGTGGTAGTGTTTGATAAATTTGTGTGTTAATGGTATTTGCAACATTCCATTGCAAGACAGCCAGGTGCTTTACTGTTGAAAGAAAAGGTACTTACTACTGATATATCAACAGTTTTTTTATTGGGCAAAAGAGCTGATTGGAACTTGCCACATGATCAGGGCACTAGTGCTGAGCTGTAAAGTCAGTGGAGAGGTACTTGAAAATGCTGTAAAAAATAAACCAGGATGCTTTTCTCTCTGCAGTTACACAAAACTTAAGCTGCAGGTGACTCCAGAAGGGCGCATTCCTCTGAAGAAGTAAGTTGTGTTCCTCTTCTTTACCATGTAGTCTCTTCTGATTTTTGATGTTGGATATGTGTTTGGACTTAAACATGTAACCCTTTTGCCTGGAATAACAATCTTATTATCTGCTTAGAACATGTATTGCATGAAAGAGTAGCCAGTGTTACTCAGGATATCTCTGTTAAAACACACTTCGGACATAGGTTGCCTTTTGTGGTCATGAGCAAGACACTTATCTTCTCTGCCTTTGCTTGTTCCACTTGTGTTAAAAAAAAACCCAAACCAAACCAACAAACTACCACCATAATTTCTTTACTTTAGAGACATGTTGTGAGGGTAAATATAGTCAAATTGCATGTTGCCAGAGCAGTGTGAAGAGAGCAGTGGTGACTTTCTTGACTAACTATCTGCTGTAATATGGGCTTGTGTGGCATAAAGTGTAATGGTTTAGTGCATGAGCTAACCTGCCTGCTCCCCCAACACAAAAGTGGGGAGAAAAGTAACACGTACAACTCGGGCTTCAGGTAAAGAGACAAGATAAGAGTTTAATATAAGATGAGATATCATAATCAGAATTCATAATTACCTTAGCTAATAATCTAATTAATAATACAATGCATGATTACTTTAGCTTAGCCTATTTGCAGAAGTAGCATAGTTAAATACTGGGGGTGGAGGGGAGGGGAAACCAGCATGAACCAGAAAACCAAAGCCAGCAGCTACCCCACTCCATCCCATTCCAATGCCATGCCTGCTGAAAAGAGCCAACACCCAAGAAGCGGAACCCAGAAGCAGTAACTGGAGCAGGAAGCCTCCCATGTTGCAACCTGAACTTCAAGCCCTATAATACTTTGCTTCAGTCAGCACTTCCATTTTTTGAAGCTGGCATGATTGCCATTTGGTATGGATAACAGCAGCAGGTTTAACTCAATCCATGACATAGAATTAAACTTATCCTGGCCACCATTAAACTCACTTGTGTGATTAAGCAGCCAGCAAATGGAAATAAATAGCTAAAGACATGGAGGACTGGAAAGCAATATTCAGTCTGTAGGCCACGTGGGCCATCAAGGCATGATTTTAAGCCAATCCCTTCTTCATTTTGCAGCATATACCGCTTGTTTTCCGCTGACAGAAAACGGGTAGAGACTGCATTAGAAGCTTGTAATCTTCCATCTTCTAGGGTAAGCATCTGCTTTTGTTCCTGGCCCTTACAAAATGTTGCTTGTATTCAGCAGTGTTTACTGTGTATTGAGTTAAGAACAGTTTGTTCTAGACTGATAGTGCTGTGCTGGCTTGGCTGCTGGTCCTCAGCAGTAGATCTTTTTTTTTTTACACAGAAGTTCTGAGAACCATTTGCAAAACTTAGTACCTTTGCTTTGAAATTGTGTAGGGACTATAGGCACCTGGAAGAATTATGAATTGATTAAGGGAAAGGGCAGGGTTTTGTGTGACCCATTCTGGAGAAATCCTATGAGAGTATTTTAAGAATTGGTGACTGTTGCACAGTTTTCAGGACATGATTTTAGAGCAGTGTTAGCTCAAGGTATAGCTGGTGGTGTAGTCTATTTCCTTCTCTCTCTCACACACACACAAAGTATTTATAGCTTGATTTAAATGACAATTTAAAGTCACCATAGCTTATGTAAGAGGTGAATGGAGTAAATGTTGAAATGCTACAGTGTCAAAGATGTATCCAGGAACTTGGCTCCCAGAACTTTTGCAGGATAGTACCTCACCCTCAAGAAAGCTTTATTTCAAGAGCAATGAGCTCAAACAGGTAACTCTAGTTAATGCTGGAGTGAAGACATCCTTAGTCTTTCATCCCAGGTGGAAATTATCTTCCAAGAAATTTCTTGCAAGATAATTCTTAATTTTTGCAGGTCAGGCAAAATCTGTCTGTAGGAGAGGACAGCCTGCATCCCCTGATCTCTAGCTCTTTTAGAAAACTCTGTACTGGGATGTTTCCTCAACACTTCCTTTGCCAGTAGTCTAACAGCACCAATATGCACAGTTTCAGAAAAGTAATGGAATAAAATATTCACAAGGCAGGCCTCAGATAACCCTTAATAATGAGCACTTGGATATTTATTTCCATAGAATTCCAAAGAAAATAAAGTAAGGTTGTGAAGTTAGAAACATGGAAAGAATACTTTTTAAAATGGGTTTTCATGTAACTGTTAGCAAACAAGACAAGATGCACAGAAAAATCTCTGAAGTACTACTTTTAAATCAGTTGATTTATTTATTCTCTTTGTTAAATATCTCTGAAAAAATAAAACAAAATCTAAACATCGCTGGAGTCCTTGAAAGAAACTGCAACCTTTTTCTGCTATTGAAGTAGAGCAAATTTTGTATACACATTACTGGATACTTGTTACTGGGATACTATTCACAGCAAAAAGTAGATCCTTTCTGTAGTTGGGACGAAAGAGAAATACACTTCATGCCACAAAGAAAATTGTTGATCATCTTTGAAAAAATATTTTAGAAGCTAAGTGCTTAAAAAGCATGAAACTCAGTCTCAGTGGTGTAATGAAGAAAAATAAGTATTTCTGCTACAGCTCTTTTCCTTTGTGTTCTTGCGTATTTGAACAAGTAAAATTCTTAGCTTCAACTTCCAGCTTTTCTGCCTGGATGTACTGAAGGATAAATGGTGTTCCTGTAAAGCCTTTGGAGAGCACTGGACTCCAGCAGTGTGCAAGACACAAATATCAGGGAATCCTGCCCAGCAAAATCACAGTGAATGATTCAGAGAATTCATTAAAGTCTCTTATGGACATTAACAGCTTAGACTTTCTGGGTTGAAAACTACCACATAAAGGTCCCTCTAAAGATTTTCTCCCCAGGTTTCCATACCTCTCATTGCTCTGAAAAGATACAGGGCTCATTGGTTATGAGTTTCACATGATGTTTGGCTGCATTTCTCAGAACCTGTACATGACCCTAAAACACAAAATGGAATTGACAGTCATGGGGAAGAGGATCCCAAGCAAGCATTTATCACTCTCTCCTAATTCATAGTTTCAAGGTTGTGACAGTCCCTCATCAGTGCTAAACAGTGACACAAGCATAGGGCAGCCACAGCTATGCTGCCAGGGTACAGTATTGCTGCCTGGACTTGTCCATGACCCTACAAATTTCAGCATCCATTAGGCCTACTCTTCAGCAAATTCCCTGTCAGGGTGCTTGCCAGTAGACTTCATAGGACAATGCACAGGCACTGTAGTTAGTGCAGGAGGAAGAGTCCTTGTTGTCTGGGTGGTAGTCTTCATCCTGCTGTAGAAGAACAGCACCAGAGAGGCTTCCTAGAAGTGCCGAAAGTAAACTATTTCATATTCAGGGACCTTATTAAGGGATGGATTCTCTGTAACACTGAGCACTCCATCTGTTGATTCAGCCAAGCACTTGAGCATGACTACAGTAGAATGGCCCATGGACTAAAAGTCAAGCATATTTTTAAAGCATGGATTTATTTGTTTATTTTTGGGTCAAAACTGGCATGTGTACAGTCTTGCAGGACCAAATCCTGTGTGATCTGATTTTTGGCAACATTTGTAGAGGAATGTTTATATTAATGTTTAAATGAAGTTTTTTAATATGCCAATGAGTTTTTGAGTTTGGCATCTTGTTCCTATGTGATTTTACATATATATATATATGTATATATGTATTTTTAATATTGTCTTCTTTTGAAAAAGGGGGATTCTTTTTGTTACTGTTGGATATTTTTGTGTGGGTTTTTTTTTTTTTTTTTTAGTCAAAGGTGCTGTAAATAGGATCTGAAGAGCTTTATTTTAGCAGCTTCTGGCTGTGAAGACTGTTTTCCGCCTTCCAGTTAACATAGAGGTTCACAATGAAGCACCAGTGAGCTTGACTGATAGCTTAAAATAAAACAACCAGCTATTGAATCCTTTCTGTGCAAATAATTCAAATTAGCTGTTGTATTGCCCAAATATACAACAGAATGGATATAGGCGTTATAAAAGCAGGCAGGTCAGCAAACAAATCATAAATCAACAGTGCTTGAAATTAGTAGAAAGTTAACCACAGAATAAAATCGAACATCAATATTCATCAAAACTGATGGATTCTCTCATGTGCTACAGAAAGTTTGTGGGTTTTTTCCATTGGTCTTAAGAAAAAGAGAGAAGTGCATAAGGCATGTGGGTGGTTCCACTACAGTGTGGATGGCTCAGACCAGGCTGAAGAAAGAGGCAGCGTATTTTAAGCTCTTTAGTCAGTCAGGCTTTTGGAATCCAAATACAGTTGTCAGAGGTCATGCCTGGGGTGCAAATGTTTACAGCAAGGCTTTTGTCTGCCATCTACATCTTTGTGTTCTGTAGCCCACTAATTTCACTACTGGTAGGAAATAAATATTAAAAGGTTCTGTACCTGAACAGACTGACAATTTGTGTTGGTTATCCTCTTTGGAGATAGGCTTTTAGAGGTGGGTGTTGAGAAACTGAGGCCTATTTTCTTAACAGGAACTGAGTGGCAAATAAAAGCCTGGATCTCAGGTTATTGGAAAAGACCCAGGAGGGATAAAGCAATGCCTGTGGCATTTATTTCTGTATTTATTTATGTTAACCTAAAGCAGGGAAAAAATGGAAAAGCTCCTTCTATGTAACAAAGGCTTGAATTAACACTTATGGTTCCCTTGGTAACGGCATTAAACAGGCAGAATAAATAAAAGCAATGATTTCCTCTATCAGCAGCTTACTTCTGAGACAACCAGGTTCAACAGTGTATAAAAGCAAATGGCAAGTTATAATTTTCTTCCTCCAGGTCATCAGATGTAGGTATTATTCTGGAACCATGGGAAAGTGTCATGTGGGTCTATGGTGCTCCTTGAGATTACATGCTATAGCTTCTGATAAAGGTAGCTTGTTTGGAGGAAACTCAAAAATGAGATTTTCAGTATTTGGATTTCACAGATTTTGTACTTTCCTTTTTCTTGTTCCTTTGTAAGGCTTCCTCTGTACCAAATACAGGCTTCTGTGCTATTTTCCTTTCTCCATGTACTGATGCTAAGGCAGAAGCCATTACTGTTCTGTGCAGATAAAAGCTTTGCACCTTTCTTGGGGTATCCATTTCTTCCCAGCCCGGCTGAAAATCAGCCCCTGCTGTCTTCTGCAAAAACACCAGAAGTTGAAGGGAGCATAAAAATTCTATGTTTCCATGTGCTAGTGGGAAGAGGGCTCTGGAGCTTCATTCAAAGGACTCTTTTTGTTATCCAGCCCAATAATTCCCTCTAGTTAAAAGCAATTGGGTTGTTTTTGTTTTGTTTTGTTTGTTTGTTTCAGCTAGCAGGTGTGATGGGTATGCTGGGTATGTTGAAAGTGTCACCTAGAAGCAGGATTAAATGTTAATGGTTCTAAATTGTAGAAAATGTAAGAAAAAATGCTGGTATCTCTTCTATAGAAGAGCATTTTTATCAATTCCTGTAAAAGAAATCTGGCTGCCAAATGCATTGCAGTACATTTAGGACAAAGGTGCATGAAAAAGCTATATTGTGTGAGTTTTGCCCAGGATAGTGGTATCTTGAACATGTATTCTCAGGAAGGGAAAGAAAACATAGAATCATAGAATCAGTCAGGGTTGGAAGGGACCACAAGGATCATCCAGTTCCAACCCCCCTGCCATGGGCAGGGACACCCTACACTAGATCACGCTGGCCAGAGCCTCGTCCAGCCTGGTCTTAAACACCTCCAGGGACTGGGCCTCAACCACCTCCCTGGACAACCCATTCCAGGGCTTCACCACTCTCATGGTGAAGAACTTCCTCCTCACATCTAGCCTGAATCTCCCCATTTCCAGCTTCATTCCATTCCCCCTAGTCCTATCACTACCTGAGATCCTGAGAAGTCCCTCCCCAGCCTTCCTGTAGGCCCCCTTCAGATACTGGAAAGCCACAATGAGGTCACCTCGGAGCCTTCTCTTCTCCAGACTGAACAGCCCCAACTCCTTCAGTCTGTCCTCATAGGAGAGGTGCTCCAGCCTCATAGGAGAGGTGCTCCAGCCTCATAGGAGAGGTGCTCCAGCCATTTTCTAGATCAGGCTGGCCAGAGCCTCATCCAGCCTGGTCTTAAATACCTCCAGGGACGGGGCCTCACCCACCTCCCTGGACAACCCATTCCATGGCTTCACCACTCTCATGGTGAAGAACTTCTTCCTCACATCTAGCCTGAATCTCCCTATTTCCAGCTTCATTCCGTTCCCCCTAGTCCTATCACTACCTGAGATCCTGAGAAGTCCCTCCCCAGTCTTCCTGTAGGCCCCCTTCAGATACTGGAAGGCCACAATGAGGTCACCTCGGAGCCTTCTCTTCTCCAGACTGTCACTTGCGACACCTGAGTACAGACGGTTCTTGGGATGAGCAGGGCTTTAGTCACTGTAGGACACATGGCAGCAGGGCAGCACTCCCGTCAAAATGGGATAGAGTTTTCCAGACCACAAGAAGAAGTCTTTGTGGTCTACCTCTCTGTCTTTAAAGACCAAATCAAACTTGTGATTTGCACGTTCAACCCAAGTTACCACCTTTGCACAAATACCATGCTCACATATAACGAAAGCACATTTTACAGAGCCGTGGGACACTTCTCCCTCAGACCCACCATAACCATCTCTTCTCTCACTAAAGCACCTACCCAGGTTATGTGTTGATTTTTCCAAACAATGCTTACTGATTTGTAGACCTGTTTTCAGCATAAGCTCCTGGCCTGACTCTGGACCTCTCTGAATCTACAATAGTGCGAGGTCTTTCACCAATCTGAACTGGGACAGCATGAGACAAGTCACACAGAACAACAGAGAGCTGGGAAGATGAGATGTGTTTTCAGCTGTTACTGCATTGCCTAATGCTTGGAAAACATTTGAGAGCCTCCAAAACACCCTGAGAAAGAGCAGAGAAAGGATCATGAAGTGATGATATGAGTCTTAGATGTTCCTGAATTTTCTTTTAGCTAAAAGCTGCTACACCCTCCTCATTTTCCCAGCCCATTATTTCCCGAAAAGGTGGCTGGATGCAGAGAGGAAGGCTGCTGCCACAGAACAGGTGTATTAATAATGATTCAGTTTCCCAGTTCGTTAACCTGTTCTTTGAAAGCTTTGGAAAGATGAATTATATGTTTGTCATCTGTTATGCTGCCATTTTACTTGCTGAGGCACATGAGCTCATCACGACTGGCCAGCTGCCCTTCTGGGAGCAGGCTCAGAGGCTTCATTGAGATTCATATACCCGTTCATGATAGAGATAAGGAGGATAGATGGGGAGATGTCATTCCCTTCCTTCCATTCATCCTTCCTTCCTTCAGGGGTGCTCAGTGAAAGAGAAAACTTTGCCTCATGGAAACCAAGATTACATATATATATATATATATATATATATATATATATTTAATGGATTTGCTCTTTAAGCTGCTCTGTTATTCAGGGGAATTTATTATTCTGCAAAACCTGGGCAAAACCTGCAACGTAGCTTGCAGCAGGCAAATCCAAAGAAGTGCAGTAGTGAGTGATCTGTTTACAGAGAATGTATAAAAGTGCTGTATCGGTCTTTCACTATTTTCTTCCCCATTCCACAGAATGATTCAATCCCTCAAGACGACTTCACCCCAGATGTGTACAGAGTGTTCTTAAACAACCTCTGCCCCCGGCCTGAGATCGACCACATCTTTTCTGAATTGTAAGAAAAGATACTTTTTTCTCTTTTTTCCCCCCTTTCACTGATTTCCTCAGCTGAGGATGGAAAAGTAGGTTATTTAGACTGCAGCTGCATTTATCGATTGCCAAGAACAGATTTCAATGTTAAGCAGTGCTGCTATTTAACCTTGGATCAAGGGTTCCATCTCTCCCAAGCTTTTGCCTCTATTTCTAATGGTCATAGTTTTAAAGTAATTTGTTCATAGAGGAGCAGAACTGTCAGGTCTTGTTTTTCTGGGTGATTTGGGATAGTTTAGGCTTCCATGAAAGTAAAGGAAGAAAAGTAATAAGTGCTATCAACATGCAGTAGGCATGAGAATATATATAATAACCCCCGAACACATAATTAGGAACTGAAAAAAATGTACTAACTTTTAGAATTCATGAATTGACACTGTGAAATTACATGAGCAGCCAGCTACAACTGATTTTATACGTTCAGTTACAAGCTATATAACTTGTGTTGCTTCTACCCCTTGCAGCAAAGCCTGATCAGGCTAAAAACATGAAGCAGTACGCAAACAAAGTAATTTCCAAAATACCTCTCAAGACCACTAAAGCAATTAGTGAATGTATCTTTGCAACATGGGTGTGCTCACATACTCCACTTGTGCTTATTTCCTCTAAGGTTGAGATTTCAGAGGAACGTGGTCTTGCTCTAATTTGCTTCCATTTAACCTAGGGATAGACTTCCTATTGCTCTGTCACAGAGCAGAAGTAGGCCAGTATCAAGCGTTCTAGACAGCACTGAGCACGTCACCTGGCTCAGAGGCTTCCTGGATCTCCCATCTGGATACAAATTGTACCCAAACTCTGCTCTTTTTGCTAGCTCTAAATAGCCATCTTTTTGCTCTGTTCATGGAGTGCCTAGCATTTTTTAGCAGCTTTATTTTAAAAACCAAAGCAAATGCTAGAATAATTAAATGGGGCTGCTGTTATTCAGCAAATAGTAGGTCCAAGAATGCCAGCAGAGTGTTTGTGGCAAGCTCAGGATTGAATTCCATGTTCTTTTCTATATTTCTAAATTGCTACGTTCCAGGAAATCAGATGAATGAAAAGCTTTTAGCATTGCTCTAACTCTTCCCATTGATGTCATTAGTGCTGAATGCTTTTTAAATAAAAATCTTACTCATAGATGTTTGATGAGGAATGTTTGTCATTGCATGCTGGCAAAGTAAATTAGTCCACAGACCCAGTGGGACAATGTTTTTATTGTATGATACTTTGAATCTTGTTTTGGTTTGCCTGGGAAGTTACAGAATATTGAACAAGATTTCAAAGAAATGAATTTTAAGGACCTTGCTTTAATTTTTGTCTAGCGGTGCCAAGAGCAAACCATACCTTACTGTTGATCAGATGATGGAATTCATAAATTTAAAGCAACGTGATCCGCGATTAAATGAAATCCTTTATCCGCCGTTAAAACAAGAACAAGTTCAAGTTCTGATAGAGAAGTATGAACCCAACAGCAATCTAGCAAAGAAAGGTCAGTGGTTTTATATTCTTGCTATACTCAGTTTCTGATTTGAATCGATGACTCAGTTATCCTTATGGTGCATGCTAAAGCAAAATTTGGTTCAGAATCAAATTGCATTTCCAGCTATCTGCTTTTGGATTGTACAAACCCGAGAGACATCATGTGGTGCATTTATAAACGTGTTTAGTTGGGATCAGTTTAGGAAGGATGGGGATGGTTTCAGTATTTACATTTCATTGTGTGTAATCGATAGTTTAGAACAACTGCTCTGGTCTGTAACTTCCACAGAAACCTGACTATCACTATTGACTGGCACTGGAAATGTAGAATTAAAGAAAAAGTCAGTGGTGATGAAAGTAAAATGATGATAATTCTGTTATTTAATAATGGTAATAGGTCTAGCCCTCTGCTTTCTGATAAAGTGGTGCACAGAGTAAGATGTGAGAGTGTCTGATGTGTTTCGTGCTATAATCACAGAACATTTCCCTTTTGAATCTCAAGTGTTGTCTGGGCTGAACTGGGCATTTCTTCAAAACCAGCAAGAGAATTCCTGCTCAAATCTCTGCAGATTTTTGCTACAATGACAAGTCTTAAAATAGTATTGATTTTATGTTTGCATCCTTTTTTATTCTAATCTACATATGCTAATGATTACCCAAGCTTTTAATGTGTTTCTACCTTAAACATTTAGGGGCATGGGAATATCCTAAAAAAAGCCCTATCTAATACAAAAAAAACCCAACCAAAAACCCAACCTTTGGTCCAGAGATTTTTTCATCCAGAGAAAGCATAAAAACCTCTCTCCCAAATGTGTAGGGGTTAACTGAAGGCACTCCTGCCTCTCTCCCTGGAGCCTTCTGACCTAGATGTCTTCCTAAAGAAAAACCGTGGCTCTCGAAGACATGATCAATATTGTCTAAAGGCAAAACACTTCTAATTTTTCTCATAAGGCTTATTACTATTTAGAGTTTCCAGTGGCTTTCACAGAGGGTTAAATTCTGCTTATTTGTCATGCTTATGCAAACTGTCTTTTGGCATCAGAGAGAATACTAGCATGAGTAGATGAAAATGCGTTGTGACCTCCTCTCTCATCCATGCAAACATTACAATATTGCTCTGTACTTACCGTATTTCACATTGGCAACAGAAAGGTCTAGTACCTTAAAGATCGTTCTTATTACCCAAATATTGGCACTTCATATAAGCCAGATAAAGGATTTATTAGAAGGAGGTATGCTGGTGTGCTAGCAGAATGGAATCCACTTCTGACTAACATTGAGGAGGAAGCATGAAACATACCTCATAGAGTATTGTGGTTGTGTTTGCTAGCACCCTCCAAGTAGGATTTGTGGGACACCTCCAGTTTACCCTGATGGACACTGGTGCATGCATTTGATGCAGACATTTGCTTCTCCATAGGTGTACCACTTCCTGGATATGATTTATATTTATAATGCAATTCCCTGTATACTAGGTGAAGTGTAGCTGTGCACTCAATCCTACAATCACAGAATAATTCCAAACAGAATATAGAATTAACAAGGTTGGAAAAGGTCTTTGAGATCAAGTCCAACCTATCACCCAACACCATCTAATCAACTAAACCATGGCACTAAGTGCCTTATCCAGTCTCTTTTTAAACACCTCCAGTGAAGGTGACTGCACCACATCCCTGGGCAGCCCATTCCAATGGACAGTCACTCTTTCTGTGAAGAATTTCTTCCTAACATCCAGCCTAAACCTCCCCTGGCACAGCTTGAGACTGTGTCCTCTCATTTTGTCACAGGTTGTCTGGGAGAAGAGACCAGCCCCCACCTGGCTACAGCCTCCCTTCAGGTAGTTGTAGACAGCAATGAGGGCTCCCCTGAGCCTCCTTTTCTCCAGGCTAAGCAACCCCAGCTCCCTCAGCCTCTCCTCATAGGGCTTGTGCTCCAAACCCCTCACCAGCTTTGTTACCCTTCCCTGGACACTTTCCAGCAAGTCAACATCTTTCCAGAACTGAGGGGCCCAGAACTGGACACAGGACTCAAGGTGTGGCCTAACCAGTGCTGAGTACAGGGGAGAATGACTTCCCTGCTCCTGCTGGCCACACTGTTCCTGATACAGGCCAGGATGCTATTGGCCTTCTTGGCCACCTGGACACACTGCGGGCTCATGTTCAGCCTACTGTCAGCCAGTATCCCCAGTACTGCCCATCTGTCCAGCCTGTCAAGGTCACTCTTCAGAGCCCTCCTACCCTCTAACAGATCAACACCTGCCCCCAGCTTGGTGTCATCTGCAAATTTACTGATGATGGACTCAATCCCCTTGTCCAGATCATCAATAAAGATATTAAACAGGACTGGGTCCAGCACTTATCCCTGGGGGACACTACTAATGACTGGCTGCCAACTGGATGTGGCGCCATTCACCATAACCCTCTGGGCTCATCCCTCCAGCCAGTTCCTAACCCAGCACAGAGTGCTGCTGTCCAAGCCACGGGCTGACAGCTTGGCCAGGAGTTTGCTGTGGGGGATGGTGTCAAAGGCCTTGCTGAAGTCCAAGTAGACTACATCCACAGCCTTCCCCACATCTGCCAGGGGGGTCACCTGATCATAGAAGGAGATCAGGTTGGTCAGGCAGGACCTGCCCTTCCTAAATCCATGCTGGCTGGGCCTGATCCCTTGGCCATCCTGTAGGTGCTGTGTGATTGCATTCAAGATGACCTCTTCCATAATCTTGCCTGGCACTGAGGTCAGGCTGACAGGTCTGTAATTCCCTGGTTGATCCAACCAGTTCTTGTTGTGGATGGGCATCATGTTGGCCAGCTTCCAGTCATCTGGGACCTCTCCAGTGAGCCAGGACTGTTGAAAAATGGGCTGGCTTGGCCAGCTCATCTGCCAGCTCTCTCAGCACCCTCGGATGGATCCCATGCAATCCCATGGACTTGTGGGGATCCAAGTGGCTGAGTAGGTCTACTTCCTCCTGGAGTATAGGGAAACTATACTGCTCTCTGAATCCATCTGCCAGCTCAGGAGACCAGTTGTCTGGAAGACAATCTGTCCTGCTATTCAAAATTGAGGCAAAGAAGGTGTTAAGTACCTCTGTCTTTTCCTCATCTTTAGTTACAATATACCCCTCCATGTCCACTAAGGAGTGGAGGTTGTCTTTGCCCCTCTTCTTGCCATTAATATATTTGCAGAAGGATTTTTTTTTGTCCTTCACAGCAGTGGCCAGTCTAAGCTCTAAATGGGCTTTCACCTTTCTATTTTTTTTCATACATGACCTAGCAACATCCTTAAACATTCCAAGGGTTACCTCACCTCCCTTCCAAAGATGATACACCTTCTTTTCATCCCTTAATTCATTCAGAAGTTCGTTGCCCATCCAGGCCGGCCATCTACCCTGTTGGTTCATCTTCCAGCACATTGGCACAGCCTGTTCCTGCACCTTCAAGATTTCTTTCTTGAAGTAGTTCCAGCCCTCCTGGATCCCTTTGTTTTTAAGGGCTGTTTCCCAAGGTAACTTCTGAATTAGTTCCTTAAGTAATCGAAGTCCGCCCTCCAAAAGTCCAGAGCAGAGGTTTTGTTGCTGTCCCTCTTAGCTTGACTGCCTATTGAGAACTCAATTATCTCATGGTCACTGGACCCCAGACAGCCTCCAACCACCATATCTCCCACCAGCCCTTCTCTGTTTGAAAAAAAGAAGGTCAAGCAAAACCTTACCCGTGGTAGGCTCACACAGCAGCTGGGGTAAGAAGCTATCCTCCATACACTCTAAGAACCTTCTAGACTGCCTCCTCGCTACTAAGTTCCCAGCAGATATCAGGCAGGTTAAAATCGCCCATAAGAGCAAGGTCTGGTGATCTTGAGATAGCCTCTACCTGCCTATAGAAAATTCATCAACCTCTTCATCCTGGTTGGGTGGTCTATAACCAACTCCAACCAGGATGTCAGCCTTGTTGGCTTTCCCTCTAATTCTCACCCACAGGCACTCAACCTGATCATCCTTGATCTCTAGTTCCATGGCATCTAGAGACTCTTTGATGTACAGGGCCACCCCTCCACCCCTTCTCCCTCACCTGCCTCTCCTGAAGAGCCTGTAGCCATCAATTACAGTGCTCCAGTCATGTGAGTCATCCCACCACATGTCTGTGATGGCAGTTACACCATAACTTTCCTGCTCTTCATGTTTGTCACCTGTACTTCATGCATTAGTGTATAAGCACTTCAGCTGGGCTGCTGGTTTCACCCCTGACTCCAGCTTACCACCCTCAGACTCCTGTCTGTGGGGGGACTGATTTCAGCCCCTTCCCCCTTCAAATCTAGTTTAAAGCCCTGTCAATGAGTCCTGCCAACTCCCTTTCTAAAACCCTTTTCCCTCTGTGGGATAGGCTATTATCCTGTGCCTAGGATCTTTCTCCCCCTCTGGGACAGATGTACTCCATGTGTTGCTATTGCAGGTGTTGTCTCCACTGCCCTCTATTTCAAGTGCCAGGCTCCAGCACTCTCTGCAGCCAGTTGCCTGGACACCTGCCTGCTTAAGTTTGACCTCAGTCTGGGTCAACACAGATCTTTTGAAAACAGCTTTGCGGTGAGTTACAACCATCCCTATTTCTGGCTGTATGACCTAACTGGAGAACAATTCAAGAACGAGCCCACGTTACTCGGCACCTCCGTCCCTCTGGTGAAAGCACCACCACTGCAGCAGTCTCCACCCACACCGCGCTGGACTCTCGGGAGAGAAAAGCTGTCTCAGGGCAAGGGGGAGCATGCCGCTCCACCTCATGTGCTGCCCTGGTGCTGCCTCGGTGCACATGTCTTTAAAATGTCACCGAAATACAACAGCGCATATTCAAAATAAAACAATTTAACCTTTAATACAGTGTTTTGTGAAAGGGATTTTCACTCAGGCCTTCTGCTGTCTGAAAGGACTGTTACAGGCTGAACTACAGGGACCTCAGACTGAAGTGACACACTTCAGTGAGGAAGAAGTTCTTCACCATGAGAGTGGTGAAGCCCTGGAATGGGTTATCCAGGGAGGTGGTTGAGGCCCCGTCCCTGGAAGTGTTTAAGAGCAGGCTGGATGAGGCTCTGGCCAGCATGATCTAGTGTAGGGTGTCCCTGCCCATGGCAGGGGGTTTGGAGCTAGATGATCCTTGTGGTCCCTTCCAACCCTGACTGATACTATGATACTTTACCTGCTCCTGGAACTATATTTACATGGGCCACAGAGCCCCTGTTATTTTCAGTACACCTGTGGATATTCAATCCAATTAGATATGGTCCATTGTTATAGACTGGTAAACTTGTTGGCCTTAATGCCCATCTCTGCTGTTCAGGTGTTCCATTACACTTCTTGTGGTGGTATTGCTTACGTCTCCTTACTTGCCAGGGCCAGAGTCAATTGAGACATAGGGACAGAAGACCCTGCTTGGACTGGCTCCAGTGTTGTCAATAAGAGCAGGCAGAAGCCTCAGGGCACTCAGAACAGCAGTTAAAATAGGTAAGAAGGTTGCAGAAACCTTCATCAGCATAGTACTCAAAGAAAACAAGACCAAACAGATCCATGAAGAGAGATGGGCTTAGAGTTGTGGTCCATGTGCTGCTTTATGCTCCCACATTTCAGAGTGAACTGGAACAGATTCCAACTAAACAACACCTCAAGATTAATAGGGTGTGCCAAAAACCAGAAGCGCAGCATAGGGAAGAGGGGAGTAGTACAACAATGCATATGAACCAGAGGTAATGATGTGAGAGAATTACAGCAGGGTGGGAAATGGAGTTACAGGTGACTTAAGGATGACTTCATCCTGTTGTACCAGAGCATTGCAGCTGGAGCTGTTTTGAAGAGTTTTGGTTCAAGAAGCAAGCCGGAAGGTCTGACAACAAGGTTTATATATTTGTTCTGTCTTGGCAATGAAATGTTAGTCCTTTGAAGTAAATCCCTGATATGGGTCCAGAACAGAAGGAAGTATCATAGAGAAACGTAAAGGTGGTGATTAAGCATTGCTTGTGAGTAACGCGTACTTTGAAGTACATTGTAGTGGTAGAGATTTTATAGGCTTGTTTGCAAGAACTGGGTGATATAAATGGGCAACCCTAATTCCAGTTAAATCCTTTTTCCTCAGGTTGCATTAGAGTTTGAATATTTGCAGTTATTTGCTTTGTGTGTGTTTGTGCACACATCTGGACACAGGTATTTTGTTTCTATAAACTGCATTTCTGAGCAGTTCCATTCATTATCTTGTTTCATTTTTATGACATCACATTGCAGAGAGTTTATGGATGAACACAAATAAATGATGAAGGTCACCCCACTTTCATATTTGTTTCTGCAGTTATTTCTATGTTTAATTATTTTTTTAAATGTATCCAATCTTTAGATGTTCTTCCAAAATAAAGGTATTCATGTTCAGCATCCTCATGAAAAAAACCCAATCTCTTCAGTTTAAATTGATCTTTAAAGCCTGTATAGTCCTTGTTCAAACTGGCAGGGAGAATCACTTTTGCAAAAGTCTGAAATAAGGTTAGTGGCAAATGTCCTTATTTTTTGCATATTCTGTAAAGCCCTGAGACCTTTATTCTTTACTTCCTATTCACAACAGTACACATGTTAAGATGCAGATTTAAACTGCAGTTCAGAAGGATTAAAAGCATTTGCTAAAAGCATTTTTGCTGAGGGAGTAAAATTTCATGGGTGCAGCATGCACAACAACGTCCTGGCCTTGATACAATAAATCACTTAAGCATTTGCTCAAGTTTGTCGTATAAAAATCTCTTATGCTCCATTACCTTGAGCATTGTGTTAATTCTTTATTTAAGCTCAACTCCCAAGATTGTTGACGTGAAATTTCTGAGCAGTTCTGGCTACTTCCATGAACACAGGTACCTTCTGAAAGTGTGATGCACATGTTTCTTAGCAAATAAAATCATACGCCTTGAAAAGTTCTTTTAAATAGAATTACAGATTTTTTTTCCTTGAAATCTTATATCCAAATTAATAAAATAGAAACTCTGTGCCTTTGTACAGCAGCCTGACTCTTTTCTTCCAGTACCCTGGTTGGACAGTTCTAAACCATCACTTGCCTGATGATTACATCATGTTCTAATTTCCCATCTACCTGTACTCATTATCTGTGAACATCCAGTGCACAACAATATTGACTTTTAATTCTTCCTTCACAGCTAATTCAATTAATTTCTAAAGAATGATTGTGCTGTCTCTCAACTTTGACAGCACTAGTCAAATGTCTTTGATCTCTCTACTTCTCTGATCACCATTATAGCCCTTTTTGTACCTGTTGCAGCTGACCTACGGTACTTTGAACACAGTAAGCAAAGTCTGTCTATAATATTTTAAACTAGTGCAACATGGCTCTTTAGGTACCTGGTAAAATTTAATTCCATTGTTCTTAGTAGATGAAGGCCTTAGGTTGCAGAGTGTTGAGTTAAAAGGCTGCCCTGGTTCCTGCTCATCAGTGACGCGTTTTTTGGTATTTTATTGCTGGGATGCAGTGAAGCTCTTGCAATGTCAGCAGATACATGGGCTTGACATCTACGTAGGTTAAGCATCTGGAGTAGCATTTCATTGTGATTGAAGCAAGCTGTTGTGATTAATGCTTTGTGTCATTCAGTGAAGGGGATTAATGCAATATGTATGACATGTTTCCTTATCAGGTGGAAACAGAAGGAAGTTCCTGGTACTGCTGAGCAGTCTCTCGCTGTCAGCGAAAGCATACTGGGGGGCTGTGAGGCCTGGTTAAGGAGCATCTTGTAGTTTGGTGTTTTCAGGATATAAAAGCATTTGCTCTGGGTGACTGACATAACTGCTAAATGTATTCCCTTTCAAGTACCTGTGTTTATAATAGAATGGATATGAATAAATTGATTGCCAGGGGATTGATTGGGGATTTCCTTATTGGCTTTTATTTTTCCAAGAAGACTTCTGTAACAGTCAGTTGTTCAGGATCTCATTATATTATTGATGGGAGATGGGGCATTGATGCTGAATTTCAGGTGTCTCTGCTTGCAGTCTCTTTTTTTTTTACAATTGTATGGCATTTACCACTTAAATTTGGTGCAAATTCTGTGGAAATGTGCTGGTTCTTCCTGATTTAATGATGCAATTAATTTCTAAAATGTCTAGGTGTCTGGAGCTTTGAGAGCTCAAATCTCACTGTCTCAGTTTAAACCTTCCCTTCTGAAACTAAGTGTCTTGAAAACCACTGAGTAAGAGTCTTGACTCTAGGACTCTCCTGTGTCTCCTAAAGACTCTAAGCATGCAAGAAGAGTGATGCCTATGAAACCAAGGCCTGCTAGGAAAAGGAGATGTGAAAAAGCTGGAACTGTACAATAGCAATAAAATTGCTTTCCCCTACTCTCGATGGTGAGAGCAAAACAAGGGTTAGGTTATTATTAGCCATTACTTTTAGAGTTGATTTTTATTGAAAAAAGTGGTCTAGAGTGTAGTATAAGCCTTACAAATAAAGTCTGCAAATGCTTTGGAGATTTTCCTGTCCAATGGATGTGTATACCAGATTGTCCTAACTATAAGGACTGAAGTAAGTAATGGCATTTTTTTTTTCCTCTTAAGTATACATTTGTTGAAATACTTCCTCTGTCTATTTAATTTTAAAGGACCAAACTTTAGATGGGCATAGAAGAAAGGAGTTTTCCTTTTGTATTTCACAGTGTTTCTTCAGATTTTCTCAGCTGTACCTATTTGGATATGCTGTATGTCAGTTTTAGTTAGATATGGATCTAGAAGGATTCTAAGGGAGCTGGTCCCGTGACTGTTTTAGAATTCCAGTATTAATTCTCATGTGCTAGTGCACATTTATTGATAATTGTTGTTCTGGGTTTTTCTTAGGTAATAAAATAATTTAGGCAAGTAACACTAGATTATTTCATTTTATGCAGTGCTTACTACATGTACTTTTCTTGTGGCAGCCTTAACACCAAGCAGCACTCACTTCAGCACAAATGTGGTTTTCCTCCTTTAAACATCAACACATTTTAAACATTTTAATCTCATCACAATAAATTCACCTTTTATTAACTGCTTAAGAATAATTACACATTGGAGCCTTTTGATGGCAGAAGGGGGTCATTTCCTAGGCAACAGATTTTAATGGTAAAAAAAGTGCCTTGCAACAGTGTGGACACTTTTAAGACATACTTCATAACATTGAAAACTGTATAAATCAGTCAAGCAAATTGTGGATTTTGTACTGTTAGACCATTTGTAGGAAGTATTTTAATAAATCATAAAAATATAGAAATGATAAATCCTTCAGCCTCCAACTGTAATGTTGGAAATTAAGAATAATTGCCAAAAATAAACCCACCATCTTTGGGATTTTCAGTGCTTTCCATCATTCCAGTTGCACAAGAGAAAATCTCTCAGCATTGGTTCTCATTCTTAAATAATAACAGAGGAATATATTGCAGTCACAGTGTATTGTTCTTTAAAATTTATAAGCTACACAAAAGTTGTAGCCTATTCCATGTTGTAAGCAACAAGTGCTAAGTTAGGTAGCTTGCCAAAAATCCTTTTTTAATTTATTTTAAAATATATATGCAGCAAATGTTAGTATGAATAATGTATCATCATAAATAAATTAATGGATACTGTGCTTGTCAAAATGAGTTTGTGAAATATGTTTGTGTAATGAACAGTATTTTGAGTTGCTTGGATTTTAGTAACTAGCCAAGCTATAAAACTAATTTCAGATTTTGATTCTCAAGTAAAAGACTACGTCTTTATAAAAATCTTCTGGAATGGAAAAATCCTCAATTATGAGGATTCTTTTGCATCTGCTTTGTGAGTGAAGTGCTTAATCTTTTTTTTTTTTTTTCACTTTCAACTGTAACAACTTGATAGCAAAATGAATCAGTGATGTGGACTAGTAGATTTTGCAGCAGTGAACAAAGCAGTATCTGGCTTAGTAAAAGGGCACATTTTTTTTGCCTTTTATTCTTTGGTTGCATAAGTGTATGTGGTGGTTTGGGCTGGGTGCCCTTATGCTGCATGGCACACTTCCTGTGTCCAGAAGTCCAGCCCAGTGGGTGGACACAGGAAAACCGTGTCCTACCACAATCCCCTGCACCGCAATAAGATCTTGCGTGGGGTCCGCCTCTTTCTCTTTCTTCCCTTGCCAGCACCCCGTAACTGGGGGAGACATCTCCCGGCCTTGGGCGGTCTCAGGCCTGGCCAGCTGAGACTAGCCTAGCAGTGGGGGGGGAAGAATGAGCCCTGGGGGTCTTGGGCCCACCCTCAGGTGGGGATGGGGTTCATCTGGGTGTGTTTTGGGGTTTCCTCTGTCACTGTTTTTGGTTTCTTTGTGCACCTTCACCTTTTTCTATTTAAACTTTTCCATCACTTTTGCAATCCGTTTGTCAGAGTCGTTATTTTGCCTGTGGTGGGGAGGGTGGTTGTCTCAACCCACAACAGTGTAGAAATGGGCTTGTATCTAAGACCCAGGTACTTATGCAGAGAGTTAGGTTTTGCTGTTGGCATGAGAATTAATGAAAATATCAAAAATCTATTTAGTGTTTCAGGGAGGGCATGTTTTCTAATATTCTATGTGTAATAGGGATACTTTGAAAGTATCTGCTGAATATATAATACAGACTTATTATGGAATTTATATGTTCTTAGCTGTGTAAAACAATGACAATGTAAGTCAGTCTAAACCTGTGCTATGGAAGCTGACTGTGACTCTTGTCTCCCCACTTGGAAACCTGATAGAATAGCTGATAGACTCCAGACTCAAACCCTAGCCTTAAACACTGTCCTTGCACTGCAGAAGTATTAAAGAACCTGGGGTGACAGGACCACAGAGGAAACATGAATAGAGGTTTTGGAATATGCATAGGGACTGCATAATTCCCTTCTGCTGGAGTTTTTGCTCAGAGATAAGTAAAGGAAGTCTTGCATCAGTACTGCATTTTAAGGGTTATGTAGACACATTTCTTTTTGCTGCTGCATGTTTGTATTGTGTTTGACTCAGCCTCACACTATTGGAGCCCATAAATAGAAAACTTACTATTTGTGCTTGTTGCTGTTTAACTGCCTTTTGTAAGAAACACTGGAAGTTATTCAATGTTAGCATCAGGATTTATTATTTGAAGATTAATATCAGATAAAGTTTACTTCTGAAAACAGCACGTAGTCAAGTGCTAAAGGAAACAAATATAGGTAAGCTCCGAATAAACATTGTGAGGTTTTCTTCTTCATTATGACTGCTTTGAATGTAGTATCTTGCAGCTGAAAAGGGCCTGTGAGGACAGAGGGAGTGAAGACTGCAGTGATCCAGTGGGTGACATCTAGAACTGGTGGCAGAAAAGTGTGGGTTTCCTGGCTTTCCCACAAGTAAGCTCATTGACATTTGGCCATACACTTTTATGTGCTGTTTTGATTTTTACCTTATCCTTTGGTTGCCCTGACTGAATAGAGAGGCGTTCTCTGCCTCGAGGAGCTAGCAATGATCTGTGAATTTTTTATGTGTGGTATCTGTCATAACAGGGCTTTTAACATAGCTGGAGTATGTGCTCTACAACAACCATATGGGGAAGTTTCGCTTATAATGTCAGATGCAATCATCTGTTCTAACAATATCCTTTAGCTGGAGTATGACTTTTGCCTATAAAGAACATCAGGGTTAAACACTGGGGAGACAGAAAGAAGTGGTGAGCTAGAGGACAATGTTGGCAGAAGAACACAGATGTATCTTGTGGCCTTGAATAAATTTAGTCTGGAAATAAAGAGAAGTCTCCTAGCAATATGGTTCTGCCTTAGCCTACCAGAAGTAGTAAAGAGGGCAAAACAGAGCAGTTGTTATTAAGGTAGACCTCAATTTGTTTATGAAAGTGATTGTCTAATACAGTGCCCACAGCAGCAGAAGCAAGTTTAAAGCACAGACAAGGAAATCCCCTTAAAGGGACCAAAATTACTTCTTTTTAGTTCATTTGAACTGTCTCTGCAGAGCCATGCAGTTCTTTTTTTTTTTTTCACTTCCCTTGAATATTATTCTCTTCTTCAAGTGGAGAGTTTCTGAAAGTAAAAATACTAGCCATGATGAAGAGTTTGCCTATTTTTTTCCTCACCTGTAGCATTCTCACATTCTACTGTTATTTCTTCCCACTACACTGCACAACAGTCTTTTTGGCAAGTACATTATTAGCTTCTATAGAGAAGTATCACTTAGTAGAAAGTATCTTCTAATGCAACTTGGCAAGTGGAAGTAAGCCAACATTTAAGATTATTTCATCTCCCAGGATCACTCTGAGGCATTCTACAGAGCCTGTTTTGCAGAGATTTGGGGAGACAGTGACATATTCCAGTAGTGGCCTTCTTTCAAATCTGTCAGGAATAACTATAGTGTTGCTGGGATTAATGGCATTTTTATCTGTCTGATTTAAAATCTTTCCATTTAGCCAGTTGTCTGCCTGTCTTAGAAATCTGCTGTGTTGTAAAGTGTTCATTCCACTGCTAGCTAGGAGCTACTGTGAAGGTGGTTTTATGTTTTAATAGCTTTAATTGCATCTAAACTATCTGTCGTCTTGTATCCTGTCAGAAACAATTTCTTACTACATCAAGTCAAGAGCAGCTAGAGAACAGTCCCATATCTGCAAAACCCTGCAATGCCATAGACTTTCTGTCCACAGTCATTTTCATAAATGATTACAGTTTGCAAAGTGTTAAGAAATACCAAATGTAAGATGTCTGCTGGAAGACTTGGGTGTATCTCACTGTGTTTGCATAATTTGTCCAGATGTAATGAATGAGACCCGCTCAGGTTCTAGCACCCTTAGCACCAGCTTCTCAGGGATCATGCTCCAGACCTCAATTGAAGGCCACAGCAGCAGGTATGTTCGCATGTAAACAGCAGTTACAGTGGAAAAGTGGGTCCTGAGGACAGAGTTCCTTGACATATCTTTTACTTCACTGTGCAACGTCAGGTGAAATCATCAAGATGTGGTTTCATTGGAGTTTTTAATAGCCAAGACTTGACTCATAGATGAGAACCTGGAGCAGTAGCTGAGGCTTGCCCTGTGTAGTAGGGAATCTCTTGACACCATAGAACTTGAGGTTTAGGATGAATGGATTGAGTGCCTATGGGCTAAAATCAGAGGGAAGGCTAACAAAACTGACTTCCCTGTTTGGAATCTGTTATAGACCACCCAAACAGGATGAAGAGGTAGATGAAGTATTCTACAAGCAGCTGGAGGTCATCTCAAGATTACCAGACCTTGTTCTTGAGGGTAACTTCAAGCTGCCAGATATCTGCTGGGAACTTAAGACAGGTGATAGGAAGCAGTCCAGAATGTTCCTAAAATGTATGGAGGACAGCTTCTTGACACAGCTGTTATGTGAGCCTACCAGGGGTGAGACCCTGCTTGACCTGCTGTTCTCAAATCGAGAAGGGCTGGTGGAAGATGCAATGGTAGGAGGCTGTCTAGGATATAGCTATTATGAAATATGCAGGGAAACAAGAAAGAACAACAAAACTCTTACTTTGGACTTCCAGAGGGCAGACTTCAGCTTATTTAAGCAACTAACCCAGAGAGTGCCTTGGGAAGCAGCCCTTAAGATCAAAGGGGTCCAGGATTGCTGGACCTACTTCAAACAGGAGCTCTCGAAGGCACAGGAACAGGCTATGACCATCTGCTGAAAGATGAACTGACAGGGAAGGGGACTGGCTTGGATGGGCAAGTATCTTTTGAAGGACTTAAGGGGAAAGAAAGAGGGTGTATTGCCTTTGGAAAGGGGGGAGGTAACTCGAGACACGTTTAAGGATGTTGTTAGATGATGTCGGAGAAAAATTAGAGAGGCAAAAGCCCAGTTAGAACTCAAGCTGGCCACTGCTGTGGAAGACAATGAAAAGCATTTTTATAAATATATTAATGCTAAAAAGAGAGGCAAGAAGAACCTTCACTCTTTATTGGACCTGGAGGGGAACATTGTAACTAAAGATAAGGAAAAGGCTGAGGTACTAAATACCTTCTTTGCCTCAATTTTCAACAATAAGGCAGGAGGACTTCAGGATAACCGGCCTCCTGAACTGATTGATGGGGTCAGGGAGCAGTGTAGTACCCCTGAAATCCACAAGGAATTAGTTAGGTACTTGCTGAGCCACTTGGATACTCAGAAGTCCATAAGACCAGATGGGATCCATCCTAGGGTGCTGAGAGAGCTGGCAGATGAGCTGGCCAAGCCATTCTCCATCATTTTCCACCAGTCTTGGCTTACTGGAGAGGTCCCAGACAACTAGAAACGGGCCAATGTGATGCCCATCCACAAGAAGGGTTAGATGGAGGAACCTGGAAACTGCAGGCCTGTCAGCCTGACCTCAGTGCCAGGAAAAATTATGGAGCAGATCATCTTGGGGGCAATTACTGCGCACCTGAAGGGTGGCCAAGGGATCAGGTCCAGCCAACATGGATTTAGGAAGGGCAGATCCTGCCTCTCCAACCTGATCTCCTTCTATGATCAGGTGACCGCCTGGTGGATGTGGGGAAAGATGTGGATATAGTCTAGCTGGACTTCAGCAAGGCCTTTGACACCGTTCCCCACAGAAAACTCCTGGCCAAGCTGACAGCTGGTGGCTTGGACAGCAGCACTCTGCGCTGGGTTAGGAACTGGCAGGAGGGCCAAGCCCAGAGAGTGGTGGTGAATGGTGCCACATCCAGTTGGTAGCCAGTCACCAGTGGTGTCCCCCAGAGATCAGTGTTGTGCACGATCCTGTTTAATATCTTTATTGATTATCTGGATGAGGAGATGAGTCCACCATTAGTAAATTTGCAGATGACACCAAGTTGGGAGCAGATGCTGATTGGTTAGAGTGTAGAAGGGCTCTCCAGAGGGACCTTAACAGGCTGGACAGATGGGCAAAGTCCAACATGATGACATTTAGCAAGTCCAAGTGCTGGGTGCTGCACTTTGGTCACAACAACCCCATGCAGCACTACAGGCTGGGGTCAGAGTGGAGAGCGGCCAGGCAGAAAGGGACCTGGGGGTACTGGTTGAGAGTAGGCTGAACATGAGCCAGGCAGCCAAGAAGGCCAATGGCATCCTGGCCTGCATCAGAAATAGTGTGGCCAGCAGGAGCAGGGAAGTCATTCTGCCCCTGTACTCAGCACTGGTTAGGCCACACCTTGAGTCCTGTGTCCAGTTCTGGGCTCCTCAATTTTAGAAGGATGTTGAGATACTTGAATGTGTCCAAAGAGGAGCAATGAGGCTGATGAGAGGTCTTGAGCACAAGGCCTATGAGGAGAGGCTGAGGGAGCTGGGATTGTTTAGCCTGGAGAAGAGGAGCCTCAGAGGAGACCTTCTTGCTGTCTGCAACTACCTGAAAGGAGGTTGTAGCCAGGAGGGTGTTGGTCTCTTCTCCCAGGCAACCAGCACCAGAACAAGAGGGTAGTCTCCAGCTGTGCCAGGGGAAGTTTAGGCTTGAGGTGAGGAGAAAGTTCTTCACAGAAAGAGTAATTGGCCAGTGAAATGGGCTGCCCAGATTGGATGTGGCACTTGGCGGCATGGTTTAGTTGTCAGGAGGTGTTAGGTATTAGGTAATAGGTTGAATGACTCTGAAGTATTTTCCAACCTGGTTGATTCTGTAATACTGTAAATTCTTCACAAACCAGACCAGCAGTTTTAAGCAAAATTGAATGTAGACAGGGGATTTAAAAAAAAAAAAAAAAAAAAAGGAAATGCCTGCCAAGGAACAAACTGCAGTCCTGTGTGGTTCTCCAGCTGACTTAAGATCTAGAATTTCTTTACAGGTCACCTTGGAGATTATGCTGAGCACTGTGCTTCAGCCTTGAGACTTAGGAGAGACTGCCGATCTATACCACAGTGGGATTTTTTCCCACACCTTAAAAATCCCTAAATACTTATCCCTATATAGGTATGTCTGCTAATGTTTTAGAAACTTTGGGTTTACAGAAGTTGCTATCTGTGACTGAAAAAAGGATGTTAACCAGTAGGAAAATGCTTGTTACCTCATAAAAGAATCTGGTTAAATGGGAATTGTGAGACAAACATGCTTGATTCAAGTTGTGTTTGTCAACTGTCATAGGCGTATGCTTTATACACACACACACACACACACACATGTTTTTCTTGTAATAACACAGTGCTTTGCAGTATAACAGTGGCCAGGAGCTGTGTTCCTTAACACAATACCTCTGCTTACCAGAATCTCAAAATGGTGGCCATACTTTCTTACAGCAGAGGACTTTTAAATGCTGTGGAGTTTTAGATGATCAATATCCGTTAATGCAAATGTTTCCAACTTTTATATTTTGAGGACGAGAATATGTTGTGTTTAAAACCTTCCCTGCCTATATGTGTGTTTTAGTCTTTCTTTAGTACTATTACAGAAAAATACATACCTTTCACAGCGATGGGCTAGAGCCCTTCTTTTGTGGGTGTTTGAAAAGTGCTGAAAAAATGGCGATTTCTAAAAAAAAAAAAAAAAAAAGCATGCTAAGCATTTTACAATGACTTTAACATCTTGTTAAAACGGTTGGCTCGTGCCAACGGACCCAAGTGAGATTTAGAAACTTTAGTTTCTTCTCTGGTGATGCTCCATCCTCCTTTCCCTTTTGAGATGGCACTGTCCTTGGAATGCTCCCAAAGTTTTGATTGCGATTGAAAATGCTGTTTATCATAACATGAGTTTTGCTATTTGGCGTGGCTTTCCTAGAAGCTTATAGGAAATATTTTCTCCTTGAAGTGAATTAAGTGTCTTCAGCTACAGTACCTTTTCTGAAAGCCATTCAGAAAAGTGTTTCCTGCTTATGAACATTTTCTCTCAAAAAGCCCCCACATGTATCCAATGCCAGTCTTCTCTGTACACTTGTACAGATGATAAAATCCGTATGATAGCTTCATTAGAATGACAAGCTCTTCTGATTCAGCCATACTGAATTCTCCTTTCCTTGGTTGATGGTCCTTATTTTGCAGAATACTCTAGATCTCTGTGTTCTTGGCCATGTGATACTTCCGCATGGATTAACTGCTACTGAGCAAGCTCTTTTATGTATGCTATTTAAGCACAACATGTTCACCTTCCCACATTTTCCTTTGATGACAGCTTGTCCTTCATTAAGCATTTATTTTGGCTTTTGTATAGAGGCTACCATTCTCTGTTTACATTCATATTTTGTGTGTCCTATTGCAACATACCCACTCAAAGACAGAGCAATGACTTTTACTCTATTCCTTTTTCATACAGTAAGTTTTCTGATTTCAAGAACGTGTTGCTGAAGAAAGCTTAGTTTGGTTTGTGGCCAGGTAACTGTTTAATTACAGAAAATAACTGAATAAGTATAACTGAGGGCAGAACTGGATCCATTATGTTTTTCTTCAAGCTTAGAAATCTGAAATGACATTTGAACATGGCAAGATATTCTCCTAGTTTGATTTTAAAGGATTTAAAAAATGAGATATCCAATAAATGCACTATAAGACTGTTTTTCTGGCACAATTAGTTGTAGCAGTGCCAAGCTTTTTGGACACTTACCCCAAATTTTTCTGTTGCTTACTCTGACCTCATTCTGTAGTTCTACCTTTGGCCACTATAACTGTTCTTCCTCACCTTTACCATTCACACTTAAAACATTTGTTGACATTTGTTTTTTCCACTTCAGCTTTATGAGTTTGATCTTTATTGTTTTGGCATATTGGATGTGTAAATAATATGTATATAGGCACATTTCTAATACTAAGCTGTCAAAACCTAGAGTTATGAGATTGGGTGCAATGTCAATGGTACCATTAAGATCCTCAGTGTTGTGAGTAGCTAAGCACAGCTTGTGTCCATTAAATTTGTAGGATTTCCTGTGTGATTAGGATTAGTTATGCATATGTATGCTGATAACATTTAATACCATGCATGTTTACCTCTTTCATCAATGACTTGATAGTAAAATGTCCTGCCAATCAATTAAACTTTTTCCAACCATCTTTTTTAATGTATAGAATCATAGAATCAATAAAGTTGGAAGAGACCTCAAAGATCACCAAGTCCAACCTGTCACCCAAGACCTCATGACTACTAAACCATGGCACCAAGTGCCACATCCAATCCATTCTTGAGCACCTCCAGGGATAGTGACCCCACCACCTCCCTAGGCAGCCCATTCCAATGGTGTGACCAGTTTAGGCTAACAACTCTCTGTGTGAAAAACTTTTCTCCTCACCTTGAGCTTAAACTTCCCCTGGCGCAGCTTGAGACTATGTCCACTTGTTCTGGTGCTGGTTGCCTAGGAGATGAGACCAAAACCCTCCTGGCTACAAAGTTGCCCCTTGATCAAAGAACCCAAAATTCCATTGCTGGCACCCTCCCTTGAGCCAATTGTTGATGGCATGGGCTCTCCTGTTCCTCTCAGTGTATACCCCTGCCACTGAGGGAACTGAGCAGAACACCACTTGCACTCCTGCCCCATCAATCAATTGACCGAGGGCCTTGAATTCCTTAGTAATTGTCCTGGTGCCCTTCTTATCAATCTCATCGCTTCCATCTTGGATTACCAGCAATGGGTCAGTGGGCTGGATTAGCTTTGGGAGTCTCCTTGTGATGTCCCTTATCCAGGCCCCAGGTGGGCAGCAGACTTCCCTATGGGATATGTCAGGATGACATATGGGTCCCTCTGTTCCCCTCAGGAGAGAGTCACCAACAAGTATAACCATTCTCTTTTTCTTTATGGTGCTGGTCCTTATAGTTGGTGGGGACTGCTTTGCCTTAGGCATCTCCTTGGTTCCTCTTCTGCCCTCTCATCCACATTGCCCTCGGCCTGCAGGGCCTCATACTTATTGTGCAAGGACAGTGGGAGAGGAGGAGAGGGCCTGGATGGATTCCCCTTGCTTACCCTACCAAGGACCTGTATACATCCCTCCCTCTTTCTGGGGATGCCCCCTCAACAGGGGAGGTCTGCAAAGCCTGCTCCCACATATCTAACTCTCTTTCACACTCCCATATAGTCCTGAGCCTTGCCACTTCTTCCTTTAGCTCAGCGACTTCATCCTTAAGCTCAGCCACCAGGTTGAGGAGAAAATTCACCTGGTCACACCTGACACGGGTGTTGTCTCCTTCCCTTTCCATTCCAAGTGCCAGGCTCCAGCACTCTCTGCAGCTAGCAGACTGGACCCCTGCATGGTTGTGCACCAGCTCTGTCTGGGTACCTACTGATTTTCTAATAGCCTATGGCTGAGTTGTTAGCATGGTTCAGGGGTTTTATTGTTAGTTGTTAACAATATATATTCCACCTAAATACTGTAATTTATCTGAGCTACCACAGAGGCTTCTGTACTGTGTCAACTGCCCCGGCACCTGCAGTCGGGCAAGAAGCCTAGCTCTCCAGCCAAAACGGCATCGTGCGCTCAGCCCCGAGGGGTTGTAAAATTCCCATGGCTGCCATCACGATCCCGAGCAGATGTGTGAGAAGATGACCCTGTCAGTCCTCACCGTCTGCCAGGGGTCCTTCCGACCCACAAAGCCCTGAAAAAAAACCACAAGAGAAAGCAGTCCCCGTGCCAGTCTGGATCAGCTCTCCAGCCAAAATGGCCACATATGTAGCTACATATAGATGCATTGCTGTTCTCTGCACTTCACCTGCTTTTCAAGATAATGGATTTCTAGGAATCTTCTTCCCAATTCAGCTCTGTATTTTGGACTTTCTTCTTTCCTTGAATGGTTGGCTACCTAGCTTGAATTATTTGTGTTCTCTCGTTTGATGTCTGTCCTATTTGGCTGGTTCATTACAGCTGTCCATTCTTTAAGTCTTGTGTTGTTGATTCCACTTTTTCAGATTATTAAGGACTGTATGAAATGAAACCTAGTGCTGATCAGTGTGGCATCCTCCAGACTTCTTTCATGCAGTCTGGCTTTCCAATTCAAGGAAACCCCAACCTCCATTTATTTCTATCTGTGCTTTCTGAAGATTGGGTTTTTTTCAATAACAAAAAATGTGAATTTAGAAACTCTATTAAATGCTTCACTGATATTCAGATGTATTGCCCTTCCTCTTCTTAGTTATTTGATCAAGCTGACTGACTAGTATGAATATTTCCCCTTGCTGATCTTTGAAAAAATCAATAAAATACAGGAGTTACTGGGAGCTTCTGATTGTGGTGTGTAAATGGTGGTTGGTATTTTGAAGTATCTGCAGATCCTAACCTGAGGCCTGTCTTTTCTGTTCCCAGCTGTTTTTTTCTAAAATAGAGCAGCACTGACATTCCTGGGGTAAATTCCAGTAACCCAGTTTTAGGGTTGTAGCTTTTTCAGTCTGGGCTAACATACCATATTCTCTCCTTCTGATGACTTAGCTGTTAAGAGGATGTTGCTTGGACAATGCATTCCTATCTATCCTGGTTTACAAAACTGAATACAGACAGACATTCCAGACACACCAGCAGTACGGTAATAGCACCCATGTCTGGAAAGATGTACAGGTTTCAGCCTCACTTCCCAAATCACTTGGATGCAAATGCTTCAAGTGTTATCAGAGTGGCTCTGGTGCATTGTGTCCCACTCAGTGTGAATTTTATGTAAGTTCTTTGTTCTGAACCTCTCTGCCGGCTCACAAAGCTAGAAAGCATCAAGAAGCTAATGGGTACCCAGTGTCAAGAGACACATAGGGGGTATATGCATCCTACTCTACACTGTGCACAAAAATGTTAATACCCAATGAGCTGTAAATTGCAGTGCTAGTTTATGAAATAGAATTCACAGTGGGGCATATCGTACAGACCTCTCAGAGGATTATAAAATATCTGTTTTACTTTGTTGTGAGAGGACTGCTCAGTTGTTATATGGGATTACAGTGAATGTGATTAATGCTATAGATTGCATTGAAATAGACTTGATTTTGCTGTCAGATAGAATACTAACGGAATTCTGTGTTGTTTGCTGGGAGATATGAAGTGCCAGTTAATTGGGTTTTTTTTGTTTTTGTTTTTTTGCCTTTTTTGTTTGTTTATTTTCTTTACCTTAATAACATCTCTTGGCATGATTGTGCCTTCTTGTTCTATTACAACTCAGTGGATAACAGCATGGGTAAACAAACACAAGGCTCTATTAAGATTGCAAGTATATGGAAAAAAATTGTTTAAGATCCACTCATCCAAACCTGTTGACTGCTTACAAGCAAATGTACATTTTAACTGTCAGACAAAATGTCCACAAATTTTAAGAGGCAAGCAAAGACTGGTGTTAAAATTATGAGACTGAAGTTCTAAAGAAAGTGTGCAGATAGTGGTTCTTTCTGCTCTGAGTTGTGCCTCTCTTGTTGTCTGTTCTCTGCCCAGAGGACTGGAAGGTTCCTGGCAGCAGACTAGGTAGACCTGGGGAAAATCAAACACCAATCAGAGAGCTGTGCATACAGTTTACCTACTGAAATAAGCAGGGCAAAGTTTGGATTAAGCAGTTGTGTTGAGAAGTTTAGAGGACTAGCTTTACTTTTAAATTTCCTCCAGACAACACCACTGCTAGGCTTTTGACCTTTATCCTGGATCTCTGCAGAAGGAACTGAACTGGTGAAAAAGCTGCTAAAGGAAGCTTGGGCCTGCTTTGAACATTCACATATCTTATCTTGTGCTTGGCACAATGCTGCAGGTATTGAGTGAGCTGGGGTTTGTTTACATCTTCAAGCTGGTGAGCTGGCAAGCTGCCAGGGACCCACAAGCATTTCCACATGTAGAACAACATGCAGGTCATGCTGGCACACCAAAGGGGTTGGGAAGGCAGGAACTTGTCAAGGTGCCTATGTGTCATTAAGCAGCAGGAGAAAGATTGTTCTGTCAAAAGCAGCCCATGCTATTGTTAGCCCTGGAAACTAAGAAGAGTTTTACATGAAGATGTTACCTATGTCTGCACTTGCACAGGAAACTGCAGAGTGGCTGGCCCACCACAAGGACTGTCACAGAGCCTGATGAGAAAAATGTGCAAGGTTCTCTAGGTCTAGTCAAAGAGGATTATGAAGAGCCTTGTGGTAACACAGTAAGCCTTCAAATAGAGAAGCCCCTGAGAAGTATATTCACAAAGTACAGTCTTAGCCTATAAACCGGTTCTACTGACTATCTGGAATTCCTTTTCCATGGAAAATTTGCAAGCACTATCTCCCAGGAATGGGAAAATTCCAGGTCTCACAAGCTGCAGAAGAGAACATTTTGTCTGATTAATGTTGACAATATCTAAGAAGCCCAGCAGAGAAGATTCACTTCATTATCTGTATGTATTTTGTGAATTTTAAATAGGTCCTTTGCCAGCAACATGCCACCTGCCTCAAGACAGCATCCAAGAAAAAGAATTTGGGATGACAAAAATTACTTCTGTTGGAACTGACAAATGTTGACCACAAAGGAGCCCTGTTTCTTATGGGAAAAGTAACAGTTACATTTTTATGTGTTTTTCTTTAAACTGTCATCCAGGAACATTTATGTCTTTGAGCCAATGCAATAGGTCTTGAGCAGTATGGAATCATGTAGCTGTAATTAATATGGAGATTGTGAACTACTCAGAACTTGCCCCTTTTTTTTTTCCCCCCTTCTAACTATATTGGAGCAGTCAGGTGGAACCAGGGATGCAGAAAAAGATCAAGCTGCTGCACAAACACTCACCATGTTTCATATAATGAAGCTGAACACAGCCTGAGAAATTCAATAGAATCTCTCAGCATCTCCATTAAATATATTACTCTTCTAGTAGGAAATTACTTCTTTCTAACAAATTTTACTAAAAATAATATAAATCAGATTTGGTCAACTTCACTTGACTATCTTTCACCACCAATCAGGTTGTATGGAGCAGCTGTTCGAGGTGTCCTATGGAACCTGTTCCTTACGGACTGCTTCACACTTTGCTGCAGGTGAAACACTGAATGCTGTGGGGCATTTTTTGTGCCTCCTATACAGGATTTCTCTTATTTTCTGCAAGAAACAATAATGGATGTAATTTGGAGGCAGCAGGTGAAACAATTGCTAACAAACTCCCTGGCAAGCAACTGGCAGATGAGATTCGGCTTCCAAATTAAAAGTGAGGGTGGAGAAGTGGATTGTGGGCACACTGCAAAAGGACTGCTGGCAAACACACCAGATTGCAAGGAGAACTTAAATCCACTGTGCAGAAAAGTAGCTGGGGATAAAGCCAGAACCTGATTCAAATAGGTCTCGTCTGAGTTCGGGCTAGATTTGTCTTGTGAAAACATGGGAACTTCACAGAGTGAATAACAGTTAGCATGAGCAAATGAGCAGTCCTGACTGTGAGGGTACTTTGCCATGCAAGGTAAGGATAGGTAATGAGTGAAATGGAAGATAATGGGTGAAATGTTCAGGAGACATGAAGGAATCAAGGTCCCTTTTGTGTAAAAGTTTATTTTCCCTTGGGATGAATTATTTTGGAAGTTATGTAGATGTATAAATTTGGAGAGAGGCATGTAAAGGCATTTCCAGGCTTTCTGTTGCCTATAAGCCCTGAAAGTTTTTAATTCAGGTATGTTTTTAGATTTGCACAACAATGTATATTATTCATAATTTATAGATGAGTGTTCAGCTGCACATACATAATTGTGAGACATTGGGAGTATCTGTAATTAAGAACACATTAGATGCTCTCATTCTTTCTCCTCAGTATCTGCTTGTTTCTTTTACAGACCAGTTTCCTTACATAACAAAAACATTAACATTGATCTGCTACTTATTTTGCTTGCACAAAACTTTAGCCATTTGTTTATGTGTGCTTTGACAATCAAATACCCTGCAGCTGACATTCATCACAAATTTCTTCAGTCCAGAGAAGGAAAAAAATACCCATGTTAATCATCAAATACAGCATCTACGCATCTTTTGTTCGGTGCAGGAGCTGGGTGGATTTGACAAACTTCATAAGTCATCCAGCTGTGCTTCATTATGCAGTCTCCCCGTGGGGAGAGGTGCTGAGGCAGCACTTGCCCTGTGAGCAGAAGTGGGTTTGCATTGAGCTGAAAACAGAACAATTGATTAGAATTTCCTTAATTTTCCCTTTCACTCTGAATTGCCTCTTGGTGCCCAGGCACTGGCAGTGGGGCCTGTGAGGCCTTGGTGAGGAGAAGCCAGGGCCCATTCCAGCCAGTTCTGCATGGCTCTGGCAACCCTGCCACAGGGCTCATCCCCCAGCACCTTGAGGGAGAGGGGTTTAAGAAAGGGCAAAAAGCTGCTGGCATCATGGAGTGATGGGAAAGGTGTTAGGGGAAAAAGTGTGAGGAGCAGTCCTGTGAGCCCTCAAGGGAGAGGGGGAGAGCTGTAGGCCCTGCTGAGCAGGAGGTGTTCCTGTAGCACTGTGGGGAGGAGTTAAATGTTGTTTAACTGTCACTCCATAGGGAAATTCTAATTAATCAGATAAATTGGAAAAGAAATATTTGAGGGGGGAAAAAAAGGTAAATAAATTTCTTGTGCTGGTAAACTCCAAACCACTCTGAGGAGATCTTCACCCAGTAGATGTTGATATAGTTTCTGTTATGGTTACATCTGTGTTTGCTTTTCTCAATGTGATTTTGCCAACATAGTTAAGAGAGAGTCATCGAGAGTCATGTCTTCCTTTGCATTTCACTTAAGATTATTTAATTATGTTTTAAACCAAATATTATTGAAGTTGATAGTAGTATTTCAACAAACACTCATGAGCTTTGGATCTGTCTGTGTCCTAATAAATGGCATCAGGTCAAAATTAACACAGCAATGGTAAGTGAAAAATACAAAACCTCACAATTTTAAGTATATAAATCACAATGGTTATTTTGAAAGTTTCACCAAAAGCCTAGGGTTCAGATGATTTTAAGGTAATTATGTGTGAGCAGAACAAAAAGAAAAATATTGTGAATCTATCTTGTCCATCTGTTTTTTCCCAGTGTGTTTTTCTCCCGTTTTATATCTAATCATATAGTTAAATCTTCTTAATACATATCTGAAAAGGTGACAGCTATAATGGAAAGTACTTAACACAGGTTTCTTTTCTTGGCAATGTCTGTGGTAAATTTGTAATATGCATAAGAAAATAAAGAACAAAGCATACCAATAAATTGAGGCTATTTCATTTTGGATCAGTTTCCACTGAGGATAGTCCTCTCTGCAGTTGGCCTCAAAATAGCTTTGGTATTCGTCACAATCAATCTACTCTTTAATATCCAAGATAGAAAGACCCTTCAATATCTGCCATCTCCATTCCACAGTCAAACTCTCACTGGTGCAATATTGTCTGTAATTGAACTTGCAAATTGCTTCACTTTGTGAAATGCTAACTGCTTAATTATGATGGGGAAAACAACATTCTACAGCCATAACCTCAGATAACTGTGTAACTTAAGAAGTATGTAATTATACATGTGAACAATATTTGCTGTGATTTATGTTAATATCAGTGGCAAAATGTAGGATCACTCTGCAGACCTTGTCTTCAGTGTGGAAAAGAGGAAAGAAGCAGAATGAACCACAAAATAGGGAGAAGGAGGGAAGCAGAGCCCTGAGCCTTGCTTTTTTATGTCCCTAAAGTGTTCAAGTTCACCCAAACAGGCCTCATGAGATTGTGAAGTTCAACTCCCAGCTTAACCTACAGGTTTTCCATGGGGTATTTTTCAGTCAGTTAATTTATCCTCGGCTTTAGGTGTCCATCTGAAAGACAAGGACTGCAACAACCCAGTATTAAACACAGAGATCACGTTGAGATGTTTGAATATTATGTCTACATGAATCAGCCTGAGTTTCTGTATAAGAAAAGGGAAGCCTTTATTTTGGAACAGTGTGTAATTATGATGTCATGAGATTTTTTGAGGAACTATATGTATGAAAACTACTAGGTTTCTTTGAATCTGGAATAGGAATGAAGAAGTATAGTGTTGGGTGATAGGTTGGACTCGATGATCTTGAAGGTCTTTTCCAACCTGGTTAATTCTAAAGTCCTTTCAGCCTTCTAGAATGACTGAAAGGAGTACATTCAAAACCACACTGAGATACTGAAGATGACTCTGGATGACCTATTTATAATGTCTCTTAGGTAGATTCACGGAGCAGATAGGTTCTTCAAAAAGCTTTAGTTTCTGGAAAAAAACTCAGTCTTACATTTTTCAGTGTCATAGTCAATCAACTAAGTTTAATTTAGTTATGGTATTTTAGGCTGGGGACAAGAGGTAAAACATTCTCATTGTTGAAAGTCATCAGGTAAGTAGCTATTTCCAGGATCTTCAGAGATAAAGAAGATCTGTTTTACTCTAGGCAGTAACTGAATTAACTAAAGCTGTGTGGTTGAGCAAGTCTACAGTTAAATTGAAAACAAAGTAGCAAAACTACTACCAGGCAAAATAAAATGTCTCAAATTCATTTGGTTAAGCATTCATCTTCAGATACAGACTACTGAATTTTTAATGTTTTATTCAAAATGTACAAATTGACACCCTAACATCAACTTTTGCAGGAGGCTTGACAGAGAAATTAATCCTGATGTAATAAGTACAGCTTTACTAAGCTCAGTGGTGACATTTAAGTTGACGATAAGACTCAGCTTTCTAATTTGTCAACAGCATATGAAATGGTCATTTATGCTGGCACTCCAGTGAGATATGATTTGGAAGACATACAAAAATTATGTAGCAAAGCTTAGTGTTCACTTGAAAAGTGGTTCATTTAGTTTGCTTTGCACTTTGGTTGAGTTTGTATACACGCACTGAATCATATCCAAAAGAGGTCAGTTACCTGTTTGTTTTTTCTTGGTTTCCTCTAGAAAGCATGATTTCTTTTGACCCCATGAGACCCCTTGATAGGCTTTGATTCATTTTTTCCATTCTTATCACTCACTGTAACTCTGATTCCCTTGTGCCCTTGATTATCTCTAGACACTGGTTATGAAATTATTTATTGTTAGTACAGGTAAAAAGATCACAGAATCACATGGGGTTGGAAAGGACCTCCAGAGATCATTGAGTCCAATTCCTCTGCCAAAACACAATCGCCTAGGGCAGGCCGCAGAGGAATTCATCCAGAGAGTGAGACTCTACAACCTCTCTGGGCAATGTGTTCCAGTGCTCCATCACCCTCACTATAAAGAAGCATTTCCTTGTGTTGAGGTGGAATTTCTTATATTCTAGCTTGTACCAATTGTTCCCTGTCCTATCACTGGACACCACTGAAAAGAGACTGGCACCTTTGTCTTGACACCCACCCCTCAGATACTTATAGACATTGATAAGATCCCCTCTCAGCCTCCTCAAGACTAAACAGCCCCAGTTCTCTCAGTCTTTCTTCATAGAAGAGATGTTCAAGTCCTGCTATAATCCTCATAGCTCTCTGTTAGACTGTCTCCAACTATATTATAAAAATATGGTTATCTTTATTTTCCCAAAACCCCTGCCCCTAAATTAGGCATAAAAACTTATTAAATTATTTACAGGTTCTATTCAGTCACAAATTCTACCAGGATGTTTATGGGCAACTTGAGTACAATTTAGAGAATTCAGAAAATGGAAAAGGCTAAGCCACAAAATAGCTTCACCCTACTAATAATCAGAGGCAAGCCAGGAACCTTAGGGAAAGACAATGAGAATGCCAGATTGTACTCACAAGGACAGAGCAGGAATTTGGCAACGGTCTCTAGGAATCTCGTTGGTGGCAGGCTGCAGGAACTGCAGGTTTTATAATCCAATTTGTGGATAATGCAGCACAATCCAAAGGAAAAGGAGCCACCAGAATCAAAGTGTCTGTAGACACAGCTGCTACGAGGCAAAACTCATGAGTAGCAGCACTGCAAGAAAGCCACAGGTTTCACAGCAGGCAGGGTCGCTCTACACCAGAGTCTGGGAAGAAGCCAGGTCTGAGTGGAGCAAGCAAGATGAAGGTGGGAGCCAGAGCAGGAGAGCAAGGGCAGGAGCAGGATGATGGCAAGAACCCCGATCGCTTTCTGGCCACTATAGTTAAGGTGTTTCTAGACAATGTGTCCAAGGCCAATTTATAATGGGCACAAAGCACCCTGCTTGATCATAACTCCCAAACCCAGTGGACTTCCCCACTAATACATACTAGTGAGGGACCTCCACCCTGGAGGGAAGAATGGGTGCTAATTACCAATCCCCAGGTGAAGGGGAAGGCAATTTTGCACCTTGGAAGACAATTTGGTGCCTTTGTCTTTCACCATTCAAACCTCCACTGATGGAGATGGGGGAAGGGCGGTTTGGAGCACACCATAACAAGAATATACAAATAACTAGGTGAAGGTAAGTCTGGTGATTATATGGTCTTTCAGACACACAGTTGTGTAAGTGTATATTGAAGATAACACCTGTATGTCACCAAATCTGCTTGAAATTAATTGGTGCTTTCGCTGGATCTGTGTTTTTCTCAGGACAGATATCAGTGGATGGATTTATGCGATATCTGAGCGGAGAAGAAAATGGTGTTGTTCCACCTGAGAAATTGGACTTAAATGAAGATATGTCTCAACCACTGTCACACTATTTCATCAATTCTTCACACAACACCTACCTCACAGGTACAGTGTTAGAGAAATGTGGTTTCTTATCTTACAAAAATCCATAACATATTTTCAGGGATACCAGAAAATATACTAAAAGTATCAGCAATAAATGACAATGGAGCATAGTCTTCAGGGAAGCAAGGGTAGCACCCGGTTGTTGTTCTACTACATCAAGTATACTTTATTTAACAGGTAAGTAGCAGTTGTGCCGTTCAGATAAGGGCTAGTCTGAAGCCCAGTGTAGTCCCTGGAAAGTGGAAAGTTTCCCTCCATTTAGAAAGGATTCCTGGTTAAGGTCCTTATTTAGGGAGGAGGGGGAACAATGTACTTTTCATGACAGCCAAGGATGGTCAAACAAGTACACGAAGCAGTAGCTCTGTAGCTAATTTGCCCCCGTACATTAAATCGGACAGCTCATTTGGACTCTGTGAAATTTGCGTTGATTGAGAGTTTAGAGATGTTCTGACATGGCACATAACTTTCTGACAGTCCTTTCCTGTCTGCAAGGAATCAAAATCTAGTCTCTGACTATTTCATGTCTGAGCTGAAATTTTTAGGCCCCATTGTGTTTTTAAAGAGGCTGAGCACCCTGAAGCTCCTGTTAATCTGAACTAAAATTACTGAGTCTGTTTGCACAACAGAGTCAACAATGCTTCAAGTTTAAAAAAAAAAAAAATAAAAAAAATAAGGCAGTTTAATAATGCAACCTTTGGCACTCACTTTCAGGTCTAAGATGCTATTTACTTGTGAGGAAATCATGGTAAATTCTCTCTTTTAGTTTATTTTATGTAGGAAGAAACATTTTTGACAAGCAGGTAGCAGAGGAAGTTCTTTGGTATTTGATTTGACGTTTGCTTTGTCTTACCATGTTTGCTAAGGATTTAGCTTTGTGTTAGTAAAAAAAAAGTAATGCTACAGCATGTGCTAAAAATGTGGCTCATGGATAACATTGTTATTTAATGTTGTTAACAGACTTACCTTAATGGACCAAGTTCTTAGATTCCCAATATGCTAGAACATAAACAAAACAAAATTTTGTGATACCAAATTTAAACAGACCACGTGGCAGTTATTTTCATCTGTTTAGTGTTTGTTACAGCACTTTCTGCAGCACCTTCTAGTGCTTTCATAAAGTGAATGAACTGTCATTCTTTCCATTAGACACTATTTTTCAGTGGCTTATGTCTTGGTTGTAAATTGTATTTTGTGCTAAAGCTTGTCATATAGGTATTTGGCTTGACAGCTCTTTTGTTTCTTTGAATTAAATGACAATCACTGTGGCCACTTTTAAGTTGTGATTCCCGTTGTGCATTAATTTATGCTCTTTGCTAGAGTACATGCAAGTCCAAAGCAGTTTTTAATTATGATATTTTGCAGGCCTCTTACCTCCAGTATGGACTTTGTTCTCTCAGTGAGGATTATGACTCACTTAAGCCAATTGCTGCAGCTTTACAGATTTTATGGAAGAAAACAGTAAACCTGTTTTACAAATGTGGGAAACACAGGCCCACAGGGAGGACAGACAGTGCAGTTTGAAGTTGGTCTGAAGAGATAAAATACTGCTCTCCCCAATACCAGCATGAATTTATAGTCAGTACCATACCAAAGATTTTCATCAAGGCTGATCAGGACAGAGTCATGTTCTAAAGGTCTAGAAGCACAAAAGGCAAAGAACAGAGGATGGAAGTTCTTGATTGGTCCAACCTAGTCTGATTTTTTTTTAATTGCACCACAAGTAGCCTAACATACTGAATTATTTTTTGAGAATGAAAGTTTACCTTGAAACTTTCCAAATCCGCTTTCACTTGTGTGAAACTTTCAAATTTGCTTTGGCTTATGTGTGAAAATCTGCAAATCATCTTAGACTGCATCTACATAGTTCTTTGCCTGCATTTCTAAAGAATTTCAGAAGCTGCATTTAAAGGTATAGATCCTCAGTCTTAATGTAACATAATACTCCTGGCTAAGGAAACTGGGGGAGTAAATCAGAGTACACTCTGGGGATAAGTGCAAAATAATTTGGAATCTCTCCAAATTCCATTTCAGAGTGTGCATTTTCACATTTACAGGCACAAAATACATACCCTTCCTTTTTAGTAGGTTCATTATGTTCAGTAATGTGTGGCAGCTGGCTGACAATGGGGTTAATGATTTGATTTTTATCTGTGTATTAAAAGAACTGACAGCCTTGAATTTTGCTCTGAGGCTAAACCAGATACAGCAGTCACATTGCCATTTGCTTTCTTCCAACAAGGATTTAGCAAAATTAATAAAATTAATGGTGACAAACTACTCTTTTTCCCAAGAAGATTTTGAAGGGTCCCCTCAAGTGTTCATGGCTTTGGAAAGGAAACTTTCGTAGCACCTCTGCCCTCTCTGGAGCTGTGAAATAGCAACTACTCATGTAAAAATTATTAGGACAATAATAAGATGATTTGGTCTAGCAATACCTTATGATTACTGTGCTTAATGCCCTACCAATTATCTCTCCTTTTGTTCATTTTTAAGCCCAGAAAAAGCATGCACAAAGAAAAAAAACATGGTAATGTAAAAAGAGACGTGTACACTCTGAATTTATTTTTAATTACACTGATCATTTTCCTAGCCTTCAGTAGAAACCCTTGGCAGTACATCAAGTCCTCATTATTTATTTAGAAGTGTTACTGCTTTCTTTTTCTGAAGGAAAAGTAATTTTTTAAGAACAAAGGTAAAAGTTCATGAAGAAAGAAGTGATTTAGAGTGAACCTAGGCTAAAGAAATGTCATCTTTGGGTAAATTTTTTTTTTACTGTTTTTTTCTTTCTTTCTTTCTCAGTGGCATTATATTTATTTATTTACTCATTTGAACCTTTAATGTGCAACCCTCATTTTTTCTGGTTTCTCACCAGTTTCACCTCTTGTCACGATGGAGAGTGACTTTGCAGCATTTCTATCTGCAGAACCCAAAGTCAAAGACAAATGATACTGTATCACTATCAGCGCTGCACACTGCGAAGGCTGTCCATCTCACTGTTGTGTATGTGAAAGCAAGATATGAAAATCACAAGCCTTTAACATGTGTTTTGTCTTTGGCTAAAAGAAAAACTAATAGCATGAGTAAGTTGCAGAGCTATCACACATAATGTGTGTAGCTAACATGGGACTATCCCATTCACCTTCAGCATCTGCTTCCCAGCTTACAGTCCAGTACTTTCAGCTGTTTCTAGAAAAATGTCTCATAAAGGGGCATGTTCCTTTCTTTATTGCTGCTCTGGCCTCCCCACTACTGTCTTCTGGCTTCTCTGTTTTCAGTGATTCCTCAGTCCTGGCTGTTGTTACTTGTTATCCACATTCAACACTTCCTTGAATCCTCCTTCTCCTTCATAGCCTCCAAAACAGTGCCTTGACTGTTTCCAAGATGACACCACAATATGGAAAGCAAGGAAGGCTGGGTGATGGCTGTTCTGTGCACGAGTTTGTCAAACCCCCAAGAACAGTTCTTCACTGGCTGCTGTGTTGAGCTTGGTTGATTGGCTAGCAAGATCCGAGGCTCTGTTCTTTTCCGGCCCCACCATTTCCTTCTCGATAGACTAGAGGGTGGGGAAGCTCAAAGAGCAAATGCCGGAGAGAGAAGTTGAGCCGAGGAGGAGCTGCTGCTGTCTTCTCACTAGCAGACCAGCTAATTATGTCCAGCAATTTAAGGCAGCTAAATGAGGTCCTTCCTGGCACTGGGGTCACACTTTATCTTAGAATGAGGGCTAACGAGTAAAGATAAATGCTTGTTGTGCGTCTCTTCCATTTGTCAGCAGTTTATGGGGGTATGTTTTTACCTTCCAGCTGTCATTCTATTTCATGGTATCTCTTCAGAATATCATAAAACCTTTTTTAACACTGAGGGAAAGGGCTGAGTTTTCAGAGATTAATATGAACATGATGACTAAATCTCACAGAAAGGAAGCTACAGACCATTATCTGGGCCCTGTGGCCTGTTCAGTGCAAACTTGGAAGCTGCTTTCACAGTTACATTATTAACTATAGCCATTAAAAAAATCAGCAAAGGGAAAGACATTGCTTCCCAAAGAGGAAAGATAGTCTGTGTGGAAGGTCTTGGGTGGAATTTTCTGAGACACCAGTCTGATGCCCTGTTCTCAAAAAAAAAAGTCCTATGTGTGAAAAATGCTTTCAATAAGATGATGATTCCCATCTCCCTGACTTCCTTGCATCTTTGTCTGAGGCAGTTTGGCTTTTTTAAGGAGCCAACTACTCAGTTAAGCAGACTCTGAGCAAAAATTCCTTTGGTCTCCTGTTCTGTCATGTTTTTACATGACTGCTCTAATTTTGACAGTTGACTGTTCATGTTTTTTCTTGTCTTACATGGTACCTGCCCTCCCTTAACAGCTTCACCCATGCCAGTTCCCTCTTTCTTAAGCCATACTCTAAATGAGAGAATTTCTACTTTTAAAAGTGAGTGGAAACCTTGGAAAAGGGAGAGAAATAAATTGTATAGATTGTATCTTCAAGGCAAAATAAGTTATTCTAATACATATCAAAACCAGACACTAAAATTTCTAGAGAAAGCTTGCCTCAAGTATCAGAAGAGGTGAAAGTAAAGAGTTTGTAAAAGATATTCATATAATCATTAAGGTTGGCAAAGACATTTAAGTCCAACTGTAACACAGCTACCATGACCACTAAACTGTATCCTGAAGCACCACACCTACATGCTCCTTGAACAATTCCAGGGATGGTGACTCCACCACCTCCCTGACCACTGTTCCAATGTCTGACCACTCTTTCAGTAAAGAAATTTTTCCAAATACCCAATCTAAATCTTCTCCAGCACAACTTAAGCCCATATTGTTTGGCCTGGTTTGAGATAACTGGATTCTCAAGAAGAGGAAAAGATCATGAAACTGCTTTGTTTCCTTTCAGTGTTACTTCATTCACTACTTCTTAGGGAGTTTTCAGGATCCTCTTATTTTCCTCTTTAGGCCAACCAGTGGAAGCATACTGAAGTAAAAGATAAGTTATGTTCTAAAATCCCTTCTTGAAAGAGGATAAAACTGTATTGAGGATTGGGTAGCCTCTGACTCCAAGAGCAGCATTTGAAGATCTTCAAATAGCTGAAATCTGAAAGCCAGCAGCAGAGGAAGAGTTCCTTAAGTAGGTCCCACTTCCTCACTGCAATTAGAGATACTTAGCTGGTCATACAGTGTGTCATTCCCAAGTGTGTTCCACAGCTAGGATGAAGGTTACCTCATGCACCGTATTGCCAGGTGGTCTCTCAGCATGTCCTCTCTGCAACACTGGTAGTGGCTGAACTGAAATGCAAACTTAGAGGCTAGCGAGCCCCTGCCCTCCTGTTGTATACAAGTGTTGCACCTTGTGCTTGAATGAGCCTCAGTCAGTACTGACAGCAACTGTATTCCTGTTGCTGGCCAGAGAAAGACTAACCACACATCTTTCTATGGTCCAATGTTAAGTCTTGAAAACAACAGCCGTACCATGAAAGCCTTAGTTTGATTTACATACAAGCAGTAGCAGAATATGTCACAGCGTGGAGTTCAATGTGCTTGTTCTGTGCATGGCAAAGTACCTTGGAAGGCAAATACATTCAGATGGATGTATTGTCTCTAAAAAAACTTATCTGCCAGCACCTTCTGTTGCTGCTGGAGTCAACAGCCAGACTTGCAGCAGTATAGGTCTCCAAATTTGCATGCTACAACCTGCAGCACATGATTCAGAGCATTGATTGCTTTCCCAGGACCTGCCTGAAAAGGCAGGTCCTGGGAACTCCTATTTGTGCATAGCAAAGGGTATATACAGGTGGTGCCATGGGTAGGAGAAGTGGAAGAAGCAGCAAAGAGTAAGGAAACTCCAAATACTTGGATCCAGATATCTTCCAGTTTGGGAAGAATAAATATCTATAAATGGTAACCAAATGTTAAGCCCATGTATTACAAATAACTTGCATGTGATAAATGAGTGATGAATTAGCCCAACAAGGATGCATTTGCTGAGAAACTTGTAGAAGTATGGAACTGATCTGTAAGGGAAAACATGGGTCATATATCATGCTTATGTCATTTAGCACAGGCTTGTTTTGCTTAGCATCCCATCAGGTATGATTTGACCATTCATATTCTTTAGAAAAGCGAGATTTTGTAAAAATCTGTTTCTTCTTATCCAATACAAGGTGAGGGGATACAAATACTATGGTAATATGATAGATGCTGTATGTGTTATAGAAAGGAATACGTAATGGTTTTAGTTACCAATATTGAAAAACTACCTGTGTTCAAGACATTAAAAATATCACACTTGAAGCATTCCTCTTAGTGTCTGTGTTAGCACATTTCAGAATGCATCTATTAAAGGGATGGTTGGAAACAGATGCAAATAGAGACTCACAAAATGGAAATGTATTAATAATGTATACAAAAAACCATGAAGAAACATTCCTAATGTTCCATATTTCAGAAAAATAAGCTGTTGAGACTATTAAACTGTTTGCTATCATTTTGCACTCTGAAGTCTCTGGGAGTCTTTCTGAAGATTGAATGTTTTGGAGATTGAGTATCCTCTTACCCTTAGCAGGAATCCTTCCAAAACGTCTGAGCCTTATTAATAAGATAGTGTGGAGAAATGTCATACAGCAAGCGATGCATGTCATGTTTTACTTAAGCACTTCTGAAGGTTAAAAATCTTGTAGTCCAAAATGCTTAGCAATAATAACAGCCAGCAGTCTCTCAGGAAATACAGGTTGGTAATCATAAAACAGTTTGTTAATCCAGATTCAGTATGCTTTGAGGGAAAAGAAAGACAACATGAGAAGTTTTCTAAGTGAATATACCTTGTTAGGCAGTAGGGTTCAGTGGATCCATAGGACAGCAAAATTTTCATAAGCAGATGCTTAGGGATGAGTACACAGAAATGTGTACCCTGACACATGCTCACAGTTGTTTGCATCCTGCGAACAAAGAGAGCTGCTTCTTACTCCAGGCACTGGAAGTGCAGCAGAAAAGCGTTTGAGTAAAGATAATGTGCTGTAATCACAGGAGAAGCACAGGAAAAAGCTACATTTAAAAAAAAGACAAAACCAACAAACACACACATTGTCACTTTACTGACTCCATTTGAGTTTTGAGAACCATCCAGCACTGGCCAAGTTCATGTTATAAACTTTTATTTTCCATTGTTTCAAACAGGAGCTATAAAGTCTTGTGGATTTCAGTAGGAGTGATGTTGATACCATATGGAGTATTTATAACTGCTCCAGCTCATATAGCAGACCTGAATGGTAAACAGGAATATTCAAACAGAAGGGGTTTCCCATTACAGTTTTTAGTGAAATGTAAAAAGACAGAGAAAACAGACAGTACTCTTTACAGTAGTTTCCAGTATAAACGTAAACACAGAACCGGAGACAATGAAATTGCGATTCATCTGCATTACATTATATGGCAGTCTTGATGAATTACTTGTATGTCCCTCATCAGTGAAGAATGTTTAGTGTAAATGAATTCACTGCCTCCTTATAAAGCAAGTGAATTCCCTTCAGGAAATCCAGGAAGGCCTTCTCAGGAAGTCTGCTATAAAGCAAGAAATTGCACCCATTTTCTTCCTGTCTAAACCAAACACTAAGCCATTCTTACAATATTTTTACCTCTCTGCTACAAGAAATTTGTATTCATGTGACTGGAATCAAACCTATGCAGGAGATGAAGACTGTGGCTGGATATCCTTTCCTGAATGCAACTGAATTTCTTTGTGGATTTAATTTTGGTTGTTTTAGAGTTCTTTTTTATACTTACCAAGTTTGGGGAAAGGTGCATTTTCCTTTATTTTTAGATTTATATTATGCAATTGTTGGAAACTGGTAGTTTAATTAAATTTCTCCCCACATCAAGTAGTCTCACATTAGGAAATTTAACTGACTGATGCAGTGTGCTGATTAGTGTATTAAATATTGATGTGAGATGGAGGAATGGTACCATTAGTGATTTTGCAGGAGGTTTGTTTTCTCTTGGTCTTGCTGTCCTGAGTCCCTCCTCTCAGTTTCACAGTGCTTATCAAAGAATAACAGTGTCTTTTAGAACTAATCCATTCTGTTGTATTCATTTGATGCTGTCTATCAGAAGGTTTTGAATTTGGCTATTTCTCCTCACTCACAGCAGTTTAACTGATGGCAGAATACAAGCCATGACATTGACTCTGCCTGAGTTATTTCCATTACTTTCTTGTGCTTTTTGTATGCCTTTGAGTGTTACTCTTCTCAGCCAAAGGTGAAAGACGTTGTTAACTCTAACTTCTATTAGATTATTTGTATTTATTCCCGAGGCTCAAAATTACTTCCCTTTTTTCATGTTCTTTTGCTGTCACAGCTGGACAGCTGGCCGGTAACTCATCGGTGGAGATGTACCGGCAAGTACTTTTGTCAGGCTGCCGCTGTGTGGAGCTGGACTGCTGGAAAGGACGCACAGCTGAGGAAGAGCCCGTCATTACCCACGGATTCACTATGACAACCGAAATATCCTTCAAGGTACAGCAACACAGCACACTGCTCTAGTTTTCTTCACCTAGGGCAGTTCCCTTCAAGTAAAATGCATCACAAATACATTGTTAGAACATTACTGCATAAGTCAAAGAGAAGAGAAATGTGAGGGCAAAAAGTTCTTTTAAGAGAAGATTTGAGAGTACATGAAAGAATCATAGGAAGGGAAGAGTTGCAGTATTTGGATCTTTCAGAGGAAAAGTTTGTTGGTCATCATGGTGGTCAGAGGAGAAGGGATGATATGATGTGATAGTCTGTGCAATTTGGGGTCTGGACTTGGTCCCCAAGTCTGTGCTCTTGTGCCTGTCCCTGCAACAAATCCCACGGGGAGTGAAATAGAGTAGACTACAGACAGGTCTGAAAGATAAGGTATTGCTGCCACAACTGTCTCTACACAGTGTTAAACAGGGCTGAATGCATCTGGAGGCAAGAGGATGGAGAGAAAGGACTGATTTGTGTTACAGCTCCATAGCACATGGCAGGGGAGGGGACCTGGGACAAAGGTCACAAGGATTTGAATTGCAGTAAGCAGTGTACTCTTTTTCTCTCCTCTGCCTGCTAAGTGGGAGTAGGAGACAGAAGTGCTGAACTGAGGCAGGAAACAGCAGCTAAAAAATGAGTGACACTATGTGCTGATACAGATACTTGGGATCAAATCCAGAGCACTGGAGGATGAAAAAGAAAAATTAGTATCTTCGGAGATTGCAAAGGGAGTATTTATGACATTGAAAACCTAAACTTATATTATTTATTTCTCAATTTCATCTTCCATTTCCTATGATAAAAGGTAGATATTATGCCCTTAAATTGTTATTTCCTTTTCATTCTTAAAGGTGTGTTTAATCTAAGCTGTTAGAGAGGTAGAATGGAGGTGTTTCCCTATAGTATTCATGCGGGTAGTCGGCACAGCTTATGATATGTCAGGACGTAATTTGTGAAGTGTGGAGAAATAATTGTTCTTCATCAGAGACACTAACTCACCATGGAAATAAGTTTCCAGACTTACCTGTCCATCAGAAGTGTGGAAAAATGTCCATTACTGAGCTTGGGTTATGTTAGAGGTGATAGCTTCTCTACTAGCTACAGCTTTGAAGCATGTCTCACACTTATGAGTTCTTGGGATGGGTTTGGGTTTTTTTATTCTTCTGATGCCTTCTTTTAGGAAAAAAGAAAACACCACTGACACACAGACAAGCAACCAAGTTTCACTTGTACCAGAGCACCCCTTTCTTTTTTCAATTTGCTTTCCCTAATCATTCACTGATTAAGTTAATCACAGAAAAGCGTAAAAGAGTCTTCTTGCATGTTTGTTATTAACTTTACAATTATGTTTATGTGAAGCCAATTATGTTTATAGGCATAGAGTTTGATTGCTGGATGTCCTTTAATTAAGGGTGATAGCTCTCAACTTCTTTGGTCGTGAGCAGGAATTTAAACAAAGTTGATCTGATTCTTAAAGGAATCATTAACGAGAATGAGAATTATCCCTGGCTGTTTAGATGTTCAACCTAGGCACTGTGTTTGCAGGAAAGATATTGGAAGGTATTTTAAGCTTACTCAGGAATTTCAGAGCAAGTATTTTTCTCTCCGTACAGAAAAATGTATCAACTGCTTGTTTCTTTTCAGCATTCATACTGTGCTGGCTGAGGAGGAGCAAGATGATAGTGAAACAGTGTGTCAGAAGTGTGTGAATCAATTCAGAGTGATTGCTGCTCTTGCATGCTGAATCACTTAGCAGCTCATGCTTTTGGCATGACCATGGCCCACAGTGCTTCTAATCAGGCTGTCAGTTTTCACTGCTTCAGATAGGCTTCCTGAAGTACAAAGACAGAAGCAATATATACTCACCATCCTTATGCTGCTGGGGGAAGGTGGGAGGGTAGAAGCCTTGCTTAATGATGTACAGAAATCAGTAAGATTTTTGACCTGTGTATTATGAGCTGCTGCCAGAGTGAGATTTTACAGGGAACCAACAGTATTTTTCATATCATAACCAGGGATCTATGCATGTGTACTTTGTACATGCATAGATCTTGGAGATTTGTTTCAACTGAAGTATGGAACTTACCATGAAGTTCCTCTCTGACCACAGAAAATTTGCAATTACGTTTAAAGGCAGTGCAAGACTGAACCACCAGCATACTTAGTTTTCCACTGAACCAATACCTGAGCCTCTCATCTTCAGATTTCATCTCTGTAATCCTGGCTTTACTCTTTCAGGTTATTTTCCCATGCATGCTATATTTCATCCCTTTGCAGTTGAAAATAAATTTATTCATGTACTCCACAGCTTGAGCAGTGTGTAGGAGACAGGCCTCAGAATTGCTTTTGGCTGTACCGCTTATATCCAGCCTCAAGTGTTTTTAAGCCCTGCATGATGATTTGTAACCAATGGGAGGGTGCAGGTGGGTGGAGACAAAGCCAGCACTAATGACCTGGGTGGAGAACATCTAGATGCTAGTACTCCAAGTTTATAACCCAATTCTTGTTGCTGCTATTCAATTGCAATGGCAAAATTGCCTTGGTTGGTTTTGAGAATCCTACTGTTTCTGAACAGCGTCAAGGTGGGACCAGCACTTGATGATTTTCTGGAGCTGGAAACAAAGTGTGCAGTGGAAATCACTCCATTACATACTCTCCTGTGGGAGAACTGCTGCTGTGAAACTGCAGCTTTCTACCTATGTTCACCCAGCGTTCTACACCATTTACTATTCTTCCAATAAATGCTTTGCCTTTCTGCTATCTTTAAAGCGTATAAGTGGTCCTAGACAAAACATCTGAATGGTTAGTAGCACATGGAGCATTTTAGTATTTGGTGTTTGCACTGTATTAAACGCAGTCATTCAGCACCTGTGTGCCAAGACATCATAGAAGAGATACAACAATTTGTCCATGAGCTATGCTTTTTCCTGTCTACACGAAGACTGTAAATTCTGTTTGTAACTTAGCTTATATCAGCAAACCTTGAGCTGACTTGTACTTTCATTTCAGCTCTGAATTCTGCAACCCAGCATCAGAAGAATGTACCAGAATCTCAGTTTTGTTTTTAGAAAGTGGATTTCTTACTGTTAGGCTTCTCAACCGAGCCTTTAAAAGTGCAATAAATGAACAAAAGAAATAATCAGAGGAGTCTTTAAAATAGTTTTAAATAAATAAATAATTTAGGGTTTAGACATCTTTATGATTTGGGAAGGAGCAGGCTTGTCAGTTTCCTGTCTTCAAATGCTGTTTCTCTGGAGACATAAATTTGTAACTGTATGTATCTTGATTCCTTAGGAAGTAATAGAAGCTATTGCTGAATGTGCATTTAAGACGTCGCCATTTCCAATACTCCTTTCCTTTGAAAATCACGTGGATTCGTAAGTAATTACCAAGTTTTCCTGTATGGTGTTAGATACTTTAATAAGGTCTGAGCATAGCATTAGATATGTCCTTGTGGCAGTTTTATTGTATGATACAATCAACAGCTCTTGCCCAAAAAAACCTTGTATCAGCCCAAGTAACCCAGATGATCAGACTGAATTGAGCTTGTTCTTAAAAACCTTCATGAAACCTTTTTCATGAAAGAGAAAGTATGAATAATTGTGGGACAAGTTGTGTTAGCCTACAGTCTCAGTATGTCCTGCTGAAATGTAGTGGCAGTTCATCAAAAAAAAAAAAAAAAGAAACAATATTGGACCCACTCACAATCCTCCTGCACTATAAGCATATTCTGTGCACAGAATTTGGTCTGTCTCTTGTGTTCATTTCTATGGCCAAAATCATAGACCAGCTGGGACTGCAAAATAGGTGATATGGATGGCCAGGAACTGTTCAGTTCCTTCCAATAAAATACCAGTTTGCCTGAGCTGTTTTCTTTTCCTTTTATATTTTTGTACATTTTTCTGTGCAAGAGAACAAAAAATGAAGTGAGAACACTTCTAAATTTGTCCCAGTGCTCTATATTATTACCATTATAGTTTTAGTTATGATTTTTCTTTTTTTTTAGTTTGACATTTACTTCATTTATTTTGGTTTTGATGACAGAGACCACATGGTTCAAAGTGGGGTGACAGTAACACCTAACTTCAGTTTGCCCTTTTTTCGTTGTTTGTTTGGCTTTTTATTTTTGTTAATGTGAAAGAACAAGTAATCTTTGGGGCAGCTATGAATTATTTCATACAAATCAGAAAACATGTTGGCACTTCTGCTTCTTGAAGAGGGAAAGGGTGAGGGCTAACTGCTTTTCCATTGTTTTAGGAAGAACAGTCTCATCATAAGGGAAGGAACTGGTAGAAGAAGCTATGTAAGAATGTTTTTAAGAACACATGACAATTCTGATCAAAAATGATGTAGGCAGAAAAATGTAAAATCTGAGACCTGCCCTACACTACCTGTGTACCTTACAGTATGAGTTTGCACTACCTCTTGTGGGCAAATATGTGCTTGCCCTGAGAACTATTAAAAGCCATGATCGAAACAGCGACCTGTAAATCCCACACAGTTAGTTCAGTCTTCCCCTGAGAGACCACACAGGCACTGTGTTTAATTTCTTTCTCTAATCATTACCCTCACACCTTTCTTTTTAATGTAATTTATTTCACTTTGGACTTGTTTATTCTCACCTACTGCTGTAGGGTTTAACTCACAATGCTTTACTCAATGCTTCCAAGTGCAGCCTCTCGTCTCTAGAAAACACCTCAACCATCATTCTGCAGTGTGTTATATTTTGTATTCATTCTTCTGTATTCATTAAAATATACATTCACTGTGTTACTATAAGGCAGAGAAAAATAACATCCAACTTATTTTAACGAGAAGAGTTATATTTTTCTTCCTTTCAAATCATTGAGACTTAAATCTTTAACTAATCCAGAGTGATCTGTTCTATTTTAGGAAAATAAAGAAGTAAACAATTCTATAATATAAATTCCTGTCAGATGTAAGTTACATAAAAAAGGTTGCTTAAAAACTACAAGACAAAACATTGCCAAAATGAAAGGCGGTGTGATGTCTAAGAGTTACTGCTGTGTTACTTCAGTCTTTAGAATTTTCCCCCTGGAAACCATTGGATCTTTCTCTTTAGAAAACTCCAATCATGTAGTAATAAACCATCCCTATGTGTATTATTTGATGTCCTTTTCCATGCATTGCTATGTCATAGGTTTGTAGCAGAGCAAGTCAGCAAAACCAGTATAAAATATCTTCTCATTCTGAGGCTTTCTTGATTTTTTTTTTTTTTTCCCTGCAGTAAATCATCAGACTTAATATGTGTGATTTCGAAGTTTGCTTTGGCTGAAAATAATTCCTACTTATTTTACTGCCACAATTATCTCTTCATTTCTTCACTACTTACTAGAGAAATCTGAAATTAGTCATGCCACTCACAGAAAACCTCACCTAGTTTCATGGAATGCTCCTTTTGTCCTTTCATTTACTTGGAAAGTCGTTTTTCTCCCGGATCTTTAACAAGGAGCTTTGCCCTGAGTATTAAGAAAAGATGCTCAGTGTTTATATAAAACTACTGTCAAACAAATTAATTGACGGTAATTCCTACTTTTCGGTGACCACAATACATTACATAGTACATTTCTTCTTGCCTCTTTTTATACAATGAATAATTTTTAAAAAGAGGTGAGCATATAGATTTTACAATATATACAACACTCCATATACCTTAATTTATATAGAAGTGAAAACATGCAGACTGGAAAAGTATCAAGAAAAGCTGTGATTATATCAAAAAATCAAAAAGTGCCCTGAAAATGTTGAAAAGACCTCGGGAAGACCTTGACGTTTGAAGCTGGGCTTGCAAGAAGATAAGCAATCTGCAAGTCTGAAAGCAGACACTCCATAATTAGAAATGTACTGATGACATAGCAAAAAGGTTAAGTGATCCTTGAGCAGTATCCATATAAGATTGCTTCCAAGATTAAATTTAATTACAGTTATTCATATTGCTAGTTTCTTGCAGGAATTGTTATTTCAAATATTAACAGGATTTTTATCACTTTTCCTTCCTGCACTTTAAATTATTTTAGACTTTTCTGGGAAGCAGCTGTGTCTTTGTCTTTGCAGCAGAATGATCTCTGCAAAAGTGATAATAAAACCATGTTAGGAGACATAGTCATGCAGTAGTGCCAAAGAGCCTCTGTGACTGACCTTCATAACAGGCATAATGTGAGCACAGTAAAACAAAGTGCAAGCAATACAGTTGAAGTAATGAAAAAAATTCTTAATAATCTTTGTGTTTCCATATCTCCAGGTACTGTGTTCTCACTTTCGCTTCCCTTGCCCTGGCACATTTAGGGGTCATATATAATTGGTGTGTGTGCTACCTGTGCATGTCGGCACAGTGAAAATCATAAAGCAGATAAAGTCAGCTCTTCCCAGGCAGTCAGTTTTCGTTACAATACATGAATGCTGACCAAGTTTCCAATAACAGTAGTGGTGCATTGGGAAGTACCTGCTTTTTTGTTTCATAACACAAAAGGGGAAAAACACTGAAGTAGAAAAGTTATTATTTCAGCCTGTTGCTCTGGTTCATAATTTTAAAGAAGGGAAAATAAGAAGAAACTGATGTTCCAACTTGTTTAATCCTACAGTAGTAATACATAATCTATATTACTGATGATCTATCTCTTGAAACAAAGTATGTCTGTATACATACACACACATACACACACATATATATGAAAAAGAGAGAGAGAACACAAGGAAGCTATCACTTGGTTAAATGATTGTGATCCTAAATATTTTTTAAGTCCCTCTTAGGAGATTTTAAAAACACCTGTACATATAGTCCAGTTTAGAAATACAATGATTTTTTTTTTTCATGTCAAGATTTTCCTATTTTGGCCTTGTCAATTATTGCAAAACTTTTTTTATACTATTAAAATGCATTAATTCTTTACATAATTTTTCCTTTCCTTCCTTTCTGCCTCTGGGGTACAGTGACATTGGAGTTTATACTATTAAATAATGCCACATTACTGTTTTCTCTTTTGCAAAACTGAAAGTTCTCACTGTGCTCTCTTTGAGCTAAACATGTAATTAAACACAGATGATCAGAAGAATTTGTTCTAGCTGTGGTGATAGTTTGAAATTTATTAGATTTAACTCTTGCTTCTTTTTTTTTTTCTTTATTATTATTATTCCTATCAAGTTCTTTTTGGAGTTGATGTGCCCACTTAAAAATGCTGCTGACATTTTTTTTTTTTAAATTATTATTAAAGGAGATGTCCCTTGAACTTTCTGGGGGTTTTGAGTATGGGTCTATTCAAATTATACACTGGTATCAACAGTAACGACCCCCAGAGCTATGGCAAATATATGGGCTGCTTCTTGCTATAGTGAGATGCCCTCCCTTCCCTTGGTAGCTGCTGGTTAGAAAAAGCTACCATGTTGGTTGTAGCCTCCCATTGCACTCTCCATTGTGTGTGCTTGTCTACATCTGAATTTTCCATCCTCAGCTAAAAGTGACTTCCAGCTTTTTTTGCAGAATTGGCTGGATGCAACAAAAGCATTAATGCAATTCTGCAGTGATTTAAATTGCATGCAGCAGCTAAAAAGCTTTGTGAAGTAATTCAAAGCCTCCTCACAATATATTTTGTCAGTGAACCTGTATCTGCTTCGAGGGACATCCAAGAATGCTGATCTGAAGGAAATGACATTTTCTGATTCAAATGCCACCCAGCCTTTATCACAGCTCTGCTTTGGCTTTGCAGGCCCCAGGAAGAGCTACAGTGCCAGGTGCTCAGTTGGTAGCTAATGACAAACTAGGCACAGAGGTTGTTGTATTCATAGTATGCAAGAGAAAAATGAGCACTCGTTTTTGCTTCTATACTCAGCACTATTTTGTCATGAAAAATAGCTCCATGATAACATAACCACTTACAGCATTTGTGTATCTTCCATGATATACAGATTATAATTACAGTAGTTAAGCAAGTGATATAAAGCAATATAAACTTGTCCTTTAGTTGAGACTTCTCAACAAAGTATCAAAAAAGGAAACTTTTAAAGATACCTAATCTCAGATGTTGCAGAACTTAAACAGGCACATAAACCAAAAATACACAGTTGTCTAAAATCAGCAAGAGAGCAACTGTTGCACTGAGGTGCATTCTAAGAGGATTTGAGCAGTAGTACCTATCTTCAGTCCTAAAACTCCCATCACTGACATGCAGGAATTATTTCATTCTTTGGTTACACTTTAGGAAGTAGTTTACAGAGAATTAGAATAGAATTAGAATAGAATTAACCAGGTTGGAAAAGACCTTTGAGATCATCAAGTCCAACCTATCATCCAACACTATCTAATCAACTAAACCATAGCACCAAGCCCCCCATCCAGTCCCTTCCTAAACACCTCCAATGATGAGGTTACATTTACTTCTGCAAGATACCATGAAAACACCTGATATAATTTACTATGGTAAAATTTGAAACTGTATCAGAATCTGACCGCATACCCAAACAAGCTTCTTGTTATTACACCCTGATCCTCACTAAGGTAGCTGTCCTGATATGTTGGTCCCAGTTATACACATGTAGCAAGCATGCACTATGTAATCATATGCGTATAAAATGTTATATCAGCGCTTATTACAGCACTTCACCTAACTGATATAATACATCTTATCAGGAGCACAATTACATCTATGCTATGACTTCTACCAGTGAGGATATGGCAGGTGATTGCTTCTGTGTGAGGATAGCAGTTCAGAATTTTAGTGCAACACCAGCCCAGGAGGTCTGTGGATGAATCGGTGCTTTGTGAAGTGCAGCACAGAGGGGCAGCTTCAGCTCCAGGCAGGGCTGTGCCTGAACAGACTGTCAGGCTGCACAGGCACATCACCCACATCACATGGGCTCACAAACAGGGTAGGAAAATGAACTGCATTTTAGCAGAAAAGAGGCAGTAAAACTAACTGCATTTTAGAAGTCTGCACTAAAATTAGCTACTTCTTTACTAGTGCGTATAAATGGTTTTGAGACCCAGGCAATGTCTTCTTGTGTTTGGCCGTGCCATATAGACATGCTGAGTAAGGTGACAGGTACCCTTGGGTTGAGAATAGAGACACCCGCACAGGCAACTGCTTTCTGTGTAACTGGTCTCTATGCCCTAGGTCAGATAGGACAAAAAGAGAAAAAACTCCAAATGGAATTGGAGGGGGTGTGTGAGAAGAGTGACAAGCATGACTTCAAGTAACAAAAGGAGAAAAATATTAAAACCTATAATAATAGTATTGCCTGAAATAGACAAATTCATGTAATGATTATTTCCCTGAAGGTAACAACTGACAGCCTCAAGGTTTTTTTTATCGTCCCAGTGCATGGGAGTGTTAGAAGATCAATTTCACTGTTATTCAATTGGCTAGGGCCTTTACTTCGTGTATGATCCTTTTGATAAGCTCTATCACGAAAATCAGAGTAATTGCATGATAGCTAGGTCTCTGAAAAATTCACAGCAATTGGATCAGGAAATTATACCTAGTTTAGGGATATTAGACACTCCATTACTGCTGCTTTTATTCTGTAGCATTAGTAGGACTCATTTTTTTCTTTCTTTTCTCCCCTTTAGCCCTAAACAACAGGCAAAAATGGCAGAGTACTGCAGATTAATATTTGGAGATGCATTGCTTATGGATCCTTTGGAAAAATACCCGGTAATATGGTTTGGTATTTATCAGGTCACAAATGTCTGTGTGAATTTTTGTTTAAGTGTTTCATCCCTCCATCTCCACAGATAGCCTCTCAAAACAATGTCTAAAGGAGGGGGTTAAATAATGTGAGCTGTTTGTGATGTAAGCCTATAATTTCTGATGCAGAGATTGTCCTGGTACAGTGAGTTGTAATCTCCTAAATGCAATTGATTCTTGTAGCTGCCATTTTGTAATGTAGGCTTTCATATTTGAACTAATACTTAAATTATGACTATAGACAATTCATTTTAACAGGGCTTATAGAGGTCACAAAATTATCTCGCATCATATGGGCCCTAAGAAATTCTCATAAGCTCATTTCTCTTGTTGTAACAAATTTCTCATCCTTTTCGTCAAGCTTGAACCTGGGGTTCCTCTCCCAAGCCCTATGGATTTAATGTACAAAATTCTGGTGAAGAATAAAAAGAAGTCACATAAGTCTGCAGATGGAAGTGCAAAAAAGAAGCTCTCAGAGCAAGCTTCCAACACATGCAGTGATACATCTAGTATGTTTGAACCTTCCTCCCCTGGTGCAGGTATGAATTAAATCTACAAATATATTTCTTCCTAAAACATGAATGCTGAATTACAACTGTAATTCATTTATGTTGCTCTGGCAAGGTAAAGATACGCTAGTGTGGGCCTGCTCAGTAGGAAACAACATAAGTGTTGTTGATCCAGGAATCTTTGAAGGCTCGTGGCTGAGGATCACTGATCACTGAGTCACAAAACTCAGTGATGTGTACTAACATTTCTCATTTACCTTGGGAAGCAGTGCGAGCTGCCAACTCCTCCGCCCTTGTGTACCTTTTCTATCTGCTCGAGCCCCATACCAAACATAATGGTTTTAGTCTGTTGCCTCTGAGGTGTGCCAACATTTGGTGCCCTTTTGGGCTTAACCCACTGCACAAGAGAATTACAGTGGTTCTGCAGTGTCTTAAAGTTTAGGGTATCTGTGAATGAGGTGTCAGTTCCTTCATGCAGGCAAGGGTTAAACCACTGCTGTCCTGCCTTAAGTGGGAACACCTCACAGATCTCTGTGCAGTGTCCTATAAGACGCTTTTCTGTTCCAAAGATAGAAACAGGCAAAAATAATACTGCAAACAAATATTGATTACCATCAGGAATTGTAAGGAATGTAGCCAATGGAAATTTGTTCATTACTAGCAGAATTTTTTTAATCAGAAATTAAATGGAAAAGTTCAGTCCCTTAAGAGGGTGTGTAATTTTACAAATTAACTGTGAATATTATGCCTGTATTACCTATATAACATCCTCTTTTAACTGCAGTTTATGAAGATGCACGCTTACAAATTTAAAAAAGCTATTACTGAGATTGCAAAATTGATGTGGTCATTTGGTTCATCTCTGACTGCCAAAACATATTACTTTTAATCCTTCTGTCAGCCACTGTTTCTCCTTTAGGAGCTCTGCCTCTTTTGGAGAATGCAGTTAGTCCTCTCTCTTTCAATATGTTATCCTAAAGGTAGCATCCTCATCTTGTAGTGAAGTTCTGTGGGGGTTGCCAGCCTGCTTATGAGAACTGAATTCATTTGAACAATACCTGTTGGAAATGAGATAACATTAAGCCACTTCTAGGGTCAGCTGAGTCTGAGAGCACTTAGGAACAGTTTAGGGGTGACGGACAAAGAATATCCAAGATCCTTTTCAAGAATACTTTGAATTTTTGCATATTCAGAGCACAGGTCTATAAATTTCAGCTACAGCTTTTGGCTATGAGCATGCAGCATTTCTGTAAATCAGAAATCATCACTATTTTATAACACCGCTGTGGCAAGGCCCAGTGAAGAGTGGGGTTGCATGGGGCAGTGCTCAGCAAGTCACCATGACACCCTTCTTCCACTGCCTCCTTTTCTTTGTGCATCTCATTATCAGCAGTGTGCAGTCCAGAGCACTGCAACCCTTACATTCTTCTGAACCAGTACCAATTTCTTCCAAGAGCAAGGAGTAATGCAATTAAAGACTTACTAAAGGAGGATTAATCCTTAACATTTCTTAACACAAAGTGTTTCAGTACTCAAACACTAATACAATCTTTACAATTAGCTAGTTGGGCACATTATTCCAAGAACTTGTATTGTATCATATAGCTTCTATCAGAATTACTGCTGATCTGTAAGTGGAAGTTCTGCTGATTTAGCCTTCCTGAGAGTCTAAATGAACTTTTTCACAAGCAGTGCAAAAAATATGGAGATTCATACTTCAGCTGATAGCAAACTTCACTATATCTTACACTGCTTGAGGTAAGATTTAAAGTGAAATAAACAACTCTTTCAGTGTGTTTGTGAAACATACCATGTAAAAGCAAGGTGGTGGTGAAATAGTAGCAATAACTAGAAAAGAAATATCTGAAATGAGCTTTGCAGAATGACTTGCAAGATGTTGATGAAACTGATGTAAAAAGTAATTTCAGTAGGGTGTAATATCTGTCAGTGGGAAAAGCTTTGCCTAAAGGTACAGCAAAGCTGGAAAAGCAGAAAAAGAATTTCTGAGAGAACACTCATGAGATAGATTGTAATTTTGGTAAACAAATGTCTTAGACCTCGCTGTTCCAGCACAAGGAACAGAAGTAAACAAGCAAGATTTTAAAAGAGGTTATATTACACTGCAAAAAGAACAGTGATGGTTCTGCAGGTACCTACATTTTGCTGAAAGCAGACTTATATTGAAAGTAGTCAAAACTTGCTAATGGAACAAGTATTTAAATATTTGAGCAAATTTGCTAATTTCTCACTGATATGATGACAATTTTGTCTGAGTAGTGGATACTGCAAGGAAAGAGTCACAGAGGAAGATACATGGCTCCATCATTTCATGGTGACTACATAGAGAACAGAAGTTTTGGGCTCAGTGTATGTAAATGCATTGGTAGGTTGCTGCTGTGTGCCAGCTCAGGCCATGGACTAATATTACAAAGTAAAATGTTGTAGCAAACCAAATTTTCCTTTTTAAAAATCGACAAGTGATGACATACAGCCTGTCGGGGGGAGTGGGGAGGAAAGTGAATGTTTTCCTCCTCAAGAAGCTGGTGGATGCTTAAACATTCTATAGCTAACAAGCCGCACCAGTAAGTACCATACTTGTAGTCCATTCTGGCTGTAATTGTAAAGGGGTGTGAAAAAACAGATCACTGTGTTTCAGGCAATGTATAATCTTTCATTTTATTAGGCTCTCAGTTCTGCCACACTCCTGAGACATGGTGAAAATGGATAATATTTATCACTCTGCTTCTTCAACCTTTGGTAATAGGGATTTGACTTGTGATTCCCAGCTCTCCTCTCCTAATCATCTTCCATTCAGTATTACTATGTTGAACCCCTCTACGCATCAGCTGGGATTCAGCCTCTGTTATCTACTTGTTAACATTGCCCAATGAGCAGTGTTGTGCCTTCTTCATGCTGCACCATGCTAATATTAGGGGCAGACCCCTGAATGCATCCTTGAAACTGCCCCGTTATTCTACAGAGAGTGTTCCTGGGCCCTTCAGCCTGTGAGCAGTTGACAGTACCTGCATTCTAACTTCATCTGACAGAGAACATCTTATTTCTTGATATTTTTTTGTCTGCCTCTGTCCATGGGCAGGATTTGTCTTGTACTTGGAGGGAAAGGCCTTGGAGAAGCACTCTCTATTTTCACTTTATTTGTATACTACATAGCACGGAGAGGTCCTGTCCAGACATGGGTTGGTAGTCCCTTCTAAATGCAAGTAATAATGACTGTTAGAGCTCTTTGGACCTTGGATAAGCTCACATGTACATTCTATGTATCTGCAGCACAACTTCATATGCCAACCCACGTATGTTTATGCTATACAGTGTCTTTGACCTTCTGGGAGGAGATAGGAGTGGTGGCTTGGAGCTGACCCTTCCACAACTGTGGTAGAGTGATCAGGAAGGCATCTGCAGCATAGACATCTCAGTTTGGTCAAAGCTTGCTCTCATTTTATGTCCCAGCAGCATAACAAGAAAAGAAAGTTGAGTTTGTGGGGTACAACCATGCTGCTGGGTGAAAAACAATGCAGATGTAGTTATACTTTCTAGAACACTAATTTTTATTCTGTCTTTGCAATTTTGCAATTGTGTCCTGGGTTTGGTGTCTCACACAGATCATGAGGCTCTCCTTGGGAGTATTCCTGTTAAATATTTTAAAATAATAAAGCTTTGCGTATTTTTCTCCCTGGGCACTTCCAGCAAGAGCAAGCTATCATCTACCTGATATCTCAGCAGTGCAAGTTGGCTGAGTTTTGCTCATTTTGTGGGCTATGTGAAGTGTTATTTTGCCAGTCTGGTTAAATCAATTGAGAGCTTCCCATCCAAAGATTGTCACTGCAAATCCTGAAAGACCTCGGCTGGCTCTTTGTGTAGGTTCCCTGAGCCATCCCTTGAGCCTGTTGAGCAATCTTGTTGTTTTCTTCAATGAAATGTTCAGGAAGAAATGTGTTCTTGAATAAAAGCCTGACATTTCAACATCTGCATCTGGAAGGAAATGCAGCCTGGGTAGTCATCATTTGGTTGTGAAAGGCACTCTCATTATTTAATTCATCTGTGCTTTCCATGTTCAGAAGGGGCCCACTGGGCATGATTCGAGGTCTGCTGGAACAAAGAGGAATTTTATTTATTGACTCAGTGGGCTTTGGATTCGACCCTACATTGACAGGAGGAACTGGGTCTGAATTACCATTCTCTGGAGACTTTAGGAATGCTGCACAGTGGTTAGACTTCTGTGATGCCAAAATAAAATTGCCACTGATGAAGAAAGCTTGAAAAGATTTGTCGAATTAAATCTTTAGGAAGACTTGTCAGTCTTAAAGGTGTGAATAGATGAGTGCAGTATAAGTTAAACATTCTTGTCCAGAGTCTTCCTAAGAGTCATGGTGTATACTTCATAGCATCCAGACCCACGACAGGAGTGAAGAGAAAGTTAAGATTGATGTTCCTCAATAATTTAATTTCTGGTGCAACCAAATCAAAACATTTTGGAGGCAGGGGAAGGCATGTTTTAATTAACAATAAAGAATCTGCGTTTTGCCCATAGGAGGTTAAACAATGAGTGCTCTGCAATTGTGAGCAAGGCATTTAATGTGTTGTATGTGGTCCCTTTTACTCCATCAGGGAGTTTTCAGGAAAAGGATGAGGCTTATCTTCTTGGCATTATTTGATTCGCACTGCCCTCAACCGGTGCATTTGAGCTATGGCACCGGAGTCCTGACAGTGAGGTGCACCAAAGCATTCCATAAAGGCAATTGAAGTCAAGCTATTGCTGTTATGCTTCTGTGCCAAATCGTCTCAGTTGTGCTACCTCGGCAGATGGGTTTTGCTGACCGGCCCTTGATAGCACAGCACATGAGGATATCATCAATGCTCATGCATGATCTCTTCACCCCGTGCATGCTCTTATGTGTGTGCTTCCTGGAGGGGCTACGGCATCCCTGAATGTCCTTCAGGGATTCTGCAACAGAAGGGGAGTTTAAACTCACGTCTTCCAAGCACCAAGACTGTGCCCAAATATAAGAACATATTTTCAGAGTATGTGGGTGTTCCTACACCCACGCACTGCACACACTCCACATTGTGCCTTTCTCAGTGCTGATACCTACCTCTTGGTGTCCAAATGTGAGCATCCAGCAGCTGCAAAGGAAGCGATTTTGTTTGGTCATGCAATAAGAACTTATCAGTGCTGAAGATGGATGAATCCCTTCAAGTGGTGTATTTGATTAGAGCTGTGACTAAAAGCACGTGTGTAATATAGTCTCCTTTAAGCAGTGCCACTTGCACATCTTTCTCCACTTTATCAATGGTGATTATAATTCTTGCTTCAGCTAGTAATTATCTTCTGCTTAAAACTTTTCAGGAGAAGCAGATATTGAGAGCGATGATGATGATGACTATGATGATGACTGTAAAAAGTCGTCGATGGATGAAGTAAGGGTGTAGATACGTTTTATGGTGATGGGTCGGTTTCAGCGCTTGTGGGTTGGTTTCTGTTACCAGGAGTGGGACTACCATCTAGTGGAGAAAGGGAGGCAGAGCACTGGGAAACACCGACTATTCTGAAGTTAGTTGTTAATCAGTAGGGAAGCACATCTTTACTTTGTTTATTTGTATTTATTCATGAACAATAATTAATAGCACCACACCTGATTCATTTTACACAGCAGCTTGTGGTGTATTTAGCATTGTTGTAATTAAAACTTGACATAAACTCAAAGCTAAATGTACTACTTACCCAAAGTACTGATAAATGTGCTCAGCACTGTGCATGTGTAAAGGTAATGCAGTCCCTTCCCTAGGAGCCATGTAAAGAGAATGAATGCAGCAGCAGTTTAAACATTTACATTTTACAGCAAATTTTGTTCTCTACTATGTGAAGTTCCTTATGTGAAGCATTGACTTCACTAAGCCAGGATTAGCGAAAGATATTACAGTTGATACAAAACTGGGCTTTAGTTTTTGTGGTCTCTGTTGGCTGCCATATACAGGTCAAAACTGCAACACTTTCCCTTCTCTGTCCTAGGGTACTGCTGGAAGTGAGGCTATGGCAACAGAAGAGATGTCTAACCTAGTGAACTATATTCAGCCAGTGAAGTTTGAGTCATTTGAAGTATCAAAAAGTAAGTAAGCCAAGCACGAAAAAAATCTTATACATCTTACCTAACAGGTGGTTGGAAGAAAGTCCTGGAGACAGGCTACTTGATTTTCTCTCTGTTACATACAGGCATGTGGACGGAGAATGCTGCCTTGGTATCCAGCCAAATAAATCCATACTTAATCTGAAATCTGTTTCATTCTGAATATCAAACTTCATAAACAGTGAATGTGCTGCCATTTCAAAAACATTTTTGAAAATGTGTTACTTACAGTTTTTTTTTTTGTCTATGACCAAAGAGTAATTTAAGCAGTTTGAGAAAGATGGTCATAAATATTCCTACAAATGGAGCTTGTCTACTCCACTTCCTCCTGATAAGATAGCACAGTGTAGTGTCTCTCCTGCACAATTTTTTCTTCAAAGGCCAGGTTTCTTAATCCTCTCCTCATAATACAAGGAAATAATTGTTCTTATTTTAATTAGGGTTTGATTAAGCCCTGGACATTTAGTAACCAAATCATTTAACAACTACTGGATGTGGTTTCCTGCAGACACTTTAAGATAAGGGTGAGAGACACCACATATTATTACAATAGTTTCTATCACCTATATTCTAAATAGAATAAAACCTCTGTATGTGTGTTGCTCATGCTATTCCATTAGTACTGGAAAGGAATGGAATAAGAATAGTCTCAGTGCCTCTCTGTAAGGAGCTGAAATGGAGGTGAGCTGTCTGCAATAGAGTATGGAGAGAGGCTTTTGCTTGTTGGAAAGGAAGAGGAGTGGTAGTAGAGCAGCAGGAATCTTTCACCATTAGGAGATAATAGCTATGAATAATGGCAGGTGCTTCATGATTGCTAGTTTGAAATAGGGACTACAATAAAGCCTGAGTCCCAGCTCTCCTAAAGGGAGGGAATTGCTTTTGGTACACCATGGTCATCCTCTGGCTCTTTAGCATTCACTGAGAATAGTTTGTAGGCTGGCAGCACATTTTGCTCTCATGTTGGCCAAAACAACCTAGCTCCTAATTTCTTTGGATTCACTGCTTCTTTTTGGCTTCCTGTAAGGAAAGTGCCTGCCTGTTTCTGTCCTGCTTCTCTCTGCAAGACAACTGCTTTTATTCAGTTTTATCCCTCTCCTGCAGCTTCATAGTTTGATTTCAAGGAGCTGGCCAGACTGGCCTCTTGGCCATCGCTGGGTTACTGCAGCACAATTATTTCTAAAACCAGATAAGGCCAAGTCTTTTCTTTGCCTTATTGTTTGCTTTCAATAAAGTGGTGAGGCTAGAGAGTTTGTGTTTTAAAACAAGCACTATTTCCCCTCATTTTTAAAGGGAGCAGTGCTGAGATTCCTAATGGATATGACCTCCCAGGACTGGTCACTTCTAAGCAATCTGCACAGCTGATTGTGATGAAATAGGAAGCTGTTACTTTGCAGGAGTTGCTACTCTCTGTAAAGACGTTTAAAGGAAAAAATAATGAAGCCAGAAGGGTCTTGATTTAGGCTCTCTCTGTTCCAGTATGTTGCATGGGCACATTGAAAGGCATGCACACATCAGGCAAAGGTGAATAGCAAATGATACACAAATTAATGTTTCGTCCTACTGAGTTAAAAGCTTAGGAGGAGCTTTTCACCACTGTTAGGTCAGAAAAGCTGACCAAATTAAAGAGGCTGTAGAAGCTCCATATTATGTCAGAGTTAGGTCCAAAGACCTGCTGGGACACAGGAGTGTACCTTCAGGCTTGATTAGGTAGCAGTGTGCCATGGTTGTTTAAAACAGATGTGACCTTACCCTGACATACTGAAGATAATGAGAACCACTGCAGGCACAGCTGGCACTTATCTGATACGGACATTAGTCATTATAGCTACAGACTGGCTCAAAGACATTGCATCTGTCTGCAAAGACAATATAGAGACCCAGCAGGGCCCTTCATGCTCCCCACAAAAGCTGTTACAATGCCTCTGTGTTACACCTATCCGCTTTGGGCTCTACTCCTCAAATACATCAACATGATATTTTGCAAGCAGACACAAGAGATCTCTGCCCATGTACAGACCTTCTGTTGCCTGAATCTGGTACAGCAGCAATCTCAGACAGTACCAACACCCTTAATTTGGGCAGTCCTAGAGGGAATTCAGATAGAATTCTTGAGTATGTAGCAGTGAGCTCACTGTTGTCAGCAAATGGTTGAATATGTAAATTGTTTAAGATCAAGGTGAAAATGAGCTGGTGAACAGTTGATGCGATAAGGGGACTGAGACTAAACCAGGTGTTTGCAGCTCCTGTATCACATGGGATTTCGTACTCTAATGTGTCACTTTTTATTTCCCCTTTAACTTTCAGAACGCAACAAAAGCTTTGAGATGTCATCCTTTGTGGAAACCAAAGGACTTGAGCAACTTACAAAGTCTCCTGTGGAATTCGTGGAGTATCCTTGATGCTTTCTTAACCTTTCTATATCTGAGCTCTATTACAAAGCTTTATCAAAAGTTTGAGACAGGAGCAGTGGAAATAGGGAACCCAAATGAAATTTGTAGACTTGACTGTCTTCTTAGATGAATTAATTGGCCTGATGAGCTAATTTAAAAGTTGTCATGAGTCTCCATGCTGAGGGCTAGGGGGAATATGCATAAACTACATTCTGAAGACCCGAGACTTTGTATTCTCATTGTTAAATTTGCCATCCCATATGAGGTGGTAGGGGTTAAGGTGAGCAAATTGTCAGAATGTCCTGGCTGGTTTTTGTATGTGAAACACATCAGAAAGTTGGCTTTCCCATCATACCTTGGATTCCAAGAGCACTGATCTGTTTTATTGCCACATAATTCTTTTTTTCTCTCGCTCTCTCTATTTTTTCATATAGCTTATGGAAAGCTAAAGAACATTGTGTTTAGACCTTTGGTAGCTTCTCAATATCTCTCATCATGGCTGCAGTTAAGAATGAATGGTCAAGATAAAATAGTGCCTTAAAGAAGATTAATGGAAGTTATTTCCACAGATAACCTGCAGCATGTTCTCATCTCTAAGATCTGTAGTTTCTACTGTAAGAAGTGCACACTCATCATTTCTGTCTGCATGTAGAGGCCAATTCTAAGGCTTATTCCAGAAGAGCACTATTTAACTGACCACCTCTTCCCACTGCACAGGAAGATTTGCTTTTTATAGCTCATTGGCCTCTATAAATGCAATTTTAGAAAAATCCCAACTTAGTAACCATAATGATAAATGACATTTTATGAAAGCTCTCTTCTTTCTGTGCATATGTTTGTTCTGAGTGCTCCATACAGGAACAAACCACCACTTTCAATTACCCCATATTTATCCTATCTCCTACAAATTTGTGGATGTCTGGAAGCTGCCATTCTTTAAAGAACACCTGCATTTAAATATTGCAGTTGCATCTCTCTCCAGAGTGAGTTTTGTCACAGGTACTGTATCTTAACTACTTGTCATTCAGATACAATAAAATGCAGCTAAGCCGTATTTACCCAAAGGGAACACGTGTGGATTCTTCAAACTACATGCCACAGGTCTTCTGGAATGCCGGCTGCCAAATGGTTGCTCTTAACTTCCAGACTGTAGGTAAGTTCTCCTGGTCTCTGGATTTTGTAACCTGTACAGTTTACTTCTCTAGTACAGTTTCTGGAAGACTTTATGCATCAAAAGATGTCTAGTGATTAAATAGTACTACATAGCTGGTAATTAGCATTTTTAACACAGTTTGTTGTTTGGTTGGGGTTTTTTAACTGGGAATATTCATAATTGCCATGCAGTAGCTAGTATAATATGTATACATAATGCTCTCCATATTGTCATCATTGCTAGATGGTTACTGTTGAGCAGCATTTCAGATCTGGCTGGAATTTTTTTTCCTGTGTCTTTTTTTTCCTGTGTCTTTTTCTTTTTTTTTTTCCTGTGTCTTCCAAAATCTAATTATACAATGCAATTATATACAATAATTATATCAATATATAAGGGACATAGCAAATCTCACTTTAAAAGTGAGATTTTTAGAAAAAAATATAAGTCCCTTTTGTGTACAAGTCTTCTAAGGCTATGTCTGTGTGGTGGGTTGAAGTTTCCCCCCCAGTATTAACTTTTAAGCCAGACCAACTCAGTTAGAAGCAAATGAAGCTGTATTTACAAGCAAAAACTACACTCTACAATGGAATGCAATGGCTATGTGCAAACAATATTTACAGTATTATACATATACTTACAATTAGAAAACAACATGAACCCCGCCCCGGTCAGAAGACCAGAGAAGCCTGTTCCACTGCCTCCCAAACCCCCCTGTCCCAAAAGAAAAAGAGGAGTTGAGAGAAAGCCGTGGGTTAGACTTATCTCAAGGTCAGCCAGAAAGCACATTATCTCCCAAGCAAAGCAATAACAGCCAAGATCAGAGGAGAAGAGGAAAGGAATGGGAATGGAAATGAAATGGGAAGAATTGTTACAATACAGCTTCTCTTATCCCAGATATTTATCCAATGAATTTGTTTAGAATAATCTTTTGTTTTCCTTTTTTCACCCAATGGTGATTTATTTATATTTTTCTAATTTTCTGCTCAAAATCTGCAGCTAAATTTTAAAGGCATAGCCTAAAACTACCACAGTCTGTTCTGCTATATGCAAATATTTCCAACTACTGCATGTCAGGACATATCCTGTCCATTTTCTGTCTCTGGGCATGTAGCACCAAGAGGTGAAACCTTTTTCCTTTCAAGTTGTTCTCATGTACACACTGTCTTTCAGAGCCTGCAGAGTAATTAAAAACCTCTTTGGACCAGTTTCAACCAAGTATCAGGAATCCAGTGTCTGATATTAGAAGAGGCTAGAGACATAAATAAGCTGCTGGGTTGGGTATAACAGTACAATCTCTACAACACTGAGGGACTACAAATCTGTCTGTCAAGGCATCTTTTAAAGTATGAAAACATTATCTGTTGAGCAGTCTCTGAAAGGTGTCTTACAGATGTCTTTTTCTTGTCAAAACTATTTGGGAAGGTGGCCACAATCACATCTGGAGCCTGTAAGACAGCAGTGAGCCATAAATAGCTGTTTGCAGCATAGCCAGATGGAAATTACATAATTGCTATTATTTGATTGATTTTTTTTAAATTACTGTCTGTCCAGGACATAAATCTCATCAGTATTTTTTTAACACCTAGATTTGTCTATGCAAATAAACATGGGAATGTATGAGTACAATGGCAAAAGTGGATACAGGTTAAAGCCAGAATTCATGAGAAGACCAGACAAACACTTTGACCCATTTACAGAAGGTATAGTGGATGGAATAGTGGCTAACACCTTGTCTGTCAAGGTACGTGTGCAGCTGGTGAAAATGATTTTGTGACAACATCAGAGCATGGATGTGTTTCTCTTGTGTGGTGGCCTAGCAAATGACTTTACCAAGTCAAGAAGATAAAACACATTGCGTTTCATCGAGTGATACTTCATTTTTAACTTCTGCCTAACATTTCTTACTGTAGGATAAATACATTTATTGTTATGGTATGTATTCTTTTCCATAAAAGTAATTTGGAAGTGAATAGATTTATGAGTAGTTTGGCTGTAATTTTAGTAACAAATGGCTGAATTTAAAACATACTGTTCTGAAGCAGTAGATTGGAATAGCCAGAGGACTACAAAATTCAGTGTAAATAAATTTTTTGGTTCCCTGTAAGCTGAACTGTGGAACCATAAATGTCAGCTGCAATTCATTACCACCTTGTCCTTTTTTGTTCCTTTTTAACTACCTCTAATGAAGTTCAAGGACTGCCAGGAATCTGCAAATTGAGAACTACTTGTATGAAGGTTTGGAGGGATAGATTGCAGTGGCTATAACAGAATCAGAAACTTACACTTGATATGTCTCTAGTTAAAAAAAACAAACTTTATGAAATCCTGTTAGTCCTTTAATAGACTTGTCCATTAAACCAACATCCATATTATAGAATCAACCTGGAAAATATCCTTCTGTTTTCATTGAGAGGACACAAGTACTTCTTCTCAGGCTGAAGACACAAGCATAGCAGAGTTGTAATGGGAGGGATGTGAATAAAGTAATAATCTAGATGCATGGTGAAAAAAGATGACTGTGTGAGGGAATTCTCTTTTTTGGTAATCATGGAAGCTTTCAGTTCATCCTGTGGGTTTAGAAGCACTTTGTCCCACAATTTTAGTAAATGAAGGTGGAAGGCATTCAACAGCTATTAGGAGATGCACAGCATTTTTAACAGGAATGAGCATCCAGGAGTCTTGAGACAGCTGTCAGAAGTCATCTGTTTCTCCCTGCTTGGTGAAGACTGCTGGTTATGATGTCAATGTCAATAATGTCAGTACAAGATACATCTGAGAAGGGATTAAGATTTGCTTTAAGCAAGGCTCAGTTTGATAGGGTACAGTGACACTGCTACATGTTCCAGTGCCTCTTCAGTTTTCTGAAATAATTGCAGACATTTCTTCAACTTTTTAAAACTGTGTTGTGTTTCCTGTTAAAAATAAGCACTAGAAAAGACCAATTACTTTATCATCAGCTTGCTCTCATAGGGAAACTGCTCACTCTTAGTGAAGACCTTTTACCAACATTTTATCTTTTCTCCCTTGCAGTTAAAGGAGTATTTTAAGCATCATTTCTCTGCTTATGCCTCTTTGCTTCCAGCTTTTTTTTTGTTTTTTAACCTGTTGTTGAAACTGACCAGAGGTTAGAGTTCCACATGTTGTGGAAAGAGGCAGCCAGACTGAGGATGAGACCCAAATGAGTATTCATGCTGAGGGAAGCATGCCAGCATGATCTCAACCACATTATCACTCACAGGGGAATTCAGGGCCACAGGGTCACAGGAAAGCAGGCCTCCTAAGCTGTTTTTCCATGTCTGCAATATTAAACAGTTATTTCTTGCTTATTGTGGTTTGGGTTTTGTTTTGTTTTTATTTTAAATGCATACTATCTGGTTCTTAATGAGAATTATCCATCTGCATTTCAGCCACTCATTTCCTAGTCCACCAGAGCAGTCTCGAGTGATTCTTCTTTGTTTTGATTTTAGATAATTTCAGGTCAGTTTCTTTCTGATAAAAAAGTTGGTACCTATGTAGAAGTTGACATGTTTGGCCTGCCAGTGGATACAAGAAGAAAGGCTTTGAAGACCAAGACCTCTCAAGGAAATGCAGTTAATCCTGTCTGGGAAGAGGAAGCTATAGTGTTTAAGAAGGTTGGTGTAACACGTGCTTCCCAAATGGGTGTTGTGTTTTATCACTGCCCAGCAGAGTAATTCTGTGTTTGAAACTTTGCATTTATTAGAAGGAAGAACAAGAGATTCTGAATAGTTATTCATTGAACTGATTAATTTTATCTGGTTTTGCTGTAATTTTGCTACTCTAATCATGCCAGCTTCTACTAAAATAATTGAGTTTAAAGTCACCTTGATTGTTTCACTGACCCAGCTGGAAGCAGCAGACATGTTGATAGGCTCATCTGCATGTCACAGTGTAATCATGAATGAGCAAGAACAGGTCCCAGCAGCAAGCTGAGCTGAATTACCGTGCCATTCTGCCTTGGTTGGACAGCCCGCCTGCTAGCCTATGAGAAAGACAATGTGAATACAGTTATAACAGCCTGGCTGTCCAAGCTAGCACATTCAGAGCAATCTCTTCTCTCTGCTTAATGCTAGATTGGGCAGAGTCAAACATGATGGCATTCAACAAATCCAAGTGCCAGGTGCTGCACTTTGGCCACAACAACCCCATGCAGTGCTACAGGCTGGGGTCGGAGTGGCTGGAGAGCTGCCAAAGAGAAAGGGCCCTGGGGATGCTGATTGACAGCTGCCTAAACATGAGCCAGCAGTGTGCCCAGGTGGCCAAGAAGGCCAGTGGCATCCTGGCCTGTATCAAGAATAGTGTGGCCAGCAGGAACAGGGAAATCATTATACCCCTGTACTCTGCACTGGTTAGGCCACACCTTGAGTGCAGTTCTGGGCCCCTCAGTTTAGGAAGGACATTGAGACACTTGAGCATGTCCAGAGAAGGGCAGCGAGGCTGGTGAGAGGCCTTGAGCATAAGCCCTACGAGGAGAGGCTGAGGGAACTGGGATTGTTTAGCCTGGAGAAGAGGAGACTCAGGGGAGACCTCATTGCTGTCTACAACTACCTGAAGGGGGTTTGTACCCAGGAGGGAGTTGGTCTCTTCTCCCAGGCAACCAGCACCAGAACAAGAGGACACAGTCTCAAGCTGCATCAGGGGAAGTTTAGGCTCGAGGTGAGGAGAAAGTTCTTCACTGAGAGAGTCATTCACCATTGGAATGGGCTGCCCGGGGAGGTGGTGGAGTCACCATCCCTGGAGGGGTTCAAGAGGGGATTGGATGTGGCACTTGGTGCCATGGTCTAGTCATGAGGTCTGTCGTGATGGGTTGGACTTGATGATCTTTGAGGTCTCTTCCAACCTTGGTGATACTGTGATACTGTGATACTGTGATTGTGCTATATAAATACAACTTAGGTGATGAAGCTACATAAATCCCATCCACTTGAAATGATACATGGGCTCATGAGTTAACGTGCAATTTGAACAATATAAATCAAACTCAGTTCTCTGAAGTTTGGGGAAGCAGAAAATATGGACGATGCTTTAGGATTGTGCAACATGAAAGTCTTACTGCTCTTCACGATATACTTACAACTTGCTTTATAACAGAATCTCTGGGGTTTGCTGAATGGGCATTGCAGGTAACCCAGAGTCAAGTTATTTGTAAAACAATTACATGTTTCTTTCAGCAAATGTAGTTCAGAGATGTGTACACAGTTGGTACTGACAGCCCTGCTTTCAAGGGAGCACAGCCCTTTTCCCTGAATATCTGGCCTTCTGAATGACTTTCCTTTGGCAGCCCACCAGAGCTTAAGTTTGGAAACATCACTAGCATTTTTCCTGTGTAATGAACTTCTAATTAGTGTGCTTCATTTCCCTGTTTAGTTAACAGTTGTGCCTGACTGCCTTTGTGCTCAGAGAAGCATAGGTTGCTATATTTAGTAATGTAGAAAAAAATTAAAGCAGCTCCTAGGTTTGGATTGTTGTCACTGTCTCGATACATTTGAGCATGTATTCTGAAAAAAATGCCTATCTGTGCCCTGGTTAAAAATAAATGTGTGTATGTTTGCATTAAGTATGGAAATGAAATGAATTATGCTACACTTATTTTTAAAGTAATATCAATGATATTTTTTTTTCTTAGGAGGGTAGTTTAGCCTTTTCCAATTCTGTGTTCTTTTTTTTTTTTTTTCACTGTTTGGCCTTCTTTTTTCTGTAGTGCCAAGACAGTGTCCAATGCTAGTAAACATCCTGCTTGATTAGTCACCTTTAGCTCCCACAATGGAAAATTGTGCTGGGGTTAACATTGTTCATGTACTTCATATATTCACATCCTGCAAAACAGGTTGTATTGCTTGCCGATTTTTTAACACTAGTAAGGCTATCAGTGAGTTTTCTTAGAAGTAAGCAATCTCATTGGCACAAACACAAAGGGGGAAAAATACCTACGGCTGTGAGAAATAAGCAGTCAACTAAGTGGCATTCAAGTGTGGGATGAGTTGAGCTGCTATATTAATTTGTGCCATATTCAAAATATGCATCACATTGCTGGGCTCAGCATACTAGTCCCACCTCAAGTTTCTTGATTGAAAAATAGTCCTATGAGAGTTCTTTTGACACACAGGTGCATATACCCTGACCTCTTACATGGTAAGACCTTTCAATGGTCATGTTACTCTCTGCTAGACTGAACTTATTCTGTCTGGAAGGGGCTGTTCCATACAGAGCTGAAGTTAATAATTCAAAAATATTGCCTTGTAGGTCGTTTTACCTTCCCTGGCATGCTTGAGGCTAGCAGTGTATGAAGAAGGAGGGAAATTTATTGGACATCGGATATTACCAGTCTCAGCAATTCGACCAGGTAAACGTTTGTTTCTAGCAAGTGGGATCTGAACAATCTGTCTCAACTTTGAAAATTAAAATACCATATTTCACCAGAAATTTACATTTGTAATGAACCAGGGAAACCAATAGAGTTAAGCATCAGAGGCATGGTTGGCACTTACTGGTCTCCAGTAGTTCAACTGCATGTTCACAAATCCATACCGAATAGGGCAGTTGTACAGTTATAAGGGGAAAGAGGGCAGGTCAGCATCAGCCAATTCTGATGTCATCTTTTTGAGAATGGGAGATTGCTGGGAATTAAAGTAAAATTCGCTCCTCTAATGTAATTTTTACAAGCATGCAAGGACTGACCTATATGCAAATCTTTGTATCTCTGCTAAAGCTTTAAACCATCCCCAAAATACTTCTGTCTTTATTAATGAAAATTTAAAAAAAAAAAAAAAAAAAAAAAAAAATCATTACTGTTCTCTTCCAAGTCATACAATTATTTCTGTTATAATTAGTGGGCACTTAACTAAAAATTGTCTTCTGTGACAACTTGGCCGTAGTGTTCCAGGCCAGAGACTTGTTAGACCATGTTTCAGAAAGGTGTGGTAACACTGGCATCTTGAGCAGGAGTCAGAATTTAATGCCAGCTTTGCCAGTGAGGGGAAGGTACAAACTTATGGCAAGCATATAGGCCATAAAATGCTCCCAGCTTCACTCACAGTGGAAAAGGGATATCTGTGTCTACCCTGTGGCCTATCTAGCTAGTCCCGGTCCTATCACATATCCCTGCATCTAGCAGTTGTTGTCCATGTTATTCCTGCTCGTGACTTGTATCTTGACACTGTCCATGTGTGCTGCTTTGTAATCATGCCTTAGAAGGAAAACTTCACCCATGCTACAAGAGGCACCAATTTGTGAGGCTGAGGATGCAGCTTTGCAGCACTGCAATGATGTAAGAGTTTGTGGCTCTGGAAGTCCTTTTTTCCTGTTGCTAGCAGTGCATTTCTATCTTGTCTTTAAACTGGCCTTTCCTTGTGGAGAGGTATTTTGGTGAGCGAAACTGATGAAAGGCTTTTTGCAGTTTCTAAAGGTTGCTCTTTCTGGACTTCAGCTTACTGAGCTGCCTTTCAAGTTCAGAAAAGTGTCAGTGAACAAGAGGAAGAGCAGGAGATGGTGGTAGCTAGTGGGGAGAGAGGGTTTGGAGCTACCCCATCTGTGGTGTTTTGCCATTAACGTAGCTAAGCTGCCCTGTAATGTGTGCCCCAACTCTTACAAGATAGCCAGCTTTCGAGAGTCTGTTCAGATCTGTTTCCAAGGTTGGTCGTGTGATGGGATCCATATACATACACACAGGCTTTGTAAACATGGTGCCACATGGTCAGCATTTTCAATCCTATACCCTGTTGTAGGTGGACTATGGCATCTCAGCTTTGGTTGGTGTTCAGGTTCCAGGGTCACTTTTGAAAATTAAGTAAGAGCTACAAAACTTAAAAAAAAAAAAAATTCCAGCCAAAGATAATAAAATAGAATGCATCAAGAATTATATAAGTGACAAATTTTAGCATTATTCACAGATGTGAAAATAAAGGAAATTTATTTTTAAGCAGCAGTGTCATGTGTCTTTCCAACAGTGCTTTGTCTGTGTATGTATCTCTGAACCCTTCAGGCAAATCTTTCTCTACCAGAAGTTCCTTGGGTCGCCTGCTCGGTTGGGGTCACACTATAAATAAGAAATGACAACACAATTGCAATGAAAATGCCTATGGAAGAGTTTGTGCTCCGAACTGGTTGTTTATATTTTTGCAGGTTATCACTACATCTGTTTGAGGAATGAGAGGAACCAACCTTTGACGCTGCCAGCTCTCTTTGTGTACATAGAGGTCAAAGACTATGTACCTGATACTTATGCAGGTAATTCTGTGACATTTTCCTATTGGAAAATATAAAGGTTAATTGAAACACAAAATGAGTGTCTGTAAATGATTTGTCATATCAGGATAGCAGTCTTGTGTACAAACCTCTGCATCTGAAGAATCATTACGTGTTGTCACTCCCACAGGATGGCCTGATTTACAGCAGCATGCCTGAGATTTAGGATCAGGGCCAACTCTTTATTTTCAGCAGACCTTGTAGGACTCTGATGGAGGGAATGCCCCAGGCATTTGCCATTGAAGCATAAATGAAACTTTGCTTACAGTCATAACAGTATGCAATTGTTTCCTAAGCACCATGCCATGCTTAATTAGAACATTGTGGGGTTGTAATTGGTTCAAAGACAATACTCTGCATCTTTAGCGAAAAACAGTATATAATCCCTCAGATTTTTGTAAAAACCAAGATTTTTACTACTGCTCCTCTGTGCCTTACGTGAGGCAAGATCCTAGCTGGTTAATGCTGTAAGCTTTGAAATTCCATCATAAAACACTGTGCAGAAAATGCACATCTAGAATACCCAAACACAAATTCACAGGATTTGTGTTTGAGTATTTGTGTATGATGGTGTGCTCCTGATCACTGTTGTTTCTAGGACCTAGCAGAACCTGTCAGCAGCAGATTTGTCAAAAATAACCTCAACTATCTCTTTTTTAAAACATGAGGAGCACTGGAACTATAAGATAATGGGTTTGAAAATGATGTATTTGCATTATTTCTAGATGTGATTGAGGCCTTATCCAATCCAATCAGATATGTAAACTTGATGGAGCAGAGAGCTAAGCAGCTGGCTGCACTGACTCTGGAAGATGAAGAAGAAGTAAAGAAAGAGGTAAGGGAGGTTTTTGAAGTCTCTGCAAATTGTATTACAGTATTTAAATGCACCTACTTTGCTTAGAAAGACAAATATTGAAAGTCCCTGGGAAATGCATGTTTTAATTACTTGGGCACCTATAAACATCTCCCCCAAAATGAGACTAGGGTGTATTACAGCTGAGGAGGAATACACTGTGGTTTCACTGAAGGCAGCATGCTTTGCATGGAGCAAGTCACTGTTCAGAGGTAAAGAGACACTGAAAGATGAATGAAAAACCATGTTACATGTATGCTGATTTCCAGTTTTGCTATGTAATAAATGAAATGAGAGGTTGTTGTGTTCAGAAACATTTATGTATCTCAGTTATGACGTCTCTACACGTTTTCCACAAGCAAATGTGCCCTAAAGAGACCTACTCTAATCACACGGTAATTTAGATGGGGAAAAAGGCATCTGGAGGTCAGCCCATTCAAGCCATCACAAGAGAGATAAAAAGCGAAAAGACCATAGATTAAACAAATATTCAGACCTCTTCTAGCTTATCTGAAAGGTATGGGAGCCACATTCTCAGTAAGCAAGTGCCTATTTGTATATATATGGTTGTGTGTGGGCTAACCCATAAACCCCCTTTTTCCGCATAGTGGAGGTCTGTGTACGAATGCAGTGCTGGTATTTGGAGCATAATGGAGAGTTCAGTTTTGTTTTCTGAAAAACCCTATGCACATGCAAACATTCAATCTCTGTTTCAGACATTGTCATTGGGACATCTTCTAGCTGTATTTGAAAATCTCAACCTCGTCTTTTAAAGATGGCTTGTGTCAGTTAGGCATATCATGTAGATCAAAAGGCATTCAGTACAGGTCTCTAGCAAAGACAGAGAAATGCTTTATAATCCTAAACTGTCCTCAGCTCTAGTGCCTGTCTTCTTCAATTCTCAGATGTGCACAACCTCACTGAACTAGATTTTGTAACCAAGAATACATTCCCAAAGCAGACCAAATGCATGAAAGTCATTACAATTCAGTGGCCAGCAATTTACTCTTTGTGCAGTGTCACAAGTTTGGCTGAATGAGGACACTGTGAAATGCTCTATAGTATCTTAGACATTTATCTAGGACGCTCCACACATGAGATTCTATTTTAATAGCAAAGCTTTTTTTTTTTCTTTTAACACAATCCTTTAAATACCTTAGAGGTCATTTTTACTTTTGAAAAAGTACAGATTTTCCTGGCCTGCGCAGGCTTATTTGTTTGTTAGAAAAAATCTGTCACAGAACGTCTTCTAAGACAAATGGAAAGAAGGAAAGATGAATTGCAGTGCTCAGGTAGTGCTACCCCATGTCATGGAGCTTGAAAGCTCATAGGATTAACGGAGTTTGGTTTTGAGTAGCAGCAAAGTATGTTGTGAAAGAAACCCGCAATGATTGCAGTGGTGAATTTGCTAGCAATGTACAGGCATTCAGTTAGACACACAAGCAAGAGACAAGTACAAAATTAACGCTTTAGGTGGCAATCTGAATACATCATTGCCACCTTCTATTTATAAACTCCCATTCTAGGTAAAATATTTGGCAGATGGACTGTATGTAGAAATCTTGAATTGCCCAAGCATGCTATGTGATGCTAAAGTTTCTTCATCAGCTTGTTTTGTTCAATTACATCGGCCCTCAAAAATCACATCAATTAATACTTGTAAGTACATTCACTGGCAACACAGATAAATAAACCCAAGTATGTTTGCCAGAACTGTACACATAAGTGCACCTGGATTCAATTTTCCTACATACAATTTCAAATCTACACATTCTAAAGGTTTTTGTGAAAAGCTGGGCTGTTTCCTAGCACAGACTCCACCTCCCTACTCCTCTTTCCCTCTTCTCACACATACCTATTTATCTGAGCAGGGTGCTTGCAGCCATCACAGGAAAAATGGGAGGTTTTTTCCCTTTGCTATTTAGCAGTTTAAACTGTATCTTGGTGAGAAGTTTCCCAGGCTTCTCACAAAACAGCAGTCAAATAAACTACCTAATAGTGAATTAAAATAGGCTAATTTATCTGTTTTGAGCAAGTAAATTAGCCTTTCTTTAGGCTTCAATTTACACCACATAACATAATGTAGAATGCTGAAGAGCTGACATAATTTACTGTTCCTTTTCTGTATTTAGTGGCAATGTTCCCTTCAGGAGAGTAAGATGATTTCCTACCCATAACTTTCTGGACAGTTCTTGCTTTCCAGCCTGGCCTTAGAACAGCTGTTCTAGCGTAACAAAGTATTGCAATACCTGCCATGTGGGTTTTGCACCTTGTAAACCTTGATAAGCATACAGGTAGTGAAGATTGCCTTCTCTTCCCCTGCCTGGTGTCCTTCACAGACTGGAGGAATAAGCCATAGAAATTTCCTGAGAGCTTTAAGTAGATGGATCTAACTAGTTTGTACATTTTGAGCTCCCCAGTTATGGGCTCGGAAGTGTTGTAGGGGTCTAGGAAAAGCCATCCAGACCAAAATGCATTTTGGCTGTACCTGATGCTGTACTATTCCTGGTGCTGCATGTTAATTCCTGCTGCAGCATCATTAAGGAGGCCTTACTGGCTTCTTGTTCTGTTCACATGGAGGCAGCAAATCATCCAACCTGTTGTTTCTACACATAAATCAGTGTTAAAATGGCAACAATTGTTTTGCATGCCTAGATATAAATCAGATGAAGCCAGCTGGCTTCTTTCATGAAATAAAAATATTTTGATAGGGAAAGCAAACAAAAGCATCTCTAGGAAAGCAGCTGCAATTAACATGTCTGATGCCATTATTTAAAGTGAAATTGCAGGCAAGAATTTGCAAACCATAATGATCACACCTACTTACTGTAATGGAAATTAAGTTGGTCTGACACTTACTAAAGGGAGACCATGCTTACGCTCATTTGCCAAGGAGGATAGAGGCAAAGTGACTTAAGAACTGCCCAACTAGTCTAAAAGTGCAGCACAGAGGAGATTACCCCACACCAAGACACTGCAGCTCCCCTTCTATGTGGAAATATAAATAGACAAAATATATTTATGTACCTGTATGGGTAAGTATCTTTCTACTTAGTAAAAATACTGTCTTGCAAAAGACATGGCAACATGTGGAGTATAAACCATTTTTTGTGAACATTAAAACTCTAAATTATAAGGCTGGATTGCATCATGTTTTCAAAACAGCCTAAAATATTCTCCATTAACGAAAAATCATGTTTCCTTCCTCATTCTGTTTGATGAATCATGAGAAGAGAAAATGCTTTTTAATGAGATTAGACTACTTGATGTAGTGAAAATTAGTCTTTATTCACTTCCTGATCCTGCCTCATATTTCTGCTTTAGTTTCTGAAAACACCTGTTTTATGTCCAGAACTGACAGGCTATATTAATAGTTCCTGAAAAAGCTGAGATGCAGCATTTCCTACCACACACAAACCTAGTCCCCCCCAAAAAAGAAGGTAACGCCCGCTGTGTCGCTGTGACCTTTGGAGCACAGACTTGCCAGAAGATAGGAATTCTAGCTTTATTTGTATTCAGTGTTGAATAAGCTATGTTTTAAGGAGAACTGAAGGGTTAGCCATGCCCTGTGTGTTTGTCAAAGCTACAGCATTTGACAGTCACATTGTTCTACTGTCATAAATGTTGTCTGCGTCATATTTTTACTTATTTTATTGCAGTCAGTCCTGCTTGATATAAATTAAATTCTTGGCATGAGTTTTCAGTTGAATCATATTTCTGACTACAGTATCTCTCTCCTATAATTTTGGTAGAAATAGTCTGCTGAGAAAGAAATCTTTTTGCAGTATACATTATGTTGTCAGGGCCAAGATGAAGGAAATCAGCAGGAGCAGCACAAAACAGTGAGATCAAAATGTATTTTGCCTCTATTGATGCAGTGCAGGCTGATATTTTGCAAACATGGAGTAATTAAGGGGGAAAAAAACATCTGTGGTACTCTGCCTGTGTGTGTAACGTGAATTGGAAGCAGCTGAAGGGACAGATCCAAAACTACCCTGAGACACCATGGCAACTGGCCCCTCACAGGGACAGCAGGAAGTAGGGCTTGGCCATTTAAAAATAAAAATTGCTCTGGATGACCTTCTGTTTGCTAAGTGCTGGGTGTTTGCTTAAAACCTGATGGTCACAAGGAAAATGCTAAGATGTGCAGTGCATAGTACAATCTACATTGTAAGTATAAGCCTGAGCCTGTAGGAAACTGGAGAGAAAGAAAAGATTGTGGAAAATGCTTAAATATTTGGATACCACAGATGTATTTATGCAGCAGGATGGAGGTAATGTTTGTATATTATCCTTGAGTGTAATTGCAGGAATGCAAGAAGATCTTGGGAATCAGAAGCATGTCTCTGTTCTGTTAGAACAGTGAATAATGATAGTGCTGCATGTATCTATGAAATTTAAAAGCAATTTTGTGTACATGTTTTTTCACAGCAGGGATTTGAGCAGGATTTTCATGCCTGCTTATTTCTCAAAAGCTGTTATGGCAGAAAACAATGCTTTTCAATAAAACACAGATTTCACATCTGGTGCAGCTAATATATGCTGTACTGAAAAATGTGATGAGTTATATCCACTTAAAATAATTTTTTTTTCAGAATACAACATGCTGTATTTCTGCTTGAATTTTACACTGCAAAAATTAACTACCTGCATTGCCACAGCTCTTAAGGATGTATTTTTGGTTGCTTGTTTACTTTTAAAATTATTTATATATAACATTTGCAGAATTTGACATCTTTAAAAAAGAGGCTGAAGTAGATTAGCAAGTAAGTAATTTTAAGCCTGTTAGCAAAGAAGTGTAATAAAACTCATTATGTATTTTCAGATTGACCATGGAGATGCACCATCTGAAGCTAAGAGTGAACCTAGGCCAACACCAGCAGAAAATGGAGTAAATTACACTGCCTCTCTTACACCGAAACCAGCAACTCAAGTTGTCCATAGCCAACCAGCACCAGGTGACAAAAAAACAACAAAGGGAAAAAAAGAGTCCCATCTTCTCAAAGTCATGTGCTTTGCATTTAAAGAACAAAGCAGGAAAGGGGGAGAAGAGACTTTTTTTTTAAATTTTGTCCTCATAGAAGAGGTATAAATTATTCCATTGCTTTTGTCTTATATTGAGCAGTTGCTTTTGTAGAGGAACTTCAGTTCATTACAAGCAAGAAAATTTGCTGGGTTCCTTTTTTTGTTGTTGTTGCAAGTGCAGGAATATCTTTAAATTGTTTTTACAACTAAATTTATGCATATAATTAAATATTATTCCACACACAAAATACGTGCTTAGATACTCACATATTTTGTATTGACATATCTCCTGTAACATATCTTTATCAAACCCTAGTGTTTGTAATTTTATGACTGCAGTCTTCATAGGCTTGAGTGAACTAACTTCCAAGGAACTGGATTCATCTTCTGTACAGAAACTGCACTGACTTCATAACATAGGGCAGCTGTACTGTCAAGCCTAATGCCACTTAAATGATTCATATGGGTGGTATCAGTTCAATAACATCCTTCTCATAAGTAGGACAACAAAGCTTAGGTGGGTTTTTGTAATGTTACCTTTCCATGCTGTTTCGTGTTTTCAATATTGCCACTCTATTGCTCCAGAGATGTGTTTTCTCAAATTACTAATACATGACTATGTCAGTGTATGTCCTGTCTCACCTGTCATGTTTTAATATGCAATCAAGCAGCACAATAATTGCTGTTATTTTAAAAGAATTAGTATTATTAATGTCTTTTACCTCTAGGTTCAGTGAAGGCACCTGCAAAGACAGAAGATCTTATCCAGAGTGTCCTCACAGGTAAAAAATAGTTTAGGCTGCATTTTTGTCAAGAGAAAAATATTTTTTATGAAACAGGCCATCTGGCTTAGACATTTCTGTGAGTGATTAGAACTGCAGTAACTCACAGAAAATGTACATACTGCGTTTTCTTTCTCAGCTTTGAACTTACTAAATGTTTGAACACATTCCATGAAATTGGTATTGGGCATCAACAGGGAATTTTTTTAAATATCCCATTGTTGTAGTTTCACAAGCATAATGTTGCCATCTAATGCAGTCAAAAGACCAGCATTATTATGAGAACAGAAGCTAAATTTGCTCTGAATTGGAATAGGAGTGAAAATGTTTTACCTTTGTTACCCGTGTAGTGTTCCCATTGCTCCTACAAAAGTGAAATTACCATTACATTAAGCAAACTGGCCTGTCAGATAATGCCTAGCTATTCACTTGGTAGTTGTGTCCTACAGCTCAGAGTTAGTTTATATCGCAAATCTCATAACTCAGTTTATTTTGTAGTTATTCGGCTGGAATGACTACAAATGTTAGAATCCACTCAGTATCCAAACCTCATGTAGGCCTACATTTAAGTGTGGAAAGCAGATAAGACACATTAAATTCTGCATGTTAATTGTCTCTTATTCACTCTTCCTCAACTGCAGGAGAAAGAGGCTGGCCTACATTATGGGAGTACCTTCTGGCCTCATATGATCTCTCTGTTGTCTGGGAAGGGGTCTTCAATCTGGCTTTTCCAGAGCTGTGACCCCTGGTCAGATAGTGCAAGTCATCATTCCTTCCAGATGGTTTGTTGGGTTTGGGGGATTCTTTTAATTACTGTTTGGGGATGAGCTCTTGCAGGTCAGGCTAGCAGATACTGAGCTTGAGCTGTGATTGGGTTCACAGAGCAGGCCATCCTTCATAGCTGCTGTTGGAGTGACAGTATTGAAGTGCAGTTCCCAGCATTTAGCTACTGATCCTTTGCTGGACTGGCAACCAGATGGTCATGACTCTGAAGCAGTGTCTCTATCAAGAGAGAAGTGAAGTCTCTCCTGACATACCATGATGATACCATGACAGATGGCTCCAGCCCATGCCCAGGTCAAGGCATGATAGCAGGCAGCCAAAGTGCTGTTTGTGAAAGGGGTTTAGCCATCTGCATGTTTTGTGTAGCCCACACAAAGGGAAGGGGAGCCTGAAGTGTTCATACAGTGGGCACAAAAAAATATCTGTGTAAGATCTGAGAATGGAAGAGATTGGAAGGGACCTTTAGGGGTCATCCAGTGCTAAGGCAGCTATGCCCAGATCAGGTTGCACAAGAATGTGTCCAGGCAGGTTTTGAAAGTCTCCAGACACTTCACAGCCTCTCTGGGCAGCCTTTTCCAGTGTTCCAGTCACCCTCAAAATAAAGAAGTTATTTGAGCTGATGGGAATCTTTTACATCGAAAAGGGGTTGAGGGAAGAAAAGTACGTGGTTTTTGCTTTACTACACATCTTAATGTTCTACCTTTTCCTCTTGCTTGTTACTCCTTTAAAAACTAAGGTTGTTGCAGTATTTTCAGTCTGGTTAGCTTATTTCCAGATAAGTCTACTCAGTTCCTTCAAGCCAGAACACTTAATTTACCTGCAGTAAACAAGTATGCTTTGTTTCATTCCTGCTATTGTCAATTCCTGGGTTATCTGATTGAAGTCATGTTAGAAAACTGAAGTGGCTTTTGTTGTTATCGTTATAGAAGTGGAAGCACAGACTATTGAAGAGCTAAAACAACAGAAATCTTTTGTTAAGCTTCAGAAGAAGCACTACAAGGAAATGAAAGACCTTGTAAAGAGGCACCACAAGAAAACCACTGACCTTATCAAAGAGCACACTGCAAAGTACAATGAAATCCAAAATGACTATCTGAGACGAAGAGCAGTTCTAGAAAAAACAGCAAAAAGAGACAGTAAGAAAAGGTATGTTGAACATAGTTTTAATTTTCTTGGTATTGAAGATCTTTTCTCAAGTCATCTTTCGTAGTAGACTGTTAATACGGAGGTGACATTAGAACACAGGGAAAAAAAATCAAAAGCTGCAATATTTCTAGGTAAAATTGTCAGACTTCTGATAAGAAAATAACTTCCACAAGTTGCTAATTCTCTGCTCAAAGCCAGATAAGTTCCCTCTTCTCCTGTAAATGAGAGCAGGCAATATTTATTTTGTGACTTTCCCTAGACCGCTGGTATGAGTAGGTGACTCAGCTGGACTGCCAACAGCAGCCAGTGGTCAGGTAGTGAGCTTAATCACAAACCACGAGAGGAAGCATCCCCTACATGCTGGGACAACTTAGGAACCAGACTGTGGTGTGAAAGAACTCAAACCTATCTGTATAAAGTGTTTTTCTTTCCTACTCAGGCCAACCACAGCATGTTTTATCAGAGCACTCCATCTTCTCCCATGCTGAGCTCCAGGAGGAGGAGGAGTATCAGTCTGACGGAAAATTCTGCCTTGCATTTAATAATACAACTTTATAGTTTGGTTTCATTTTCAATCAGCGAGAAGGTTTTGCAGCCAGCACAAATGGTCACAGTTGGTTTACACTGGGCTACCAGAATATGCTGTGGTGGTGGAATCACAGAATCTTAGGGATTGGAAGGGACTTTGAAAGACCATCTAGTCCAATCTCCTTTGCCAGAGCAGGGTCACTGAGAGTATGTCACACAGGAATAATTTTTTTTGCTTTAGAATTAAAAAATCAAATAATAAATTATTTAGAGAAATACTAGAGACAAAATGTTTGCTTTAGAATTAAAAAAAAATACAATGTAGGTATCTAGTGAGCAATTAAGATTTCAAATTAAAATAGGGACTGCAACTGTTGATAATCTATGCAAATATAGTATATAAAACATATGCCCGCTATTATAATGACAGATTTGATTATTCAGTGAGCTCAACAGTGTTCTACTGTAAGGATTTGATTTTTAATTTTAAAGCTGCTTGTGATCTGCTTTGTTTTACACAGAAAAGATGTAACTGGCTTTATGTGCTCCTTCTTTGACTGTTTTTCAAGCCTGCCTTTCCTCTCTTGTGCCTTATTAAGTAGGAAGAAAGTCAAAGCCAATGAAAGTAGCCCTCAAAAATGTGGTAGAAAATTGACTGGAATTAGAGTTTCAAGGTTTAAATTGCCTTTAAAAATATAAATGTAGATTTTTCATACCTTAGGCTAAGAAACAAGGATAGTAACCTGCCCCTTGCCAAATGCCAAATCCCTATTATTATTTAGAATCATAGCATCATTAAGGTTGGAAAAGACCTCTAAACTCATCAAGTCCAACCTTCTTCCCAATACCTCCATGACCACTAGACTAGAGGGCTCTCTCTCATTAGTATAGGTTAATTCAAGAATACAAGAGTCCCTGTTTTCACCTGCTGATCTAGTTGCCATACCAAAAATATGAACTGATGCTCTGGAGTGAAAAAACCCACATCCTTTTAATTCTGCTGGATGGTAGCTAAGTCCTGTATGATTTTGCAACATTAGTAGGATAGGATGCAACAATATAGAGTAATTAAAATTACTGGTTCGGCTTTGGGTTTTTTCCCTTTTAGGCTGCTTCAAATAAAGCAGTAAACATTAGGAATAGCTGGCATCAAGCTCACATGCTATTTACTAAATAATGTGATGTGAATCTTCTTGACATCCTGAATTGCTTGGCAGGTTTAGAGCACTGGTTTTCATAGCTTGTTGTTTTTTTTGCACTAACTTTCCAAATAACCTCTGTTCTTAATACTGCTTTAGCATTGTGTCATGCTTCACAGGTAACATTTTTAAAGATTTAAAGACCTAAATCTCTCGATTCACTTCTTTCTCCAAAACTAACATACTTCAGAGAATTCTAGCAACTTCAACTAGGTCTAGAATGTAAATTTTCTCAAAGGATCCTGACAAGGAAATAAGTTTAGTGCAATGATGGAATCACAGAATGTGAAGAGAGCCAGCTGGCAAAACAGGAACAGAACTTGGTCCTCTTTTCTACTATTTATGGGTAAAACAGATACTCTGAATTTGAGGCTGAAGAACATTGTCTCCAAGTTAGAGCCCTGGTACAAACTCATGCCAGAGTAGAAGGCACCAGATGTATAATTGAAAGAAACACCTGAAAGTTACTGACATCTGACTACTGGTTAAGTTATGGTTTATCCAGACCACTTGAGGATCTCTTAATGATTGCTTGGCTTTGCCTGGGCATGCACACCCCTTCTGTGCTATGTCCCTTTCTTAATCTTGCATTCCCCTATCTCTTTGTGCATGCTGGTACAGTTTGTATGTTATTTCTCCAGGGAGCAATGAAAAGAGAGAGTCATATTTATCATTATCAGTTTGAAATGCAAAGACCATTAAGACATTAATCTTTCCACAATTGCTGCCTGGTCCATATCTTAGTAAAGATCAATTCTTAACTTCTGGCATGACATAAAAACATACAGGTACAATCAGTGTCCGATTGTACAGTGCCAGATACTGTTATAATTGAATTATTTCTCTAATTGGCTCAGCATTCTTGTTTTAACAAAACTTTACTTTCAAAGTAGTTAGATAAGCACAAAAGCCTTTTACCTAAAATTTAGCTGCAGTTCTAAAATATTAAGACACTGGATGAACATTAAACAAAAACAAACCTTCATTCTTTTTGGTAGGAGATCATCAGAGGTAAAACCTGCAAGCATGCTCTGGCTGCCAACCTTACTGATAGTGCCTCTAAATGTTGGTGATTGGAACTAGGCCAGAACTTGTCTGTATGAAGGAGCTTAGTCATTAATGCTTGAATGTCATTTGCCTTAATAAGAGCTTAACACTCATAATACATCTATGTTCATCTGTCCTTAACTGTTGCCAGTTTTCAGGATTCAGGGCTCTACAATTTTAACAAACTGTTTTAATGACTGGTTGTCAGTTGCACACACAGTGATATTTAATCTGATGTATTTTCCATGATATGTGTGTGTGACAGTGTCAGGCAAAGCAATGTTGTAATTCATTATAGCATAGCCTATTAAAATTTAAGCAGAAAATCAAACTGACTAAATAAAATGATTGATTTATGAGTAAAAAGGTTTGGGGGAGGGGGGGGGTGTTGTTGTTGTTGTTTCCCTTTTTCTTATGACCTGACCATAAATCATTCATATCAGGTAATAAAGCTTTGCAGTCTATTACACGAAGCTGCCACTGTGATTTTGGATATGTGAAGCTTTATATGAAGTTATATAGAAGTCTGAAGATTAAAAAGAATCTGTGTTTGGCTTTATAAAAACAAGAATATATTTTTAGGGATTTTCAAGCTTACAAGAACATATTGTCTTGTGTGCAGACTTGTAATGGTATACCTTATTGCAAAGAAAAAGGCAATTTTTATAATTTAAAATTGTTACAGAATTTTTTGCCTGTACTGCAAAGTATTAATCACTGCTTTGTCAGGAGTCCCTGTATGTGTTGTTTCTGATCAGAAGCAATCCATGTTTCATACCAATGTCTAAAACTGGGCAAGGATTCAGCAAAGCCATTTTCTATAGGAAGTTTGAAGTATTTATTTATACACAGACACAAGTGTTTTGCTGGTTGTGTTCTGAAATTTCTTGGATACTCATGCCCCTTAAAAGACAGTATTTTAACCAGCATTTAGAAATAGGCCTTATTACTGTTTCACAAAAATACAAGAGAAATACCAGGTTTGAAATGGATAGTGTAATGGGATGACTTTAGTATTCATTAATGCTGTCTTCTGGCACTGTGTTTAAGTTATCCTCACCTATCATACTGTACTACTTAGCCTCTTAGCAGAATGTTCAAATACAATACAAACACAAGAAATAGAGGCTACTTGGGGTTAGTATCCTCAGACCAATGAAAACAGCTTCAGATTATTTTAGTTGAAGTAACTGTGAGGGACAGCAGCAGCAAACTTGAACCTGGGACAGAAGACAGGCAACCAGTGTAGTTACTTCTCTGCATTGTAATCTCCACAAATTTCTGAGTAGCCAACTTATTTTTCTCACAGTGTCAGCTTTCTCTGTTCAAGGCTTTACTGTTTTGTCCATCTCAAGCACTGTTCTGAGGTTTCCCAGGCAACTGATTTAACACTTGAGTTCAGCAGTATACACAGCAGCAGAGCAGCAATGCAGCTTTTTTTTTAAACTTGTTTTTAGTTTAGTGCTGGCTTGAGAGTGATACTGCTTTTGCTGCCTGTATTTTCCTTGAGCAGCTTAGTGTCATGATGTCTCATTTCACAATGACATCTATCCTTCCCTTTGTCTTCAGAAAGTAAAAAATAAATACATACAACTTGTTCCTTGATGTTGCATTTTAGCTTCCTCATCATGCTTTTTCTTTGCTTTCACGTGCTGCCTTTCTGAGTTTCACTCCCCACTGGGGTGCTAACTTTGCTTCTAAAGCCAGCAGTCCAAAGAGCACATTCCTCTGTGTGTGCTATGCATGGCATTTCCTGAAGGGGAAAGAAAATACCAAATAAAAGGATTTTCCTACCATTTAAAGCATTCTATAAGTCCATGTGTAAAGTTATGCCCTTAGATTTATTGCTAAGTGTGTGCAAGGATGACTTGGTTTTCAAAATACATAGCATTCACCATTTCTGCTGAGGACAGTACAGCTTTGAAGTTAAAGTTACACGTCTGGAAGTGGATAAAAAAGTTGCATGGGCATCTGTTTATGGGAAATCTTGGTAGTTGCATTTATGGCTCATTTATACTAAGTCTGGTTCATAGCACCATGATGACAGTAAAGTGAGGTTGAAACTCAAAATCCATTCCATTAATAAACTGTTAACAGGGTTGGTTTTTTTTTCAAAAAGGTTAAAATATTTGACTTAATAGTGCAAAAATCATCTTCTGGCCCTGTATGTGTTGCTGAGAAACTTCTTAATGGAATACATATATATAATTGCCTTAAAAACATGAGGCAGAGAATGCACACCTAGTGACATAGACCTTGGCGGTGTGTCTGTGTCTTTGCAGATCTGATACAGGCAGCCCAGACCACAGCTCTTCAACTATTGAGCAGGAATTAGCTGCACTTGACTCTGAAATGACCCAGAAGCTAGTCGAGCTGAAGGAGAAGCAACAACAGCAGCTGCTAAATCTCCGGCAGGAGCAGTATTACAGTGAGAAGTACCAGAAACGAGAGCACATTAAGCTGGTACGTTTGTTATGTTGTCTGCTTTTCTTTAGCAGTCTCAAGGTGAGTAATGAAAGCATAATGACAATATAAAGTGGGTCTTCCTCTCACTTAAAGTCATTTCAGAGCTTGATTTCCCTCTGATCTGCTGCAACTTCAAGAGGTTTTTGTGTCACTGTCACTAACACTTCTAACATCTTGGAAGGCTTTGGATGGAAGGTAGAAAGGCAACAGGAATATTACTACTGCTAACATAGAGTCCTTACCTCTAGTTACATAAGTCTCCGTTTACTGCAGCTTTTGGATGATCCCATTTTGTTATGTCACTTTTTTAAATGTACAACACTCAGGGAAGAGGGATTTAGCTGGATAATAAAAATAAATAAATTAAAATACATTCAACCATTCTCCAGGGCACAGAGTTGCGTGAAACAGTGTTCCCATTGCAGATAGGTGTTTTAAGGGGATGCAGGACATGGTTTGTATATGGCAAAGAAATATTTTGCATCCATCAGTCTAAGCTAGTCTGTGTTTTTACAGCTGGAGTTTGGCTGACAGCTACAGCAGGGTCATAGGCCATAAGCTGAAACAGAGAAGCTTGAGCAGCCAGCAGCCGATGCTGATGGATATTCTCAGGAAGAAAAGAAAAATAATTTTTAAAGGGTGTTATGGGAATGCAAACTTTCACAACTCCAGACCATCCTCTCTCACAATTTTATTCTATTATGTCATGTTGTGCTTCATTACTGTTGGGTGAAGTGATTTGCCTACCCTTCCTTGGCCATCTAAAATGCCATGACCTTGCAGGTCAGAGGTGTACTATGTGTGGATATCGCCCAGCAAGGTCTTTTTACAAATTCATAACCATGGATCAAAGCGGAGAACTGTGGTACCCAAGTGGTGCCCTGTTTATCACCAGCTGTATGTGAATCAGAGCTGCTCTGGTGTGGATGCATGGAAATGGTTACCTGTGTCACAGGAAGAGAGTCCACATTCAAGTAACAGTTGCTGGCTGCATCTCAGAGATTTTAGTTTTTATAAACACAAACCATTTTGCACCTGTGTAGTTGTGCTTATGTTGTTAGCTAAGTCATTTTAAAATGAGAAATAGCATTTCTCAAAGCAAATTTACATTTTCGGTATTGTCCAGTTAAGTAATGTCAAGATAAATTAATTTTTAGGCAGAGACCCTTCAGTTTCCCCCTGAGTTGTGCAGGAGTTAAAATCCCAATTAAAATCTGCATTGCAGCTGAGAAGGTTTTTTTTTCTGTCTTTCTTTGAGAGGAGAGCCTATTGTTGGTACATTTCTTCTTTTATCTAAGGAATGAAGAGCTGGAACACACTGGGCATTATTATACATTCTCTGGTTCATCATCCTCAGAGGATTATTTTACAGAATTAAACTAGAGTGAATGATCAAACCCAGCTGGTCCCATTTCCCACTTAAATTCACCATTCATTGAACTTGCATTCACACCCTTGCCATGTGTCCTCTCCTGTCAGCATCACTGCCACAATAAGTTTCAGTAGGAATGCATGAATTTTCAGTACCCACCTGACCACTATGAAATCCAAGCTGTTCCATGTAATAATGCTCAAAGCAAGAGGAATGTTCAGTGCTTGCAGAAAACCTTGAATATTCAACGCCACAGGAATTCAGTTTGTAATTTATATTGTGCAAATGTAGTTTGTGACTGTCTCTGACTTATCATAGGCATTTTAATTCCTAGCAAAGCTAACGTATGCAAAATGCATTTGGATTTTACATGTAATATTCTGAAACCATATCACCTTGAAGTACAGAGAAGTAGCAATTTCTGTGTAAGTTGGACATACACTAGTCTGGGTCAACTCTGAATATTTACTTGCTTTTGATTGTTGCCATTTAATCAGGGAATGGTTTGACACTTTACTGCCTGCTGCAGACTTTTGAGGGAACTTATAAGCATGTATGATGTTTAGCTGTAAATACCTGTTTTTGTTTCTTGGGATTTTTTGTGGTTTTTTAGCTTATTCAGAAGCTGACAGATGTTGCAGAGGAGTGTCAGAACAGCCAGCTAAAGAAACTGAAAGAAACATGTGAAAAGTAAGGTTCCATTCCCTTTATCATTGATGGCTACTCATTGTAGGCTTTGTTTAGACACATTTTGAACTTGCCTTTATTTTTTATGCTTTAGAGAAAAGAAAGAATTGAAGAAAAAAATGGACAAGAAGAGGCAGGAGAAGATCACAGAAGCAAAGTCCAAGGATAAAAATCAAATGGAAGAGTAAGTATATCCCTAGATCCGTATGCTTACACATCATGAGGAGACAAGATTTTTCACAACCGGAAAAATCAAAGGAAGGTTTCAACCATGAAGAAGGTAGCTTATAGTGAGACTGTAATGCCTCACCAGAGTGGTGGAGTCCTTCTTACTTCTGCTGATACTAGTGTAATTTCCTGGGACTAATCTAATCTCCTGTTCTGTGAGCACTGAGAGTCTGGGTCAGCTGCAAAGATGGGGACATGCTTGTGAGTGGCATGACACAGTGATTCCCCAAAATGCTGTTAATCCAGACACTGAGTATAAACAGACTTCTTGTGGCTTCGGTTTCTGCAGCATTTGATTTCACCTTAACTTAGGTTTTCATTTGTGAATTGTCTTTTCTTCACTCTGTCAAAGCTGTCCAGAAGAAATAGCTCTACTTTTGCTACAAACTCCTCTCAGAATCTGTGCTGTGTAGTCTCCTCCAGCAACAGCATTATGCTGTGTGAAGTCACTTTGGTTGGAAGAAAGAGGAGGCTGAGTTCTGGTGAACAGGGACAGGAATGTTCATTTCATTTGTGCACCACCAGACAATACAAGCTATAGTTGGCAAGTTGATTATATTCTCTTCTCAAGGGCAGAGTATCTAGATTTGTCTTTCTTCATTTGTTTTGGCAAGCATCTGAAAAAGAAAATAGAGCATTTTAATCTTGCATTGTCTGAAGGGATATTCTTATTACCAGTCCTTAGTAACATTTTAGGACACTTAGAAATACAGGAGGAACAATAAAAAAAGAAAAATCTAGAATATATGAGTTTCACCAAGTAACAAAGACACAAATGTATTTGGTTTTCTACAGGTAGTAAGGTTATGCAGGTTTTGGAGCTTCTCAACATAGAACCTGTGTGTCACACAGAGACAATGAACTGCATCAGATAATGTAAGAATTGATATTATAGGATTTTAATAAACCTTCTAGAAAAAGAGATAACAAAAGGAGAATAATTGGTTATGAAAAACTAAAGGGAGAAATAATAGTGTTAGAGCTAGTCAGAGAGCATGGAAGTCATATTAGAAAAAGTAATCATTGCAAAAATGCTATAGCAGTAAAAAATCAATTGCAATAAGAAATTTGCTTAAGAAGATGCTAGTGAGAATGGCTCAGAAAAAGACAAGTAGGAATTTGGTTTTGTTTTTCTTTTACTCTTTTCTCATTCTTCCTAAGGGCTCTGCTTTGCCAGGCTTTCCAAAGAGTGCTTGGGAAATGTGATATGGGGTTTACATGGGAAACAAATTTTTCTTCTGTCAAGGGACATAGTTTGTCCTCACTGTCACAGTAGGACAGAGAGTAGCAAGACTTTCTGCTGAATTGCATCTGACTCACCTAGGTTAGGCTGTTGTTTATTTAAAGCTTTAGCACAAATTTGTGAGAGAATATTACACAGATAATACATTGTATTATTTTTTCTTTACTTAATTTTTCTAGTTCCTATATGCACCCAGGGTTTGTGTAACTATCTAAAACCATCCGATTTTGGGGCCACCTGAACAGTGATTTACTGCTCTTGACTTGGGTTTTAGAGTACTGTGTGAATCTGGTCAATTCAAGTATCCACAGCTTATTGTTTTGTATGTGTTAATCCCTTTGGATCTTACCTTTGTTCTTAGACAAGTGGTTACCTATCTGACAGAGTCACATAAAGTTTCTTCCAAGTTCAGCTTCATGTGGTTTACATAGCAAAGCTGGGGACTGAAGTAAAGCCTCCCTGCTCTTTGTGGGAACCTCTGTTGTCTCTGAGATTTCGCCAGCAGTAGCTGCTTCCCAACCGAGACTATTTCTCTGCTATATAATGTGCTACAAAGTGGCAATGTGCATCTGCTCAGGTAGTGTGCCCCCACTAGACTGACGTTTTGGCCTTAAGGAACACCACCACCACCACTTTTGAAGATGTGGCAGCACCCTATGAGAAAAGCCTAATGTTAAAGAGGAGGGATTTTGATATAGTAGGCCATAGGGAAGCCTGAGCCTTTTGTGTAATACAGATACAGCCTGTTATGAAAGGCACCTTCAGGAAGTGGATAAAAATTAAGTAGGCAGATCCCTACATCCAAAATCCAGTCTTCCTTATTTTGTAAGGAATTCTGGGGGATTGAAATCTGATATGATCTTACTGACTACCATAACTTTTTCATGGCTTCTTCCCAGAGAGAAGACTGAAATGATCCGATCTTATATCCAGGAGGTGGTGCAGTACATAAAACGGGTATGTTGGGTCATATCTTTATTTTTCCTTTTTGGGGTAAAATGTCAGCTTTCATATTTTAGGCCATATTAAACAGCACATTGTAAGTTTTGGTATAAAGATTCTGCAAGTGCCTTTTTCTAGCAGATGCCATGTGCACTGATGTTCACATCCCCATTAAAGGAAAACTGGAATTTAAGACAGATGATCTTCATTAATTGTTAATCATTGTTTGGGGATGGTGCTGAGAGGGGCAGATTTTAACACAGTGATGATTTAATCTTTGAATACGCTGTGTTTCTTTATGGAAAATGTACCAATGCTTTTAATTGTCTTGCTGTCTCACAAATGCAAAGATTGCATAAGGAACTGCGAAAGTCAATAAACGTTTAAGTGCAGAGTATATTTTCACCTTAATTACATTTGTATGGTTACTAAAATGCAAAAACCACTCTGTGACCTCTGTAAATACAAGTCAAGTTATTGCATTACAGGTGGTAGCTTTTCTGAAGCTATAGTGGTTTACACTATAAGTAAGTATAGTATGCACCGCTTATTAAGAAAGTATGCACTGCAGCATTCTGGTATATGAAGTCTCCATGAAACGTTGCTGAATCTTCTCTGCATTTCAGTGCAGAGATACGCAGTTCAAAGGCTGGCCCATTTTTGTTCAGAGGCCTTGTTTCAGGAAGCAACTTAAAGAATTAGCAATTTAAGAATGCTTAGTTCCTGTGGGAGGCAGACACATATCCAAGCACTTTATTAATGAGGCCCAGTATTTATCAGTGTGTTAATTTAGGACTCTAGGATGCAAATCCTCCTCTTTTGGGAACAGGGTCCACCTCACACACTTGTACAATAAAAACTAAAGCAAAATGGTATAATTGTTAAAAACGCACTAGAAGTCATTGTACAGTAACTCCTTTAGGCATTTTTGGTTCTAAATCCCATGACTGAAATCTGAGCTACATTGTCCACACACAACCATTAGAACAGTAGTGTTCAGGGGCGCTTGTGACAATGGTGTGTACATTTATGTTAGAATTATTTGTAGTTTTGATGACAACGTTTTAATTTTGATGAATAAAATACGTGTTGGGGAAGAAGTGGGGAAGTAAGGATGTACAATCTCTGAAAAAAATTCTGTTATTTTCATACAGCTAGAAGATGCACAGAGTAAAAGACAGGAGAAACTGGTAGAAAAACACAAGGAGATCCGTCAGCAAATACTGGATGAGAAGCCTAAGGTAAAGAGTTTTTGAACATAGGTTACACTGCTAAAAAAATGTCCTTCGGGAAAGAAGGTGTTCTTATGGCAGGTAGGCTGATGTTTAAACATGAGAAAATCCATTCAGAAACATTGTCTCTAATATTCATGACGAAAAAAAGTCAAGAAGCAGCCTAATATGGAGCACCACTTGAAATCCAGATCTGAAGTAATGAGGTTTATTTTTCAGTATTCACACTGTTGAAAAGCTGTTGGTGTAAGTGGTGCTTCTGACCAGCAGAGTGTGCCCTTCGCTCCGTTGTGCAGTATCAGTATGACGACAAAACACAGTTTACAATCAAAAGAAAAAGAGATATCTTTTTAGCATGCTTGCCGCAGATCTTTGTGATAATTTATGAGGATATGTTTTTGTGGACAACAATGAGTATTTTTTTGTAGTAATAGTGCTTAATATTCTACACTGCTTGCTGGATTTCCTCTGTTTTAATTTGGACACTGCATGTACATTTAATTTTCTGAAATACAGTTTTCAATCCTAAAGATTACAGTCTGACTCTTGCTTCTAGTGAAGCTGGTGGTAGTTTTGCCATTGATTTCAGTGGAGAAGGTTCACAGTCCCCCACTGGTACACAATTTTCCTGTAGGAAGACGTAGGTAACTATATAATCAGATTTCTGTACAAAGAGAGATTTGTTTTAGCAGAGTTCATGTCCAGGTATGATTCTTCACAGCCTATCGTGTCATGTCTGCTTTCATTTTCTCTGCACTTGCTCAAATGTGTGTTCTAGGCTTTACTTATTTCTTATCTATGTCCATGGCCCTGACGTTTCCATGCTTGTGTTACAACTTTGGGTGTCAGCTAACTAGTGCTGTCATGTCTTTTCTGTGAAATACTCAGAGAATACATTAGGCTAAGGTCCAAATAGGAAGAAGTTTACAATGGTTTGGAAACATAAAAATGTTTGCATTTCCGATTCTCTACTCATCTTTTTGAAATCATGTTTATGAATTAGATGGAACTTTTTTATGCCTTGGGCATCTGGGTGTAAAGGCCATACATAGTATTTTGTTTAATATTTGGTTCTGTGGGATCTTGAGCTTCTCAGGCATGTAAACTAAAAAGACTGCAATTTAAATGGTGAAAATATACATTTCAAAGAATAATCTGCTAGTGCTTCTAACAATGGCTCTTCACAAATACTTGGGCAATTGATTACTTCTCTTTGACTGTGTCTGCTTTTTTCTTGATTTTTTTTAAAATTTATTGGTTTACTGAGAAGTAGCATAAAGCACTGAAAATTTGTCACTAAGCACTTGGGCTGCATTCTGAAAGGCTGTGCTGAACCAGTGCTGTTCCACTCTTTTTTTTCAGCTGTCCCTGTTAGGTCATGGCACAGAGCAGCTCCATATCCCTTGTCTTCCCCTGCATCTGGCCATCAGTTAAAGAGCTGTGATAATTAGCACTCCTCCGGCAGTGCTCTCCATTTCTCCTGAGAAAACCCTCTGCAGTAATATTCCTCACAGGCCCTGGCTGCAGGATTTTTTTGCTTTCCCACATACTGAAATGGGCAGACTTCACTGAATTTATGGCGGTATGTGCCTCTTGCTGTCATGAGAGGATTTAGACAAAACTTAATTACTCATTTTATTAAGTCTTTTTATATGTTTTGCTTCACGGTCATATTTCATATACATATTTGCTTCCTTAGTGACAGGGCTTATGATACAAAATAGATGAAATTATTTCCCAGCTGAAAACCACCGATGTGTTTTATGCAAACAGCAGCCTTTCTAGCGGCAGCTTTTTTAACAGGCTGGTCTCTTGTGCTTCAGTATTCAAACGCCCACTAAAATTTCTGCTAGCTGCGTTAAAAGCTGTTTTCTGGCAGTATCAACTCAACCACTAAATAAAGAGCTCAATACATTTCAAGGGAAAGAATTTTTAGTATTCTTACCAACAGAGACAGATCCATACTGACTGGAGACAAATTTGCCATCATCAATCACTGTCATTTGGTTATTTATGACTGACTCGCAGTTTGCTGTGTTATGACTGTGCACAGAGCTCTGCCATAGCCAGGGAGAGGATTGCCAACACACTGCCACAGCAGTGAGTTCTGTTGGTTGTTTTTTTAAGTACAAGTTTGCAGTTTCCTGTGTTGCAGAAGAAATTTGCCTTAGAGTGCTGACATTTTAGACAACAGCTTTTAGAAGATGCATAAACTGAATGCAAATTAGTTCCCTGCACTGGAAGCAGAAGTCTTGCTTTGCATTTAAAGTGCCATGTTTAGATCAAAATACTTATTAACTCAGGACTGATTTACACCCTTCAGCTCTGCCTTTCCTTCAGGTATAGAATTTCTTTTTAATTTTTGGGTGTGAGACTGTTTTGCAGCTTTCGTTTGTAGGGCTATTGTATAACAAAAAGATGTAAGAGTTGAGAACTTTACTTCCTGAACTGATACTTTTAGGCAAAATATTTGAAATAGTTCATCAGTTTCCTGTGGTCCTGCTGAAGTCAGATGCAGGTATTGGGTGGTATTGGCTTGCAGTAAATGTCAGACTGTACATCTGTAAGTAATGAGGATGTGTTTATGAAAAATGAATCTCTGAAGATGCAGAAACTAGAAATTGAGTATTACCATTAAATTTCTGCGTGTGTATGGAAACATGCCAGCCACTCCCATAGCATGTTTTGAGAAGGAGAGCATCACCTAATTAAGAAGTCAAATACTGATGGATTTGAGGTTAAAAAATTCCAACTTGATGTTTTTGTGAAAGCACAGTGGAAACAAAAGTGCAAGTGTTGTCCTGCCACTATCTTTTTCCTAACAGCAGCATTAGTGAGGAAGGCCATATGTGTTTTCTTTTCTCTCTCTTTTTTTTTTTTTTTTCATACTTGATCTGCTAGCAGCTTTATTATCAGCAACAGCTTGTGTTTTTTTTTTCCCCAATTCTTTTTCTTTGTCTCCTCCTCTTAGTCATTGATACATGCAAGCTTGTCCTGTCCTTATCATCTTCCCCTTGAGCATCTCTTCTGCGTGCCTTGGAGGCTATTGTAAAACGACAGCTCTTTACAACACAGAACTGAATTCTCTGCATTAGAGCAGTGTGTGATTTAAGATTCTTTGCTACAGCACTATAAGCACAGAGGAGTGCATTGAGGATGGGCATGGTCATTGCATCTTAGTTTCTTTGTCCTTGACAGCTTGCACATGGCAATAAATACAAATCAAGGGCATTTCCTTTCTCCCTACTCTTGCTTCCAATTTTATCATAATTACAAAAAGCAATACACATGAGACATGACAAGACATTAATTATTTTGCTTAGAATTGACTAGGTTACAGTAAATAGACACAATCCTCCTCTAACTGAAATCAATTAGGCTTTTGTTAGTCATGTTTATGTGTCCGAGTTACACTTACATCTCAATGGAATAGCTGAGACTCCTGTGCTCTTGCAGTCATCTGCTCTCAACCATGGTAGCTGGACTCTTTTGGCTTCAGTGGGCCATATTCATACAGCCTCAGCTGTCATGGAAGATGTAATTCCTGTGGTTCATAATTTTGTAAGCTGTGTTAACGGTTCTGCTCGTGCCTCTTCTGCTGTTCACCACCTCAGCTTATCCAAGGCCTGCCAGATGGTTTGGCCGCTTGCAGAGTTGTGGAAAATGGCGCTGTTCAGGGCGAGGCTTTATCTGTGGGAAAATATCCAAGAGATCGAAATAGGCACTGCAAGCGAAGCAATCTTTCTTCTAAGTGTTGCTTTGTAGTCTGTCAAATAAATTAAGAATATAAAAGATATAAAATTACTCTTTCTTCTCAGGAAGTAAAATGAAAGCCTTTTTTTTTAATTATAACTCACTTCTGGATAGTGGAAAATAGAAGTGTCTGATGCATGCTAGCTCACTTTCAAAGAAAATACATTTATGATCTCCCAATTTGACATGTGTTATTAATTGCACCCAATGGGAGTTGACACTTCTACATTTAATCAATAATTAATACTAGCACTGTACCTGGAAAATTTATAGGGACATGAAACAATACATATTCAAATAACAGAACAAATTAACAGGAAAACGTTCCTTTCCAGCAGTAAACCTCTCATAACTCAGTGTCTTCTTTGCATTATCACAGTATTACCAAGGTTGGAAGAGACCTCGAAGATCATCGAGTCCAACCTGTAACCACAAACCTCACAACTAGACCATGGCACCAAGTGCCACGTCCAGTCCCCTCTTGAAGCCTCCAGGGACGGTGACTCAACCACCTCCCCGGGCAGCCCATTCCAATGACGAATCACTCTCTCAGTGAAGAACTTTCTCCTCACCTCGAGCCTAAACTTCCCCTGGCACAGCTTGAGACTGTGTCCCCTTGTTCTGGTGTTGGTTGCTAGAGAGAAGAGGCCAACCCCTTCCTGGCTACAACCACCCTTCAGGTAGTTGTAGAGAGCAATGAGGTCGCCCTTGAGCCTCCTCTTCTCCAGGCTAAACAACCCCAGCTCACCTCTCCTCATAGGGCTTGTGCTCAAGGCCTCTCACCAGCCTTGTTGCCCTTCTCTGGACACGTTCAAGTGTCTCAATGTCCTTCTTAAACTGAGGGGCCCAGAACTGGACACAGTACTCAAGGTGTGGCCTAACCAAAGCAGAGTACAGGGGCAGAATGACCTCCCTGCTCCTGCTGGCCACACTATTCCTATTATGTAGGGCTGTAAGTGACCTCCATGATCTCTCTTCTTGGAGCCAGCTGCTCTTACAACACACATCTTGTAAGCGTATTAACAGAACAATGCTGGACAATAACTCAGTTGAATGAATGTTAGTTAAATGAGAAATTTGAAAATCCAGTGAATGGTTTTGTAGATTTCAGAGCAACGCTTTCTGTCTTAAGAGAGCTAAAAACATTGATCTTTGTGAAGGTTATAGCTTGTCATGTGTGCTTTAGGTAAGGCTTTGTGGTTATCTTCATGCAGATAATGTTGAATTAAATGGAGCAGTTACTGGCAAGCAGTCAGCACTATCGCTGCTCTCACTTTAGAAAGAAGTCAAATTCAGCAAATGTATTTTACAGCACTTTTTAGATTTTATTTCAGTTAACCTCAGAGCCACTCTTTTAGCTCATCTGGAAGAGAGCACCTCTTAGGAACTTTGATGACTATTCCAGTGTCCTTTCAGCTCACTGCCTAATTCAGAACAACAATGCATTGTACACCACAATCCTTTTTTTATCCTTTGCACCTCTGTAGGAAGCCAAACTGTCTTTTGGGCTAGCTGCACTTAATTCAAACACTTCCAAATGCATTCCAGTACAGCAACAGGCAACTCTCCAAGCATGTTGGAGAAGTTTGGAGGAAAAGGTTATTTCAGTTTACTGACTTTCATGGGATTTTGCATTGCATGGATTTGAATTGAATGGGGGAAAGTTCCCTTCCCGAAGTAAAGTTCAAACTTACTGCAAAAAAGCAAAAAGTAACTGAGTTGATAGTCAGTGTAGTATTCGAAAAGGTCTCGTTTTATTTTCTTCTTGATTATGTAAAAAATACTGCTTTTGTTAGTTCATTTAGTTGAAACTTTTCCATAGTTTAAAAAGAAGTCTCTTTTTAATGTGTTACTGCTTAGCTAAAAGGACTTACGGCTTTATCTGTCAATTAAAAAAAAAAAAAAAAAACGAAAAAAGCAGAGACTTAAGAGGATTGAAATAATTTACTGTTTGTTTGGATTTGTACTGTTTGGGGGTTTGTGCTTGTGTATTCATCAGAGGGGAACATCAAAATGCTTCTCTACCTCATTAAATGGGCAGCAGCATGGAGAAATTAATGCCATTTTCTTAGCCCCAGTGAACAACAAATATTTTAAAGCAATGTTTTTTAAAAAATATAAACCAATATTTTAGACTTAGATTTCCAAATCTGCCTGCAATTTAATCTGACATCTTCCCACTTCTGGACCAGGGCTTGCATTTAAATTGAAGGATGCATTTTCCTGGACTATTCACTTGAGGATCTTGACACTTCACCTGGCACCTCTCAGCATCAGGTCCTAAGTGAAAATTAGCTTTATTATCTAATAAGCTTTGAGTATCTTGAGCCCTGATGTTTCTTTAAATGTTTTATTAGTGCAATTGCTAAGCAGTCCCTAGTTGCAGAGTATTTTTTTGGAAACTAGGATTGTCTCTTTTTTTTTTTCCTTTTGTCATGTTTCTCCCCATGGATAAACACTGCAGAATGCACTTTCAGGCTGTATAATGACTAGTAAATAATCTCACTGCACTCATTAAAATTAAATAGGTTGACCTTTATTCTATGGCAGTTTTATAGCAATAAAACTCCCTTAAATTCCATTAAGTGACTAACTCATCACTAGGTCTGAGATTAAAAGACTTCAGTCCAAATAACAGGATTCTCAAGCTTTATTTTGATTAAGATTGTGCTTGCTTGCTTGTTTACATTTTTTCTTCACAAGTCCACATTTTAAATGACTGTGTATTTTTCCAGCAGAATGAATATTACTGTGAGAAATAGGTATCAGGTCACAAAAGATACATCTAACAATTTGAGATTATATTTATTATGTTAATTAAATGTCTTCCAGTGTTGATCTTGCCCATATGTTTTGGGAGCACTAACCTTGAAATCAACAGCATAGCATTTCCAGTGTGAAGATACAAAATGCTTTTGAAATTAATTTTAATGAATTCTGATATAATTTACTGTAAATAAATATGTCACAAACCCTTTGTAGGAAGAATGTATGCATAAAGAAATACCCTGACTTCCAGTGGACTGATCCATGTACAGAAAATATCAACCCCTATGAATAAACTCCTAAATAAAATTCCCATGTGAATGGGACCTGAGGGCAAACATGGGAAATTTATTTAGGAGTTTATTCATAGAGGTTGATATTTTCTGTACATGGATCAGTCTACTGGAAGTCAGAGAAAATACTTGGTTTAATCAGGAGCTGCAAAAAAAGTGGAAAATAAATAATTTGAAAGGGCAACCTTTTTTTCTTTCAGTTTTGCAGTAGTGTAAATCAAAAGGAACATTATGAAGTTAGCACAGCCACTGGTGATTTAAAGTGATATTAATGAAAGCAAGAATATGGTCTATAATGGAGATCATGTGGAAGATAGATTTGATTTGTGAAAGTTAGTGAGTTTGTCCTGGATAAGACGGTAATAAATAAGAGCTATGAGAGGGGAGTGAGTTAAGTGATTTCAGAATCCAGCTACTATCTGATGGCAAAAGAGTTTGCACAAAATTAGGATTATTATTTTTTTAAATAAAAGCACAAATTTGAGAATTGTTCCTGAGGGGGAAAAAAAAAAAAAAAAAAAAAAAAAAAAGAAACGTTGCTGATGTTTTTTTCCCTAATTTGCACAAGTGAATCTGTTCCTTATTTCACCCCTGTCAGATAAGCACAGTTTATCTCATAGCCCACTGTAGTTAATTATTTAATTCCCTTTCCTGGTACATATAAGAAAGACAAAATCCAAAGCAGAATTCAGGCCATCCTACGTTCCCAGCTGTTCCCCACTGATGTCCAGCTTCTTGTGATACAGTCCAACACTGAGAAAGGTCCCCACCACTCAGGAATTCCCACTTGGCTGTGGGAAAAGCAAAGTTAATTGTATACCTAAAGTCAGAGGCAATGTCTTCCCAATTCCATCCTTTCCTCACAGCAGCAAATGCAGCTGCACTGCCATGAAGGGACAAAACCCAAAACATGGCTTAACCCAGGCAATGAGTTAAGCATCTGTGAATGTGCAAACCTGAACATTTTATCTGGGGTCCAGATGGTCCAGATAAACATGTAACACGTGCAATTAACCTCCTAACACACCTGTGAACTGTGTGTGCCCCTGGCCATGCTTGGATATGTCCATCCTATAGATTCAGTTATCAGGTTTCTTTGTTACCAAAGGGCATTAATTGTCTTTGTACAGTATTTAAACCAACCGAGAAGGTAGGCAATATGCCTTATTCTCACCAAGCGCCAAATGCTGCTTCAGTTGCAGCTGAAGAGCTCATCCTAACAGGCAAACCACACCTGGGCTTTGAACCTGGACCATAGCATCCACACTGCTCATCCAGCTTTTACCACCCTCCTTGGCTTCTGCAGTATAATGGAGGTGTTGGGAGGGCAGATTAGCCCAAGTGGGTATGAAGAATAAGCAATAACTGTGTCGTCATTTACCATTATGCAGATAAAAATGCACGTGTCCCAAATTCATACTGAACCACTGCCATGACCTATCAAAATGACAGACCATGGGTTTTTTTTAAGTTGTGGCTGTTGTTTTAGATCATCATGTGCAAACAAATTCACTTGTTAAAAGCAAGAAAATTAGTTGCATTTACATGGTGATTGATTTTACAATACTGCATTGTTACTCTAATTCTCTTACATGCTTAATTTGACATAAAAACAGTTCAGTTAAAGGGAGAAAAAGAAAGTAGTAAATTACCATTTAAGTGATCAGTCATGTAATAAGTATAGAAACTGAAAACTATCTTTTCTTCCTTTTAGCATAATTACTAAAGTGTACCTAAATTCTATTTTTAACATTTGTGAATAGTTAATCCTTATCAAAATAAATGAGCTTCCTATGCCAAGAAGTGTGTTTTACCATAGATTAAAGAGAAGAATGGGAATGGTATGTGAAAAAAATGGTATGTGAATATATAGCTTCTTTCTGTGAAGTTGAATTCAGGATAACAGCCTACACAGAGTACATTGCCTCTGCAGAAGATACTCCTCTGTGTTCTGTAGGTGGCTAAGGATGACAAGAATATACCAACTGGAGCAAGTAGTCTTAATATTGTAAGTCCTCTTTATCTGTTCTCTGTAGCTTCTTAAAGCACTTTGATCTACACTATCCCATTCTCTGCTCAACTGTAGAGCAGATCACTTGGGGTTAAAGCGAAGTGCCACTTGTCATTCAGTAACCTGTGACACACTCCTGCACTGTGGTTCAGCAGTTACAGCTTTGCACAGCTAAAATTTCCCAAAGTGTGGACAGATGGCCAGTCAGCAGCAAAGGCAGCCACTGCCTCTGAGAGAAAAAAAAAAAAAAACAAACTGGTGTGTTAACATTGTTACCTCTAAAGACCTGAAAGTAACGTGAAAAAGAGGCTAAGGACTGCAAATGTTTTGTTTCCGGATATTTAGCTTAGGCTATGCAATATTTAAACCTGATGGAAGAAGTCTCTGCTAGGAAATCAATTGTGATTCTGCAAAGAGAAGTGCTCTGTATGCTAAATCTTCAAGAGAACAACAGGGTATCAACAACCTGTTGACTCCCCTTCACCTTTTCATTAATTGGTATAATACTGTATGAAAAGACATCATAAAACATAAGCTAAATTATGCATGATGTGTACACAGTGTGTGAGAGGTGCATAGTAGCACACACAGACACTTCAAATGTAGTGAGTATACAGCAACTTAAATACACATTCATCTCTCTAAGTCAGAGTCAGATTGAGTAAGAAACACCAAAAAGGCAGGAACACATGCTCATACACAACTGCATTCATCATTGAGCAACAGCAGCAGCATATTTGCTAATTATCAGAGCCTCAGTGCAACATGACCAATAATTTGGTCATGGCAGATTTGGTTTGACACAGCTAATAGAAAAATGTTTAAAGAAATATTAATGTTTAGTATGTGAACTCATTAGAGAGATGTTTTTAAATGCATGAAATTGAGAAAAATACGTTCTTTAACGAGCAGAGAAATAACGTCAGGGGTTCTGCAAGGATTGTGGTGTATGAACAGCTTTGAATATGCAAGTCATTTGTTAAGATAGTGCTTATGTCTTTGTGCATAATCAGTCTGCAAACCGGAGCCCCTAGTTAAAACCATACTGCATTTCTGTGCATGAGGTAGTAGTACATATTGCAGTATACCTTAACGATGCAGGGTGCTTTTGTCAGTACACTCATGACAAGGTGGGTGCTGAGTTTATCTTCATTACAGGGAGACACTTCAGAATGATAAATATAATAGTAGAAAGGGTAACAGAAATAACAAAAGTAGTGTGAGAGTTTCAAAAGTATACCTGGATTAGAAAGTATGTTTTGAATAACGAAGAAAATCCTGTCTCTGTGTGTGCATGTGTTTTTAGAAACAAGAAAAATTTCTGCAGCAAGAAAAGGTCGTTGGTCTGATGTGCAGTATTTTTCCCAGCAGTTTAAGTGTAGTGGTAGGGGAAGAAAGTCCTCTACATCCAGAAGGGAGAGAAAGTGCATTCCCATCTGCAGTGACAGGAGGACCAGCATCTGAACCACATGTGCTTCCTGTGTGATGTAGGTGCAGCTTTCAAGGTTCTCTTCAGTCAGTAGCAGAATAGCTGGGAAAAGATGACTTTTCGTTAAATTTCTCTCATATCTCATTTCCAACAAATCAGCATTTTCTGACAGTCGTTGCATATAATTGCAGGGGTTGCACAGGGTGGTGATAGTGCATGTGTTTGACTATAATGACTCAGTAAGTTTCTTATTACTCAGCCACTGTCTTGAAGAAGGTTCTTGCCAAGCGATTGGGGAGTGTGACTAAGCACATACACTGCTGTTATGCACCTGCAGATTATCTCGTTTATGGACTCCTGGATATTTGTAAGCTTTGTGTGAAACAAGTGGATGTGCTCAGGGAGAGGAAGCCTAGTCCAGATACAGTTGGATACAGAGCTCATCTCAAGGATGGTTAAGGCAAGGTTTGAAACTCTTGTAAGATTGACCTTTCCAAGTGACTAATGGATCCAGAGATTAGTTGCAGGAAAATGGCTGATGATGGTGAAAATTCACAATTTTTACTTCGTATTCTCCCCCTAGAAAAATTAGAGTTTTTATGTTAAACTGGTAGAAATTCTTTATTTTTAAACTTGCTGAGTATCAAATGCCCCACTTAGCAGGGGGTTGGCCTCTGCCTTATACAAATGAATTAAGACATTCACTAAAGAGCCAAGGGGTATCAGGCATACCATGCCCTACTGTGAATGGAAGGTGTTTTCTCAGCCTTTTTCCCCCCATCCTTTTATTTCTCCATTTTCCCCATTTCCATAGTTTTACCCACTCTCCTGCTTGTCCTTCTGCATCATGCAGTGAGATTCTTTTCTCATTATGCCATTTCTTTGTAATACTCTTTCCATGGACTTTCTTTCTTTATATGCTTTCTTCCCTCTATTCCTCTTTCCCATCACTTGCTCCTATTGAATTACAGAGGGTATCTACAAGTACTTGTAGGAATAGTGTTTGTCTCAGACTAAGATGCATTTAAAGAAACAGCCTGAATTTAAAGAAGCACCCTGAAGGGAAGAGATGTTAAAAAGCATGTCTTTGAGTGTGACTGTGTATGTGGAACGTGTCACACAATCTTCAATGAGATGAAAGATATGAGACACATGTTCCAAAGATGCGTGAAAGAAATAATTGTTCATGAACATGCCAAACTGAATGAAATAGGAATAATAATATTTGAAGTGAAAAAAAAATCAACTGAAACTAGAATACAACAAGAGAAAAAAAAGTGATGGTGAGCCTAAAGGATTTACGTTCAAGATTGAGAACTAGTGAAGACTTCAGAAAGAAAATGAGAAACAGATGAAAGCATCTTCACTGGGAAGTGAAGTATAGATTCTTGGCTTGTTTAGTCCAGCACATTAGAAATGCAACAGAATTACGTCTATCCAAGTGCCATTCTTGAGTAGAGGAAATCTTGAATGAATCTTGGCAGCCTGATAAGCTTTATTCTGACAAGCAATTTAATAATTCTAAGTTCATGCAACAGTTTTTACCAGTACCTTGCTACAACCTATACACTGCTGCACCTTATAGCTGCTTCTGGAGTTGTGACTGATGATGTTCCCCTGGTTCTGTGATGAAGAGGTAGGCAGTTACAGTCTTTCTTTGGAGATCAAGGCCAAGGACTGGTGGAGGATTAGATGTGGATTGCTTAGCAGTTGTGATAATTGCTGTCCCTGACATGGAGATTAGTGACAGGGTTTGTATAAGGAGAAGGACTGCTAGAACGTGCAGCGTGTAGGTGGGCCTCAGCAGCGCAGGAATAATAACAGCAGGGAGCTGAGCAGTGATGCACTCAGTGTGCTTTGCATGTCAAACTCGTATGAGGAATTACCAATAATTTGTTGGTTGTTCAGGATTCTCTGTTGTGTTCAGCTCACCTTGTTATGTGTGCATCGTTAGGCATTTCCAGTGCTGGAGCAAATGCAAAGGGAAATATTAGTTACCTAAAAAGGTATTTCTAGAACAAGAGTTGAAAAGACAGGCACATTCTGTTTTGCCATGCAACCAAGTGGCGTGGAAATAAATTATTTGGTAAATTATGTGTTCCCCTCTCTGGGTGATGTGTACAATACATCCAGAAGTTGAATTTGCAAAATAGTGTCTCATGGTGCAGAGGGAAGTGACCCACTTACATCCATGCCCTTATATTTCTCCTCTTTGGCCTTTTAAATATTCCAGTTGCAGAGGAACAGTACTAGCTCCAGAGATACTGAGCTACCAAATCACCCCATGTGAGAGGGGTAGGACCGTTTCCCAGTGCATTAGGCAGAGCACAAGCTGCATGCCCTGAGCACAGTGGTACTGGTAAAAGGCTCATAGCATGGATTTTCCTCTTTGCCTTGTGCTTGCATTTGAAAGGGCCAAACAGACACAAAGGTCTGAGGTTAAAAATTTAATTTCATTGAATAAAAAATGACAACTTTTAAAGTTAAATTTTCAGCATGAACAAATGTAAGCATTTTTAATATCAAAATCCTTCCCTATGTGTTTGGTTGGTTTGGGGTTTTTTTGGGGTTTTTTATATCTTCTTTGGATCCTGATCAGCTATTCACACAGTCCTATTCATTGTTTAAAGAGTTTCTAGTAATATTTTGCATTTCCTTTGATTTCTTTCACTCCTTTCTTAAAGCAAAGGTACTGACTGCTGACAAGCAATTATGGACCAGCTTTAGGAGGCAAACACCCTTGATTTACAAATCAAGGAAGCCTCCTAAACCTTGCTTGGCGACAGAAACAGACTTCAGTTATGGTAAGATAAAACCAGGGAAGCTGCCTGCTTTCTTTTTTTTTGCAAAATAAACTCTGCAAATGCAAAATACATATAGATAACGGACACATACCTTATAGCAGAATACTACAATGATATTTTACAATTAATCTGATAGCCAGTTGCATCAAGATTCATATCTTTAAAGCCCTGGGCACAAGGAGATATTACCATAACCATAGGTAGCTGACATACAGTTTAAATGTATGTAAATTCTCCCAAGTGATGATTTGGTTGGAGCAGACTGTGTCCCAGCCCTGCTGTCCTGGGGTACTGAGAGGGCCCATGGATTTCTGATCAGAGACTGTGATTCCTGTGATTTTCTGTCACAGGGAAGATCACATTGGCTGGAGATGAATAAATTAAGCATTGCTTGTGCGTGATCTCACTAGTTCCCTCCCAGCTAGTATGAATTTTAGTCAAAGGAAAATTTGCACAGAGTGGATATAGTCCATTTTTTGTATTGCTAAATATATATGTTCATGTATATCTAAAAGCCAATATATATTATATATATAATATATATAATAATACATATATACATATATTTTATATATATTTACACATATATATATATTGATTATGTATGCATGCACGTGCATGCTCACTGGATATGCTAAGAACACGCAAATGCCCTGTTTGTAGAGATTAGTTTGATCTATACATTTTGGATACATCTGTTAAGTTACAGATTTTCACCACCTTGCACACTGTAAAATTTGTTCATATAAAATTATATTAGTAATTACTGATATGATCACATTTCTGTAAAGCCCACTCTGAATCAACCCCTATGTTTTTTTTGTCCCTGTCCTGAAACATTACCTTCTTAATACTCTGGTTCACTTCTGGAAAGACAAAAAATGCAGTGGGAGCCTTCCTTGGCAGCAACTACGGCAAAATGGCATGGAAAAGGTTACCTCAGGCAGTAAGTTGATGGCAGTTAAGGGTGTAACGCCACACTGATCTGTTTCAATCAACCCAAGAGAAAGCAACACACAGCACTGAACATCAGTGCCTACTTTTCACAACTTAGAAGGAGCCTGTGATTGAATGTGTCCAGAGTAGCAGCTGATTAGCAATTCAGAGGATCCATCTCCTTCTTTCCATTCTATAGAAAACAGAATTCTAACCTTCTAGCTCCAGTGCCTGTTAGACACCATAAATAACTGCAATCCCCGCTTATCTACAGAAAACTTCCCTAATGTTCCCGAGTTATATTAGAGATTTGTTAGGTTAAGCACATTTGAGACTATGAAGTGTTTAGATAATACAGGGTATATAAATGCAAATTAGATAGTAAATATAAGAGAAAGTCATGAACAGAGGATTTCACTGAGAATTAGCTGCTGGATAAATTCTCTTTTCAGCAATCTGTGTTTAAATTGCAGTGACTGTGCACTCCAAGGAGAGAGTGTTTGCAGGGCTTAAGCAAGTACCCGTTTCTGAATGCTGTCATACAGAAAGAGCTAAAATATGTTTAGATCCTCACCCCAAAGATTAACACATTGTGAATAATGGTAGACTGCAAAGCAAAGAGATGGATTGGCAGGGGAGAAAACAAATGAGGCATCAAAATGTCATCATGCATTCATAATGTGCATGACTTCCCTATTAATGTGCAGACTCTCCTGTTAATGGAATAAATCTGTACCTCTAGAGCTGCATAAACCATACTGCCTAACACTAGCTCTTTTCACTCCTGTTTACTGTGAATGCCTGGTTTGACAGCTTGAAAACAAATGTTCCCTTTCTTCCAATCACTTTCTTTTCTCATTTTTCAAATTGGAAATGGTACTTTTCATTCCTTGCATGTTCATTACTCTGGCATTCTTGCTTCCAGGGATTATCTAGATGCTTTGACCTCTCTATCTGCCACATCTGGTGTGGGAACTTCTTGTAACAAAATTCAGATTAATAGTGATAATTTAATAGTTTATCAGTCTTCATTATGTAGATTTTTACACTAATGAAATATTTTTTCTATTTCTACATGGACATTTTTTCTGCTGTATTCTGATAGTCCATTTTTGTTCATGCAGACCAGGTAATTATCTTGTAATTACTATAATTCCACCATAAATTCCTTGGTCACCTAGTTGTGTAAGTACACTTACAGACCACTTGAGATCCTTTAGTAATCTGAACTCCTGCTTTTTAGTTTTATTTTTCAGCTTTTGCTGAGGAGCTATGGCCTAACATTTTTAAATCATCTTTACACACAAAGTACAAAAGCTTTGTAACGATCACCTTGACTGCTAATGCTGTTGTTGTCAGTGCTTGCCCAGTCAGCTCCTTCCCAAACCCATTTCAGTCAGATTTATTCGTAGATTGTTGTAATATAAAAAAATGTTACTTTCTAGCTCACAGAAACAGAAAATCATTGCATTTAGAGTTGATAACATAGTGTGAAAAAATTCTCCAGCATCTCATGTTGGTTTGCTGAATTTATTGTCTGCAGAATTACTCACTATGTAGAGAGCACTTAAAAATGTCCTTTCTGTGGTGACTTACTGATTGTTTTCCTGATGGTAAATGGCTTTGCACAGCTTCCACTGAAAGCAGTGTTCTCCAATAAGTTTTATGGTGGCTTCTCAGGTCAAGGCTTCTATTTCTCCTTCAGATATCTGTGCAGAGTTATTATCTGATGTATGAGCCTGTGACAACATGCAGTATTAATAATACAGCCTGTAGAATTCGAAGTGTATTATTAACATTATGTGAATAGTAACAACTTAGCCATCAGTTTTATATGAAAAGGTGCCTTCAGAGCATTAATTGATCCCCCTTTATCTATAGCCTTACTAGATTTATGTTACCCAGAGGAATTATCTCGGTTAGGATCATCTGTACTATCCTATATTCTGTGCAATACACTATTCTTCTCACATTGGAATCACAAATTACCCTTATTTAATATTCCAGCTTCCCCTTGTATGAGCTTCCTATCGGTAGACACAAGAATCCTCAGTATTCCTTAGCTGGCCCTCTCAAACCTGTCTGCAGGTATTAATGCTCTTCCTTTCTATCCTGTCACTCACTTGAGCCCTTCATATATAAAACTTAACATAATTTTGTAAGAGTGCATGTACAGGCTGCGGTACCAGATCATTAGTTACTACAAGCGTAGCCCTTGAGACACAAGCTATCGGGGGAGCCTTCCCACAGCACAGACCATATTGCTCTTGTCAGGATTCTTGTCATAGCTTATAAGGAAGGCAAGCAATATCTGGCAGCAGTTACACATTATATATTTCTTGCTCATTTCACCTAATAGCTTTTAAAAATGTTTTGAATACCTAGCAGCTACCATTTTAGTTCTGGGTACTTTTAATATGCAGTTTGATACAGACTTTTGCGGCATTCTTTTCTCTCATGAACATGCTAATCTGTAAAGAAACAAATTTTCTAACTATCTTTTAGCTGCCTCTTAACAAACTTTTAATGCATCATTTAATCATATGTCCCCCACTTTCTTCCCCTACATGTCTGCTGCACTTCCTCTTTGGTGCAGAATCCTATACAGGAAGACACACCAAAACGTCCTTGATCTCTCTATGACTCCTTAATTCCACTAAAATTGCTTACTTGTTATTGGGAGTGGGTTGTTTTGTGGGTTTTTTTGTTATTGTTATCCACCTGTAAAAAAGATAGGATTCAGTTTCTTGTAACTGACATTTGGGAGTTATTTCTGTGGAGTTACGTTCAGTTATGGCCTTAATCCATTAAACTGTTGTATGTTAATATTTGGGATCAGTTTGTGACCTGAATAGAAAGCAGGCTTTTAGGGGAGCTATCAACTGAACACACTGAGTAGCTCTCTTTGTCCTTGCTTTACCTACTCCACAGACATTTCCTTTCCAGTGCATTTTCTTCGAGGATGTTCTGTCCCTGGCTCACACTTTCTCGGAACATTCAGTGAGAGGCAGCAGACAGTCATGGTGCAGCAGTGAAGCTCAGCAGTGCTCTTTGTATAGCTCCATCTGGTTCATAGGGCTTGAATCAGTCTGAGCCTTACCTGGATCTTAGCCCATCAGATGAAGCAATTTCTTTTCTCTGCTGCCAGAAGTCAGGCTTTCCCAGTTTCCACTTTTTCCTTGTTCTTCCCCAATTTGTACTTCTTCCTTGACAAATTCTCTTGGCAACTCAAGACTGTACAGTTGTGTGATGGTTTAACCCACACACATCAAACAAAAGCTCAGCTGAAGTCAGTCAGAGAAGCAAATGAAGCTGCATTTTACAAGCATTAAGGGAATGCAATGAATATGTACAAAAATATACATTATTTACAATATTATACAGCTATTTACAAAAAGAAAATAGCACAGAAACCCTCCTTGGGCAGGAGGACACTGCCCCAGGACCCCACCCCCCAACCTCTCCCCTCCCCTTTCCCTCTTGTTAATTAGAAGAAAAGAGAAAAGGAGAGATGTTAGGGAAAAATTCAGTTACTTCAAAAGCGTTGTTAGAAAGCTAGTAATGCTTATTTCAAGGTCATTAGATGGTAAGAGGTCTCTCTGTCCAGAACAGCATGCATGCCAGCAGAAAGAGACAGAGACAAGAATGTAAGATCGTACAACTACATCCCATTCATCTACCAATGAAAATTCATTTAGAACAATCTTTTGTTTTCCTTTTTACGTCAACTGTAGCTCCTAGCTTAAAGGCACAGCCTAAACTGTCACAAGTTGAATAGCCTTTCTCTGCTGTTGCAAAAGACAGGCTCTATTAAGTCATTTGGTTTTGCTTCTATCACAATTTAGCAGTAGAAAAAAATTAAAGAGTTTTCAGGGTGTTCTTGGTGATTGTAGATGGTGCTTTCTCCCGTCCAGGAGACATCTGTACAGGTGCTGCTGCTTTCTCAAGTAACAGTCACAGGGACTCAGACACACAGAAGGAGTCCACAGGACAAGTAGCATGAATAGTAAAAAGTTGATGGAGCAAGACTACTTGGATAAACAGCTCTGAAAGGGCAACATTTTCTCCTGATTTTTTTTTCTATTTTTACATAGCATAGTAGATTGTTAGGGTTTTATAAGGTTTTTGAGACAGAAGATTTTGTTATTTTACTATAAATCATTGATTAAGATCAATAACTTTCAAGCTGGTATCCCTTCTTTTTAATATACTGAATTTCCATAGTTATTGTTTTAGGCTACTGTACTTCAAAAAACATTCAATGCATCAAATCAAGGGTTGTTTGGGGTTTTTTAGAACACTTGGATAATTTGGCTTATTTCTGACAATCTGATTTCTCAACACCATGCACTTAAGAGTATGGTGTATCATTCACCACAGAGATCATTATGTGGTGAGAAGATTGCATACTGCACTTCATTTTCCTAAACGAATTGATTGTAGCATCAGGAACTTTGGAGTTGCACATAGATAAAGGTAAAATTCTAACCACAAATGCCATCTTTGAAGCGCTTACCTGAGTTATGCCCTTTTGCAAATGTTACCTATATGTCTACACGTAGCCCATATATCTTGATGCATATTGAATCTCCCTTTTTACAGTTTCAAATTCATCTGGTGCCATAAACAGTAGACACAGTAGACAACTGTGGACTGTAATCATTCCATTCTGCATATGTAAAAGATTTTGTTTAATTTTATTTAGTGGCTGAACTCATGCCATCCTCTTTTTCCTTTTTTTTTTTTTTTTTTGCATTCCTCTTTACTAAGGCATTGACAGACATCATCAGTATCTTTGAAGAAAATTCTTGCTCCTTAACTTGGGGGATTTTCTGTACCAGTGATTCTTTCAGCATCCTTTCTTGAAAACAATTACTTTTAGGTTGTTGGGTTAGATTTCAGCATAAAGGTATTATTTTACCTCTTCATGATTTTTTGGGGTCTCAGTCTATACACATACATGGAATTGTACTGTACTCTGCAGATAATTTGTCAGAATTTAATATTGCTGCTAACTAGAAGTGCAAAAGAGTTCTGTTATCCAGGGAATATTTTATCCCTTTCACCTTCCCTTAATTTTGTGTGAATTTGTTCAAACACAATGGAAAAGACCTCGAAGGTCATCAAGTCCAGCCATCAACCCAATGCTACCATGACCGCTAAACCAGGCCCTGAAATGGCATGTCTGCTCTTGCATTTCCGTGGTTTTGAAGACTTTAATCTTTCCACATTCCTGCACTGTTACTAATTGATTTAAAATAAATTATTAGTCCTATTGCTCTAAAACATTTTAATCATTAAAGGGGGCCATGATGTAATGTAACATCATGGAACTTTGGGATGTGGTTTAATGGCCGTGGTGGTTTTAGGTTGATGGTTGGACTCAATGATCATTCGTCCAACCAAAACAATTCTTTGATTCTAACTGAAACATTCTTCAAAGGCAATAGGTACAAAACTGCAGGTAAGATTATTCTCAACTGAATTTAGGTCACCACAAGAAACCTGTGTACCTATGCAAATCCTCAAGTTCTTTGAATGAACAAAACTGTGCTAGGAAGCAATTCAACTACACTATTTTATATGCCTGCTCTACAAGAAAAACTAGCGTAGTACTCTCAGAGATTCCAATAGGACCTATGATATGTATTTTGATTGAAAATTGTATTGAGTGTATGGGTTTTAAATGGTGTCAGCAAAATCAGCTCAAACTTCTCTAATTAAGGAGACAGGCATTACATTTCTAATGCAAAGGATTGAGATTAACTGCTCTGACACATATGAAAGTTCATTGATATATGCAAAGACAAATATGTGATGTCCTCAAAATTACTGCACCTAATTTTTCACTGCAAAATTAATCTTTTTAGAAGAACACTTCTTAGGTTTTAGATTAGCTATTAAAGAAGATTTTTAAATGGCTTTTTTAAACAGGGAAACAATTTATCTTCGCTGTTTGTTTATCTCTAAATGAATTCAGCAACACTACATTGCTTTTCTATAAAACCCACTAAAGTCTTGTACAAAGGTTCTCTGGTCCCAACTATCCTCTTCCAAAATGGCTACCTATACCTACCCCCAGACTTTGAATGAGTCTCTGTGTGTGTCCACAGAGAATTTCCCTTCTTTACAAATAGATGTACAGCAAGCGAAACAACAGCTTCTAGCTTCTTTGCACTGGCATTTTAAGGTTTTAATCCTGTATGAGAAATGAAGGAAGGCACACATTAAAAAAACTATTTAAGTAGTGCTGTTAGAAGATACACTTCACCTTCCAGAGAAAATAATGCATCAAGAATAGAAGGAAGAAAATAGTTGGAAGAGTACCAGAGATCAAGGACACAGACAGTTTGTAGGTGGTGGTGTGGAAAGGAATGTGTAGAGATGCAGGAGGAAGATAATATTTGGGAGGTATCTTTAAGATATTTTGTTGCCTGGCAATACAAAGCAGTGCTAATATGCTTTGGGTATTCTATGCTATTCAAGAGCAGCTTTGGTTACCCCTAACCTAATAGTGAATCCTAACACTTACATAAGATTTAAGACTTACATCGCATGCCTTCAAATCAAAAGGAATCATCATTAATGCCACTGTGTTTGAATTTCTCATTTTATGCTATATACAACATATTTAATATCCAGAAATAAGGAAGAATGGTAAAAGTTAAGATTAAATGTTTTACACCTGAATTTCATTAATTTTGGACTGTTGTCTAGAAAAAGTAAAATTTTTAAAGAGATATCCAGACCTTAAGCATGATCTTAAAGTCATTCATCTATAGAAACACAAAGTGAATTTTGCATTGCATACCACCAGCTGAAATTTTATTTTCTAAGACTTATTGTGGGAAGAACTATTCCATTGCACAAAATTTCTTTTGATATATTGATAATTTATCTTGATGGACAGCCAGAGGCTTGTGCTACAGATGTACAATTTGTCCACATCTGAGTTGTTCTGTCAGATACCTTTAGCAGTTAAGAGTTTTGCTCACTCAGATAACTCATTGCCTTCAAAAAAAAAAAAAAAAAAAATAAATTCTGTCTACAAAATTTGAAAAGTGACTCTTTAAGTAAGAAAGTGTGTGTGGAGTTGGTTGTCAAGAAGAAAGTTATGTGGCATTTAATCTTTTTCTTCTGTAAACAAAGTAGGTATACGTCTGAATTTTTCTTTCCAGCTTTTAATGCAATAAGTATAAAGGATCAATTTCTGGTATCTGCTTAGCCACTAAAACCAGTTGAAGAACTGTTTACTTGGAAAAAAGAAACTCAGAAATTTCAGCTGCCACTGCTGCTCATCCACAGAAAATTAGGCAGCACTGCTTTACTGACAAAGCAATGAAAAACACTGGGGTATAGAAGTGTCAAACGGTATGTTCTCTACAAACTTGGTTACAGCCTTCGGAGAGAAATGAGAGTTTCAGTTTCCAGGCAGAATAAACCCACCCGTGGGAAAAGCTGACAGTTAGATGCTCAGTGAGGAGCCACATGGAGACTCATGGTGCACTGGACAGTGCTGGGACCTGGTGGAGGTGTCTCCCATTATCTGTTCCTGGCCATGTGTTAGGGCATAAATTAAGGTCATTCTTCTTTGCTTATAAAGAGGAGTGTTAACTGCTTCCCTGAGTGGAGTTACGCAGAGGTGGTACCTCACCCCAGCTCACAGCTGATGGTAAATGACAGGGTCTGAAAGGGGAGGGAAGTGTTTTGTAGCTGACTGATTCGAGTGAAACCTGACTGGCATTTGAACTTCTAGGAACACAATCGCAGTGCTTTCAAGTCCCCAGGAACAGCTTCTCAGGCAGTGGAAGAGACAAAGTGAGAAACCTTAAAGTAGTGCTTATGACTTAAAAATCTTACATAGAGGAAAATACGTGGTAGACAGACCATGGCTTTTAAATCTGGAATTTATTCTGTAACCATTTTGGAGAGAGGAAAAAAACTCTGCTTTCCAGTCTGTGTTGATCTTCCCCACGTGCCTTCACCCTTTACTAGCTTTTCATTTTTTAGGGGTTTTGTAGACTCACTGAACTGCACTTTTCTCCAAACCCATGCTTCCAGAGGATGGTTTTCACTGTGTTCTTGTTTTGCCCTCAACTATTCCAGATTGGGAACTGTTTGAAATTCCTGCTACTTGGCTATGGGACTTTGGACACCTTTTTTTTCTTTTTTCTTTTTGGCTTACTCTTCATTCTAAATGCAAATCTACTCTTCATTCTAAATGCAGATCTAACCTTGTGGTCAAGAGTGCAGTTCTGAAAAGAGCTGACATCAGGCTTGACAGCTTTGAAGAATATGATTGAGTTAACAGCTGGTGAACAGTTGTGTTAATATCCAGTATGATTAACAAGGTGATGCCATGGAGTATATGCCCAAGCTAAAGTTTTGGATAGCATAACTGCAAGTAATTAAGTTGTCTTTCTGCTTGCACATATATAATGAAGCTCAGAGTAGCTGTGTTTAATCTATATGAAAGGTGCCTTGAGTCTTTGCAATTAGGTTTCACTCATGTCCCACTTTTGATTAAAAGCTGTTTCAGCCTTTCATTTTCAGTTGAATGTATTACTATTGATACAAGAAATTGTGCCTAGATGATGTGATGATAGTTGCCTTGTAAAAGCTCACCACAGTTATACTTGTATTTCTCATACGGACCGAGATCAATATGAAAGTATAAATGAAATCTGGCACCAGTGATTCTACAAATGTGCTGCCTCCCATCTCTTACAATGTAGGGACCTTGTGAAAGCCTGCTCAGGAAAATATATGAATTGCAGAACACATTAGTTAGTGCAGTTTCTGTCCTGTTAGGTCAGGAGTTCCTTTAGCTGTTCAGACATAATGCTTCAGCTTTTGTGTGCACTGGAGATGGAGCAGGGGTGATTGGACCCACAGAGTTCTTTTCTGTCTCAGATCCAGATTTGATGGTGATTTGCTTAAACTCACTTCATCTCAGTATACACCACATTATTTGTCTTCTTTATGGCCCCTATCTATGTTTACTTCCTCTCCTGGTAGTGCTGGACCAGCAGCCTGGCATATTCTATTCTACAAGCCCTATGAGGAGAGGCTGAGGGAGCTGGGATTGTTTAGCCTGGAGAAGAGGAAGCTCAGGGGCGACCTCATTGCTCTCTACAACTACTTGAAGGGTGGTTGTAGACAGGAAGGGGTTGGCCTCTTCTCTCTAGCAACCAACACCAGAACAAGGGGACACAGTCTCAAGCTGTGCCAGGGGAAGTTTAGGCTCGAGGTGAGGAGAAAGTTCTTCACCGAGAGAGTCATTCGCCATTGGAATGGGCTGCCCAGGGAGGTGGTTGAGTCACCGTCCCTGGAGGCGTTCAAGAGGGGACTGGATGTGGCATTTGGTGCCATGGTCTAGTCATGGGGTCTGTGGTGACAGGTTGGACTCGATGATCCTTGAGGTCTCTTCCAACCTTAATGATACTGTGATTCTACTGTGATACCACAGATATTTTTGGTCCTGTGCCTTAATTTAGACAAGTCATTCGGCACCTTAAAGAATTCTCCAGTGCACCATTACAAAAACAGAGTTTCTCGTAATCTTTGCCCAATATTATTTCAAGTGATCACTTTTAAAGATGTCTGTTGTAGCCACTGCCTAGAAAAAAGGAGATCAGACATAACAGATTGGTTGTTTACACTTTCAACAAAACTTTAAATATTTATAATTTCTAATTTATGTTGTGTGTTCTGTTCCTTAAATAAAGAATATGGTCAGTTTAGCTCTTTCAAAAAAAAAAAAAAAAAAAAAAAAACCTGAACCAAGCAAACAAAAAAACCCAACAACGCCACCAAAACAGAGCACTACCCCTAACAAAACTGTTCCATTGTATTACTGTGGCATATTACTATTCCTTGTTTATTACAGTTCCATGCTATTTAGGACATTTCCCCCTTTTGTGATTGTTTAGTGATTGTCTCAAACCCCAGATGAGTGATAAAACTAATGATATTTGCTAACATGCTCTGTGCCTCTGAGAGCATCACTAAAATATAATGTCTGTGTCCACCAAGTAACTTCAAATTATCACTGCTGTATTTATTCTGAACTCAAATATAGAAAAACAGAGCATAAACAATCAAAACTTCAATGTTGAATACTAAATTCAGATGGGTTTGCAAGAATAATATATTGGGTTTTGCATCAGGTCTACGGCCAACAGTTTCCCATAGCTTGTTAAAGATCATTAGAAAGTATTCAAATCTACTACTTCAGTTCTGCTGGGACAAAATTAAAACATTCCGAAATATTGATTCCATTCCTTTCAATTCAATAATTGTTTCTCTAATCTCCTTCCTTTATTTTCTCCATGATTAAAAGGGAAATATTCCATAGCTGCAAAATGTGTGAAGAACGTAAAGGGTGTTTATGCTGGGGAAACATGACAGAGTTTTCTTTCTCCTCTGTGTTCTCTAAACCAAGGCACCACACTGACAGATGCTTTGTACACTAGTGGTAATTGGAGTGACGGAGTAACTGAGCTTTGTTCATAATTCCTTCATACTTTGCAGGCTTCCTTTTTCATGGTGCTGGGTACCTGCAGCATCTCCGCATATTCATGAGTCCCTTACTGCTGCATCTTATCAACAGGTTGCAGAAACTGCTGAAAGCTGTGCTACTGTACTTAGCTGGTTACAGACATTGCTCTTGTTCCCTGTAAATGTGTCAGCATAGCCCATATATAAACATAAAGCTACAGTGCACAAAAACTAGTTGCAAACTACCATCTGAAGGATCTAAAGGGCAAACAAAATCAGGATCAGGGGATGTAACTTCCAATGAAGCATCCTTCTTCACTTTGTTCTCAGTCAAGGAATCATCTCAATTTGTTTTTTGTGCCATGTTGCTTAAAAAACTGCAGGCTATACCAAGAGCAAACAATTTCCTAGCATAACATAGTGTCACAGACACCTTTGCCTCTCTCCCATACAACAGCAAATTAAACAGACACTATGCTGTGGCAATGCGAGCGACGAGTAGTGTGAGCAATCTGGCAGTGTAGGCTTAGAGCCTGACATGGTGGTAGGCCATGATCAGCATAAGTGCAAAAGTTGCTAGCAGTGTAGCAAAACAGTGCTGTGCCTGCACCATGTAACTAAAGCCGGACACTGGTCGCTATAAACACAGCAAGTTATCTGGGAATAACAGGACACGCACCTGCATCAACAACCTCGCATGTTAGTAGTAGCTTGACCAATAATCTGTAATAGTGTGATGTGTGGTCACTCGTGGGGAACCAATGAAGCTATGCCAACGATACTCCCCGAGTTTATATAAGTTGTAGAAGTTCCCTTCATACGCACTTCTTTTTCCTTTCCTTTCCATTCACGTCACTTTACTTTGCTGTGCTATACTCACTATGCTTGCACTATAGCCGTACAATATTGGAACAATAAAGGAACAATACTAGACCGTATTGGTCGTCCGTATTGACTCCAGTCTCCATCGCCAATACTTTGCCCCCTTCAAAGACCTTTAAAATTGTAAAATAATCAAACCCAGCAAAGGAGGAGGATGCTCTCTGCTAAGCATCCCAGAGAAAGACCTGGTTTGACTCATGTAGTGTGTACAGTGAGGGCTATGATGTGTTTGTTATTCCACCACTCAGTCCTTATGGACTCTGGAAGTTTTAATCAGATGTGGCAAAGTATTATCCAGGTTTTATTACCATATTTGGTGTCCAGCAACTAGAAAAAACAGTAACATGCTTATAACAAGCACTGTTGTTGCATGAAGATCAGGTCGTCTCCTGGTTCTTTGGACAGATCTCTGACTGCACAGCTGTGAGAGCTTTCCTGTGGGTTGAGGGCAATATGCAACCTTAAACTGGTAACAGACTCACTGTCTAAAACAATCTCTCTGCTATGTATTTGGTGCCTGTAACAGAATATGTTCTGTATAAAAAACGTTTATGCAGAACAGAAGCCGAGAATCAGGTCTACCAGATGGACACAGTAACAGGACCTAGTCCTGTGCCATGAGGATATGCTTTTACTGGGGTCTGAGTCCAATGTACAGCTCTGGACAAAGATGCTTATGCTTTGTATGATAGAATAATCATAATAACAATCTTATATTTTCTGCAAATACTTCATAACTTCAGGTTTTTTAAAACAAGTTATTGTTCTATGGCTACTAAAAGGTACAAATTGAAGATTTTACTTAAAATTTAGGTTTGGGTTTTCTTTGATTTATAAAGGAAAAGGGATTTCTCTGATTTTTCTTTTTAAAAGGGGTGCTTGACATTTTTTCCAGAAGTCAAGAAAAAAGTAGTGACAAACTCAAAACTATATTTTCTGTTTGATTTGCTTTGTAAAGTATTTATGTTGTCCCTCATACGCACCTGGATTGTCCTTTCTAAGCAACTTGGAAATCTTAGAGGAGTAGGGAACTTCTCAGTTAAAAATAAACCCATGTCTGCCTTTGTGGCAAAGGCCATGTGCAAAGCAGCGTTGAAGTGTTCCTATATGTGCTCTCCTGTGATTCTGCTGGAAAGATAACCTTGCAGAGCTATGGAGAGATGAAAAAAAACTTCTGGTCTAGACAAAATTAGGCTCATAAGACCTATAAGTTGGAGAGAAACTTGTCAGGGAGTGGTCCCTTCTGCATTTAGGATACTTCAGCCTGATATTGTGTCTACCTTTAAACTGTATTCAGCAGGAGAACTTGAGAATGCTAAATGCTGTACTGCTATATCCTGAGTGTAACTCTTCACATCTTTATTCAATAATGAAATATTTGGTTCACTGATCGAGTTTTATTTTATTCAATATTACTCCCAATTATTCTCATTTACTCTGTTATCTGTAAGCACCTCATTAGTGAGTTACGATACAACTGCTTTTCCCTCTGTATGGCTTTCTCTTCTCATTTCCCTCCTAATATAGATATTAATAGGTGATGGAAAAATTTCCAACTAGTGTCTCTTGCCTTATCCTCAATTTATAATGTCACATTAGACTTGCTCCTCTACCAGATTTCTGGTTTCTGCTTTCCTTTCTCATAGTCTGGAGGATTTGTGTTTTTAAAAGCATTCCGTTTTCACTTAGATTAATTAACCGAGTTATACATACCAAGCTTCATACACCACACTAAACTTGCTTGATGGTCTGGCCATGAAATTTTACAAGAGGAGCTGCTGAATGCTCAGGACTTTTAACAATCTGACTTCATTTATAGGTGACAAGGCCTTGAAAAATCTGTCAAAGCTAAATAGATTGGAAGCCATTTCTCAAATGAAATATTTTCAGAGTTGAAATTCTTATCGACCAGTACTTTGACAGGAAGTAAAGCCAGTCTTTACTAAAGATCATGACCAGGAAGACATACTTGAAGCTGTGAATTATTTTATCTACACCTGCTTTTCTACCTTTGTACAGCATCTGATACTAGGCAAGGGCAGAGGCAGAGTGCAGGTCTTAAGTCAGCCTTGGATCTGATTCACTCTAGTAATTACTGTGTTCTAAAGCTGTGAGCAATGTGGGGAATCTGACCTTCAATGACCAAATGTCACTTCTACTATTCTTGCATATCTTCAGATTGTAGTTTAGGCAGAAATTATGTTGTCCCACTTATCCAGTATGTGAGACTCTGAGAACAGATGGAGGGTTTCTCCATGACTTTCATATATTTGATTAGAAACCCTACATGACTTTTGTGTATAGAATGTCTTCATTCTTCTTTTCTAGAGGTGACATATTACCGTCATCATTATTTGTTTATGTGGTGCCAGTGTGAGAGTGTTTGGCTCTTCATTAGTTTTCCATATGTAAATCAATAACTTGTAATTACTTTTGATAGTGCCTTTAGGAAATAAGGAAATGACACTTACAGATTCAGATGCCCTGTTTTAGAAATAAGTTGGAAGGCATCATGCTATGGCCCTGTTGGAACAGATGTACCTGGTATGCAAAATGTACATGCCACATGTGGGCTATCTATGGAACAATAATATGAAAATTTTAATCAAAGTCTCTGTGCATTTCCAAAGTATTAAAGAGCAGATTGTTAGGCGTGTAAGTAGGTCACACGTTTTGTTGAGCGATTGTGCTTTGTCCTTAGCCATCTGGCAACATGAATCAACATCAGCTGGATGCAAATGTAACCCTGCAAAGGTGACCTTGGTAACAGGATTGGTGCACTGAGCAGAGACTACAGGAGAGTTACCTGTAAGCACAGGAATACTTAAGGGAAAAGCTAAAAGTAAGGTTTCTTGACCAAAAGAAATCTTACTGGTCACCACTGTCACTTCAGTAATCTGCTGTTTGTCAGAGGCAGCTACATTTAGTTTCAAACCAGGAATTACTGCAATCACTTAAACGTGTGCTTACATTTCAGTGAATGACTAAGAATTCACTGAAATTCAAAGCAGGTATAAATGGACCAAACAAAAGTGAAAATGGTTCATAATGGTCAATTGCTGCTAAAAAGAGAAAGTCTAGGTATTATCTAAGAAAGTCTTTCTTGAGGAAACTTAGTTTTTAAAGCACTGGTTTTAAAAGTCTCTGAAGCTTAACCCAGAATAGCTCAGTGGCAATGACACTATCAAGACAAATTTGGCTACGAGTTTCTAATCTGTGGGTCTGAAATCTAGAATTAATAGAAAACAACAAAATTAACAGAAAACCACAAAAATAAACAGCGTTTAGTAAAACTTCCCTCTGTGTGGCCAACTCAAACCAGTACAGCATTGTTCATGTATTAAAGGCTTTGCTGGAGTGCATAGTTAACATTGCATTTTGCTGCCTTACTTTAGGTGTCAGTGTTCAAAATTTTTGGCTTAAGCATCTTTCAGATTGGCATGTCTCATGACAGACTTAGAATTCACTTCTGATGGTTCCCAGTTCTGTTTTGAAACCACTAATCCCACAGAGAAGTTTTGTGGTCTAGTCAAGTTTTCCTAGTTGACTGCATTAACAATGAAGTCAGAGTTTCCCTTTTACGGAAAACAAAAAAGGGGAAGGCAGATTTATGGATTTGCAGGTTCTGCACTATCTACAAAATAGATTTAACGTGCCAAACCTACAGCAAAGTTCACTCTTACATTGTCCTGAATAGAAGAAACCTTTTTCTTTTTAAACAGAGGAAATACTGTGAAGTGTGGAAGCCATAAGGTTTCTTCAGCCTGCGTTCCCTGCATTATGACTCATGCAGTTAAAAACACCACTACAAAATAAGAATACAATGCTCTTGTCTGCATACAGGCACGCCAATTTAAAATTTGTGTTTACATACTGTGAACTAATTGTCTTAAAAATTCAGAGGTATTTGGTTTCTCCAGTTACAGCCAGGACCTGTTGTAGTTTCCAGCTTTTATCATCATTATTACTACTACTGTTGTTATTCTGAATGCTGAAAACATTTTATGGGAATATAGAATCTATTCTTGCACAGTAAATGTATTAAACCACATTTATTTCCATTTCTCTAGTACTAAAGCAAAGTTGCATGAACCTGTTGTAAGAGGGTCAGCATGAGAGTTAGCTATAAGTTTATGCCTCCCTACAATAAAGGATGTCAGAGGTCAACATTTAGGTGAGGGTGTAAGAAGTTGTGTTACATTCGATTGACTAACCTGCATGTGTTTGAGGATGAGAATTCATATTCTGAAAGCCAGCTGGCATTACCAAAAGAGAAAAAGCAAATGCTGAAGCACAACACGCATTCTGATAGTCTGAAGCTATTAGGGTCCTCTGAGGATCACTTTTTCAACATATGGGGAAAAGTCTGGTTTAGTACCAAAACCATTCAGCTACATTACTGTGTCTCAGAGAGTTTGCAACTCACAGCCTATGCCCACAATGGATATGTAAAAAGTACAATGTCTGATTTTGCTTTAAGCTAATTTTCTTTATTTTACGTATTATAAATTGACCTGTGACTACAGGCTGCCTTGGGTATATATAGATTTGCAATCGGTGTACAGCATAAGTTATTTTTAGGCATGAAACATCCCTGCCTCCATGAAGAGGGTGGTTATTTGCTTGGTATAAACTCACTAGGGAAATAAGTAATTTTAGTGCTTTTAACTGGTTTGCAATCATCTTTTTTTACTTTATTGGATTTAAATATTTTCTCAGGTGGATGCACCTGTTTCTAATTGATCACCCAGTCAGACATACTAATGTGATCTCTAGATTCCTATTCATGAGACTGGTTTGATTTCAAAGATGTAATTTGGAAGACTTGTACTAACTTCATTATGGATATCATTGGGCCCCGGATAAAGTCATGGTCCCTCCTGAGACCACGAATTCTTAGAGTGTTCTAAAGATCTCAATCTGAATGGCAGATGTTTGCATCAGTGCAGTAGCAATTTCCTCGGGTAGGAAACCCGGTAGGGTTCTAGCACAAATTCATGAAGTTGGATCTCTTCAGATACTATTGTTACTGATTCATATACAGAGCAGAACTTGAAATTCATTAAAGCCAGTAGTTTTAAGTGCATGCTTCATATAAAGGCTTGCACTGTCTGGCAGAAAACGAAAGGAACAATAATTCTCTAACAATGCTAGAGACTTTTGGAGCAAATAAAATTGCAAGCAGACATTCAAAATGTCAAACATCTGTAACAACTGGAGATTGAAGATGGGGAACATTTGTGATCATGCTTGTGTAGATGTATTCTCAACCATCTATGAATCTATGAATTTGATGGGTGTAGACAATCCTATTTACAAGCCAATTGAGTCAAACTTTTTAATTAAGAAAGTTAATTGGAAAATGCCCTTAGATATTAAGTTTCTCCCTTGACATACTGTAAGTAATAAGTTGTATGAGAAAACAAGTTGAAGATAAACAAAGGACTGCTCCAAGTGTTCAAAGAACAGGAACTGTTTAGTCCTCTAAACAAAAAAGTACATTTTGGCAACACCTGCATTAACATTTATATTCATTTTATCATTATTAATTTGATTTTATTCTTCTAGTAAGCACAGATAAAATAAATGCTATTGCAAATACTTGCTTGCATTCTTATCACCTCCCATTATTTCATCAGTGGTGAGTGCTGTGGAGCAGCCTCAAAACTGACCCCAGCTGAGGCAGCCCCTCAGAGCCCTGAGAAAGTTGTCATTTAAACAGCAACAGAGTTGCAGCCCTTCTCCTGGCAGAGCTTGAATAGGCCCCAGGGGGGAGGTAATTGCCCACTGTCACTTTGTAATTCCCTTTCCTAAGAGTATCAGCACTGCTGGTTTTACTGACTTCCTGAGTGTGTTGGTGTACTCAAATAAATGAAGTTGAAGGGAAGCAAAGCATTGTTGTTGATCAGTGTTCACAGGCAATGTATAGATTCGCATTCTGTCGTTGCTTTGAGAACTGTATGCCGAGTCAGCTAAGTAGCCCACAACTTTCTGTTTTATTTATGGCCCTGCCTGTTAATTCCAGTTGGCAACAGATTACATTAGTGCACTTAACTAATTTAGCTACAGCAGCTAGCAAGCAGACACAGAATTTGCTCAGCTGTACCTGCAAGAATGGCATCATCTTCAGGAGGGAAAAGGAGGATTACTATCTGCTTTAGCTACACCAATTTATGTTATCCATAAATTTTAATTGATGTCCTCCTGAAAAAAATTCTGGAACCTGAGTAAATTTGAAACAGAACAAGAGTACTTTAAGCCACTTAGATTTTTGCATATGTAATAGGACTCCCATCTCTTTGAGAAATGATAGTGTTCATGAATTTGCAAGGCTCAGTGCAGAAACAGCGACTCTAAAATGCTTGGTTCTGTGTGGGCCTCTCACAGAAAGACAGTCCCTGCCCTAGCTGCTTCCTGAACACAGTTTTCAAAGTAATAAATTACGTAACACTTAAATTACAAAAACCAGTTTGAAGTACTTGAGGTTGCTCAGCCTGGTCTAGTGGAAGGTGTCCCTTCCCATGGCAGGGAGGTTGAAACTTGATTATCTTCAAGGTGCCGTCCAACCCAAACCATTCCGTGATTCTACTTCCTTTTTTTTTTTCTTTTTAAAACCTAGTGTGGTGGGTTGAGGGGCTGATCCTTCCACCACAGGCAAAAATTGAGACTCAGACAAACAGATTGCAAAAGTGGTGGAAAGTTTAAATGGAAAAGCAGTGAAAATTTTACAGAGAACCACAAGCACAGTGACAAAAGAGAGATCCCAAAGCATAACCAAAAGCATCTCACCCTACCTGAGGGTACACCCAAAACCCCCAGGGCTCTTTCTTCCCCTCCCCCCTCCACTGTTAGGCTAATCTCAGCTGGCCAGATCTGAGATTGCCCTTCCCCCGGCCTTAGGCCTAGCCAGGCCCAAGAGGCTGCAAGATAGCTCCCTCCATTACCAGCTGGTGGTGAGGGAAGAAAGAGGAAGTGTGGGCCCCCCCACTGATGGTTTTATAAGGGAGCAGGGCATTATGGGATGAAATACTTAGCTTCCCATGTCCACCCACTGGGCTGGACCCCTTGGGACACCGCAGGTGTGGCTTGTGTGGTGGTAACAGCAGGCACTCAGCCTGAACCACCACACCTAGTGAATAGACATTCAGCATGACTATTATGCTATGTTTTTATATTGAGATTAATACCTCCAAACACTTTAAAAATCCAACAACTAAGAAAGTAGTAAGGGGCATACCGGGATAGCAGTTTGAATAGGTACTTGTGGAGTGTCAAAATGCTAGTAACAAAGGTGGACATTTTTAAAAATCCAGGTACTTCTGATGCTGCAAATCCACAGGCCTGGTTTTTATGTAGCAGTAAGAGTTGTTGTTGTTTGGTAAAACTCCGTGCAACATTTTAAAACTTAGTAGCAGTCTAGCACCAGTCATTGCAGTCTGTCTGGCCTGGTGAATAAGAGTTTTTACACTTACTTCTGCCTTGAGAATTTTATCTATTGGCCCACAATTGGCACAGCTTTAGTCTGGATCTTAAAACTACTTTGGAATGATACTGCTCTCAGAAGAGCCTCACTGTAGCTTTTGAGAATTCAGAATCGTCCAGAACATTTGCTTATGTTCTCTTTCATAATGCTTACTAGTTTCAGTTTAAACTTGATGGAATATTCCATAATTCATGACCACTTTAGTATGTTCTTAGCTGTTCCCATGCTTGTGTTCCTTTCTGACATAACTATGTCCCAAAAGTGAAAGAATTGGACTGTATCTACCACTACAATCAGCTGAAATAATTTTTGTATAGACCTGACAACAGAAGTGTGGGTGGATAAGGTCAAACCCAGATGCCGCCTGCAGATATCCCTTTGGCACACAACTAGAGTATTATTCTCTTTAAGGCCAGAAAGGGCTGTAATTGAGACAGAAAGGCTGGGTGGTCCTCAAATTTACATGCCAAGAAAGAGTTATAGTCTTCTGTGCTCTTTGCTCCTCAGGCTGAAGATAAAAACCACAGTTAAGCTGTTCTGCTTTCCATAATGTTGAGAAGGCAAATCTCATTGAATGTCTCCTGGTTTTCCTTCATTACCTGACCTCACTTTGGCCTTTTTGTCATTGCTTAGAGTAGCTGTTTTTATAAACCTTGGAATTAGGTGGTAAGACTAGATACAGTTCACCAGCTAAGTCAATAACACAAGGGCGTTGTAGCTAATTTTTCAGGGTTATATGATGGTTGGAACAGGAAATCCATGATTTTAATTAGCAATAAATAGGAAATAGTCTGCTGTGAATTGATCTTAAACAGGTACTGCTGTACTGAATTAGTTCAAAATAAGTGGGATTTTCCATTGAGCAAATTGATATTAAGGCATTTTGAGTTTATTAGCAGTAGCTGCGTTATCTGTCTGATGCTGACTTTGTTTCTAGAAAAGAGTGAAGAAGAAATCTGTTCTTAGAAACAAACAAGTGTTACAAAGAATGGAGCAGAAGGGACTTCCCTCATGTAGTCATTTGATATGACATTTTCTTGATGTTTTGTGTAAAAGATTCTTTTATCTAACACTCAGTTAGGAAAAGGATTTAGATTTTGACCATTCTTTGGAAATAAATCTCCCTTTACTGCAGGGAGAGCTGTGCAATCTGCTGTATTTAACGCAGAGTGTTAAATTGCCTAAGCTATCTTCCTAGCTAGGAAGACTACACTACTGCTTTCAGATTCTAATAGTATTAAAATTTGAAATAATAACTTTACATTTCATACACTTTTGCAGAGTTGAGTCCTTACCAGCAAAATGACTTATGGAAAGTTGCAAAGGAAACCAGTTTGTCAGATAAAATGACTAAATTATTTCATTTGTATGAGGTACTGAATCAGAGTTGTCATTTGCCTGATGTTTATCTTAATTCCACTGGCATTTGCTCATAACCATTTCAGCGATGTTATTGGTATCACTTTGAATATGTACTGGTGTGATTTGGAATAATGTTTTGGGAAAGAATAATTTTCTGTAATTTGCAGTCTTCCAAATTTGAGTATCATTTATGGAAAAGCAATTTGTGTCTCACCACCAAGATCAGAGGACTTGGTCCTTTAAGGCCACTGAAGGTACTTTGCTTACAAAATCCATGTATTAACACTTTAAAACAATCAAATAATGTGGTACACTTGCTAAACTGGAGCAGCAAGTATATTTCACTGAAAAGATTCTGGGCTTTACTCTCTTTGACCTGTTTAAGGACAGAAGGAAGACTGAGCCATTGCTGAGTACTGCTGCAGGCTGTGTTCTTACAGAAATAACTAGGTTAGGTAATGCTTAACTAGGCATCGGACAAGTAGTTCCAGTCTTGGGTACTATATACCTTATTTTAAAACTAATCATTGTGCAGACAGAAGGTCATTTTTAAGATGGAGCCAAGATGATTTCTCTTAGTTTTGTGGTTCACCTCAGAGAGCCGAGGTCATTCCCAGTCCTTCATACCAATACATATATATCATATATGTATATATTTGTGTGTGTATGTATATATATAGATAGATGTTGATCTTTGTATCGTTTGAGTTTAGAAGATTGAGTGAGGTTAAGCATTGCATAACAAGAATTCCTGAAATACTGAATCTGTATCAAAGGAATATTTGAATGTGTGAGCTAAACAAAGTCTTTATGAGAGGAAAAGTGTCCTTGGTACAGCATTTCTTGCATAAAGTCTTTGACAGCTTCATACTCTCCTGTGATACAACAGCTTTTGTGACCATGGATTTTTTTCTGTATAGGAGCCTTGATACCCAGACAAGGATCCAGCTTTACAGTAATGGGACCATTATAAGATAGCTAAAAAGGCTTCATTACCAAACAATACAAAACTTCTGCCTAGTAAAAATACAATATGTTTCTGTATTTCCTTTCTTCATTTAGCCCACTCCCAATGGTAATTTTAATCTCTCTGACTCTTTCATTCCCTGCATTTTAGAACTGCTGGTGAACCCCAAGATAATCTCTTTCCAACCTGCCCTTCTGGATTAGTTATAGCAATACTGAGTCCCTTAGCATTCCCTTCACATCTGTAGTGATTTTGACTTTCAGATGAGTAGTTGATTCACAGGGCTTGTCTGACTACCTCTCAGACCAAGGAAATTTGCCATATGCTTCCAGGGAGCAGGGAGTGAACTTTTCATGCATTCTGGCTGATGCCAATAGCAAAATTCAGACTGACTTCAGTGGAGCAAGGCTGTCCCCAAGATGAACAAGTCTTTGAGACTCTCAGTTCAAGTCATCCACTGAGGCATTCACAGAATCTTGTCAGTCTCATTATTGCGGTGTGTTGACTCTTTATGCTTGGCCAGAGGAACATGAACTATGGACTAAAGAGTTCCAGATTGGACAGTTTGTATCTAATATTCATTATATTAATGGATACTTGTGCCCAAGAAATAAATTTCATTCCTTTGATCTTTGTCTAGCTTGCAAGCTCATAAATGTTATTATAATATGGTCAAGAATTTCAGTGATACTCTGCCCGGACCTTTGATTGAATTTTGGGAGTTTTGGAGATTTTTGAGCTGGAAAATATGTGGCTTGATCTTTTGGCATTTATGGAGATGTTTTGTAATAGTATTTGCATTTTTACAAAAGATTATAATAAAAGTAATCAATAGGAAGTGGGAAAGGAGGAGAACCAGGAGTGTATATGAAGGCTATTCTTGCTGGAGTTGGATTGTGTATGTGTATCTGAAGAGTTAAATTGCATGGTGTTGGGTTTTAGTCACATTGTTGTTAAAGCAGTGATTGTCACTGTCATGCAGTAAAATTAATCAGAATTTATTTTACTGTTTCACTGAATAAGATCAAAGCCAAGACTATTTTATTCCTCCTGCATTTCTTCCTCCATCTGTCTACTTCACAGTCAGACTCAGATCAATTAATAAGCAAAACTACATGTGCATTGTCTTTGTCATAGGAGTGTTGAGGATCTTTTCTGATCTATTACTGAGAATAGAACAAGATTTCACAACTTTCAAGTTATGAATACAAGTTGCTAACATAAATTGTATGTTCTCTTTCTGTGTTGCCACGAGCTAGATTTTGTCCTCAGTGTCTGTTTGTGCAACCTTGCTGTAAATTGCACCTTTCTGTTTCTTTTTTCCCTTGGCTTTGCAAGTCAGTCTTCTGTTTGTAGACACCCATGAAAAGAACACTTTTATGTGAAACACATCTAGCACATTATTTTGAAGACGAACTCTGCAACACACAACACAGCTGGAAACAAGTTTTGAAAAGGAGCCATGGCATAGCAGTTTAGGCCAGTTTCTTCAATAAAGATGAAGAACCTTGCTTGTTCCATTGATTTATTAGTGGCCAGTATATACTGTTTTCCAGATGTCTGTTTTTTTCCCCCTCAGTTTAGTGGCCAGTGAGCACTGCTTGCTTTTTAGTCAGCTACATGGACTTTCATCAGAAGTACATCCCTTCAGTGTCACCACAAAAGAAGTGTCCTTTAGCTATCTGAACCCTTGGTAAGAGTAATATAGTACAGAAAGAGGAGAAAAAGCTAGGTATTAATGTTTCATTTCTAAAAGTCTTAAGTCACTTGAATTGCACCATTGCTTGAAACTTTTCCATTTCCACTCAACCTGCTTTTAAAAATAAATCTTTTCTTCTTTCTTTAACATGGTGATTTTGTGGTCTCAGAAAATACTGTATGTGTATGCCAAAGGCAGAGCCAACAGCAACACATATAAGTTGCTGAGTAGCTGAGAGAGTTATGAATTATTAAGAGAACGACATGATGTTCTGTGAGGCAGCTCTCTTCTATAGGCAGCATTCCCTTTTTCTTCTCCCTGATACAGTACACTTGCCTTCATTGCATTTTTCAAGACTCACAAAAGATAGTCGTGAGTATTAGTCGTATTAACAACATTTGATAGGTCAGCACAATTTATGGTGGTGAATGGTAAGATTCTGTGCCGCATTTCTTTGCACTAGGCAAGAATATAAATCTGGGTTAATTGTGGCAGTAGTTCTTTATAGTAAGGTCACAATAAATTGGAGAACACAACACAGAAATACAAAATGCAGCTTATTTATGGCCCTTTGCACTAGTGAAGACACATTCAAGATCATCAGATTAACCAGAGAATATTCAAATTCAGTATTTTAAAAGCTTTAACTTGCACTGATTGGTTTCTGGACTTTTGATGTCTGATGTCTCCAGAAAACTGCATTAGGTAGATACTGACTCTGAAGAGCAGATAGTTTCTTAACACTTCCCCCGTCATTTGTGTTCTTCTACACTCTACTTCCTGTCTGTGTCTTCTGTAAAATGTTGCCCAGTGCTAATAAAAGTAGTAGATAATGGGCTGCTTAGTTATGATTTGGGGAACTATACCTATTTTCTGTGCTATATTATTTCTGCATTAGAGATTTCACAAAAAGTTTCTTAATGTCTGTGAATACATACATACAGATAGTTCTCACACATGAATCATGAAGCTCCTTGGGGATTTTAAAGACAACTATGGTCACAACTATCAGAATAGAAAAGAACTTGAAATTCAGCATTTAACCCTAGTATTTCTCTCTGACTTTCATAAGCTACAAGGCAATGCCTGGAGCTCCAAAACTAGTGAGCACCCCTGTAGTAAATATGTGTGCACAATATATAATATACATCTGCTACACTAGCGTCATTTGGATCGGGTGTATCCTAATGGTGCAAATGCACAGACTACATTATTACAAACTCTATTAACAGTACAAGTTTGTAGTGGTGTGGACCCTGCTTACAGCTAAGTAGTCATACCTTCTAAACTGGTAACTTTATCTCTCTGTGGAATTCATGCTATCCAGATATCTCTGTTACTTTCAGTGGACTGTGTTTTGGTAAACAATCAAATGGAAAGTCCTGAGTTTGCTGAAGTAGAGTGGGTGTTTTGTTATCATGTTTGGATGTTGCCTTGTTTGAAATGTTTACTTAATTTTAGCCTGATGTTCATCCTCCAGGTAGGTGAAATCTACAGATTGGCAAAGGTGTGCTTCCTTTGTACACCCAAATCGCAGCATATGAGCGTGAGCCAATACATACCTGCAGTCATGCACAGGCAAAATAGACACACACTTTCACAACCCAAGGTCTGTCCTTTAACAAGGAAGCTGGCTAAAAATGGTGCCAAAAATGAGGAAAAGTAGCCACATTGCACAAAGTGAGGAGTTTAGCAAGAGGATGCTCCATAGTGTTTTCCAAGACTGGTTTTAAGCAAGTTTCTAATCAAATCTTAACCTGTCATCAGTAGTTAGAAGCCTCACTGAAGTAACTAGGCCAACATCCACAGTAACAAAATGTGTGCTGCAGATGTATGTAATTTTGTAAAAATTGCCAATTTTAAGTAAAGCACTTTATCAGATTTGTCTGTCAGTGGGAGCACAAAACCAGTGAGGCATACAGATCAAAGGGACAAAAAATGAAATGCATCAGAAGTGATAAGGAACTATGAAAAACAAAGTAGCTTTCTTTTTTTCACTTCATATTTCACCTTCTTGCTGTTACATTTTTTCTGCTACAGTCACCTTTTGCTTTCTTAGCTAATAGTTTAGATTTATTTTGTATGTCAAAATGGCGGAAGCCACCACAATCACTGGCACGCATTTCCTGGCCATGTTATACCCAGCATGTGTCTTACACCACCATTTGTGTCAGTGTAAATGCAGTAGCTTTATAGCCCACTGCTACCAAGATGAGAAAGAGTTCAAGGTGAAAATAAATAAAATGGTTTTGTTCATTTGTTGCAACACAATATGAGAAGGTGGCATAAGTTCCCTTACACAGAATTTCAATCAAAACCAGCCACATTGTTGGCTAATTACATTTTTGCCTGCCATTGTGACTCAATTAGAAGGCTTTTATGGATCTGCATGGAAGTAAAATGAGGACACAGTGCTCAAACATATTGCTCTGCATCTTTACCCATTACCAAGGAAGTGACTCAATAATTATATTCAGTTTAAGAAAATGCTGTGAGAGGAAATGTTTCATAATAAAGTATTACTTCAGTTATTAAGGTATTTAATCCTTAAATATTAAATGAGAAACTTTGTTTTGTGCTATCATCTATTTCTGTTTCTTTTTAAAGCTTTCAATTTTCAGTTCCATTTGTAACAAACCTGACAGCTAAGGCAAAATACAGCTTACCCCAGTGAACCTGCCATTATGCCATGGCTGACTCACAGCTAATATCACCGTGTTACACTGGGTGCCATTACAGCCCTGACTCCCAAACAACGTAAATGAAATCCTGTCATGAATACTTGGTAGAGTGTAAGATAAATTATGTGGGAAGTGTCAAGGTTTTAGTGGCACCAATACTGTTGACCTCTCTAGCATAGCTCCCACAAAGCAGCAGCCCTACAAGCAGGAGAAAGAAACACATAGCCATTATCTGCTTCGGCATGTTCCTAAACAAATGAAGTATTTCCAAAACAAAGCAAAAGTTATCAACAAGCCACATGACCAGCACAGAAGCCTGTATCATAAGCAAGCTTATAGAAAAACTGCAGAAATTACAGCTATGTTATATTTCGTTTCCCCGTCAGGGAGCCAGAAAGGCAGGGAAATGTTGAAATGACACAGCCTGGATATTGGATTCAGCAGTAGCCAAAACACTGCTGTGTTATCAACTACTGCTGCAAAAACCACAGCACTAGACAGATGCTGTGAGGAGAATTAACTCCAGCTCAGTTCAACCCAATACACTGTACCATAAAAGAGCTGTGATTCAACTTCTCCAAACAGAACCAAGTTCAGCAATATATTCCTGCAATTATTATCTATACAAAGCAGTAAACCAGTTAATCCTGAAACAACACTTATTTTACAGTAATACAAGACAATTACGACAATAATTTAACACAACAGTGAATGAAACGCACTGCAGCCACTTGAAAATGGCATGGCAAATTCACTTAGCAAGAACCAAAAAGTCATCCATTTTTTTCAGTTCTTGGCTATAATTTCACAGCCATCTTCTAGTAACTGCACAAAGCCAAACCTCTGTGTCTTTCTGGTTGCTGATAGATTACCTCCAGGACTTCTCTGATGCAAAACATAGACCTCTCTAAGAAAGAGAGGTTTAAGTCAGAGCACTCAGAGCGGTAGCATGTGATGAACCACAGCTATCCCAGGGAGTCGGCTCAGAGTAGCACATACCTGCATGCAGGACATCAGGGTCTTCTAAGTAGATGGGATAATCTGACAATCCTGCTGTTCTTTTGACCTATCAAAGAGAAATATCAGCAATATTGATAAAGCAACTCAGGATGAAGGCAAATGAACAGTAGTTACACTTCCAACAACAGCGTGTCCCACACCTTGTCCTGCTCAGGCACTCATACAAGACTGATTTAAAAGGAAAAGGCTATTTGGTGAAGGAGCAGCACCACACTTATAAACACTTGATGATGTTCTTGAAGGTTTTCCACCCAAACTGCACTGAATTCATGGGATTAGGCATGATTCCTATCTAAGGCCTTCCTGCTGCAATGGCCAGAGATACTTCTGCAAGCATGTAATTCAGGTGGCATGTCCAGTGCTCATTTTTCCCTTCAGAGACAGGTTTCTTTCCCACTCCCAGAAAAAATGTGACTTCTTGCAATGTGCATAATCTGCAACTTCAACTAAACCTGGATCTCCCATGTAAGACAGATGAAATAATGTCCTCTTTTAGTATGGAGTGACAAGTTGTGATAAATAGACTGGTTTCTCTGAATAATGTGTACCTAGTCAAATATTAATGAGCCAGCACACAGAAGCATGAAATAATCTTTTAGTTTTTACATTAAGTGCATAGATTAAAGAGATGTTATTTTACTGTAATGCACAGAATTATGTCATTTCAGCTTAGAGTAACTGTTAATCACATCAAATTGAAATGATCCTTGGTTTTGTTTTAAAGAGCATAGAAGAACAAGAAGTAGAGGAAAAACAGAAGTAGAAATGGAGTATGAGACTATAGTGAAAGTGAGTGAAACATTCCCCTTTTTATCTAGTAATGCTAATGTTGTTTTCATTTTACATGTCAAAACTAAGTCAGGAGCATCCATAATCTACTGCCTGGTGGTTCTTCCGAAAACTTGGAGTAATTACAGCTCTGATATTTATCTGCTAGCATAACATATGCTGCCACTGACCATTACATCCCTTTTATACCGTGAAAGCGATTTGTGGCTTCTCCAAATCATACCTCACCCCATTGTCTCCCTGCCTGTTTTATTTATTGATACCTTTGCCCCACCTCAGTGCAGTGGTCAGGGGCTGTATGTAACAGCATGATTGTACAAGCTTTCTTTCCACAGCCCTTTGGGTCATCAGAATATCCTCTCATCTCTGCTGACAGTAGCTGCAGTACTCTCAGATCAGAAAACCAGGCACTATGAAATGTCTCTCAAAGAGGTAAAGAAGATTGATGAGGGGATGGGGGGATGCAGGGGTAGGAATTTAGAGAATCTGAATGTAGAGTATGAGATGGGGAAGGGTATTGAAAGTAGGAATTATGGGTACTCTTGAAGTTTACCAAGCAGATAAATTAAGGATTTGTCATCTGGGACACCAGAGTATGGGATAAAGAAAGGATTAACCAGGGTATCAGAGCAGGAAGAAAAACTGGGGGACAAAGAGAAAGAATTTATTAATATGAATCAATAAAACAGGATTAGTGAAGCTGAAAGAGGAAGATTTAGAGGTAAGGGAGTGAGTTTTTCAGAGAGGAAGGAAGGAGGAGGAGGAAGGAAACAGAAGACAACTGAGGCACTGCAGGCAAAGCCTGGAAGAAAGATGAAAGTAGACTGAAGTAAAAGAGGTTTTTTTCATTGCTTTATGGAAAAGCTGCTGATTAGAACATGCTAATGAAGTACTGTTTTGGGGGTAACTGCTGTCAAGAGATACAATTATGTATAAGCAAACTTCTTGAAATGTCTATAAATGCAGTTATGCTAGGAGGACTCAAGCTTTCACTGTCAAGGGGTAGCAGTAAGCCATATCTTTGCCACTTGCTTTTTATTTTTATTTAATATTGCACCTTCTACTGGTTTCTTTTGGATTGCTCTGACATGCTTTAGTTGTCTTTGAGGAGAGACTTCCATGGCTTCTCGGGAAGGACTGTATTTGATAACAAAACCTGCCTTTCTGCTGCAGTTACCTGGATGCAAACGATTTTGGTTGATTGCCAGGCAGGCAGTGTTTGCTTTTCAGAGGCCTTAGGCTCAACTCACACATGTATGCAGGAGTAAAGGGAGCTTTCTCAAGGGAGCTGCAGCTCCTCCTTTCTATGGAACATCCTTTGTAGCTTTTCACCATCCCACACAAGGTCTTAACAGTAGTTCTGTAATTTGTAGTCCATCCTAGTGACAACCAAGGCTCCAATCTGGAACTACCTCTCTGCCAGTCTGTGTGGGGTCAGTACCAGCGTTCAGCAGTGAAGGCACAGGTTTGCTGTGAGCCCTGTTTTGCTCCCTAGCCAGCATCAGTGTGGTGGTTCCTTGTGTTTTGCCCCCAGGGGTGTTTTAGGAATTTTTTTTTTTTTTTTTTTTTTTTTTTTTTTTTTTTTTTTAACTCTTATCCATGTGTATGTGTATGGATGTGTACTGGCAAGAAAGAAGGAACCAACTCTCTATGTCTGATCGGTGCCTTGTGCACCACCAAATGATTTCTATACTTTAATGAAAGGCAAATGCTAAGTAAGTTTACTGCTTTATAAAATGTGACTATAACTTGATTTTACAGACTTTTTTTACTGTGAATCACCTGTCTGTGCCCACATGGGCACCAGCACATTCTTCATATATCTATACATATCACTATATGCTCATTGCTTATTTAAAGGTTTTTTGTTTTCACAAAATAAGTGATCATTTTTTCAAACACTTGTTAAAAATAACGTAATTCTATATATATTGTTTAGTTCTCTGATGTGGTAAGGTTAGAGATTTAAACTGCTAGGTGGGGTCTTGATTTTGTGAATGTTGTTTTCCTCTTGGAAACCGTCAAGGCAACTAAAAGGGCATGTTTCCCAAGCACAGTAATTGTCGTAGAAGAAAGCAGAGCCCATAATGAATATGTTGGCACCTTGACAGTATTCAAGAGTGACTTACTGAAGATGGCAAAATTAAATTGGCAATTGCTCACTAGGGAGCTGGGATTTCTTTGTTGTTTCTGTTTAAGTGTCACAAGACTATTGATTTCTGTTCCTGAGGGATGTTTTGTCTTCCTTTCCTGAAGAGCAGGAAGATAGGAACAGAGTGGATCTGAGCTGCCTTGAAGCAACTCAGTGAACACTGAAAAGGTAGAAGTACTTGTTTTAACTCTGTTCTCATCATACATCATATACATTTTAAACAATATGAAGTCTACCTCATACCGCCTACCTTGGTCAAATTAGGATATCTTGGGAGGATGGTGGGAACCTGAGCAAATCCAATTGCTCTTGCACAGTTAGAAGGACATCATACCCCACAGAACAACCTCCAGTGGCATCATGTCACCACTTATGACACCACTGGAGTCATTCTTCCCTTTGCTTTGTCCTGCTCTCAGGACTTCAGCCTCATACACTTTGTAAAGGAAACGGTATATTTATACATAGTGGAATTGCCATTCAGTGTACATTATCTGTGGGTAGGGTGAGCACTGAATACACAGAAAGCTCCAAACTGGGACAAAGGAATCCATCACCCTAAGGTTTACCTTGCTCCAAAGCAAATATGAGAATGGTGGGAGGAAACCTTCTTTTTCTGACACTCTTTTCTATTCTCACCACTGCATCCACAGGAGAAAGCACTTTGAATGCATTGAAGTACCTGGATAGGAGGAGGGCAGGCTGTGCAGAAGGAAAGAATCAATTTTTCCTGCAGGCCAAAAATTAGTGTCTCTGCTCTTGCTCCCAAGTAAGAAACCACTGGCTTTGGGTTGATAAAAACCTCTAATGACCTTAGTATTTTTATGCAGGGAAGCTTATAATCCTTCTAAGCCATGATAATAGCTGTCTGCAAATACAGAGCATTTACTCCAGTTTACAACTTTATTCAGCATCTATCTGAATCCATTGGTGACCAAATATAAGTCATCTGTAAGGGAAATGTCATTTAGTTAACAGTTATGTTTGTCAACAACAGAAACCTAAGGTAACATTTTTGAGGCAGAAAAAGAGAATGTAGATGTGCAAGTCTGGTCTGAACATACAGATTTTCTTATTCCATGCAAAATGTCTTTTCCACTAGGACATTTTGGTCAGGTAGGGATGGCTCATGAAACCTCTAAAAAGTAGGACATAAAAGCTTCTGCTACACTTTCTTCATCCTGTAAGCCATATTTCAAATGAACATTTAACTGCATAATAGAGTTTTTCAGTGGGACTTCAACCGTATGTAGGTGGTGTCCAGAATCAAGATGGCAGTTTTTCTGATGCTGGATTTTTGTAAGTCTTTTGACAGCTGTTATACACAACCAGAATTCTTAACAGTGCAATGTCAGCCTCTGTGTTTAATTACTGTATGGCCCTCGGGAATGATATTGCATGTGGTAGCTCACATTCTGACAGCTTTATTTTCACAAAGTAGGTGTTAAAGCCTGAATAAAACATACACTGTGGTGCTCAGGCATAGGGCAGATTATTTCCCAAGCTGCTGATATTGAAGGTTGGTATTTCTAGAAACTATTAGTGTGTATAATAGCTTATCTGTGGTCTTTGTTGAGATTATTTATATTTGTATATTTAGAGGTGCCTGTCTGTGGATTAGTTTTATTCTACAGGGCCTTACATGGGTCAGTGAGATCTCAATGTAGTGCATCTGCTTTTCAAATGCTCCTTTCTGCTGAAGATTCTGTAGGTTCAGTTTTCAAAGCAGAGATTGGGTTTCAGGAATAAGTGTATTCCCGACATGACTGATGGCCTTGGCAGCAATTAAATTCTTCTCTGTTCTTTTAGTAATACACCTTATACCACATAGCTCAGATGCTGCCGAAGTTGAGATGTAATAGATATACAAGTCTTTAATGCTAAGTAACACGGAAATTGTAGAAGCTCCTGGGAATGATAACTCACTGTCAGTCTTTTTCTCAAGAAATAATTGTCATTCTGAGCAGGGGCTCACACTCTCCATGGTACAATGTAATAAATTCTGCAGTAACTTGTCCTCAGTTCATTGTCAGTGTTAATATCTCCTCTTGGCCGGGAATACCCTTCATTCCATTTCGTATTCATGCAGACACAACTGTGAGTCCCACTTGAAAATATCAATTGGTTGAAAATTAATTCCATTTTTTAAATTATTACTTAGCGTTTTTACTTTTTTAAGTGATTTTGTTAAGACAAGGGTTAATTTCTTGTCATATCAGCTGCCCTTTAGTGATTACAACTCACGCTTAGGCAGATTTAGTTCAGTGACATAAGCCATGTTTGAGGATTTTATATAGGCCAAGATCCTCTGTACTGGCTGCTGCAGGAAATGATAGAGTGTGAGAAAGTAGTAAGTCTGGTCACAGGTCCAGATTTTTTTATGTGCAGTAAGTGTCTGGTTTCCCATCCAATCACCAGTGAAGTGGAGGGTACATACTGTAAATATGGAAGATGCCTGCTAAGAAGTTTAAGTATTCTGGGCCTTGATGTATTCCTTTTTTTAAAAAAAAATTCTGAGCAAGTAAGCTTCACCACCCAGTCCTCCCAGTGTGTTTATCTGTTACAAGTACCCACCATGATAGTGTTCATTTTCATGTCTAATTCTGTCACTACCCAGGGACTTTCAACAGGTCCCTCCTCTTACAGTATCCTGGAGATAAGAAAAAAATTACACAATCTTAGATAAATTCTCACCAAAGATCCCCTTTGTACCTCTCCTCTCTAAGCAAACTGTGTCTGAATATTTCAGACTTGTTCAGAATATGTATGAATATTTCAGTAATGTGAACTTTTATACAAAATTTGTTTGTACCACTGAAGTCTTTATTTTGATTTACTTAAAAATAACTAGATGCCTTGTTTTTCTCCCGAGTATACCCATTCACAAGCACACAGACATGTCACAAGAAGATTGGCTCAGTTTCACTCTCACATCCCCCTATAACAATTTATTAGCATTAGTAGGAGCACTTTTTTAATAAACATGCGTAAAGTAGCAGATTTTAATGTCTTTGATAAGAGTCACATATTGAGTGCAGGATACCGATATCAGGAAATCTCACAATGGCTAGGCTGAACATTATAAGGGGATCTCTTGTATACTGCTGTTGTCTCAGGATGAAAACAGCTGTGTTACACACAGAAAGTTGGCTGTACTGTGCTCTGCCTTTCCTTATTTAAAAGTACAGTTAAGTGTAGGATCCAGGAGACAGTAAGGTGGATAAGCTCAGTAACTGTTAGTGTAGCATGCAGGAAAGACTGGCAGCAAGCTGCTATAGTTTGACTCTAAAGCAGCATCCCTCTCAGGTATGAGTACCTCTGTCAAGTATGCTTTTCATCAAACAATTTTTCTGATGCTTTTTTTCTTATTTCTATGGCCAGAAGACACCACTCCCAAGGCCTGTTCAAATATGATGAATTATATCTCTGACTCCGTATTCAGACTGCAGACACAGAGGGTTTGGGGTAAAGCGCTTGTCATTTAATGGCTGCACTTATAAAAAGAATCTCACTTCCCCTCCTCGGTGCCACTGAGGACAGAGGCTGCAGTCAGTAGCTGTGACTGATGTGGCAGTCTGCGCCATGTACCTCTGACAGATGCCAGCATGAACCAGCTGTAATGGTACAAATGCCACATTGTAATTTCAGTGGATCAGTGAAGCAAAATTCGACCAGACAAAAAAAAAATCAGTTGTCCTAAGACCTGTTCTGCAAAGACTGCAATACTTCAAAGAGTGAGTTGAAGCCGCCTTCAACTGTAACAGCAGGAAAGAGAAGCACTAGGAATGGTGTCTTCTCCTAATACATAAACCAGATGCAACCAGCCTCTTACTTCTGAAAGTGTAACTAAAGTATTTAAATTTCCCATTCACATCTACCTTGCATTTGTCAATGATCCTGTGGCCATATCTTCTTAATCAGGCATCCTTTAGATTATAGATGTTGCTGTCCTTCCTTTGCATTAATCACAAGTTCTGATCAGCTTTGAAACCAGTCATACTGTACTGTCAGAAATTGAATGCACTGAAAATGCAACACTGCAGATCAAACATGTGGGTAATGGCTTGTGGCTTTGGCAGTCTATGTGAGACAGAACAGTAAACTGAGAAAGAGTTCTCCTGTGAATTCAGTGCTCCGATTATCTCTTCTCCTTTATCCGAAGGGCTGTCTTGTTAGCCAAGACAGCTTGGTGCTTTGGCTTAATTTTCCTTGCATAATTTTAAATACAGATCATGCTGCAATTAATGGATAGCCTAAAGACTTATTATTTCAAACTAATTGATATGTAAGAAAGTTTAAATAACATAAGTGCTAAGAATTTTTTAGGAATAACTTCTGTAACTGGCTCAGAATAATCTTTTTACTGTTACATGGAGTAGCAGATGACTTAATTATTCACTCACCATCACTAAATCTAATTCCTGTCCATAGTTCTGTAATTCTAAATACATTTCCATGAGATGGGAAAAAGATGACATTTTACAGTCCTCTTCTAAAAGGCTTTTTGGCATGTTAATAATCTTGTTAATTTCTGATACTTCTCTACAATCATTTGGAATATTCCCAGAATTCAAGATAAAATGCTGTTATCCTCCACAAAATTGTATACTCTACATATACATTAAATAGAGCTTTAAACCAAGCAGCCAGTGCTTTTGAAGTATTCGTTTGCATCCTTAAATAACTTGATCATTTATGAAAATCTTTGTTTTTCCAGTGCCCAATAAACTTACCTTCAGCAAGATTGTGCTCAGAATTGGCATCAGAGAATATGCTGTAAAGCTGTTAGATCTCTCAAGAAGTTTTTAATGCTTTGGGAAGATGTCAAGTACTGAAGTAATAATAAAATGCTGATAGAGCATTAAAAAGATAAGTTCTTGTATTGGAAAGAGATTTTGTTCTACTGTCAATTTTTTTTCCCCCTTAAACAAGGTTTTGCACGGTACAACAATTTTCCAAGATAGAAGCTACGAATAGTGATATACAAAAATTAAATCAGATAAAAACCAAATTTGAGCTCTAAGGAGATCATGTTATTTATCTTGATGGCATGCCTCTCAGTGGGAAAAACAGCAGAAGTACCATGAAGAAGTGAAATACCATGAGATTCATCTCAGTTCAGGCCTGACCCTCTGGTGAACTAAATTTCAATGATCTGTGTTAACATCAGAAGGAGAGAAGCCAAGGACCAAATCTAGCACACACTAATGTTAGTAAAAAGCTCACCCTTCCTGTAGTAAGTTTGAGATCTGGATGAGACCCCAGCATGACCTCTGCATGCTGTGGCCTAGTGAGACTAGTATGGAAGGGAGGTACCAATGGAACTGATTCTTTGAGTAGTTTTAATTTGTAGTATCTCATATTTTCCTGTATCTGCTGACATTTAGGGAATTTGCATATTCCCTTTTCTGGGAACAGGAAAGTCTGACTACAAAACTTACTGTGCAGTATCATTAAGAGATCTGTTCAAGAGGACTTTAAGATATCCAGCTGCACAGCAAGAAGAAAAGCATGCCGTAGTGCAAACCTAAACACACAAGCGCTATGACTCATGCGTTTTCTTTCACTGTAGCTCACTAAACATATTCCACCATACTTGCGCTGACTTTAGGATGTGTGCTGGCTGGTTGGGCTGCATCATTGCCAGGCTGGTTGTCTTTCACGCATAATAATCACTAAGAGGGCAAAACTCTTTCAGTGGTTTCCACTCCTTATGGACCCAATAGAAACCCAGATCAGGTTGTACGCAGAGAGAGTGAAAAGTGGTCAGGTCTGGACAAGAGAATAGCATCTGATCTTCTCTGTGGGACTTTGTTATCTCCACCTGTCAGTTGAAGCAGGCTTGGATTTTAAGCAGCAACCTAGTCCTGTTTCCTACACTCATCCACACTTCGCAGTTTCATTCAATTGCTAAGATAGGATAGCTGGAAATCCTGAACCTCTGAAACATGGCTTTTGCCCTTCTCCTTTGTGAGTGAGATGACCTTCTGCCATCTGCTGAGGAAGCAGTATGTGCTTCATGCTGGTTTGTGCCAGTGGTTCCTTCATTTCACCTTGTGCCTGTACTTACATGGTTGCTGCTACTGTAGATCTAAAATTCATCAAAGTCAATCACTGTCTTCTTGTAGACTTAAGTGGACTTTGGGTACCTTTAATAATCAAGAGTTCAAGCTCTTCTGTGCAGCAGTGGGTCAGGCTTTGACTTGTTTATCTAGCCTCATGGAGATAACTTATGTCACTTTTTGCATGGTGGGGTGCTTACTGAACATCATTGAAACAAGTTTCCTGCACAGTTTATTTAAATTTGATGGGCAATTAGAGAGTTGCCCAAGTTTGCAAGAGTCAGTGTTAATGCAGCCTTTGGAAAAAATATTTAAATAAAAACCAACTGAACTGAAATATTAATCCCCTGAATTTAATCATAAGGATGGCTCCATTAACCTCCCCCTGCATAGTACTACTTAATCCAGTAACAGTAGTACTGACAAGAAGAGGAGGTTTTCCCTTTTAAGTTCATCGTAGTATCAGGAAATGAAAACTTTCAGGCTGTTTTTAATTAGGTTGAAGCTCTGGGCAGTGCCATACTTGCATTACACTATGAAGTCTTTATGAGTTGCAGTTGAAATTCCACACAAATTTTGCTTCTCAAGTGCATTGTGTAATACAGCACAAAACAAGATGTGGTGGAGAAAAGTGAGATAATAGTAACAGAGCACAGACCAGCCATAAGCAGTGTCAGACACTGCAGCCTTAGTAACAGTGCTACATTTCCATTTGATGCTCATTATATAATCATGATAATATGCATCACTATATAACTTTGAATTGAGTCCCAGGTTCTTGTCGTAAACTCAGTCTCAAAACTTCCCTGATACTTGTAAGTAAAAAGGCCCAAATACTGAACCATCATTTCTGGAAGATGGAAAATAGGGAACAGTAGTTCTGTCTCTGCTGTTAGACTTCTGCCAGGTTCTGAATGGATTTTTTTCATTAGCTTGTAATGTTTGAAAAGAATGGCTCAGTCTCTAAATTGGCTCATCCTTTAAGGAGAGTCAATGCACATCTCTACTAATAGCAAAGTGGAAGTTAGATTCATGTTGTTAATGAGTTAGGAAATATTTTGGAATAGCCTTCATTGTGACAAGGCATTACAAAACTTCAACTGCTTGAAAAGATTTTAAAAGAAATTTCTACAGCTTTGATCTTTATTCCAAGTGTGCTTGCTTTCGAGTCTAAAAGTGTTCATTTTTAACAGGATATTAACAGAAGGAATACCTGCTCAGTAATTTTCCAAGCAGACTTTTCAGTGAGGCTCCATCCTGCAGAGACTTTCTGATGTGAAGAGGTATAGTCAGTGCAAGGTAAACTTCAAAGTGCAGCATAAGACTTCAGTGTGATTATGTTTTGAACTTCTGATGGCTTACTTCTAAACCTCTGTGCAGTTCTCTGACAGTTATCAATGACAGGGAAATTATAGTGAGCATGTACCTTAAGAAACATGCCATCTCAAGACACACAGACCTCAGTGTATATTAGATCTTATTACTCAAAACAGGCTTGAGCATCTGGGCTGAGAAGGAAGGGTAGAGCAGTGAAAGGAAGAGTCAGACTTAATTACAGGATAACTCTGCTCCATTAAATAGCAACCTAATGCCACTAGAGAGAGAGAGAGAGAAATAGATTATTTATTTCCTTTTCATCGTCATATTTGAGAAGAAATCTGTGCTCAGAAGGAATTTTCTGCAATAGTGATGGGACCTGTTAGAGATGTCCTGCCAAGAGTCAGGCACGGGCAACTCTAATTATTTACCAGGGTGAAAGCTGCTTTGTTAAACCATATTTGGAGTTCAGTTTAGGTGATTTTCACCACTTTTTGTCAGATATGTACCTCACCAGCTCATGAGCCCTCATGCAGGAGGCCTTAAGCACTCAAAGCTTTCTCTTCTTGTCTCTCCTCTTTCAAAATTAGCCAGAATCTCACACTTCACAGGACAGCACCACTTGTAAGCAAAACAGATTGTACATGAAGTGACCCCACAGATTCCATGGTCCCCCAGGAGACACCCTAGTCAGCTGCTGTGCTGCTGCATAGTTCTGAGCCCTGCATTCTCTAATCCACCGGGGATTTGAAATATTTCTGGAATGTATTGTTGCTGTTACAACCTCAGGATGTCTTTTAAATGGAGTTTCCAAGGGACTATTATGACCTCATGAGCTAAGACTTAATTAACAATACTGCTACTCTTCTGAACCCTGTGCTGTTGGGCAGTCATCTGCCAGTTTACAAGGTACCTTGGAGGCATTGTAAAAGTGGAAGAAAGAATCACTTGTTAGAAGGTAATGGATGCACTGTTTTTTGTTTGTTTGTTTTGAAGACATTATCAAAAATATGGACATCACTTTATAAAAGGAAAAATGAAGAAGCTCTAGTTGAACTGTGTCACTAGAGTTATTTACCCTGGATCCACCCCAATAAACTAAGGGTAATGTGTGATTATAGATGAGACTTGAGTGGAGTTTCTCTGCATTGCCTTGAAACCAAGCAGACTCTTTTGCTTACAGTGATACTCACTTATTCCAGTGATAATGAAAGAGAGCAAAATGTAGCCTTAAAATGTTATGCATGCTAATAGGGGATTTTTTTTTCCATTCATACTAGCTTAAATTATCTTTATTCATATGCAGTATGAGATGCATAGGTCACATATTTATAGACTCATCAGAAAAACACTTGACAGCTTGAGAAAGCATTTATCCACAAAAGGAAACAATTACACAAAATAGTCATCAGAAAGAAGAATGATTCCAAGTATACAGCTTACAAGGCACAAAGCAAGGCTTTGCATGACAATAATTTGCTGTACTGATGAAGGAATGAGAAATAAAAGTTACTGTGAAGAAACTCCTCCCACAGAGTTCAGTATAAGCTATCTCTTGAAACAATATGGAAGAGATCTGAAATTACCACTAATAATACAACTGCCAGCACGCAGTTCAGCCCAAACCTTTCCAAGCCCTCTGGGCTCAATGGTAGATGGAGTGTTTCATGAGAGTACAGCAGCAGCCAGCAGTAGAGGTTTTGGGTTTGATGGTAGCAGTAACAACACAGCATTGTTTGACATGCTAGCAAACCAAAACACTGACATTTGGATCAATATCACAACAAGGGATCAGTTTAGGCACACAAACAGTGAATTCTCACCTTTTGGGACAGATGGATGCGAATTTGGGTTTGGATCATCTAACACATCTTCCTCTGGATTTAGTGCATGGAAAAGCTATAACATTCTGAACTCCCTCTAGAACTGTGCTGTAGCTTCTGCATTCATGAGTCACCTACACAATCAGTATTATCAGTTTAGGCTTTTCCTGTAAGGGGCTTCCCTAACTCAAAAGTTTTCAGCAGAGGTACAATCCAGGGATGTCTATATAGAATACATGTATAACCTGGGCAACACTGATGAGTATCTTATCACTCAAACATTTATTTTTTTAATGAGGTCTTGGAACAGATGTGGCTTTACTATACAGAAAGTAAATACGAGTTTCTTTCTGATCTTTCAAAATCTAGGAGCCTTGGTCTCAGGTATCTTCACAGCCCCATTGTTTTAACTGAGGTTACAGTTAATGAAGATGGAGATGCAGATTGATGAAGGCCCTAAGGTTCCAGACTAATGCCTTGAGATAGCAGGTATTAAAGGGCTCATTTATATATACATTAGGGAGGCACAGCAAATCACCTTTGCTTTAATGGGAAGAGACACAGAGCTGAAACATGGAAGATAACAGGGAAGGTCAAAGGGGAAGTATATGAACAAGGGAAGATAACAGAGTATACAGTTTCTGGACTCCTTGGCTTGTGACCTTCAGGTGTTAAAGTGGGTTTTTATCAAGCACACTTGCAGGCAGTTTCTGAGGACTAGTATCTGTACTGCACAACCTGCCAACAAGGGAAGGCAGGAGCAGCGGTAGATCAGTCAAAACAACTGAGCAAGTGCCCCTGTGCTCTTAGGAATGTGTTGGACCTTGTATGTTAGATCTTGTGTGAAGGACTAAAGGAGCTTCATCTGGGAACGAAACAGTGTGAGGTGGGGGGCAGAGAAAAAGTCCTGAAGTTCATGTCTGTCACAGTCTGAAAAGTAACCATTATTGGAAAGCACAGTGATAGGCATGCACTGAAACCGAGATGTCTTAGTCTGAGGACATGAATTATTTCTAGTTAGTATAAAGACATTTCCCACACCACTGTCATTTACCTAGTGCAGTGCTGTTCCTGCACCATCTCTGACACCCAGTGCTCTTAGTTTTTCTTTAATGATTCCATGCTCCAGCATCTTTTTGAGATAAAACCTCAGCTACCTGAACAGTCTTGTTTCACATGCAGCTATATTGTTTATGAGTAGCTATGTTAATTAAACCCAAATGTTAACATGGTTGCATGTTCTTTTATGCACATGCTTGCAGTTGCTGGGAGAAAAAGAGAGCATTTAGGTGCTCTCTGAACATGTAGAGTTGTGAACTCCTTTCCCAGGCCTGGATAAGCAGCTTTCCAAGAAACTGGATTTGCCAGCTACTTTCTTTGGGCCATCCTTCCAGATGGCAGAGGTGGCTATATAACTTTTGGAAAGGTCCTGCAGAGGAGTCCCAGATCTCCTCACACCCATCATTCTCACCTGAAGTCATCATCTTCTGCAGCCCCCATAGCATGCCGAGTGCTGCAGAGGAATTGTGGCCATCAGGCACACGGACATCTAAGCAGTGGTTAGTCCTTTGCCTTGCTAGCAGAAATCTGCTTAGTGGAGGGAATAACATGCTCCTTAATAAGAAACTCCTTCTGTTTCCAATTAAACAAAAATTGCTGCTTATAAATCACTTGATCCCTGAGCTTCATTTCTCAATTTCACTCTCCCTGCTATTGAGCTTCTATCTGCTTTTAACAATTCTTGCTACTCATATGTTTCTTAATGTTTTATCCCTTCAGAATGGCTTTCTAATTAAGTAGGCTCTCAAAATGAAAAGCAGCAGAGCACCAGCTTGCCTTCTCTCTGTACCCTTAATCTGGGAGTCCTCTATGTGCTATTTTGGAAGCTAAATTGAGGTCACTGACATTATGCATATTTGTTGTCTGATGCAGTCTTAAAAGCCCAAAATCCTCTATTCAAAATGATCTTTAGGCACATGGGTCAAACATTTGCAGGAAGGAGAATGTTTGGAGATTTAGCAGATTTAGAGCGACAGGGGAGAAATGAGGAAGGGGCCACAATCTTAGGCCAGTATTTCCTTTGCAATAATTTTTCACTGACCAGTGAAAAGATCAGTGTCACTGGTGTTAACAAAATAAACATTGACAGTGACATGTGAAAAGGGAAGATGGGAGCTCTGCTAAACAGAAATACCCTGTAGAGGTTGCAGTCGCCCTTCTGTTACAAATTGTGTAGAGGCCAGTTACTGTCTTTTGTCAAAATGCATTCTGCTGAAATTGCACAGAAGAAATGAATGCAATTGAGTTCCTCATCAGTAAAACAAAAAGAACAAGTATTGTTTATGTGGAATTAAATATTATACTGCAGGTGGGTAGTGCAATATCTTGAAATTTTGCTGCCCTCTGCCTCAAGGGGATATAACACAACTTACTTTATTTTTTTTTACATTTAGAATCAGAACTCAAAAATTGTGAAAATCTTCTTGACAACTTGAGAATAAAGTTTTCTGTTGAATTTTCCAAGGATGCTGGAGAAATCAAACTGTTCATACTCAAAGTGCATTTTTACTTTGATTGTTGAGCCAGGATATTTGGATTATTTTTCATTCATAACTGACTGCATGATTCAGGGGAAGAAAGGGTGTGATCAGGGGAAGAAAGGGTGTGATCAGGGGAAGAAAGGGTGTGATCAGGGGAAGAAAGTACTTCTGAACAATGTAAAATGAGCAATTTTTAAATGGAGGTAAAATAAACACAAAACTAAAAAGACCAGCCTTACAGAAAAATTGCAAGTGACATGGAAAATCTGAGTCTTCAGAAAGGTTATTTGGAGTCATAACAAATTTTTGCAGTGGAGGAACTTCATCAAAACAAATATGGCCATAAGTAACAGTTTTGATTCAACTAAATTGCTTTTTGGTGGGATGTTTTCAACTGAACATGTAATTAGTTGTATTTTGTGCATAACTTTCTCAAAATATTTTTGCCTACAGATAATTCTTTTGATACTTTTTAAGTAGTGACCCCTCTGTTATTTTTGAGTTGAAAACATATTTTTAAAAACCATGTGAGTTGGAATAAATCCCAGTCTGTGTGGAAGTGGGTTAGTTTTGCATCAGATAACTGCCTCTGGCATTGGATCTTACATCAGGAGAATAATGCTACAAGGTCACACCGCTGCACAGTATCCCAAGCAGTATGGGGAAGGAAGAGAGGGAAGGATTGTTTGGAAAATACTTTCGTTACGATCTTCCAAAATGCCACTTTCAAGGCATAGTGGGAAGGAGCAGCAGTGTTCACATTAACAGCATCAAAGGTGGCAGGAAGGGAGGTGGTTTGGACATGTTTTCCCCCACAATTTCCCATTCCCTTGGGCTGCCAAAGTGAGGGGGAGGAGGTCAGATGGAAGCAGTACTGGCCAGATGTGTATCTGCCTCTTGTCTTCAGGCCATGGAAGCTGGCTGAGGGGTAGAGGCAGTGGAGCTTCACAAGACACTATCAACAGCACCAACCCACAAAGGCATTCCTAAGTTTACTATGTGTCTGATAGGGTCATGGCTTAGTTTGCTGGTTGTTTTTAGTGCACATAATAAGATCTTTGCTGCTGATGCCTGAGGTCCTAGGTGTGGTTGCCATTTGTTTGTGCAGATACCTACTTCCCATGGCTTGAGCTATTGCAAAACTTATCTTTCCTCTATATCTGAAACTTCTGGTAGCTCATTATTCAATTCTTTACACCTTATTATCCCAGCTTGTTTGCTTTGCCACAGTTACCTTGTAACAATCCTGAACGGGGGGAGGGGAGCTGGGGGGGGTAGGCGGGGTGGGAAGCCAACAACAAAACAAACCACAGCTCTGCAGTAGAAAAGAGGGATGAGATGTATTAGAGGTATTTAAAGTATTAAAAAAGGAGAGGAGCTCCATATTTGAAGCTTAAATTCACGGACAAAATAATAGGAAACATGGTAAATTTGGAATTATGAGGGATTAAGGGATTTAAATTTGGGTTTTTTTTTTAACCTAAGCACTCCATGTGAACTTTATCCCTCCTGGTAACTTATGTTGGCAGCATGTTTCATTTTTCATGTGATCGTTTTATTTTTGTTCTTGGTAGAAACAGAAGTTCATTAGACCACATTGCAAGTATGCAAAAGCCTACAGGGGCTCAATTGAGATAGTCTAAACCCACAATTTCTGCTTCTGTAATTCTTTATTCATCTCAGTTGCTATTTTTAATCACTATTTTAATGCTATGCTACATTATGTTATTTTGGTGGGTGTGATAACAACAGCGAGGTATAAGTGCTATAAATAGTTTCAATAATACCATCTATTTCCTTTTCTGAGTTCATTTTCCTTGCTTTAAGCTGAACAGCCATATTCACTTTCCATTTCTACAGTCAATGGAAGGGTTCCTCAGGCCTTTTCCTGAATGGTGACCCTTTCTGGGAAGTGGTGGTAGCCAAGGAACCCTTTGAATTGTGAAGGAATGTGAGCTGATCAGCTGGGGAGCTAGCTGGCTGCCAGGAGCTCTGCCCACATGAAGCCTGACTCATTTACTGTCCCAACAACAAGGGACTATGTTGGTTGTAGATGAGATTCAGTGGCTGTGGTGGTATTCATCCAGGGTATGACGATGCATGAGTCTGAGCCCAGGTCACTGACACTGCCTGACAGGAAGTCAAGAGACCCTCAGGCACAGCTTCCATGTGGGAACTCTTGTTGGGTGTAGCTGACAGAGGCAGGACAGTTACAATCAAAGCCTTGCCATAGCTATTGTTATTTTGAGCAAGACAACTTGGCAACCCAGTGGTCCACAGCCTATTCCGAGCATGTGCTGGCATATGTCTAGTTTGATAAGTGATCATACAAATGGAATGGAGGAGAGCCCCTTCAAACCACAGACATCTTAGGATAACATCTCACAAGCTTTGGTCCCCACCTAAGCTTAACTTCCCTCCTTCTTCTGTAATTTGGGGGTAATAATACTGATACTTCACCATTTTAAAAAGCTAATGTAGCAGCTGATGTTTTTTAACCAGCAGTATTGGGTAAAAAAATAAAGGGTGGGTGGATTGAAGCATACATTCAAGAGTTAGGTCTTCTAGCCTCAGCCATCAAGAGTGACTAACTCACTCAATCTCCTGTCCCCACGGACCCCACTGCAAACAAAGATAGCTCCACATTTTGAAGTGTTAACACATTGCCTGTAACTCAAGTACATGGGGGTGAGATTCACCTGAACAAGAAATAATGTTTCCAACCCCATGTGGGACACTAAAAACACACAGAGGTGTGTTTGGGGTTAAAGAGAGGACAAAAGATCTATAAGAGGGCAGATGGTGAGATAACAGAAGGAAGAAGGTTGCTATGTGTTAATGGGAACAGTGATCCAGATAATGACCTGCCCATCTAATCATCAGTCTGATTTCCCCTGTTTTTCTGGCTCCAAAATCCTAAAAGCAAGTGTAGGTCACCTAGTTTAGTAGCTGGAGAGCAAAGAAATCAGGGTAGGTGGGCTTACAGAATACAGAATTAACCAGGTTGGAAAAGACCTTTGAGATCATCGAGTCCAACCTATCACCCAACACTATCTAATCAACTAAACCATGGCACCAAGTGCCTCATCCAGTCTTGTGAAGGGAAACAACACAAGGGGACAGTGGACTCACTGGTAAGGCCACACTGGGCTGGAGTCTCATGGGGTGCTGGTTGTACAGATTTTTAATTAAATACACGCTCCAACACTTTGTTGTGCCATCAGCAAGCCAAAGATACACACTCATGGCTACTGCTACTAATGGGAGAACAGCTTCCATTAGTGACTGAACTGTAATGTCCCTGTGGAGCCACAGAGTATGCCTGTCATTGTCTAATAGACTAGTGCAGCTTTTAAAAGAAAAACAGTTGGGTTTTTTGAGCCAGCTGGTTTTAAACAGGCAACTTCTTTAACTTTGACCTACAGCTGTTTGTCAGTGCTGTGCGGGTGGTTTGAGGAGAAACACAGCCAATGCACTATGAGACCACTGTGGTTTTGCCAAGTCCTAGGCTTTCCGAGGAAGACTTCGGTGAGCGTTCAGGTCTGGCAGTGGGATGGCTGCATTGCACCCATATGCACCCGTTGTGCTCTTTGTTGCAGCTGGAGTCCTGTGTGATAGCTTGGGGATTACAGGATGGGCTCAGAGGTGCTCATCTGAAGCCGAGCACAGGGAAGGACTGACAGCACCTTTGAAATCAAGTGGAAAACTAGATTTTACACACTGTTGCAGTTTTAATCAACCTTCCTTGTCTACTGCCTTCTCCTTCTCCACTAACTTCAACCTTCTTATGATTAGATATCTATATAGACTGTCTCTGAAGACTCTGGATGCACTTTAGGAGGCGAATATTAGACACAATTGCTGGTTTCAGATAGTGTTCAGTTTCTCAGGGCTTTCAGCTGTTTCTGGTGCTCTTAAATGTAATTAAGCAAACCAAGGTTCTGAAGGAAACTGAGAGCCAGCAGACATTCTCTGAGTTTTTATTTTACATACCTCCTTCTGTACTTGAGGTGCCCAAATCTACAAATTCAGTAATTCTGTGTATGACAACAAGGTGGGGAAATGCAGAAGCCCATCTCTGGCTCAGAGATTCCTGTAATATAAATAAATTAACATCTTAATCTCTGTCTCTGACTTCCAGTGCTTTTCCCACAATTCTTAGATTTATAAAAACTACCATATGCCAAGATGCCTGTCCCTGCCCAAACTACAGCTGGCTTTGTGGGGTGCTTGGATGCTACTACAGATCTGTATTGGCAGGCCAGAGCCCAGCTGCAAACATTTCTGAGCAGGAAAAGACAGTGGCATTTGGCATGCGTGGTGCAGTGTGCTCAGAGCCCACTGGCAGGCACTGCTCTTTCAGATTAACCCAAAGAATGTTTTGTCTCATGTTTGGCATAAATCTGCCTCTGTGACAGCATCTTTGGGTAATTGTCATAAGTAAACAGAAGGACTCATCTTCCCTTCGCTCTCTCCTGTAGTGACTATTTAGTAGTGAACTGTAACCAAAAGCATCATTGCACCGTGTTGACAGACCTTTTGCCTAGAACGTAATATTTGGTTTTGCAGCATGACCTACGTGAGTACCATGCTGCCATCACTCTGAAGGAGAGACCAGGGCAGATGTGGCTTTTCAGTGCTTGAGGAGCTTGCTGGGTAGCAGGCATGGAGTGGTGAGCTGGGCAGAGAGGGATGATGAAGAATTGTTCATGGGTTTTTCCTGCCAGCCGCATTTTGGAGACAAGACTTGCAAAATGGAGACAAGAGGAGGATCCCTTCCAAATATTTTATCTAGAAAGAAAGCTAGAAAACAAGGGAAGGTCAGGAAAAAAAAAAAAGGCTACTGCATGACAGGGATGTTATTGTAGTAATTGTCTGACAGTTGACACAAATATGTATCTTAGAGGTAGGGTGCATTTAATGCAAGTGTTCGTGAGTTAGACCTGGTGTTTATCATCGCTGTGACATTGAGGTGGGAAACTGAGGCCAGAGCAGCAGGAAAGCTGCCGCCAGAAAAAAGTCAAGAAGAGATTTAGCAGGAGAATCAAAAGGAAAAAAAGATCAGATTCTGAGGAAGAAAAACTGCAAAATTTGGCTAATTAAGGAATGTAGGACTAGACCAGGTGAGTTAAGGACGTTGATTTGCACATCAGGAAAAAGTAGAAGAGGCCTCACAAAAATAAAGTCAGAGATGAGGGATGAAAACCAGGACAGAAGCATGGGGAATGGGACTGGGAGGACTCAGAGGGAGGAGTGGTGGTAAAGTTGCATGCTGTGGACAGGTCAAGGATGGTAAGACTAGTATAGGTGCTCATGTTCAAGAGCAAATTTGTATTAGCTGTTGAGAACTGTTCAATGGTGTAAAGGAGACTTCATAGGCTCAAGCATAGAGCTGAGGGATCAGAATTCATAGCACCTTTATGTATCCTGGGAAAAAATACAGCTCAAAGTATAATTGCTTAAGAAACTATTGATAAACTGCTGCAGCTACAGTTAGCAGAACCTGACTCCCTCTTTTTAAGAAGGTGGGTGGATGGATAGATGGTTGGAAGCATGAACAGATGGAGTGGGTTTGGCTTTGGAACTCACCCCTTTTGCTTCCTGCCATGCCCATAATGGTCATGATGAAAAAATCGGCTTTGTCTTCAGTTGAAACTTTTATATGCATTAATGTTTTTAAGTAACGGATTGTATAGATCCTAATATGGGCACTGAAAACAAAGGCTGTACAAATAAATACTGGGAAAGGACCCACAGCTTCCTGAAGACTGATAGCCAGATTTTTTTCTGCATGCTTTGCATCCTGTTGATGATTTGACACTTTTTCCCCCAGTAATGTCCAAGACACATACTGCATTAATCAGATAATGTAACTTTCCATGATCTAGCCCTAAGAAATGTTATTTAACTTCTTTCCCCTCCCTTTTTGTCTCCCTTTGACAACTGACTTTTTCCTCATGGTTTCTCAAACACAAGAAATCTGGTGAAAGTTGTGATATTGTTATCAGAGCAATGTTTGTGGTGTGATTACTGTGTGATTAGCTACCTGAAGCTTAATAAGAGCCTTTTCTCTTTCAAAGGCTTATCTGTGATCCATACTCCACTTGAATAGGGTCTTGTGAAAGCCAATGGGAGTATGGACATGAATGCAGTTAAATCCAAAACCAGCCTTACGCACGACTGCACGTTCCTTCAGCTTTGCAATGACTGCATGGAAATTGTACCGGATGTGTGGCGCTGATATGATAAAGAAAGGAATATATTCTTGAGTCATGCAAAAACACATTATTAGTTCCCCTCTGCTGCCTTGTGTGGTGCTTTCCCCATACTGTAGCACTACTCATACTAGATACACCTGAAGACAGCTTGTCTCTTTTGTTGTAGTTGCAGGTGGAGCTTGATCAGGAATATCAAGACAAATTCAAAAGACTGCCCTTGGAAATTCTGGAGTTTGTACAGGAAGCCATGAAAGGGAAAATCAGCGAAGATGGAGACCACAGTTCTGCCCCTTCTTCCCTGGCATCTGACAGTGGCAAGTCAAATCACAAACCTCTGCAAAGTGAAGAGGAATTGGAAGAAGATAATCCAGAAAAAGTGTTTGATACTACTTTTTAACTGCCCAAGAAACAACTGGTGTGCCAGGGCACACCATTCCCCAGCTTCCCATCTCCACTCTCCCAGTGTGAGCTGCTGCTGAAGCACTTCAGGAGGCAGGAGAAATCTGCATTCTAAGTGCACATTTCCCAAAAGGAACATTTTATAAAAAGTATTATGCAAAGGTCTTCATTCATTCTTCATCTTATTATTATTCTGAAGCTTAGTGCAGCTGTAATGGGAAAATTAGTATGTTAAGCATTCTCTTTTTTTTTTTTTTTTTTTTTTCTTTTGCCAATTTACAATGGGTAATTTTCTGGCCCTGTTCACTGTTAAGAATGTTTAATGAAGACCAGTGTATTTTACAGAGACAAAATGTGTGCAGATTTCCTTTTGAAGTGCCAGTGCAAAGTGCTCCAAACTAATACAGAAACTAGAGATTATTGTAACAGTAGTTAATCATATTTGTTTCCTACTTTATAACTGCACCTTGACAGCTGTACCATCATTTTACAGTTGCACTGAAACATTTAACCCTTTTTAGCTTTGCAAGCACTGGTGGCTTGCTGTCTTGATATTATGTTTATCACATGGAAAGAAATATATTTGCTGCTGAAAGTTCCTGAAACTGTGGGAACAAGAGGAAAACAAAGAGAAGAACTCCACCTGGAGATTGTCAGTGTCTCTCTATGTCTGTGTTGATTACACTGTGTGAGTGCACATATGTTTGTGTATATACATATATATATATGTGCACACACATCTGTCTATATACACACACAGCATGTTTCTATTTGAAATCAGCATGGTCTCTTGGCTAAATGAAATGTTTCAGGGCTACGTGAATAGAGAGAATCTTGCTGAAAGCTAACATCTGGGATATACTGCTAGAAAACAGTCATTGAACCGTACATTTCCTTTTGTGGTGTTAGTGTTGTAAATCAAAGTAGTTTTAGAATATAAATTTGATATATATTTTGCAGACTCAAAAGTATTGATTTTATGTATCATATTTTAAGCTTACTGAATTTGATAGAATTATTAAATGTTTAGGACTACAGTACTTGAAAATTAACACAATCTTCCATTATTTTTAAGACTGAGGTTCAGTTTTAGTAAGGTCTGAAATTTAAAAGCAAAATATAAAAACCTGATCAATGTTATTTAAAATTTATATTATAACTGACTTCTTAAAATAAGATCAAAGTTAGTGCATCGTATGATCTGCACGAAAGAAGTAACTAATGCATTTTGATAAATCTATATCAGATGAAAGAGAGACTGTGAAAGTCAGGATATTTGAAAAGGTAAAGAAATTCTATTCTTTGGGTTCCTATTCTAACAGAGATAGGAATTATGAAACGTTACAGAGGGATTCTTACTTGTACCCAAGCCAATGCTAAAGGCCTTTCCTCTGCCGTGGGGTGAAGAGGCATCTTGGGGCAAAACGTAAACTAGCTCAAAAAGTACCAATTTGTGTTGAGAGGCTTCAACCTGCAAATTCGTCTTTTCCTGCACACCACCAGGCTGAGCATGGCCGTGCTGGGGAATAGTGCTCACACACGTGTTTGCGAAGTTGAGGCCTTACTTGGTGTTAAAAAGCAATTGGAGAAAGCAGTCAGTTCTGTAGGAGGCATTTTAATACATTGTAACAGTTACTTTACTTCCATTCCCTCAGGATTTTAGTACCCTAAAGTAACTTATTTTATTTAAATTTAAGCAATAAAATAGAAACCAAGCTTAAGTTTTTCGTTAAATGATAGTGTGCGTGTATATATATATAAGTTCAAATCTTGGAAAAAAAACAGTATTTTGATGTTTCTTTTTTAAAACTTAGAGCAGAAAGAAGGAAAATGCACATTGTTTGGAGATCATATTTTGGATTAAGCTGTTCTGGTTTATGATGATGAAATTGGCGAATGTCTACTTCAAAAATCCAACTTTCATCTTAATGCTAGGAAAGGGGAATCCTCTGTTAATCCTTGTTTTGCACTTTGAAATCAATCATCGTCACTCATTGAAAACTTAGAGAGTCAGGATGTAATGCTGCATTTTATAAAGTAAAAATGACATATTGTCTAAATTACTACAAGATTAAGGCGACAGCAGTGTTCACCATAAAACTGAAGGTTATTGTTCAGAACAGGCTCTGCTGTAAAATCTTGGCTTCTTGGAATTTCAATGTGACATTCCCATGGACTTTAGCAGAGCCAGGACTTCACTGCAGGCTTCAAAGAAATTTGGGTAAATACTGATTAACCTTTTGTTTATATTTTTAAAATCAAGAAATATGCCAGTTGCGTTGAATATCCTATCAGCTGTAGTCATTTAACAGTACATTTGTATTTGACCATTTCCTGTACTCACATTTTTTTATATCTGTACAGTGCCACTTGCTGCAGGTGTAGGCTAGTGTGTAACACTGTACATCTTGCATCGTTCAAACTATTTCAGTGAAACAGATATCATTTAATATTGATATTACTTGAACTAGAGTAAGATAATGAAAAAAGGGTCTTTATGATGTGCAAGTCTTGTGCCTTTCATGTATTTGCCTTGTTCTGTGTTGAATGTGTGGAAATGCTGTATTGTGGATTTTCTGCTGTATAGAATAGAGCTGTCTATATTAAACTAGATTGTGCACTTCAGATATCTTTACACTACTGAAAATAGCTTGGTTTTGGCAGTATAAACAGAATTTTTAAAATTCTAATGAAGGCCAGACACTTTAGATTTAACATGTTCATAATTATGTTAATTAATGCTCATGTATTAGCTAAACATTCACTGAAAGATAACTAAAGGGACATCATTGCTTGCCTTTCTTTGAAGTCAGTGGTTCTCTTGTACATTGTATTAATAGTGTCTGTGATTGATTAGTCCTTGATGATTTGCTCTCAAAGTGGGATAAAATACTTCAGTTAACATGTACATACTTTCAGTTCCTCAACCTATGATTGTTTCAGAGGCATAATTCACATTTTTGTAAAAATTCTATGCAATTTTGTGGCATGATGTTTCTTCCACTTGTAATTTTATGTGCTCACATTACAGATCCAAAGGACAAATAAAAATTTCTTAATGCAAGGCATTTTTTTTTTCCTGTCCATTGACTGAAAAGCCATACTTGACCCAGGAGACCTTACTGACCTCAAATACCTTGCCCTAACCCCTTTGCTCCTGGGAAGGGCAGTGCCATGAGGAGTCAGTGAAGTTTCCCTGCAGGCTATTGTGTTCACAAGAAGAACAAGAAATTGCACGTGTCTGGGCGTCCATCCCTCGCTCCTCCCAGCAAAATGTGTGTTTGCTGGTGCTGTGAAACAACAGGAAGCCAAAAAAGTACACAGCAGCCCATGAACAAGTAAGAAGACATTGGTTTGCAGGATGGGCTTTTGTAGAACAGCAGTTGCATGATTTTCAGCCATACTGGTAAACCACCTCAACAAATTATAGCAGGCCTGCTTCTCTTGCACTGCCCCAGCTGTTCCACTAATCATTTAAGCAACTGCATATGCTCTGTGTAATGTACCTTTGCAGGGGCCTTCCACTGAGAGGACTGAAAAATAAATCTATCATTGGCTTCAGATTTGCCTTAACCTATTTAATTTGCAATGGAAAAAAATATCTCTGGGAAAAGAGGTAAGCAGGTGTATTAATCTGGTATACTAAGGGATATAGCTATTAAAATAAAAAATCTCCAGGGCAGATAGACTGAAATTGCTCCCTAGAAGAGGTGTGGGGAAGTGGGGTCTGACAAGAGGGATGGACATGACACAGGGTACAAGGGTACAAGCAATCCAGGAAGGGAGGAACAGAGCTGAAAACTGAGCCCATGAGTTTGTCAAAGAGGAATAAGGCCGGGACAGAAATAGAGCAGGAGAGAGAGAACCAAAGAAAAGAAAAGTAAGCACATTTCCTTCCCAAAGGAGGCACAGTGGGGTGTGAAATCGAGTGGGTTTTGCTGAGGCCCCATCAGCAAGCTGCCTGCAGCAGCACAGGGAAGGGGAGGCAGATGGGGCCATAGTGCAGTGGTGAGAATTTCAGGAGGATGAGCAGGGACATAGTGACAGCAACCACAGAGGGAATAGCCAGGAGGCCATGGAAAGGATTGGGAAACAATCCTCAGCTCCCACAGGCCTCAGAAAGGCAGGATTCTCGGAACTGGCTGAGCAGATGACCTTGGTGCTTGTACTTGGGCCACAGGAGACTGACCTGGCTGCTGAGGAGAGAGGGCAACAGGCTGGGATGTGTGGAAGAGCTATCTGGAGGCCAAACAAGGGGAAAATGGTGTCACAGAGGCCAGGCATTGGGACCAGAACTGCTGTGCAAAGCAGTCCTGTTGGACTGCTGAAGCTTCAAGTGGTTTCTGCAACTGCACCTGGTGATGGCTAGAAGAAAACCAGTTCCAGCACAGCAGCAGAGGTCTGCTATTGCAAGCTGGAGAAGGTGACCAAGGACTTCATTTTACCTTCAATGTGGATGTGATGATAACTAGTACCACAGCCATGTTCCATCACAAGTAACTGAACGGCAGCTTCATGAACCTTACATCATTTCCTTCACAGTGATGAAGCTTCCAGGCAAGAGCTGGCGGGTATCTGGATCTAACTGAGATGCTAGGGTGCCCAGCAGGGCAGGAAGAGTTCAGAGGAGGTGTCCAGGCCTCCTAAAATCTGGGCATGCGTTAAAAATCTGGGCATGCATTAAAATGCTAGGAAATAATTTTGATCAGCTGTACTTCAAAAGACATGAATTGGGATTTAAACCCTCAAGGACTATATCATACCATTGAATTTCAGGAGAGCTTTAAGTGCAGGAGCTGCACAAGTTATGTATGCCAGCCCTTGCTGAAGCATCCAAGCTCCCAAAGCCACTACATTTCAGCTACAAAATTCAGGTCAGCACTTATTAATACATTCACGTCAATGACTGCATTTGGGTTGTTTTGGGCACTCATTCAAAGACCACATTTGCTACAGTAACAGCAGAGGGAGTAGAAGGATCTAACTCAAAATCTGCATTTTCACCTCTCGCATCAGGCATCAAGGAGCTAGGTAGTTTCTGGCTATAGTAGTGTTATTTAATGTGAAAACAGCCACGTCCTTTCCTGGATTTAGCCAGAAGACACCTGAATGCCAGATGAGACCACTTCTGTGACCCTGACCTTTCCCATGGAGTTGAAACAGTTAACACTGACTTCTCTTCCCATCTCTGCCTGAAAAGGGAGCTTCCTTAAATATGGACAGCAAGACTCACTTGGCCATCTTCAGACCTAGTTCTTCCTCAGCACGATGGCCCTGCCCCTACTCTTCTCTTCTTTAAGGGTTCAATAGGAGAAAGAAGAGTCCCTGTCCAGTGAAGAAAGTGCTACTAAGCAAAAGGGCCAGGACAGGAAATTCGAGCTACAAGCAGCAGATGATGGTCACTAGTGAAGTTAAGGAAGCCAACTGCACAAACATGTTCTGGGATTAAAAAGTCCTCTATCAAGATGCTCTTTTGTTAGCTGTTTGCACATTTAAGAAATGTCACACAGTTATCCTTTACTTCCAAGTGGGTGGGTTTAGAGGTCTAGTTCATGGGTTCCTTGTGATGAGTATGATGGGGGTAGTATGCTAAAAAGGAGAATCTGAGGAGGGGGAAATGAAGAAATGAAAAATCCAAGTGTTCAGCTTGCAGATGGTAAAGAAAAAATACTGGAGGTGACACATTAGCTGCTGTATAATAATACAATTTTTAAAAGCTGGGGGTTCTGGAATGGGGGGCTGCAAAATGTGGTAAGGAGACTATGCTGTGGTGTGGGGTGCTAATTGTTTTGGCTGGATCCAAACCAGAGCAGGTAGAAGGGCTTTAAGAAGCACTGGAGGAACTAAGCTCTAATTAGGGACAAATTGAAACCAACTTGACAAAAATGAAAAAGAAAAATTTAAAGCCTACAGCTGTATCAATGGAGGAAGCCTGGCTAATGAGCAGGAGAGCTCAGCAACTTCCATCACCGAGAACTGTAATGTAATTAATGTTACTGAGCTGTGGTGGGATAATTGGCCAGTTCAGACTGCAGATTACAGCCTGAGTAATGGGGATCAAAAATTTGAAAAGGAAAAAAAAAAAAAAAAAAAAAGAAGGGGGTATAAATCAAACTTTGTTCTATTCTTGGGCATGATGCAGTTTAGTTGGAAAACGTTGATGCACTGAGCTAATCTGTTGACGACAGGAGCTGTGAACTGGGCTTGCCCTCAGCTGGGAAAGAGGTTACAGGTATGAAGTACTCTGTCCTGGGTTTGTACTAGCTGTTTCAGGAAGGCACCTGTCATGGTAGGGCCAAACGGCCCCAGCACAAACCCAGGCAGACATTAAGGTGTCTAGACATGGTCCCCTTCTTCCCCCTCCTTCCTGCAGAAAGCCAGGGTAATGCAGGAAAAGGAACAAAGGGGACAGGACTGTGCATGTCTAGTAAACAACCCTGTATCTGTGGTAAGGGCATGTGTTCTGGCCACAGCCTGACAGAACCCCTTCCCATTGGGTAACTATGTGCTGGTTTCGGTGCCCTATTGGTCCGATCATTCTCAGGCAAGATTTATATACAGGTTGATTTCTAGTTGCCTGTGCCTTGCTCAAGCCTTGCTTAACCTTGCTCAGCCTTGCTGAAGCCTTGTGTGCTTGAACATGCTTGAACCATGTCTGGCTTGAAGTTGCCTCGAGTTGCATAGCCTTGAATTGCCCAGTCCAGCACCTGGGATAAAGCTACAAGCATACACACTGCAAGATACGAGAGAAGCCACAAGCTTAGGAGTCAGAGCCAAGCCTGCTTCCTCTTGTGACCAGGATTTTGCCATGCCTTAATTCACCCAGGAAAAGCAAGCGCCCGTCATGATAGCATGCTGTCTGCTGAATCCAGACCAGCCATCAAAGACTGTGTGGCATTCCTGCCAGCAACCTGCCATGCCTGGCACATAAGCACCCCAAAGCCTCTAATACACAGCAGCAGTGCTCTCTACCTGGGTACAACCAGCTGTGAGTAATTAATTCATTGCCTCTTTGGCATAACTGTTCTTGTCAAGTCTCCCCCCACCCCATGTGGTCAAGTGCCATTTCACTCCTGGAGTATTCTCTTTCTGTTATATTCCTCCCACTTTGCATAAAATAGTCAAATTGTTATAATTGCCCAAATACTGTACATTCCCATTGTAAATATACTCTAGCCATACATTGTACCTTTTGATACATTTTGGTTATTAATCTTTTGATTAACATTGCCATATCATTTATAATAAAGGAAATATTATTATCCTTTCAACAGCGCAGAGAACAGCTGGCTCTGTACACTGCCTGAGTTATAGACTGATGCTGAGCTTCACCGAAAAACCACCAAAGGCTGGTGAAAAGGTGTAACACCATCTGACAAATGGGAACTGGAGGCAAATGAATTAGAGGCAGAGCACAATCTTTATTTTATTCCTTTCTGCATAAGCATACCATAAATACCAGCAGAAAAAGTGGATGATAGATTGCATGAGATGATGCCCCATCATGTTACTCATCCCATGCAGAAAATGTGGATGGATCACAGAGTAAGAATGTGATGGACAAGCCAGGCAAGATGATCTCACAGTGTCTCCTGGCCTTAACATCCATTAATCTTATCACAGTATTGTTCTCTTGGAAGTTTTTTTTTTTTTTCCCCTCAAGAGGGCACTTTCAATTGCGATCACCCAGAGGCTGTGATTCCCTTAGAAAAGGCTTTGTAATGGCCTCTTAATTGCCAGTGTCAGTAAAGTGGTCTTTGTGGCTCAGCCTTATGAGATGTCTCTGAGAAAATGAGCCACCTCTCTTCCAAGGATATAAATCAGTAAAATGTGGCGTCCCAGGTGCCCTCAGCAATAAATAGACTCAACCCAAGCACTCTCACAGCTTGCCACCAGCTGAGCAGAGCAGATGAACTCCCTGGCTGGAAGCTAACCCAAGCCGTAAAGTCTGCAGTAAGGTTAGTCTCTGACTCATCCAGCGCTGCCTGCTGGCCTCAGGGAAACAACTTGAGACCAGAGCCCCATCAAGGAGGAGGAGGAGGAAGCAGCAGCAACATCATGCTAGTTTCCATTCAAGGGTGCAGTGATCTCAGAAGAGAGCTCAGTTCTTTGAGCTTCCCTCTCTATCCGAAGGGAAAGCCTCTCCTGGTAAGAAGGGACTTCTAGGAATAGGAAACCACTGTATTCCTTCCGTGATGTAAATAAGAATTATGCCCTGCTTTCACTTTGCTGCTGCAAAATGCTCCCTCTGGTCGTTAAGCCTGAGATGGCAGAGCTGTTAGCTGCTGTGATTTATGGACTGAAGGAAACCACAGAGACCCCTTCATGCTCTCCTGGCATTCTGTGCCTTGCTCAGAAACTCACAGGCAACTGCCAGGCCCTGCTGGAGAGGGAAACAGAAGGAAATACGTCCCTGCTCCCCAGAAGGTATTTTCTTCCACCTAAGGAAGTACAGGGTGGGCAACAGGGCTGGTACCCCTTCTGAAGGGCTGGGGATGATACAAGCTGGTTCAAATGATGTGCTGTCCTGCATCATCTCAATCACACAGATTGAGTGATGCCCTGAAATGCTGCTGTGCCATGGGAACCTGGGTGTGCAACCCAGGCAGCACAGGGGCTCTGCATGCTGCCTGTCTTGTGCAGGATGCAATGTAACCCTGTAATTTGGAGCATTCACCAGTGAGCGTCTCCTACATCTGCTGCTATTATCTGATTTAATCATGTTAGGATACCACAAATAAGAAGAAACACCTGCTATCAACTTGATAGCAACTAAATTACTGCTCAAGGAAACTCAGCTTTGGCCATGTGCTCTCACTTTGCTCTGCAGCTTTACATGAAAACCAACTATTTTCTATTCCTATAAATTAAAATCTGTATCTGGCTTTACAAATCACTATTCCCTCAGCCCAGTGGCAGACTAGGGAGCTGTGGTAACTTTCTTGTGTCAAAGTAACTAATGAGAAGGAAATTTTCTGTCTCTCTATGTAAATGCTGCTGTTCTCAACTCCTTGGGGGATGCCTCAGGTCCATAGGTTTTTGCCTGAAAACCAATACCACAATGTGCTATGTGATGGTTGCAGACCAGGAGTGCCAGCATTGCCAGGGCACAGGACAGGCATTTGCTGATGTTACACATAGCAGTAAAAGTCTTGATGTGTTGCTGGACTTGCTTCACTTTGGGTTAAGGTGAATTTGACACAATTATTGACATCTTGCTTCACAGAGTTAATACAGGTAAAAGCAGGGCAGAACGTCTTCCAGACAGCTGGCCTGCAGAGCTGGCAGAAGGAGCCAGAGAGCTGCATAGTTTACCACTGCTCCAAGAGGAAGTTAGAGATCTACTGAGCCGCTTGGACCCCCACAAGGCCATGGGACCGGATGGGATCCATCCTAGGGTGCTGAGATTGCTGACAGATGAGCTGTCCAAGCCACTTTCCATCATTTTTCAGCAGTCCTGGCTCACTGGAGAGGTCCCAGAAGACTGGAAGCTGGCTAACGTGGTGCCCATCCACAAGAAGGGCTGGTTGGATGAGCCGGGGAATTATAGGCCTGTCAGCCTGACCTCAGTGCCAGGCAAGATTATGGAACGGGTCATCTCGAGTGCGATCACACAGCACTTACAGGATGACCAGGGGCTCAGGCCTAGCCAGCATGGATTTAGGAGGGGCAGGTCCTGCCTGACCAACCTGATCCCCTTCTATGATCAGGTGACCCGCCTGGTGGATGTGGGGAGGCCTGTGGATGTGGTCTACCTGGACCTCAGCAAGGCCTTTGACACCGTTCCCCACAGCAAACTCCTGGCCAAGCTGGCAGCCCGTGGCTTGGACAGGAGCACACTGCGTTGGGTTAGGAACTGGCTGGAGGGCCGAGCCCAGAGAGTAATGGTGAATGGCACCACATCCAGCTGGCGGCCTGTCACTAGTGGTGTGCCCCAGGGATCAGTACTGGGCCCCATGCTCTTCAACATCTTTATTGATGATCTGGATGAGGGCATTGAGTCCATCATCAGTAAATTTGCAGATGACACCAAGCTGGGGGCAGCAGTTGATTTGCTGGAGGGCAGAGAGGCTTTGCAGAGGGACCTCAACAGGCTGGACAGATGGGCAGAGTCCAATGGCATGAGATTTAACACATCCAAGTGCCGGATTCTGCACATTGGCCACAACAACCCCAGGCAGTGCTACAGGCTGGGGTCCGAGTGGCTGGAGAGTGGCCAGGCAGAGAGGGACCTGGGGGTACTGGTTGATTGTAGGCTGAACATGAGCCTGCAGTGTGCCCAGGCAGCCAAGAAGGCCAATGGCATCCTGGCTTGCATCAGGAACAGTGTGGCCAGCAGGAGCAGGGAGGTCATTGTGCCCCTGTACACTGCACTGGTTAGGCCGCACCTTGAGTACTGTGTCCAGTTCTGGGCCCCTCAGTTTAGGAAGGATGTTGACTTGCTGGAACGTGTCCAGAGAAGGGCAACAAAGCTGGTGAGGGGTTTGGAACACAAGCCCTATGAGGAAAGGCTGAGGGAGCTGGGGTTGCTTAGCCTGGAGAAGAGGAGACTGAGGGGTGACCTTATTGCTCTCTACAACTACCTGAAGGGAGGTTGTAGCCAGGCAGAGGTTGGCCTCTTCTCCCAGGCATCCAGCACCAGAACAAGAGGACACAGTCTCAGGCTGCGCCAGGGCAGGTTTAGGCTGGATGTTAGGAAGAAGTTCTACACGGAGAGAGTGATTGCCCATTGGAATCGGCTACCCGTGGAGGTGGTGGAGTCACCTTCACAGGAGGTGTTCAGGAGAAGACTTGATGGGGTGCTTGGCTGTATGGTCTAGTTGTTGGGTGGGTTGGATTGTTTGATGGGTTGGACGCGATGATCTTGAAGGTCTCTTCCAACCTGGTGTATTGTATTGTATTGTATTGTATTGTATTGTATTGTATTGTATTGTATTGTATTTTTTTATGTGTATTCCAAACTCTTAGAAGCACTTGAGATAGTTGCAGCAAAGGAGTATTTGACTATGCTACCTTAAGAGTTGTAAGAGAACCAGCACAGGATCTGCATGTGAAATGAGGCGCTGTTTTTCACACATTTCTTGGGCGGGTTCCTGCACTTCTCCTGGGTCACACCTTCATTTTCCAAACCTTTCCCATCCATTGGCACTAGCTGATGCTCTACAGCAGCCTCAGCAGAAACCCAGTTTGGAGGAGAAGAGGGGCAGCCTTACTGTCACTGGCAGAAGGTAACCTTCAGGCAAGACTCTGCAAACCAGTCGTATTTTTTCCTGCTGCTGCTCTGCTGACAGGCAGGGTATCACACCTGTGCATTCTGCCTGACTCACTATAAATTGCCTGAGAACTGTACCATGTTTGATCTAATGTATTTGCAATGCCAATGTGCAGTGCATGTCCTATTTCTTCTCCATTCACTTAGTTTCTGAACACTCCAGAGTATCACCAGAAATAAAGAACCAGCTCTATATTATTTGTTCCATAAGGTGATTTCTTTCATATTTCTTAAAGAAAGAGAATATTTCTTGCACAGTCTGTCTAATCTGATTTAGAGATTGAGGGGATTCAAACCACCTTCAGATGCAAAAAAACCACCCACCCTCCATCTCTTCTGGGTCTTACTGCTGTGTGTCATGCCTGCTGCTTCTTCCTCAGCAGGACCTCAGCCACTCACAGCCACCCTTCTGGCCAGGCACAGAGGCTCCTATTCTCTGTCTTCTTTATTCTGGGTTGTGGTGAGGCATTCATGCAAGAACATGGGAGCCTTGGCCTCTCCACTGGTGCATGTCTGCTTGCCAACAGGCAGCGGCACCTAAGGAACATCACTGCAGCTTCAATTCCTGAGTGTGCTCTCACTCCCTTTGTTAGTGCCACAGCAATTAGTGTGCAGCTGCAAACTTCTTTAAATCTGAGCATTTACTAGCCAGATATTAATACAGATTTTTTTAGCATATCTGGAACACAGAGTGAAAAATCCAATACTGGTTTTCGTGAAGGGCTGTTTTGTACTTTCATAATAGACATCAGAAAATTCCATCAATTACTGGGGTCTCTTCAGGGGAACTAATTATTGCACTACACATACCTAGTCTGAAAACTTAATAACATCTCCAGATGCTGCCAAATGTCCTTTGGAGGTCTTACAGTACACCAGGGAACCCTCTGTTCTGCTTTTTTCCATTTATTTTCTTTTTCAAATGAACCATCAAATGTTCTGGGACAGAGCCAAATGAGAACCCCTGCACTCACATTGCTCCTTCCTGGAGGGGAGGGAGTATTTTTATTTTTTTATATTTTTTTTTAATACCTAGATTATCTTAGATTTGCCTTAGGTCAACTCTTGCATGCTGACTACCCATTGCCACATGCTCAGGGAACTGCAGATAGATCCCACCTGTGGGAAGTGTCCTGGCTGTAGCAATTAACAGGCAGATTTTGGGATGGGGGTATCTTTGGGGTGGGAGGTTATCCTATCATTAGGCAGATGACAAAGGCCAACAAAGGTAAAACTGTCCTAATGACTCCCTGCATGAATGCAACAAGATCCTAGGTATTTATAATGTATTTTTTACATTGATTGGTTGACAAATGCCCAGCAGAGTAGTGGGCATGCATGACTGTGATCCTATTGGGTAAAGTGTTGCTGGATTATTTCCTTTCTTTCAGAGCTACAAGTACCAAGGGCTGTTGCAGTCTACTGCACTATGTATCAGAAACAAGCAGGAGTAGCACAAGCTCTCAGCAGAAATGGCATCATGCAGCCCTTTGCAAAAGCCAAAGGTGGTGTTACTGCCAATAAGGAAACAAACCAAAGTCATGAAACATGCTCCCATCTTCCCCCATTTTCACATCCAGATGGTGGTTATGAAACAAGGAGTCATGAAATATGTGCCTGGGTCTGTCTCAGATGACAAAACCATGCTAGTGGATCATGCTAATTCCTTCATCCAAGAGGACCGTAAGTCCTCTTGGGTGCATTACTCATCGCTATAGCTCTCCAAAACCTACGTTTTTCTTTAGATGCCTGATTTTGCTGAAAGATCAGAAAAGGGCTCAAGGACATAAATTATTCTTTCTGTAGCCTATGATAATGTCTGAACCTTAAACTACCACCAGATCTGTCTCCTTCAGATAGTGACATGAAAATAATATTGTGCTCACCCCAAGCCAAGAGGAGAATCTGATCCAGACCACACTGGTTTTAGCAGCCCAGCAGCATCATGGATGCAGATGGTATGACTGCCTGGAGAGATGCAAGTCCTGGAGGACCAGAACTCAGTGTCAGCCACCTAAATCAGTTTCTTACAACAGTTCTCAGAACTGAAGCCAGGTTCATAAGGATGCAAATCAGTATGATATATACCAGTGTAGTGTGCACATGGTGGGATAATGAACCAGAGGTGTCAAGTAGGGCAGGAGCTGGTTTATACCTTAATACTACCACCCATACAAAAACCAAACTGGTGAAGCTTTGTTTAAATAAAGAGTTAATTTTAATTTGTAATTATAATAATTATCCTTAGTAATACTACTGGTGCTTACAGCAGTTACAGGTTGCACACTTGCTCCTTCCCCGGGAAGCAGCAGCAGAATTGGGACCATTCCTGAGCTGTGAAATGGAAACCACTTTCACAGGACTCTAAGAGATACTTAAACCCAATCAACATTTTAACACCTGTAGTAAAATCAGAGTTGGCAACTCTAAACCAGTGGAGGCCACAAAAACTCTAACACAGGGAGCTGTAGAAACAGATAATTGATTAAAAGCATGCAGTATTTATATAAGTGGGAGGAGGAGGGGAAAAGGAGGATGTTTCTATACTGTCATTTTTGGCTATCTGTCTGGCCAGCTCTCCTTGCCACATCAGAAACACAGGCACCAGCCAACAGCACCTGATCCTGCTTTCCCTGGCAAAATTGCAATCTGCCACTGGTTACAGCAGCAGCAGGACTCATTTCACAATAAATCACATCAATTTACCAGGCAGCTTTCCATGAGAGCCACATTGTGGCTTTGATTGCAGATGAAGCCTATTCAGGCATGCTGACAGCCAGGCACTCACAATCATGGTGGCTGGATTCAGGCTAAATCTGTTCTTCGTACAGGAGACTTGTCGGGCAAGAAGCAGCAGGCATCAACACACCATTCAAGCACAGGTCTGCCAGGACCTCTCCTATTGCCACAAAGGTATTTCTGCCACATGTTAGTTATAAAACATATTACTTAAATAATGAGATGGTGATTGCAGCGTCTTCTTTACTGTAACCAATGAAAAGGCTGTAATGAAAACTGGTGTGCAAAGTTCCTCATTCTAGCCAACATTTTGGCACATTACATTCCTGTACATCAGCTTTTAATTATTAATTATTTAAAGTGTTTTGAGAGTTGGATTTCAGTGGATTTTAACTATTGTATTGACAAGGATATTAAGTACTAAAACCATCTTTCAATATGATGATGTCGGTGGTGCTCTTACACCATTACTTCTGACCATGGACGGCTGCAGAGACTGGAAGCAGAGCCTGCACATGTGGAAAACTTTCTTCTTGTGTATCCATATGGCATAAGCCTTGTGGGTTCAATTTTGTATTGCTATCTATTACAATAATTGCTTCCTAGCCAAAGTCTTAAATTAAAACAAAATAAAAGCTTCTGCTTTTCCTGCATTTGCTTTTAGAAGTTTGAGATATGCCTACTGTTCTCAAGAGATTATTGTTGGTGGCCAAGTAGGGCTTTCCATGGACAAGAGAAGACACAATTGGAAATGCAGAGAGCTCCAGGTTCAACAGTAAATGATAGAAATAACATCCGTCTCAGTGTCGGTGAGACAGGTGCCCTGTCAGAGTTATTCACCAGAAAATTAATACATCCATGTTATCCTGGGATCAGAAGTGTTTGCACTGACTATACTTTGAACTAATTGTCAAAGCTGAACAAGAGCAGCTCTAACAGCTATTGCTAGCCTATGACCATTTCAAAAGCACAGGATTTTACAAGTCTCTTGTATATGCATTAATACTGAACTCTCTGGAAAATTTCAAATTGTGTGTTTGCAAGGAGTTCCTCATCACAGGCCATACCCCGTGAGAAAGAATGAGAGGGGAGAAGATTGCTCAGCAAAGCTGACAGTTTAAACATCCCCAGAGGAAAACATAACAAAGGAAATTATTTTTGTATAAGTTCTGGGTTTAGGGGAAGAGTTTGAGCTTGCTTTTTTCAGTAGAGAAGATAGATTCCAATTGTGCATCTCACCTTCCAAATACTGAAACATCTGGAAGTGACCACTTTTAAAAGATGCCTTGGTCCTGTGTTCAGTCCAGCTAAATGACTTGGGCTGTCAACCCAGGGATTTTAATGTGTATGGATGTATGTTGTGAGGAAGAAAAGAGCCTGGACTTATCTGCAGAGACTTGGAATGTTTGGGGCAAGTGTTCCAAATTAAGAACGAAAACATTCCATGATTTACGTCAAAACTATAAAAATAAGCACTTTGCAGAGCTCATGTCCTGACTGAAGCCAGTATCTCTCATCCAAAACATGCAAAAATTACTTTTAATTACTCCAACTCATGAAAAATTAAACTTCCCTTGGTGTTCAACTGTTAAATTATCTGCCCCATCTTGACTGTTCTGGTAGTCATTCCCAGATGCAAGAGGTGCTGTATAAACATTTAAAATGGTGTGATCCCCATAGCAGAAGACACAGGAAAGAGAGAAGGGAAAGAAAGTGAAAGGCCTTATTTGTAGCTTTTACTATATTAATACTGTACAAGCCTCCCACAAAGCCTCAACTAACCTCTCGACCTCAGCAGACTAATGACTGCCTTAAAAATATGCAGACAAAAAAGGCAAGCAATAGAAAAGGGCTCAGTTTGTGTGGGAGTGGGAGCCTGTCTCTCCATTCTTGGCAAATTGCAGAGAGGTAGTGGAGACAGAGTGGAGTGTTACAAACATCCTTGAGTTGCTGCACTTTCCCAACGTGCCTGTGGGCTGAGCAGAGCTACTGCGCTTCAACAAAAACATTTTCTCTTCCCACAGTCCACATCTGCACCAGCATAAAGATGCTACTTGCCCTACAGGTAGGATTTTATCACACCCTGATGGTCAGAAAATGCACTGCAGTCCTCTATGGGGCTTAGCTGAAGTCCTTTCCTCCCCAGTACTCTAAAAACAAACCTTAGGACAGGGCACCCCTCCCCATGAGAGGCAGTCAGGCCTCCCTGAGGCTCCTCACAGGAGGTTAAGCCTTGAGCTGTCCTGTGAAGAGCATGTACGTTGTGTGCCCCTTAGCAAAACTACAGCTTTCTTGAGGGCTCCAAAGAAAGCAAATTTGGGAAGCAAGGAATTAGGGTTTACTAGAAGGTACACATTTGAAGAGTTAAAACTCTGAGAATACAACTACCGGGTTTTGGCACCCTAAGACACTGAAGGCACTTTGATGTGGTGACAGTACCATCAACTGAGGCTGGCATCAGCACTGAGAAGTATGTTGTAGAGGTGAAGTGACAACATATTTGTAAACATGCTGCTTAAGCACCACAGAAGCTATCAGTACAACTTCACCAGCTGTATAGTGTAAACTTGAAAGTCAAAAGTGGGCACCGAGCTTCATTTGTTAGCAGACCTGCTTTAACAGCAAAGTAAGAGTCTTCTGCCTGAGAGACAAACACCTTTTCAGTATCAAATATGAGCATCTGTGTATTATGCAACAGCACAGGACAAGTGTCTGCAGGCCTGGTACACACTTGTAGAAGTGGCAACAGAAGCACTAGGACTGGTGGTACTGGGAATGCCTGGGTTTCAAATGCTCCACAAGGAGCAAGTGGCAGGATGAGGGCAGAGGGCATTTACTCTTGGTACATATGCTAGTAGGTCATGAAGCACCAACACATATCTACAGGCAGGTTCTGAGGCCGCCAGGTGTAGGAGACAAGGGAGAATTGTGATGGGACTCAGGTGGGACACAGGGAAGGGATTAACCTTCATCAGCTCTAGATGAGTATAAAAAGGCAGTTTCAAAGCTAGGATGTCATCACCATCTTAAGGAGAGGTTGGGTTGTTTTGCAGTGGTTATCATTTATCCTCCATGGCACCATGAAAACTCCTGGCCATGCAGTCTGGATATCAGCATCACAGCTGTGTTTTTGGCTTGTGTGTGAGTAAGTTAGAGTACAAATGAATGAAAACATATTTTGATTCAAATTAAAATTGCCTTCTGCTGGCATGCAGGTTTGCTACAGCAGGGTGCAATGTGATTTCCTACAACTGAGTCTGTGCAATCTGATCTCCTTTGGAAGTGTTTGATGGTGTCATCAACCGGTAAGTGGGGGAAAAAAAAAGTATTATGTCAGTTGGTGCAGTAGTTAACACTTTTCCAAGTTGTCAGTGAGGACACCTCCTGCCAGCAGGACTTGGGTTTTGCTCTGTAGATTGAAAACTGTCGTTTTTGTTGCAAGGGCTCCTTCACAAGAAGTGTCATGCACAAGGACCTTGAAGACATTTCCTTGACAGAAGGGAGATGCTGATTGAGCCTCCTTTGACTGCTGTGACAGCATCAATTTGCAGTATATTGCTTAAGACAAAAGGCACTGTAGCTGGGAGAATAATTTGCATGAATAGGGATTGAAATCTAAACTTCGAAGGGTATCTCTTGTCAAAGATGTACCAAAGTCAGAGTGAATATCTAGAGTACTTGACAGACATTTCTTCTGGGTAGGGCTCCTTAACATATAGGCCTTGCACATCATTTGCTCTGCCTTACATTCCTTGATGAGTAAATGCTACCAAAAGTTGGAAGGGTGTGCGACTAGAGCTCCTCCTGCTGCTTTCCTTCACCAAGGTGGGAAGAATGGTAAATATGAGAAAACTCTATATGTCTCTGGAGAATGCCAGAGGCAGTACAAATGCTTGTGATGGGTTATCAGGTGGTATTGCTACAAAGTAATATGTATGGCTTAGAGGAGAAGGAAAAGGAGAAAAAAAAACAACCAACAATTTAATACTAAATTATTGATGTTAGAGTACCTAGATATATCCCCTCTCAGCACGTCACTGGATTATGAAGATGGTTCTCTACCACTCAAAGGTGTGCAGGGCACAGAGCTTTTCTGATGGCCAGCCTGCCAGATGATGCTGCAGGCTCCCAGAGCAATGTGAATGGAACATATGGCGCCTTGCTGCAGCCATGCACTGGGATGAGTGGGTTGCTCTATTTACTATACAGAGGTGGTTCCAGACTGTATCACACTCCTTTGGGTGCTGCTATGTTTTCATATGAGAATCTTTGGCCTATACAGGATGCAATGCTGTTGTTAAACCAAGAAATGCAGCCCCTTTCACAAGACTCTCACCAAATTTCTAGCATGGACATGAACAGCATGCATCAGCATACATGGATTTGGCATCAATGACACTCAGGGTAGGAAATCATTGTATCTTTCACAAGCAGTAGTATTTTACTTGAATGCAGAATTGGAAATTCAACTCAGAACATAGCTAGGATGAGCCTGTCTGGCTCTTTTTCTAAGAAAAGTATCTAGTCCTGTTTCTCAGCAAAAGCTGGCATGTTGTAGAACAGATGATTTCCCTGACTTTCTTTACAGTGCTTTACACTTCCCAGGCGTTGTTTCTATATGACTGTAATAGAGCTGTCAAAATAACAGCTTGGGGTAGAGGATGCAATCACACCTCTCAGTTCCATGCTGCACCCACCTTCTGCAGCACTTGCTTCTAATGAAAGGCTTGAGGATGGGGCCAAATCAAGGTGACACTGCTTGTGAATACAGGATGCATCTTGGTGCTCATTTAGCCACATGCATTGGCTCCGTGACCTGTACGAGGTCTTTTGCACTCAACAGTCTACATTTCTGCATCTTGCCCTTCCTGCCCAGCATTTTTGCTCTCACCACACTGTGCAGGCAATGCATGGGGCATGGCCAGAGCAGTTGGGTGATGGTGTAGAGTATTGTTAAAACCTTTCCACTGCAATCTGGCATGGCAATGAGAGTGATGACAGGACAAAACTTGGTCCTTATGCACTCCAAAATGGGTGTTGAGTAGTATATTGAGTATATCTTCAGAAAGTATTGCCTTAGGTCCATCTGCCTCCCTGGAGAGAGGCAGCAACTTGGTACTGAGTTACCCCACAGTGGGGCAGTCTGGAAGTAATTGCTTAAAGCCACATGAGTGGCCACATCAAAGCAAAATATTAACAAACATATTGGACTTGCCATCTGTCAATATCCATTAGTATTTGCTTGGAGGCATCAGCTTTTTTCCCTTCTATCAGACATCTTAAGTAACCTACAGGCTCCTGCTTGCAAGGTCAGCACTTCCTATGCATAACAGCAGCATCTCTTGCACACTGAAGCTGTAGGCTGTGTAGGTCCAATGTATCAGCTCAATCAGATGTTTAAGTATCTCTGCAGGAATGATCACTGTCATTTAATTTGCTGATTAGTGTTGTCATATCTATTTGTAGAATACAGTATAATTTATGGTGAGATCTCAGGAGGATCTTCAGCAAATGATACAAGTAATTAAATCTGCTGATTTCTAAATGTCAGGTGGAACTGAGCATTATTATAACACAGGTTATGTGATGACACCAGGTAGCTTTCCATTTCAAATGTAAAAGTTCATATTTACTGATTATTGCTCTATACCACCAGTGTGGAAGATGAGTGAATACAAAAATCAAGAAGCATGTTTAGGGAAAAACAGAGGCAAGTTTTCAGCCTTGTCAGTAAAAGCAATGTAGTTTTCGAAGAGAAAAAAGCTAAAAGGGACTTGTGCTACTATTTTTCAAGCCAAAGGGAGAGGAGAAGAATTTCAGACAGGCAGCTAGGGAACCATCAGGAAATTGTTTGGGTTATTTCACTGAAGAAGTGTCTCACTGAATTGAGTGCTGCTATTTCCAGTCCTGGCTGTGTATGATACCCTGAGTTGGCATGGCTGGTTCTCATCTCTCTTCTACCAAACAAGTGGATTTCCCTTATCAGAAAAATTAATTTTTGTCTGGTTGGCAAGTTATAAAAATGAAGTAATTTAATTTGGTTTGTACAGCATTTGGAGTTCAGTTATGTGGGAAAGGGGCGGAAATAGAAAGAATGTAGTCTGGCAAGGGGTGAAGATGATTGACTTTTGGGGTACCAGACTACAGCAGAATACTGAAGAAATGGCCTGCCAAAGAACAAAGTTGATGGAGGATATTAGTAATGCAAGGCTCAATGTAGGGTGCTGGTTTTTCTGCACCAAAAAGTCTGCTTGCTGAAAATAAGTTGGTAATTCTTCAGACTAAAATCAAACTTTTTCTTGTTTTAAAGAAAAGTACTTTCTGGAAAATTAGGTTTTTCTGTAAAACTTGTCTGGCCTCTTTAGAAACCCTTCTATCCTTCTGGAATAACAGTAGATCCCAGCTGCTTCCTGCAAAGTAACTTCTCATGACAAAGTCAATAGATATTTCAAAACAAACAAGACAAAAAAGAGAGGAGCTTGGCATGAATCAAATTGGGTGTAGCTATGTTATGGATAACCTATCTACAAGGCTGCCATTAGCCCTAGGTCTCAGTATGGTTTCTCATAAGCATTTATAGAGCATGTACCACTGACTTCTGGAGAAACTCCTGTTTATTTATGAACTATCCCAAGTTCATAAATTCTGTGACCAAAGTGCCTAATCAAAAGGGTAAATACATGTTTGCTTGTAAAAGCCCCTATGCAGAACAGATTGAGCATTACTCTTCGCTTTTTCACTGCAGAAATATGTGCATGCTGCAAACTTTCTTTTGTAGCTGCTCTGTAAATCATCAACCTAGAGCACTGCAGGATATATAATGACTCCATGAGCTGCCAGGACAATAAACTGAACCTTTAAGACCACAAAAGACTTAAATACACACCTTACTTTACACAGCCTGATGACAGCAATCTAGATGTGCCCAAGACTGTGTGCATGTTGCAGTGCTCTAATGGATCAGGGCCCAAATACATATGGACACCTCAAACAGAGGCATCTGTCAGCAAAAACTTCCTCTCCTTTGCTCACAGCTCCCACACAGGAGCTGGGGCACATAAATCCCCCAGACTTTGTTCTGCTGCCAGCAAGCAGGAAGAGAGCAGTAAAAACCTGCCAGGTCAGTTAGAAACCAGCTGAGTGACAATGCTGCAAAAGAGCTACCTGAAAATAAACAGGTGAACAATAAAAGACAGGAATGGGACCCTGGGGCAAAGTCGGAAGGCAGCCCAGCTCTCTGGCTGCTTGCACACTGCAATGGTTCTGAGGCCACAGATTCTCCCTCCTGCTTGCCTGCATCTCTCCTGTGTAAAAATCCTAGGGCTTTGGTAGAGCAGGGTATACCATGTCCCACAGGACCTCTGCCATGAGCAGAGAGGAGACACCAGAGCACAGACCTCATGGTATCAACAGTATGAACCTGTATTCTCTGTCCCCAGCATCATTGCCCTCAGGGTGAGGGCAGGTACTGCTGGGCACAAGGATGTGCAATGGCCCACATGTATCAAATGGGGATCTGTTAGGTTATTTTAGTGCTCTCTGGGGAGAAAGTGAGGGTGCGCAAACACTGATAAATAACCACTCCCAGTTCTGGGTCTCTTACATAAGGTGATGATTATAGAAACTGTGGTGTATGAGGAGGTGGGAAGAGATGCAAAGATCAGAGTTTTTAAAGGAAAGTAGGTCTGGATATTTTGGGGGAAATGGAAATTACCAGCTTTCTGTGAAGTTTGATAAATTTGTAGATGAGGTTGCTGCATTGTACTGATGTCTTGGCAGAACAAGACATGAGAGTCCTATGCTAGGGAAGTAGCACTCAAAGAATTTGATACAGATCTCTTCTGAGATGACATGATGTATGGTACTGTCAGCTGAGCACAGTACTGGGAATAAATGATTTAATGGCATAAATGGCTTCTAAAGGGAGCTAGATGAGTGTTGTCCTGAAGTATCCAACTATTCATATTTCTTCCCAAGAACAAATGTTGCTTGAATTACCACAGGGGCAGAGAAAGCACTTCTGTAGCCATCCTGGTGCTAATATTGGTTAGTGAAGACTTCTAGATGTGTATTTTATTTTCCTTCCTTTTAATCTTACTAAAGGATGTAGGATTAATACTAATGATACTTTAAAACCTAATCAGAAAGATACTGCTTATAAACTTACAGGCTTAGGAATCTTTGCATTGTGTATCAGAGAGGGTATGGGTTTGAACTTCATTGAGTCAAGCTGCTGTTTTCTTTTATGCAGAACTGTTTAGGGTTTCACAGTGTAACATACTTTCAGTGCAAAGAACTAAACTTTACTTGCAGTTATTTGCCATCTCCTCCTCTTATAAATACAGAATGCAACTTGCCAGCTCCCTACACTGCAATTTGTTTTTTTATAGACAGTTTGTGAAAGCCATGGGAATGAAGTGATCGGTTGTTCTAACTCCTAACACAGGTTGAGCTGTCTTTGACTTCAGCCTAATTGTAGCAGAAATCTGCATTTATGGATTCAGTGGTGAACATCTGGAGGTTCCTCTTTGCTGCCTGCTATTTATGATCTGATCAGTGTAATTCACTAAAAACTAGACATGTCACAGCAATGTAACTGAGTTACACTTACTAAACTGCATTTCTCTCTGAAATTCTGATTGCTATATCAGAATCAGCACTGCAATTTCTTTCACAAAGTAGGCTTTTGATGCATGGTTGGTGAAAAGTCTCCTTTGGAAAAATCATTGTGCTAATGTAAGATGCAGGGTTGAAAGAAGACTGTAAAACAGTGGACTCGATATAGGAAAACAACCAGATAGCAAATATGCTGGATGATAGGTATATTGCCTGGATGCCATCAGTCCTTCTGTATCGCTCAGTTCTATTATATATGTATATTTGGATTGTACTCTATAGGTAAAGTCACATAAAGACACAATTCCTGCCTTGCAATCCTTTTGGTACATCTCTTCCTTGAGGCCAAGCCTGCTCTCATTGCAATTAGCAGGAGCTGATATCACAGTTCTTGTGCGTAAGTCTCGCTCACCTGAACAGTATCCCTGACCCCAGTGGGGCTCCTTGTGTGCCTAATTTAGGCCTGCAATTTGTCAGTGGATCAGAACCCACTAGGATGCTGATAAATAAGACCTACTCAGTCTACAGACATGTTATTTTAGATCACCCCAACAACTACCCTTGATGTGTACTGTTAGTGGGACCCTTCTGACTCAGACCAGATCCAGATTGCCTGGCTTGCCCAAGCTGTGCAATAGGCCCTAATCACGGGTATGTCAAGTCTAAGAGGATTCCTGATCCCAGCTGCACCATATAGTGAACGAGAGATGAACCTGTGTCTAAGGCACAGCATTTTGAGGCAAGACTAATGAGACACAAAAGCATACTGGGGAGAAAGGGTAAAGCTGTACTGACAGAGGTTTTACAGGCTATGGATTGTGAAGACTCTGATTTTCTCCTCTCTATTGCAAGGCTGCAAAAGGAAGAGCTAAGGCAGCAAATCCTGCTCTTATTTTCACTTCAATCATGTGCCTGCTAACAGGTTATGTGAAAATCCTGGCAGGGGGAAAATGGTGTGTCTGTGGGAGTTTATATAAATTTCTGTGTGCTTAGCAATTACTTGTGTCCTCATTTGCTCTTTCTCACAAGGTGTGTGAATAGACACCATTGGATGTAAGGTCATGCAGTAGTGCTCAGGTACTCTTTAGGTATAAAAGAACATTTGTGCAGTGGCAGGTGAAAGATAGATATGGTAGAAGTAGGTGCCCTGTCTACATTTTAAAGGAAAAAGGAATATATTTTATTGAATAAATCAAGGCTTTCTTAGCTAGGCCACATTATTCCTGCAGGGAATCTCTAGGAAGGATTTATATTCCACATTCTCTGATGATAAGCACAGAATCATTAAGGTTGGAAGAGACCTCAAAGATCACCAAGTCCAACCCACCACCACAGACCGCATGACTAGACCATGGCACCAAGTGCCACATCCAATCCCCTCTTGAACACCTCCAGGGATGGTGACTCCACCATCTCCCTGGGCAGCCCATTCCAATGGCTAACAACTCTCTCAGTGAAGAACTTTTAAAATAGAACACAGAATATTATGCTGTCTACATCTTGATAGCCCATTCATTAAACTCAGAAATGCTAGTTCAAGGTGTATCTTATACTCCACATTTTATGACAGCTTCTATTTATTTTCTTTTTCCACTACACATTAATGTGGAGGTTAAGGCTTTGTCTACACAATTACACAGTCCCCCATACAAGCTTCTCCAGACATACACTGCAGCAAACAGCTTTCTTTGTCCATCAGTGCTATATGGTGTAATTAGGAGAATAACCAGAGATGCCAGAAAGATTTCTGACTTGATTTTTCAGAGATGGGTAGGGCAACCAACATGTGGTAATGATGTCATGAGAAACCAAGGATACTCAGACCAGAGTAGCACTTCTCAGTATTTACTTCAGAAACATCACCCTCAATAGAATGTTGTTTTTTTTTTTTTTTTTTTTTTTTTTTTTGGGGTTTGGTTTGTTTTGTTTAATGAGAAATCAAAGGATACACAAGCAAAATTTTAAAAATTGACTGTCTTGTTTTTCTTTTCCAAACAGGAAGATATGCTTAGATAATGTAGGATGCCGGTAGGATTTGGCTCATGTGGAAAGTCCTACCCAATGTTTTAATCCATCCTTCAGAAAATGTGTCATAACCACACTTAATCTAGAAGCACTGCTTCACTGAAACTGTTGTCAAAAGCATTATTAAATCTCACCTTTTTTTTTAAATCACCCGGAAGTGCAACATTTATAGATACTCAAATTTCTAGCTGGCTTGAACTATCTTGCTTTCAAAAATACACTTAAACATACTTTGGGCTTTTTAACTATTCCAAACAGAAATGCAACTACTTCATGGGAGCTCTCTTTGGCTGGATTTGTGATACTTACTTCTTGAGATCAGCCTTTGGTTTCAAAGAGGTGGTGAGCTGCTCCTTCCCATCCCTGGAATGTTAAGTCTGAAATCCAATTACACCATTTTCATATTTCACAGTTGTTCATTACTTTATTGCTGATAAACTTAGCAAAAAAATTCTAACTGTGCTAAGACTGGAAGCAGTTGAGGTCTGGAGCTTGAAGAGCATGTAGCCTTTTATTTACTACTCTGTCTCTGAATGGCAGCTATTTCAATTACATGCATTTGTTTTCTACTGTAAGTTGGTTTTATGTTTCTATGTAGGTTGCTTTCACTTCAATAGATGAAATTTGAAAAATAATTTCAAGTTGGTAACATTAATCAACAGAATTAAAACAAACAAAACCCCCCCACAAACCAGCTTTTTCAATATCACTTCAAATTCAACACTAGTTAAATTCTGTTGACTTCCTAGAAAATATCTGCTATTTCTTAAATAAAGAAGGGCAAAGACAAATATAATGCAATGAGATCTTGTCTACCAAATTTGTGGTACATACAGATGAGTGACTCAGTCTCAATGCAACTTAACCTCCATCATTCTTGGAATTATTTGAATGAATGATCTGCACAAAGAATGAGGCTCCAGATGAAAACCAATTGCAATGAGTCAATTATTGTTATATAGCTCTGAACATTGATTTTATATATATATATATATTTATTAATAGCAACAGCATGCTTCCTTTATTTTGGTGCAATTTGGAGGAATTGCTTGTCACTGTCAGATGCTACCCAAGGCTACAACCAGACCATAGGATTAGGCAGCATTTCTCAGTTTTGGGATCCAAGTGAACCACTTGTTCTCTCCCTAGCATGTGTGCCCTAAGTAGCCCTTGCTCAGCCTTACATCCCAAATCTTGGGCCACCACCACCATGAGGTGTGCCAACACACCTCTGCCTCACAGTCTAGGCACAACTGTAACAATTTCTGTGGTTTATACCTACTTTGCAAAGAGATATATATAACCACTATCAGTTCCTGGATTGACAGGGCAGCACAGCAGTGTGCTAAGGAAATCCCTGTACACCTCACTTCACTGCCAGTTCAGCTCTTTGTGGGCAAATAGGTGTTAAACAAAATTTTAATGTGCTGGAAATTAGCATCTTATTACACAGCTCTGCCTGAGGGCTATGCAAGTTTGCACACCAGAGTGTGTCTAGGTGAAATCTGGGCTTGTGGGTGAGGAATTATGAGGAAAGCAGACAATTCATGCTTTCTGCTGATATGTATATCTACGTAGTCTGAAGCTCTGCTATCTGCAAGTACTATTCTTCCTGGGATGAGCACTACCTGGAGGATATTTCTGTTTGGAAGGAAAAGTGGTGGGGAGGAAGGAAAAAGAAATACCTGAAAGGTGGTTGTAGACAGGAAGGGGTTGGTCTCTTCTCCCAGGCAACCAGCACCAGAACAAGGGGACACAGTCTCAAGCTGTGCCAGGGGAGGTTTAGACTCGAGGTGAGGAAAAAGTTCTTCACTGAGCGAGTCATTCGTCATTGGAATGGGCTGCCCAGGGAGGTGGTGGAGTTGCCATCCCTGGAGGTGTTCAAGGGGAGACTGTACATGGCACTTGGTGCCATGGTCTAGTTGCAAGGTCTGTTGGGACAGGTTGGACTTGATGATCCTTGGGGTCTCTTCCAACCTTGGTTATACTGTGATACTGAAATACTGGTCCCCTAGAATGTGCACACAGCAAATGCAGGAGATGCACCACAAGCTGGTGGTCCTCCAACCAACTCTCAGTTTAGATCCCTTGGTTATCAGTTTGAAAGTATGATACAAGGGACAAAAATCTTTCCTTTTGTTGCTTTTATCAGGCTTATTTTCTTCTGTTGCCTAAATTGGCCAGAAGTTAGAGATAGAAATCATTGTGGTGCTGCTATGAGTAGGGACTTGAGGCTTTCTGTCCCTTGAAGAAAGGCATGAGATACACCAAGTTTGAGATAAGGATACATTGTGGCTCTGTCACTCCAGTCTTTTCTCCAGAGCTCCCCACCTCTATTAGTAATCTAGCCACAAACTACAGTTCCTCCCCTTGTTCTGCATTTTCACACACTCCTATAGTGTCTACTACCTCTTGCATTCATAAAGCCTCTCAGTTTATTTTTGACTCATTTTTGCAAACTAAATTCTAGCATGGTGCTGGTAAGAAAATCTTTTAACCTGTTTAATATAGCTATCACCAGTGCAAGTGTGGGACAATTGATGTTTACAGGGAAACAAATAAGGGGAAAAAAATATTAAGTGTTCCTGTTGAAGCTCCTTTAAAAATAAGTGCCAAGGATGTTGCACAAGTGACTTTCTGCACACATTTGCTTTATTTTTTTTTAAATTGTCTATTAAGTTCATCCACAACATTTTAATGAAAAACTTTATTAGTCAGTGCTTCATTAGAAACAACTGCAAGTATTTGTTTATTTTCTCCTTCAGAATACTTACAAGTGATCCTGTATCAATGTTTTTCTCCAATGGGATCATTTTGGGAGAAAGCAAAAAGGATGTAACAATGTGAAATCAATCATGCAGAAGTGGGATGTGAGGCATAACTTGTCTTAATGAATTTTGTTCACTAAGTGAGCCTAATTTGTGGTCACAGTAATTCTGGTATATTGATTTCTAGCCCCACACTTGCCTGGTAAACAAGATCTCACAATTCCTGGTTTCTGTCAGTAAGTCCTCAGGCAAATCAAATATTTTAATCTCTAGGTCTTGACAGCTTGCATGCACAATTGTATGCAACTCACTACATGAAGAAGCTCAGATATGGGAGTGTAGTGAAGCTTATAGGTGCTCTCATCTTCATTAACACTAATTAGCTGATGGCTCCTTATCCCAGACCATGACAGCTGTTTGTATCTGCATGGCTTCTCCCTTTCCACCGGGACAGCAGGAGCTTTGACTTGTGCTTGCATTGCAGCCACATGAGTGACTGGGCTGTCATACAGGAGTAAGGGTGGCTGCTGAGAGGTGCCTGGCCACAGGAGCAGAGAGTTCAATGCAGGCTAATGTTTGTTTTGGCACCCAAGTTGCTACAAAGGCTGACTCCCATGTCTGCAGCTTACTCTGCACTCACATATGGACTGTCATGCTCACGCAGTATTAGCCTTTGCTTCTTCAAAACACCCTAATAGAAGACTTCATGCATGATATTCAGATATAGTTATAAAGCCACCAAGAAACTGAACTAAAATTTTTCAGTTTGGGTCTCTAGGTGATGTAAAAAGAATTTTGAGTATGAACTGACTGCCATTGCTCACTTGCTTCTGGATTTAGATTGCCATGTTTAGGCATTTGTCTTTGCAAGTTACTTGCATAGAAACATAAGCTATTAAACCTCCATGTCACCCTAAAGATAAAAATAAGTGACTAGCCCACTGACCTTGTGGCCAGATATTCCAATGATTATAATAAGTGTACTGAAGAAGTGCAGCTTTCTTGTCTGTAAGTAACACCCAGTAAGGGAGCACTGCATATATTTAATGTCTCTAAAGACCCAGCAGATGCTGTGTCAAGATTAGGATGTAACATTGTTATGCCTATGTGAGATCTCTTCCTTGGAGGATTTGTTCTTGAGAATTGTATAACACCTTTCTTTTTGCATTGACCTCTGAGATAATGTACATCAGGAATGTCGTATCATCAAGAGACCCAAGCAGTAGCTTGGGAGTTGGTACAAGGGCACATGAATAATGGCATTATTTCCAATCAGAAAATTGCTAAATTTAAGTCTGTTGCTGAAACCAACAGAACACTGCAGCTTGGCACCTTGTGGAGAGTGTGCACCTATATAAAATTGTGTTGATAACATGAAACAATGAGGCTTGGAGAAAAAGATCTCCATGAGCATGTAGAAGGGGATATTAAATGCTTAGTGACTTTGCTGTTGCTTCATTGCTTTGGGTTTTTTTAAATTTTATTTGTTAATCACTTAATTTCAAAGTACTTAATCTAAATATCCCAACAAAATGAAGTGGGAAGCTACAATCTGAAAAATACTCCAGAGACAGAAACAATTCTTACCAGGTTTGAGCTAGTTTTGCCTTTGCATGGGGCAAGGTGAGCTGCTTACACCTGATAACTATTAATATTAAAAAAGGGACACAAACATTGTGCTAAATTTAAAACTATCTCCAGTGAGGCTATTGGTGCCAGAATGCAGAGCCATTGTGCACGGCTGAACATTTAAGTCCTTAAAACAACTCCTACTCTCACATGTTTAACTACCATAGCAAGTACTGTCAACAAAGGAAAAGGCTTTGAGCAGGGATGGGTTCCTGCTTTCAGCATTTGTGTGACTACATGTGGCATCACTGGATCTGTCATAAGCAGCTTTGTTTTTACCAGTAAGGTTGCTGTTTACACCTATGAACACAGAGGTAATAACCTGCAAAATTAAGATGGTGCAAATACAAGTCTAATGTTTCACAGGAGTGTTTGGCTAAGGCAGGACTTTTTTCTTTTATGGTAGCATGTCTGATTCAGCATTTACAACCAGAAAGTTCTAAAACTAATTAACTAATTCACCTGGGGGAGGGGGTGAGGGAAGAGACTTTCCTATCCAAACAGCAGGAAGATGAGCTAAAACTAATAATGTCAGTGGCGATTCCTGTCTTGTGTACACATGGTTAAAAACAGTAAAGTGCCTGACATTGATAAAACTGCTCTTGAAAAGTTGTCATCAAATGTTTAAATCATTCACTAACAAAAGGCTATGTACTAAGATCAAAAGATCTTAGGCTGGAGATGGGACATGAGAACAAGTCTTGCTAAATAACCATCATCATCAATATGTGCCTGGTTATACATTCTAAGGACATCTATGCCCTATCACAATACCTGCATGCATTGACAGCTTCCCTGAGATGTCAGGAGAAGCTTGCTGTGAGCACCAAGGTAGCCCAAGACAGTGAGAAAGGTAATCTCTGGCTGAAGCTTTTAGAACCCTGCTGAGAGTAGGATGATACTGAGCCTTCTCCAGTTTCTCCTCTTCCCTTTCCAGTCACAGAAGATGTTTCCTTGTAAGGGTCAACAACATTCTAAGACCACTTCAGACAAAAGATCTAAGATGACAGCTCCCTTAGCCTAGGGACCCAGTTTTGCCTTTTTGTGAAGTCAATATGATCTCCTGGATCCATCTTGGGTAAGAAAGGGCTGAGATTCACCTTGTAAGTGAAGAACCTGACTGTTAGCATCAGGACTACAAAGCAGGGAGCACATACAGAAAGCTTAAATACATGCAGACAGACTGTTCCAATTTGACAGGGAAAAGAAATATCTGAAATACTACTCCTGCACCTGAGGTTCCTGAAAATACTTCTTGAAACTATTTGAGCAAGCATATGGTTGCTTAAGTGAAGATGACACATCAAAGCCTAATTTTGTCAGTTCTTGACTTTTAATCTATCATGTGTTTTTGAGTCTTAAATACTGCAGGAGAGGAATATGACTTCTGCAATTCCTCGTGTTTCATGTTACCATAGCATTAAAAGGAATAATTTTTCTGGTTTGGATTTTTATTTTAGGTGTAATCTCTTGCTCCCATGTAAAGGTAAGGTAGAATTTCACCATTTAATAGTTAAGAAAAGAAAGGGAACACCAAGAAAGCTAATTTCTCACCTATGTCTTATTGCCTGGAGTTTTAAATTAATTATCCCTCTTAAGGGAAAATGGATGTTGAACAAGGAACAAGGCACAGCTGTTGATGCAGAGTATAAATAGGAAAATGTTTTAGAAGAAAAAAAAATCACACACACACACACACACACACACAAAAAACACTATAAAAATAAACTCATCACAAACCCCCAGTGTGCTAATGTGCTTTGAGCTAGAAAGATGTGTAAGGCAGCATTGCTCTTGGATTTTGACTGTTAGATTAATTCAGCACTCATATAATGAACGTATTAAGCTTTGGGGGTGGCAGTCCCTCTTTGTTTCCTTGCATTGATAATCTTGGCAGAAGAACCAGCTCTGAAGGTGCCTGAGCACCGAGGGCAGCAAGTCAGGATGTTGGGGGATGCCATAGGACGCCATCACTCTGCAGCCCATGAGATTTTTGACACAGCATGTGGGATTTCTAAGAGCAATTGCACAAGTTTCGTCCTGTGCTCAAGTTATCTTGAGGTGCCATTAATACCAATCTGCCTACTCTTGGAACAACAGAGCCTGCCTATGGTTCTCAGCCTATGTACACAGCAATATCATATGTATAGCAGGTGTGCATTTGCATGCATACTTCATTTCTGATTTTGTATAATAACTTCCTTAAATGCAAGACTGAAAAGCAGTCATCAATTTATTACTCTATCATAAGCAGTATACAACAGTGTTTCAGGGGGTGTGTTTATGTGTAGGTAGATGATAACCTGTTTTTTAGGATGTCTTTACCTGCCTTGTGACTATATGAGGGTTAAGTCCCATTATATCCCATTTAAACATATGTGTGTGTTTAGACCATTATTTTGACCATAATCTTGGACAACCCTTCTGGTACTGTACTGCTCTTCTTCAAGCTGAGTCAGGACCAGCCACTAAAAAGTCTGTATTAGTTAACTGAACTGAAACAAAACAGCCCTGCGTAGGCAAGAGCAGGTCAAGCTATGCTGAGTGTCTCGTTAGGCACAATGGAGTAGCACCTGGGATGTTATTGCCCCTTTTCTCCATTCTGTGAAAATAGTTTTGTTTCTCTCTTCATGTATATGGTCACAGCATCTGAACTGCTGCACAAAAAGGGAATCAAGATGTAGGCCAAGTGATTAGACACAAGTAATGCTGGATTCTTCAATTTTTCATTCCCCAGATATGATAGAAGGAGAGGGGACATCTCAAACAGTGAAAATTATACATCTTTTTGTCTTGTAAAGTTGGAAAAAAGATTATTGCAAGGCTTAAAATAGTCTATGCTCTTTGGAATCTAAGAAGAAAATCAATTAACTACAGTATTAATGAGGACTGATTACAGTTTGTTCTCTGTTGTTGTTTTCACCTCTCTTTCCACATGCACAACAAGTGTTATCTATTCCTTCATTTCATCAAACAGTGTGATTGGAGTTCCTGCATTTATGACTTTCCTGATAAAAAGAATTTTAGATTTGAGTGTTTGTTATAGGACAGAATTTCATACTAGCATTGGTGCTCATTGGTGATGATGCAGGATTATTTGTACCACAGTTAAATACTAGATTTGGGGAGTTAGTTCTTCCTTATCAACATAAAAACCACCTGTGATATTCCTTTGTAGGATATGTGAAAGAGAACTATGAGGTTTATCACCTTCCACGGTAGGAGTATCTTAGAGTGTCAAATCTGGCACAACTCAAAGTATTCTTCTGGGGTCAGCTGCCCAAGACATTACTTTACTCAGTAACATGGTAGTATCACATTTCTTTTCAATGCTAGGTTGGGAGACAAGGATTAAACCTCTTCACTGCCTGGGGGGATTTCATTTCTTTAAGGAGCTGATCTTGATCTCTTAAAGGAGTTCCCTATGTATAGTAAATTATACTGAAGTGTGCAGAATCTATTCTCAATTTTGCTGGGACAGTGAATGAGAAGAAGTTGGTGCCTGTGGTACCTGTTTAAGCGGAAGATGTCCACAGCTGTAGACTGTGCTTGGGCTAACAGATTCATATTTCCATGTACTTTGGGTTTTTATTGATCGTATGCAGCTGAATTAAGTTCCTGGATCTGGGGGTGTAAATCTTACTGCTTGGCCTCAGGTCTGGCATCTGTATAGTAAATTGTCTCCCATGTATAATGTAATATTGGGATGATTCGGGTTACCTAACCCAATATACAAATTCCAGTCCAAATAGTATGAATTACCTTTATGTTATGGCTCTGGGACCTTTTCTGCTGAAGGCACAGCATGGTGCCAGGAGGTCTATCCAGGTCGATCATTAAAGGCTTTTGGTATATGAGCAAACTCTAGAGAAAGGAAGGAGAGTATTTCTGTTCTAGGTAAGGCCTTCGTTTTCCAAGCTTTGGCAGGGAGCCAGATCATTGACCAGAAAATTGATAAAGCCTGGACTAACAGGACAAGATGCTAGAAGAGATTTGACCTCTCTGGAAGAGCTGAATGTAGCAAGAAGAGGAGCAGGGAAGGGAGGCAGAGGAATGTCTACTGATACATGAGTATTTTGGGTGGTTTCTTTGCTTAGGTAGGCCAGCTAAAGGAGGACTGCTGTGTGGGCTACTCCCCGAACTGGTCTGGCTGAGCACCTCTCCTGCTTATCACTCCTGAATTGTGAGCTGAAAGCCCATGGTATGTCCAAGGCCTTAATGCTGAAAAAGGATGGCTACAGGATAAAAAAAAACCCCAAAGTGAGCAGTGTTATTTCAGTTTTCTTTCAGACAGGGGAGTTGTTCAAGGCTGTAACACCATCTGTGTACAAGAGAAGCAGAAGGCAGAAAAATGGGGAAAGTGCCTGATTCCAGGGGTGCTGGAAGAGACAGATCTGATGCAGCAAGACTGCAGCCTAGGGCACTGAGCTAGGGAGAGCTCATTCCAGGCAGGAAAAACACCACATCCACTCACTTCCAAAGGAAATAAACATGATTGCAATCATCCATGAATGCATGCACTTTTTTTTTCCCCTTTTCTATGGTATAAAGGCCCTTTGTGTAAATCTTTAATTTAAACCAGTGAAATTGGAGCAACATAAAATTAATTTCTCTGGGTCCTATTCTGTAAGCATCAATTATAATGTCTAATCTACATGAAGTGCTGCTAAGTTTAGTAACCAGCTCTTTATTATGCAGCACCCAAAAGCATTCAAATACATTCACATTAAGATGTAAGATCAGACAAATGTTAATTGTAGAATTATCCAAATGTTAACAGTTGGGGTTTTTTTTGCCTCCTAAGGCTATAAACAGCTATTTTGATTAGGTTGCCATGTTCCACTAAAATACATTTTCAAAGAGAAATTTCTCAATTGGAACTTTGCTTGACAGCAGGCACAAAACAACATGCTATCAGAAAGTAGAGAAAGCATAGGGAATGAGCCTTTATTTACAACAATGACACTGGAAATCAAAATTTGATACCTGCTGAAAGAATTTCACTGGTGGTAGAGGAAGGAGGGATGCACTGCTATGAACATGTAAATCCTTTATGCTCTCAATTAAAAATGTACTCAACACCTACAGGTTTTGCCTGAGATAGGGCTGGGGGAAAACAAAACAAAACAAAACAAAACAAAACAAAACAAAAAAAAAAAAAACCACCAACCCACCCAAAAAAACCCACCACCACTGTGAAAACTCTTGCTGCCTCCTCCATGGTCACAGTATCACAGTATCACAGTATCACAGTATAACCAAGGTTGGAAGAGACCCCAAGGATCATCAAGTCCAACCCGTCCCAACAGACCTCACAACTAGACCATGGCACCAAGTGCCATGTCCAGTCTCCTCTTGAACACCTCCAGGGACGGCGACTCCACCACCTCCCCGGGCAGCCCATTCCAATGACGAATGACTCGCTCAGTGAAGAACTTCCTCCTCACCTCAAGTCTAAACCTCCCCTGGCACAGCTTGAGACTGTGTCCCCTTGTTCTGGTACTGGTTGCCTGGGAGAAGAGACCAACCCCCTCCTGTCCACAACCACCCTTCAGGTAGTTGTAGAGGGCAATGAGGTCACCCCTGGTCCTTCTCTTCTCCAGGCTAAACAACCCCAGCTCCCTCAGTCTCTCCTCATAGGGCTTGTGCTCAAGGCCTCTCACCAGCCTTGTTGCCCTCCGCTGGACACGTTCAAGTGTCTCGATGTCCTTCTTAAACTGAGGGGCCCAGAACTGGACACAGTACTCAAGGTGTGGCCTAACCAATGCAGAGTACAGGGGCACAATGACCTCCCTGCTCCTGCTGGCCACACTATTCTTAATACAGGCCAGGATGCCATTGGCCCTCTTGGCCACCTGGGCACACTGCTGGCTCATGTTTAGGCGGGTGTCGATCAGCACCCCCAGATCCCTCTCTGTTTGGCAGCTCTCCAGCCACTCTGACCCCAGCCTGTAGCTCTGCATGGGGTTGCTGTGGCCAAAGTGCAGCACCCGGCACTTGGACTTGTTGAATGTCATCCCATTGGACTCCGCCCATCTGTCCAGTCGGTCGAGGTCCCTCTGCAGAGCCTTTCTACCCTCTAACTGACTAACATCTATTCCCAACTTGGTGTCATCTGCAAACTTGCTGATGACTGACTCAATTCCCTCATCCATATCATCAATGAAGATGTTAAAGAGGATGGGGCCCAACACTGATCCCTGGGGGACACCACTGGTGACTGGCCGCCAGCTGGATGTGGCACCATTCACCACCACTCTCTGGGCTCGGCCCTCCAGCCAGTTCCTAACCCAGCGCAGAGTGTTACTGTCCAAACCATGAGCTGACAACTTAGCCAGCAGTTTGCTGTGGGGGACGGTGTCAAAGGCCTTGGTGAAGTCCAGGTAGACCACATCCACAGGCCTCCCCACGTCCACCAGACGGGTCACCTGATCATAGAAGGAGATCAGGTTGGAGAGGCAGGACCTGCCCTTCCTAAATCCATGTTGGCTGGACCTGAGCCCTTGGCCATCCTGCAGGTGTGCAATTATTGCCGCCAGGATAATCTGTTCCATCACTTTCCCTGGCACTGAGGTCAGGCTGACTGGCCTGTAGTTTCCGGGTTCCTCCATCCGTCCCTTCTTGTGGATGGGGACCACATTGGCCAGTTTCCAGTCATCTGGGACCTCTCCAGTGAGCCAGGACTGGAGGAAAATGATGGAGAGCGGCTTGGCCAGCTCATCTGCCAGCTCTCTCAGCACCCTAGGATGGATCCCATCTGGTCCCATGGACTTGTGGATGTCCAAGTGGCTCAGCAGGTCCCAAACTAGTTCCTCATGGATTTCTGGGGTACTACACTGCTCCCCAACCCTACTACCCAGCTCAGGAGGCCACTCATCCTGGACTCCTACCTTGCTGTTAAACATCGAGGCAATATCGAGTCATATATCTTGTCACTTAAAGGAATATTCAATTTGTTCTATAGCTGACATTTCATACACCTCTTAATTGTGTTTTGCAATAAACTTGTGTATTCTTTTAACTTCCTTTCCATTTTGCTCAGGAAGCTCAATTATTTTCTTTTCTGTATAGCAGATTATTGTGTAGCTTTTGCTTTGTGTTACACTATTAGCATCTTTTATCCTTTGCCGCATTTTCTTTCATTCTTGTCACTTTTCTTCTGTGCCCTCATAATCCTCTGCTTGTGCTGCTACCCTTTCCACAAAAGTTGTCTTAGCTGTCATAGCTCACTTGTTAGTCTCTCCCTCCACTTTAATTTGGGCTCTGACTCTATTTTCTCATTTAGGTGCCTCAAATGGACCATTCAAATAAGGAAAGAGCAAAACAACCACTGGCCAAAAAAAAAAAAAAAAAAAACAGAATTAGGACAAGACATCCTAGTTATGGAAAGCAGTTCACTGGAAAACTAGAAACCATTTACTGGCTTTCTCCACCTCTAACTGTGAGGTAATAGATTAATTTGTAGGCTATCTAGCTGCTGTAAGGTAGAGATATTTTAATTCTCTTTTTCTCCACTCTTCCTCCTTTTCTCATTTTAAGAGGGGATTGGACATGGCACTTGGTGCCATGTTTTAGTAGTCATGATGTCTCGTGTGACAGGTTAGACTTGATGATCTTTGAGGTCTTTTCCAATCTCATTGATTCTATGGTTCTACGATTCTGAAAAATGTCTTTGGGTACAAAAGTGAAGGATATCCATGGAGCAGAAGGCACACAGTGCTGGTGACAGCTGGATTGCATATAGAGCACAACTTCAATTCAACCACTTCAGTTAATGGTAGAGAGGATCACATTTGAAGCACTAGATATGAAAAGGATTATCAGTATGAAAAACATGTCCATGTGGTTAAGGGACCATTAAGACATCTCATAAGGAATATCCAAGTTGTGTTTTACTTCTAAAAATGCTGGTTCTCAGACATCAATATGATATGGATATTCTTGTGATTTTTAGCTAACAAACAGCAGCACTGAAAAGCAATCCACCTCACAGTGGCTGCTTTTGGTCTCCCACTTAGGAATTTGTCTACCATTTCTGATGCTGGCAGGACTCAGACTGATGTTTTTCCCTGCACAATGTGAATGGGAGTGTGAAAAGGGGATAGGGCTATATTAAAAAAAAAAAAAGAGAGATCAAAGCATACTCTACAAATCTATTTTCACTCTAATGTTTTTTTTTTCTGTAAACAGAATTATGCAACATCCATAGACTCATATCAAGAAAGGAATAATATGGTACATAAACTTGTGTCAGCAAGGATAAATAATTAACATTTTTAAATGGTGGGAACATGAAAGGAATAACCTAAACACTTATTTACACAAAATCAAAACTGTTTTAAAGCAGAGCTGGCACATATTGTAACACCTACTGTAAAGTGCATCCAGGCTGGGTTTATGGCATATTCCAAGGGATGTTAGGAATTTTATATCATCTCCTCTTTTTCTTGATGATTTAACCAATATTTTTAATAGTTCATGGCTGGTGAGGCTGCTTCTGTCTATTCCTTTGTACCCTAAATCAGAGACTCTACTCCTTGCTTACAAATTGGAAGTCAGGAGAAACATGGTGTTACAAGAAACCATTGTTCAAAGAGCATTAGGAAGAAGTAAGGGGTTGTAAGGGTACGGATTGTACCCTGGTATAACCACAAGCCTTATTCATCATACGGGAATCATTTACCTTTTGTAGTGGTGAATTATCCCTGAATGAGTTGGGCCTTCATTTATTAGTTAAGCCATGCTGTAAGCTAAAATCTTAAAAATTAAGTAACTAAATTACACTCATGGTACTGCCATAGCTGAATTGCAAACAAACAAACGAGCTGGAAAAAAAAAAAAAAGATTCCAAGCTTTCCAGATGGCTGGTTCCCACTGATGTACACTTTTTTTCCTCTGGAGCTTCAAAACATGTTTAAATTATGAAATTTGGTACAACTACAAGAACTTGGCAAGCACTCATTAAGGTTTTTGTTGAAAAAGTGATACTACAGAGTCACAGAACTGAAGATGAGCAATTGTGGAGTTGTAGGGCTGTTCTCATGTGTGCACAGCACTGTCAGTGTGGGTTGTAGGGCATGAAGCTGGTTCCCAGGGTCTTATTTTTTCATGTGCTGCACTCCTTGGGCTAAATCCATCCTAACCAGAGCTGGTGAAAATGGTGAAATTGCATCAGTAATTTGCTTGATTTCTTTTGCTCAAAACTTTTTGCTTAGCATCCCCTGCATTTTTGTCTCCAGCCTCTGCTGAGGCCAGATGACTTGGTATGTGTCTCCTCTGCCCCTGGCAGTGCTTGGATAAGTGAAGCAGACAAAGAGTAATTTGCTTTCCTGATGCAAATAGCCATGTGCTGCTGGGGCAAACTTCTTCACAGGCAGAGCCCCTTCCTTTGCTACACCAGCAGAACAGGGGGAAGGCTTGTGGTGGGTGATCTGGAGTGGGAGGTGGCTGTGGTAGCAGTTGGTGGGAAGGAAAGTGAGGATTGGAAGATGACAAAAGGTGAATCACACAAACTGTACTTCTCACTATTTGTTTTGAATATAGTCTTAGGTGGGCCATGCTGAGTTTTCAGTTAAAGCAGTGTCTCACACCCTCCATTCAACCTGAGGGCAAGCTGGCAAGCAGGATAAGGCCTTGTACCCCAAGAGCAGGGGATGCGTATCCCACTAGGGGGATGAAGATTGGATATGTTCCTCTCAGAGCAGATTTGTAATTGAGAGAAATGGGAACCTTCCTTTACGTGTTTCCATGACTCTGTGATCCTCCTAGCTCCAATCACAAAAGCCTCTCTCCAGCTCCTTCAAGCCCATCCTTCAAGCTCTTTAGTGCCAGGGGATAAAACCCTGTTATATAGCCTAAGGAGAATGCCAAAGCCTTCCTATTACATGAGTAATCAAGGTTGCTAGTAAGGCAACTTCTTTTTTTATTCTGACACACCTTGTGCAGCTGATGTTTGAAGGAACTCCTTTCTTCATTGATCTGATGATAGCGACTGCTCCCCACTCCGCTGCAAGGTCAGGTTGGTTACTGATGCCTCAAGGTATGGGGTTAAGGGAGTATTAGCACAGAGAGGAAGAAGGCGGGGAGGGAAGCTCCCCCCTCTACCCATTGGTGTCCTTACAGTAAAAAAGTTAGCCCTGGAGTAGAGCAAGAACATTAGACTGCTCTGTGGTGCTGCAGTGAGCCAACCTCTGCTCAACACCAGACAACAGACAAATCACTCTGAATTATTCATCTGTAGCTGAATTATTAAGAAAGAGGATGTGGCAACTATTCATGTCAAAAGGAGGGAGGAGCTGGATAACCCTTACGCAAACCAAGTGCACTGCAGGTTGCCCGCTAGCTGTTCATTAATGTTAAAGATGTACCTCAAAAAGGACCTTCTGTATTCCGCCCTTCACTGGTCTCTAGGGAATGACCCTGCCAGGGTGTTTGCACAGATGTCACATTCTTGCTGTCTATGTAATGTACTCTGCAGTAAGCATACACATAAGCATTCAAGTGACCAACCTGTTCTGTACCTACCAAAGTCATTTGCTGTCAGCTCCTCAGATTTATTGCCAAAAAAACAGTTCCTCTGGGGCGCAACCAGCTGCTATATTATGCATTTGTGGACTCCTGCCATGTGTCATTGCCAGTATATGAATTATAAATAAATGGTAAAAGAAAGGTGAAGAGATAAATAACAGCATAGCAGGAGAACATGCACTTAAGTCCATGCAGTGGACGTGGTGTGACTCCTTTCTAATAACTTGCTGTCCATCAAGTTACTATCATGTGTAATAACCTACAGATGGATCAGCAGTGGGTGGCATTAATATACGTGGGCCCCTCTGGCATGTAGGTGTTCTGTACTGTCCTTATCACCCTCTTTTTTTCACCAGCAGACAGCCTTGTGCCTTTTGCTGACTGCCGTGAGCAATGTGCATTCACTCTTACACAAAACACATTTGGCTGCCTCTCGGGGAGCTTGTATGCTTCCCCAGGTGGGCAAGAAAGACAGGTGAGTTTACCTGATGCCACTGACTTTTTGCAGTGGGACCAGAGGAGAAAAGTGACAAGCAGCAGCAGAATTGAAATATCATGAAGATTCAAAGAGTTTGCTGATGTGATATTTTTTTGTTTAGTCATTATTCTGCCTGGAAGCATTACACATAACACAACTTTCAAGAGATGTCTCTGATGTTGCAGTATGGAAAGCACTCCCTGCACTAGGACTTGCATTGAATAAATGTATATATAGACTCAGAGGGCATCTTGATGCTTACTGCATTTTAGGTCAGTGACATAAAGACATCATGCAACATTTTTTCAGGGACGTTTTGAAAGAGAAAATAATTTGAGTGTTGGAAAAGGAAGAATAGGAAGGTATGTCTGTAGGATGAGTATACAGGGTAATGTTATTTGCCAAGTTACTTTTCCTAGGAGATCTAAAGGGAAGTAGAGAAGCAGATTCAGAAAATATTTACATTTGAAAGGAACCTTCAACTGCAAGTGCTGTGTCATATAATCCATGAAAAAAACATAGAGACTGAAGAGTCTCTAGACTTCACTGTTTATGTTGAAGGACTACAAAAATTTGCCATTAATGGCAAATTTAGATTTATTAGATTATTTAGATTTATTCATGGTGAATTTACCTCTATTATTATAAGTATTACAAGTATTGTGATACTAGGAAAATGGGTGTTGAATAATGCCTGAGTGAACTCAAAACAAAGGACAGTCAACTGATAAACTAAAAATCACAGCAAAAGATGCATGGGTTGGGCCACTTTATCTTAAGGGTTGAATTGTTTCTTTAGACTGAAAAATCCTAAAAAGAAAAAATATTTGCATTTTGCATTAATAATTAAAGCAGAGTGCTTCCAAATGAGCACAGATTTGTCACAGCTGATTAATAAGCCTTCCTTTATGACTTCCAATGAGCAGTTTTATGTAATCTGCTTGTCTTTCTACTAATCATTTGCAATTCTGAATATGGTGGTTTCAGCTGCAGTTGTATGGATACTGTTACAATTTACTTGCAAGCAATGCCAAATCCCTCCACTTTGCGTGAACACAGGCAAAAGTCAACTTGATTTGCAGCTCTGCAGAGACATAGTAAGCTGAGAGGGGGAATACAATCAGGTGGGAGAGCTCAGCAGGCAATCTTAGTCTCATTAGTAATGCATAAATACAGGGAGAGAAGATAGGAGGTGAAATGCACTCTCTTAGAACTTGCTTGGGGACAGATAGTGGGACTTTGCTCTTCTTAAGATGGTAATGAAAAATGATCCTGAAAAGCAAGAAAAGAGCCCCAGGGCTACCTTGGGCTGCTGCCTCTAGCACATAGTAAAGTTCAGCAGCAACAAATCCTGCCTCTATTCAGGGCACAGTAGATGGGGATGGGAATGTTGATGAAGGACAAAGATCCTTGTCTCACACACATAAAAGCTGACTGTCTCATTGTCTGAAAGGTTTAATAGTACTGTGGTATTTTAGATGCTGATAACCTTTTGTGTTTTGGTCCTTTTCCCCCAAAGGTAGAGACACTGGTACCTTAAAAAATTCATGAAGTATTGTTCAACACTAAATTTAATTTCTTGTCATTGAACCAGGCAAAGAAACTCAACCCCTTTCTTCTAATGTCCAAACAGAAAAATGCAATCTTATTAGCAGCATTATGCTGAAAGCTGTTTTCCTCCCAGCTGCATTATCCAGCTCCATGCTTCTGTCCTACTGCATTCAGAAGACCTGAAGCACAAATCTAAACACATCCCAGTACAATGAGTAGACTATGTAGTATCCTGAATAGATCTGCCATCACAATATTGAGTAGTAATTTTCCACCCTTTTAATAAGAAAGATGTCAAAAATAATGTCTGTCATTAATATTATAGTGTAAATAGAGGAAAAACATGCCCTTTGTTCCTACTTATTCCTATTATGTGCATCTTTGTGTGTTTGTAGCTTTCTGAGAAGCTGAGGAAGAAGCTAACAATCTTTCTGAAAAATTATCATAAGTAATTTTCTTTTATAATGAATGAAGTCTCTGACACTGGGAGAAATTTTCCTTGCAAAGAGAGTTCATGATTAGTAAGGTAACCTCAGCTTTGAATACAAGCATTTGATGGGACATGGGTCCCATTAATAGTAATATTGATAGTAATATTTTGGACCATGAACCTGGAACAGGATGGTATTTACAGGTGTTGAAATGACTGTGAGAGAACCCTGCAAAAAGGAAAGCCTCAAGAACATCTTTCATTTCACTGTGTCCTGTGTAACCAAAATATTTGTGTAGCTAAGCTTTCTTCAAGGGAGTTCTGGTAGAGATATCTACAGTTAAAACTGCCAAGATTTTTAAGCATTTTGCCAAAATTTTAACTGTTAGATTAAAATATTCCAAGCTTTTTGTCTGCATTCAGCTGTAACAAAATGGTCCAGCAATGATCATAAAAATGGTAATTGGAAAAAAACAACAAAGGGGGTATTTTAAATCACAACTATTTGCCCCAGACAATTTTTAAAAAAATAGATGATAAATCAGTGTGCCTGCTACAGTCTGCAATTTGCCTCTTGAGTGACCATTGGGATGCCTTTCACATTAAAGACATGCAGAGTTGGCTGCAATATAAGACTTGGAAAATCACTAATATAAGTGGATCCTTTGCTATTGACTTTACCAAGACCAGCATTTACCCATCATTATCAACTGCAGCACCATCAGTGGCAGATGATAACACACTGAGTAGAGCCTTTTGGCAGAAGCAGCAGCAATGTCCTCCCTGGAGAGTGTCCGGATCAGAAGCCATGTAGCTACATGCACTGTAGCTACTGTGTACAGCACTGAACCCAGGTTAATAAGCCATATTGTGACAAGTATTAGCTTGAGAATCATCCTAATGCAATTTCCAGTAGGCCCTGAGTAAGGGCAGAGCAGTCTGCCTTAAAAGCCTATGCAGACACATTGCCTGTGAAATAGGAAACTATTATTTTGCCATGTGCACAAAACTTTTTCAGCCATGTAGGTTGAAAAAGATGACAAGCGTCCTCTTAAGCTTGCACAAGTTAAGGACTGTGATCAAGAAAGATCTTTCATTGCTAGCTCTGAAATGACTTGTGTCATAGCCCTGAAGCATTTACACACAATGAGGCCAAAATAAAAGCTGCAAAGGGAGCGTTTGTTCAAGTATTTATAACAGTGCTTAATTACAGACATGAAACTTTCCTTAGTGTTCTACATCAACATATTTAATTAGGAACTGGCTTAGAAATGAAGAAATTAATGGCCCAACCAAGCAGTGGTATACATCAGTAAGAAGCACTACACATGGTAGATCAACATGACCTGTATCACACGGTCTGACTATGAGCTACTGGTGCATGAGTTACTGGTGTAGACCCCCACCTTTGACATCCTGACTGAATTTTACGTGTTCAAACTTCAAATACCTACTGTGCTTCTACACCTGCTACATACTTTCAATGACTAGACAGGCTGATAGTCAAGGAAAAATTTGCCTTAGACAACCTGGAAATAAAATACTGAGACTAAACTCCTTTTGTGTGGATATTCTAAGACATAGGGGTTGGGATTGTAAAGTGTCCTGCACCCTTCTATCAGATAAGAAATAAAAGCAAAAGATCACGTTACTTTACCAAACTTTCAACATCATTTCAAGTCAACCTAAGGGGCAGCTACAAATTGGAGGCTCTCTTACTCACTCCTAATTAATTCCTAACTGTCTAAGGCCCAGTAACTGCTAGAGGAAATCAGTGGAGAAATCATGACAAAATCATGACAAAAGTGTCACCATCAGTTGCACTGTGTTTAGAAGTCCAAATGCGTAAAGAGTTGTACCACAATGAAACTTACAACATACAAATCAACCTTGATATGTGGACCTCACCCTGCCTCTTGGATGCATCTGGAGTTTCAGACCTTCCCTCTGGCCTTATTTTCTACAACTTTAAACACCTTTTAATGTGAAGTCCTCCTGTAGTTAAAACCAATATTTCCAGTACCCATTGCAGAGAGCCATGGTGCTGACAGCTGTTCCTTTGATAACTGCCCTTCTTCCAATGAACATATCAGCTCAGAGAACTGATAGTGGAAAGGCAAATACTGTGAAAAAACAAGTGGATTTTTCTAAAGGAACTGTATTTACACTGATTCTGAGACCCGACTACTAGTATTTGACGCAGTTACCCAAACATTTTGCTAAAACTGTTTTAAGAACTACAATAATAAAGACAATTGGACTGACTTTTTCCCTGGAACAAAATCACACAGGCAACCATGGCTTATTGTCATGAGGAAGGCATTTTTGAGGGGAAGGAGATATGAAATTACAGGAAAAGCCAAACAGTGATATTGGATCAGAGTAACAGTGTCCATGCTTCTAGTCACTGCAAGCTCTACACATCTGAAGACAAACCACTCTGGGATTCCTAGGGAATAGTTCAATACTCTTTGCTAATGAGTAAGCCATTGTGCCTAACTGGAATTTAAATATTTTTTGTTACTACTTTCATAATAATTTACTTCATTTACATGCAGCCCAATGGGAAAAAAGGAATTAAAAACAACAACAAAAATAAAAACAACCCCCCCAAAAAGAATCAAAAACCCAAACCCAAATGGACTGAAAATGACAGAACTTCATTTGTATACCAACAAATGTGTCAGTTTCATTCATCTAGAAACAAACACTTCTAGAACTGCAAATAAATCCCTCTCCACTAGCCCCGTGTCTATTTCACATTCAAGCCAATGCCCTCCATTTTTAATAGCTATAATTGCTGCGCCTACATCCTTTGTGTTAACTCGATCCCTTTAGCCCTGCCAGTGATACTGGCCTTCATCCAGCTCATGTGCTTCTCATGCAGATTCCTTTGTCATTTCCTTCCCACACCTCCTTCTGCATGATAAACCCACCCTGAGCCTTAGCTGCAGCTTTTCTTCCCTTCATGAATTTCTAAAGACCTACCTCTACCTCCACATCCATAAGGAATTTTTAATGGAGTAGATAGGCAAATATGAACATCTGCTTAAAATAATACTTGCCTCAATTACAGACACCCCTCACTCTGTGGGTCTACTGTGCTGACAGGCTGTCCATGAAAACATGTACCATTGTTGCTCTTGGTCACCCCCTTGCTTACATCTCCATGGCAGCTCCGGGAGCACTGCGTCAGCTCTTCAAGGCAGAATAATTTTTGTCACATCCTGGTACAGCACCTGAAGCCAGAGAGGAGCCTTGCTCCAGGATGGATTTTTACAGTTTATGGTACAACAGTGTAAGCTCTGGCCACTACCAAGTTGAGTAGTTTGTGGCAATGCAACATCCTTATTATGACTGTCTAGGAAAATCATTTCAGATTTTGTTCCACTGCTTCCTCAGCTCACCCTAGACTTCTTCAGCTGTAACTTGGTATGTCTCTTTACTTCAGTGTTGTCACCTGCTTTTGGTGCCTGTGTCCCTTCAAGGCAGTCAGACTTCAGGCCTCAATTGATCAAACTTAACAGTTCACTAACCAAGAGGGCTGTAGGAGAAAAGCAAGGTGCTTTGGCTGTAAAACTGAGCAGTGTGTTTGGTTTTGGGGGTGGTTTATGTTATGTTTTTTTCTTGACATGGAGGAAAATACTCCTCATAAAATCGTAAGGAGAGAGAGAAAACTGAAGCTGAGCACATAATGACAACAACTGGAGCACAGAGAAGGCACAGGGTGATACACGGGCAGTCCATGACAGTGGTTTGCAGTCAGCCAGGATCCGTGAAAGCGCTGGCCAGAGAATATTCGTAGAGGGAATCCCATGTTTCTGGCTGTCTGTGTTCTTAGCTCAGCTTGTTTGCCGTGAACTGAGCCTCCTCTACACTTCGCTTCAAATAAACCTCAGGGAATCCAGCCGTAATATTGACATAAAAACTGTGAGAACTTGGGACCCCTCCAGCGACCTCTCAAACCCCCCTTTTTATCTTCGGCTGTTTCTGCGTTGAAGACAGCAGGCCAAGCGCGAGCACACAGGGAATTTCCTTCTCGCCCATTCAGTCGCCCTTTAAATACATGTAGTAAACACAGGCACGTCGGTCTAGGCATCCTCACAGAACACCTTCCGCGTACCCCCTCGCTGCAAAAGAGGAACGCGGTCGCAGCGCGGAGTCCGCGCTCTCGGCCTCGCAGGCAGAGCTCCGCACCCGCGGCCCCGCCGCCCACTTGTCATGCGCTGGTCGCGGCCCTGAGCGTCGGGGGCGGGTGACCACGGCCCGGTGAGGAGGAGGAGAGAACGGCGCGGCCCGCCCAGCCTAGGCTGAAGGGTTTCCCCCTTCTCTGCCGCGGTTTCCTTCGCTGCGGGGGTTGAGGCGGGTGCAGCGGCGGGGCCGCCGAGGCCGCCGAGGCGGAGGAGGAGGAGGAGGAGGAGGGAGGGAGGGAGGGAGGGAGGGGTAGGAGGAGCCGCTGCCGCTGTGGGGCGGGTATGCGGACGGGTTGCACACTCACACACCCAGACGCGCACAGAGGGGCACGCATAAGCACAGTGTGCGGAGGAAGAAAGAGGAGGAGGTCGCCGCCTCTGAGCAGCCCCTGCACCCTGCGCAGCGCGGCGGGACCGCCGGCGGCGGCCGCCCTGTCTCCCGCCTCGGCGGCGGCTGAGGTAAGGCGGCAGCTGAGGGACTGCATGCGCGGGGCGGTGGCAGCGCGCGGCGACCGTTGGGGGCAACCGTTGAGGGCCGCCGGGTCTGAGGGCAGCATCGCGTCCTTCACGGGCAGAGGCTCTGCCAGTCCTTCGGTTTCGGGCCGTCACCTTGGGCTTGCCGCGCCGGCCGGGGCAGCCGCCGGGCGGCTCTGCCGGCTCTACCCCGGCCTCGGTACGCCGGCCCTTCGCCTCGCAGGAGATAGATATACCTACATGTGTATGTCTGTACGTGTGTGGGTGAGATACTATCTGTGTGTGTGTGTGTGTATTATATGCGTGTTTGTGTGGGACCGGTGAGTGAATTATTATTCTCATCTTCACTGCCAGCTGTGCAGCTTATGTAGTTTCTGAGTGCATCCGGATTTTTGTCACTGCTGGGCGGCGTGACAAATGTTTCTGTGTAGCTAAGTATTTAACTTTCTTGTGGTGTTTCATTCCACACACCCCCACACCCTCTTTTATTTTTTTTCCCCCTCATCCCTGGGAGAAAGCAGGGCTCACCTTTGGAGATTTTGTTTTCTTTCGGATGTATCGAAAGGTCTCTGGGGATACAAGTGCTTGTGTTGTTTCTCTGTGTGTGCATCAGTAATATACCCAGGTGTTTTTCAATCACTTAGTATTAATTTTCAAAGCAAGGCTCAAACCCGGTGTTTCCCCTCTGCTAGTAAGGCAATGCACTGTATTTGATGCATGACTTTGAATTATGTGTTTTCAGACACCTGTTACTTAATCCTGTTTATCCTTTCCAGTTACAGTTATCCAGCCTTGGTCTGCTTAATTTTTTTTTAATACCTGAAAGTAAACTATGACCTGTCTTTTATGCTGATATTTAGTAGAAACCCAGGAATCTAATGTATTTGTGAGGTGCATAATGTGCATCTGTTAGGTAACACCTTCTTACAAGGATGTGATTTTTGTTAAGTTACGGAATAATCTTCATCTGTGGAGGAGTTTATATAATGTCAAAGTGTCCATGGAAATGTATCTGTAAGAAAGGTAGGGGCAGTGGGGGCTACATAAAATTAAAGTCTTTCACAGTGTAAATCCAGTAACGTATGTAAATAATGTTTTATGAACTTCACTTGATCTTGCACCATGGAATTTTCAGTTTAATAACTGGGGTTAGTGTGGATGCTAGAGAAAATGTCGCATTTCTGATACCAGAAGAGGATGGAGCAGGTTCTTTCATAACACACTGGTGTTGATGATTGTATTCTATAGTTTACTTGAGCACTTTAAGCAAGCTAATGATATAACTCACTTTAGCTTATTTTCTGCAACTTCTGAAAGTATCATATTAACAGTATTTGTAGGCTTTCTCCAGATCAAGGGTGCTTAATATTGCTCTGTACTGTGAAACAGTTATTACTACATAGAATTGAGCAATTTTGTATTGGGCAGTTTCTAAATGTATATCAGAAAAAAATTTATTTCTGTTCAACTGATAACTTTGTGAAGTAATTAAAGACAAATTACAGATTTCAGGGATGAGAATTCTCTTCCAAAACTGTTAATATAGCTCTGCCTTCAAATGTCAGTTTTGATTCATCTCTTGGTGATATCACTAAAACCCAGGTATTAATGTGAAAGGCAAACCTCTGGTGAAAATATAACTGCACATAGCTGTCAAAATAAAATTTTAAGATTTGATTGCTGGATGTGTATATGTACATGGTAGAGTGACAATGCCTTTTACTTTGTAGACATGCACCCATTTACCACAGCTTTGTTCTAAAACAGTATTTTCTATCATGAATTTATGCATAACCTCCACTCTCTGCCTTTTCTTGGCATGCAGGTATAAAGAAACTTGAGGGAGAGAAGAGACTAAAAGGGGGAGGAGAGAGAATTCATACAGATTTCCCTTAGTAACAGATGAAATACATCTTTGTTATATCACTGGTTGCTTTCTGATTCCACCTTTTCTAAAGTTATGGCGAGTTATTTGGGCTTGATGTTCGCTGCTGTCTCCTGTTGCAGACAATGGCCATTTGTTCCAGTTATATCTGGCTGTGATGATGAACTTGGGGCTACGCTTTGAGTCAGTCAAGTATTTGTTCCAACTTTGTAGGAACTGATGGCATTTTTTTTCACCAGGTTTACATACACATGTTAGAAAATGGTAGAGATATGATTTCCATGTTTTGTATTTCTTCTTCATTTTTTAACTTGTCATTATTTGTGGTTGTCTTGTGTTGTTCAATGGTTTACTTTCCCTGGTGGTTTTAACAGCTCAATTGCTGTTCCTTCCTGTTGGTAATGTGCTGAAGACTGAAGTCTGAAACGGCTGTTTTAGTTTTTTCCTTAAAATGGAATTAATTTCTTTTCCAGTGGAAAGGGAAACAGGGATACAGGAATACTTAATAGCATTTTAAAAATGAGAGCAAAAATTTAATGCTGGCATCTTAGCTAAGAGTGGCTAGTTATGAAAATCTATACCCCATTGATTTCAGAGAAGGCTGATTTCCTCTGTAGGTGCGGTTATCTGTCCCATTAGATTTGGGGAGTTGTCATAAATTAATTTAGAAGTGAAATTTTCCAAATAATAAAAACTCTGGTTGGTTGTTAGTGGAAGTCATTATTAAAGATTGCATAAGCATTATTTGCAAGATGGCTCCTCAGTTGCCTGGGCTTAGTTCCATTCTCTGATAAATAGATGCATTGTGCTACTTCAGAAATTGCAAAACTGGTGGCTTGAGTTCATTTAATTAATTTTGCAAGATATGTAATACATCCAGGTTTGGGAATACTCTGTTGTTAATAGTGGAGATTTTTGTGACCCAGACTGTTAACCCTTCAGATTTTTTTTTAGTTATAATGTTTAGAGTGCAGGCATAAAAGGCTCAGATAAATTTTATTTGGTGGGACTTTCTGTGAGCTGGCTTTGAGGTCTTGCTGCTGCAGGAAGAGAGTGTGACTCGACTGTGTCTTGTGATTTTTTTGGACTTTGCGGTCACAGAGATCTGTCCCACAGAGGATTCAAATATATGGGATGGCAATGGTGTAGATAACAAAAATACTCTGCTTTGACATTAACCAGCCTGCTTTGCTTGTGTTCTCACCCTGTAAGTGCTAAGCTGTGAGGATGTATCTAGTTGGTCCTCATCCACCTTCTTTGGAAGTTTTGTAAATATGAATAAAGAGACTTATGAAACTGCAGAAGATAGCAGCTTCCCAACTGTTCTGAAATTAATTAATTATGTGTAGTAGTATTTTCCATGTTCCAGGAAGATATGCCAGTCTGAGTGCCTGGAATCGGGTGCTGTAACATGGGGAAGAGTATAAGAACAACCCTTTTGCAGCAATGGTGGGACTCTTTGTTTCCAGAACAGGATGCTCTTGAGTCACTTATTTGAGGCACAGAAATAGGCAGTGCAGCACAATTGTGGTTTTAGAGATTCCTTTCCATGAGACTTCTGGATGTTAAGTTGTTGATCTTTTCTCTGTGAGTTTGTCACTGCTGGGATCTTGGAGGAGAATCAATACTTGCATCCCCTCCCTTTGCAGACCTACATCAGGTTATATAAGGTAGTAAAGTGTTGTGGTTTCTTTTGTTCATTTGGCTGTACAAGTCATTCTAGGTTATCATCAACTGAAGGAAGAACTTGTTAAAGCTGTACCTCCGTGGCAGCAAAAGAATCTTGATTTTTGGAGAAGAATGAAACATATGTCTGTCTTCTTACTGGAGAGCCTAGCTCTTAGGCAGAATGTTATGTACAGTCCTGTTTGCCTTGTTACTAGGTTTGGATGAGCAATACTTGTGTGTAGTTGTAATGTTTCATTTCACCATTGGAGTTGTGAAGATAGCAGCAGTCCGTCTTACTATAGGAGGGAAACTGATCCTGGGGAGCAGTGGAAATGTCACTGAAAGGTTAGGTTGCCTAAATGTATGTGCTCATGAAAAAAGAGGGAAATACATGGTCTCCAGCTTTTGCAGTCGCTCGTCTTTCATGGTTTAGATTTCTATGGTATATGGGACTGTTACTTTGATCTTTCTGTGGCTACCCATTCTTTTCCATGCTGGTCTTGAGCTCAGTCTTGATCCCTTCTTACTGATGGCTAATAGCTGGTTATGGGACAGACAGTATAGATCACAAAGACCGTAGATGTGTGTAGCAATCTCACTTGTTTTCCCCTGCTTAGTGACCAACTTGTGTAATAAGTAGATGTATCCATCGTCTGACTTTGTGTGATTACTGCAGGCTATCTGATAGGATGTGCTCCTAGCTCTTGATGTTATGTTTCTCATCTTTCTAATTATAGTAGCAAATGGTCAAAACTTAAGTAGGTAATTGGAAGCTGTCATATATCTAAAGTTAGGGTCTTGCTTTCCATTTCGTATGGAAGACATTACTGGTCCACCATGAGGTAAAGTTAAGGGTCACTTGCTTGGTCTTTTCTCAAAACAACAGTTTATTTCTTTAACCAGTAACAAAAACTGGGAGCTTTAGACAAATGAGGTTGAACCATCTGTTTGGAATGTGGCCTATTGCAAGGTCTGTTTGTGGAGTTCTTGAAATTAGTATCACTGAAGTAATTATGTGTTTCTGCCATCTCCTTTCTGAAGAATCTGGCTCTATTCCATTTATTTGGGGCTCTCAAATGGTAACCTTCTTTGTGAGCTAACCTTGCAGTTTTGGAAGGCTGTGAGAAGATGTGTAATGTTAGAGATACTGGTTTCAAGAGTGAATTGAATAGATTGTTCCTTTTCAGATGTGTAGTGATAGATCATTTATTTGAAAAGTTTTAATGTAGGCTTGGTGTTTGTATTCTGTTTTTGTAAGCATTGTAACAGTAATTGAAATAGAGAAAAATTTACATGTCATCCACTTATCAAATAGTTATATGAAAATATTTTCTGCAGTTGGTCTAGCAATATGCCATCAGAGAGAGAAAGAGAGAGATATATATATTCAAGAAGTGTTTGCCTGCACTTTGCTAAGGTGAACATGGGTATGAAAAAGGTATTAAAGAGCAAGCTATTTGTTTCTGAAGTTACAGATAGATTTTTCTAGCAATTTCTATATTCAGCTACTGCAGATGGGAAGCAATCAGTCTGGAGGTTAGTGAGTAATAAAAGGGACAAAACCAGTAAGGACTTTAAAGGTTAATAAGTATTTCTTGGATTCTAGTTACCTAGAATTTCCATGATCCTGTGAACAGTGTGATGAAAAAACAAAAACAAACAAATAATAAGGAAATTCTGAGAGATCTAAGCTGTGGTTTTGAACAAGATGGGTTGGATGAAAGAGCTTCTTATAACAAAGTGATAATTTTTATTCCTTGATCTTTTAGACCATTCTGGGTTTTTCTGTTCCCATTTTTCTCCTCCTTGAACATACTTTTTTCCCATCCCTGAAATTTCAATGTCTGTCATATTCTTGATCCAGGATGCTTGCTTCCATCTCTGCTGATGGACATCTGTACTGCTGCTGCAGATGCTGAAAGGAATCGATAGCTGTAGTAAGAGCCTACTTGTTTTGAAACACACCACAGTATCACAGTATAACCAAGGTTGGAAGAGACCCCAAGGATCATCAAGTCCAACCCGTCCCAACAGACCTCACAACTAGACCATGGCACCAAGTGCCATGTCCAGTCTCCTCTTGAACACCTCCAGGGACGGCGACTCCACCACCTCCCCGGGCAGCCCATTCCAATGACGAATGACTCGCTCAGTGAAGAACTTCCTCCTCACCTCAAGTCTAAACCTCCCCTGGCACAGCTTGAGACTGTGTCCCCTTGTTCTGGTACTGGTTGCCTGGGAGAAGAGACCAACCCCCTCCTGTCCACAACCACCCTTCAGGTAGTTGTAGAGGGCAATGAGGTCACCCCTGGTCCTTCTCTTCTCCAGGCTAAACAACCCCAGCTCCCTCAGTCTCTCCTCATAGGGCTTGTGCTCAAGGCCTCTCACCAGCCTTGTTGCCCTCCGCTGGACACGTTCAAGTGTCTCGATGTCCTTCTTAAACTGAGGGGCCCAGAACTGGACACAGTACTCAAGGTGTGGCCTAACCAATGCAGAGTACAGGGGCACAATGACCTCCCTGCTCCTGCTGGCCACACTATTCTTAATACAGGCCAGGATGCCATTGGCCCTCTTGGCCACCTGGGCACACTGCTGGCTCATGTTTAGGCGGGTGTCGATCAGCACCCCCAGATCCCTCTCTGTTTGGCAGCTCTCCAGCCACTCTGACCCCAGCCTGTAGCTCTGCATGGGGTTGCTGTGGCCAAAGTGCAGCACCCGGCACTTGGACTTGTTGAATGTCATCCCATTGGACTCCGCCCATCTGTCCAGTCGGTCGAGGTCCCTCTGCAGAGCCTTTCTACCCTCTAACTGACTAACATCTATTCCCAACTTGGTGTCATCTGCAAACTTGCTGATGACTGACTCAATTCCCTCATCCATATCATCAATGAAGATGTTAAAGAGGATGGGGCCCAACACTGATCCCTGGGGGACACCACTGGTGACTGGCCGCCAGCTGGATGTGGCACCATTCACCACCACTCTCTGGGCTCGGCCCTCCAGCCAGTTCCTAACCCAGCGCAGAGTGTTACTGTCCAAACCATGAGCTGACAACTTAGCCAGCAGTTTGCTGTGGGGGACGGTGTCAAAGGCCTTGGTGAAGTCCAGGTAGACCACATCCACAGGCCTCCCCACGTCCACCAGACGGGTCACCTGATCATAGAAGGAGATCAGGTTGGAGAGGCAGGACCTGCCCTTCCTAAATCCATGTTGGCTGGACCTGAGCCCTTGGCCATCCTGCAGGTGTGCAATTATTGCCGCCAGGATAATCTGTTCCATCACTTTCCCTGGCACTGAGGTCAGGCTGACTGGCCTGTAGTTTCCGGGTTCCTCCATCCGTCCCTTCTTGTGGATGGGGACCACATTGGCCAGTTTCCAGTCATCTGGGACCTCTCCAGTGAGCCAGGACTGGAGGAAAATGATGGAGAGCGGCTTGGCCAGCTCATCTGCCAGCTCTCTCAGCACCCTAGGATGGATCCCATCTGGTCCCATGGACTTGTGGATGTCCAAGTGGCTCAGCAGGTCCCAAACTAGTTCCTCATGGATTTCTGGGGTACTACACTGCTCCCCAACCCTACTACCCAGCTCAGGAGGCCACTCATCCTGGACTCCTACCTTGCTGTTAAACATCGAGGCAAAGAAGGCGTTCAGGACCTCAGCCTTTTCCTGATCTTCGGTCACCGTGTTCCCCTCCAGGTCCAGTAAGGAGTGGAGATTCTTCTTGCCCTTCTTTTTAGCATTGATATATTTGTAAAATTGCTTTTTATTTTCTTTCACAGAGGTGGCCAGTTTCAGTTCCAACTGGGCCTTTGCTTCTCTAATTTTATTCCTACATAATCTAACCACTTCCGTGAACATACCTCGAGAAGCCTTCCCCTCCTTCCAAAGGTGATACAGCCTCTTTTTTCCCTTAATTCCTCCAGGAGCTGCTTGCTCATCCAGGCCGGTCGCCTTCCCCGCTGGCTCATCTTTCGGCAGATGGGAACCGCCAGTTCCTGTGCCTTCAAGAGCTCCTTTTTGAAGTAGGTCCAACCCTCCTGGACCCCTCGGTTCATGAGGGTTGGTACCCAGGGAACTTTACAAATAAGTTTCTTAAAGAGGCTGAAGTTTGCCCTCCGGAAGTCCAAGGTGAAGGTTCTGTTGGTACTCCTCCCTATCTCCCTGCATATTGAAAACTTCACTATCTCGTGGTCACTGCACCCTAGGCAGCCTCCCACGGTCACATCTCCCACCAGCCCTTCCCTATTGGAGAGCAGCAGGTCAAGCAGAGCCTGTCCCCTGGTAGGCTCACTTAACAGCTGCGTCAGGAAGCAGTCCTCTATTCACTCCAGGAATCTTCTGGACTGCCTTCTCTCTGCTGAATTAAGTTCCCAGCAGATATCTGGCAGGTTGAAGTCACCCACGAGGACAAGATCTGATGATCTTGAAACAGCCTCCAGTTGTTTGTAGAATAATTCATCAACCTCCTCATCCTGGTTGGGTGGTCTATAACAGACTCCAACCAGGATGTCAGATTTGTTGGGCTGCCCTCTGATTTTAACCCACAGGCTCTCAATTCCCTCATCTTCCACCTCAAGTTCAGAGGCAGAAAGTGTCTCCCTAATATACAAAGCCACCCCTCCTCCTCTTCTCCCTCTCCTATCCCTCCTAAAGAGCCTGTAACCCCCCAGTGTAGCACTCCAATCGTGCCTGTTGTCCCACCATGTTTCTGAGATGGCAACTATATCATAGTTGCCCTGGTGGATTAGGACCTCCAGCTCATCTTGCTTATTGCCCAGGCTGCGTGCATTGGTGTACATGCACTGCAGCTGGGCTCCCGACCTCTCAGTTGACCCTACCTTGTGCCCTACTCTTACCTCTGCAGAGGGACCGATGTCTTCACCCACCCCCTTCAGACCTAGTTTAAAGCCCTCCTAATGAGCCCTGCCAACTCTAGTGCTAGGACTCTCTTGCCCCTTCTAGATAAATGTACCCCATCAGGACCCAGCAGGTCAGGTGCCATAAAAGTTGCCCCATGATCAAAGAAACCAAAGTTCCTCCGCTGGCACCAGTCCCTGAGCCACTTGTTGATGGTGTGGGTTCTCCCGTTCCTCTCAGTGTACTCCCCTGCCACTGAGGGAACTGAGCAGAACACCACTTGCGCGCCTGCCCCATCGATCAACTGTCCAAGGGCCCTAAACTCCTTCTTAATTGCCCTGGTGCCCTTCCTGTCGATCTCATCACTCCCAGCCTGTATCACCAGTAGAGGGTAATAGTCAGAGGGACTGATGAGCTTGGGGATTCCCCTTGCAATGTCCCTTACTCGCGCCCCGGGTAGAGAGCAGACCTCCCTGTGGGATGGGTCGGGACGACATATGGGTCCCTCAGCACCCCCCAGGAGAGAGTCCCCAATAACTATAACCCTTCTCGTTTTCTTTGTGGAGCTTGTCGTTATAGCTGTTGGGAACTGCATGGCGTTAGGCTTGGCCTTAGGCTTGGCCTTAGGCTGCCCCCGGAGCTGGTCGTTACAGCCGGCGGGGACTGCTTGGCCTTGATCTCCCCCCCGGATGGCTGCTCCTCAGCCCTCTCATCCCCACCGCCCTCAGCCTGCAGGGCCTCATACTTATTATGCAAGGGCAGCGGAGGAGGAGGAGAGGGCTGGGGCGGATTTCTCTTGCCACCCTTGGCAGGGACCCGTGTCCATCCCTCTCCGTTCTCAGGGGCCCGTCCCTCAGCAGGGGAGATCTGCAGAGCCTTCTCCCACAAGTCCAACTCCCTTTCGCTTTCCCTTATTGACCTCAGCCTAGACACCTCCTCCTTCAGCTCGGCCACTTCATCCTTCAGCTCAGCCACCACACTGAGGAGAAAGTTCACCTGCTCACACCTGACACAGGTGTCCTCTCTCTCTTCCTCTATTCCAACTGCCAGGCTGAAGCACTCTCTGCAGCTGGCAGCCTGGACTCCAGCATGCTGGAGAAACAACTCTGTCTGGGTAGATGCTATTTTTCTACCCTTGGTCCGAGTAATGACCATGGTGCAGCGTGTGAGTGAAAACAAATTTTTTTTTTTTTTTTTGTTTTTTGCCGAAGGGCTAGCTATCGAGCCAAAATGGCGCCGCGCGCACAGCCCAGCTGGGGTTTAAATCTCCCGCGGCTGACGTCAGGCACTCGCTCCCGTGCACGCTCGTGAGAGCACGAGCCTGCCTCAATCCCTGCCCCCCAGGAGTCCTCCCGACCCGCTAAACCCCGAAAGCAAGGCAAAAACCCAAGCAGAAACTCACAAAGCAAGCGGTGCTGTCCCGAAGGAGCGGTTCTGATCGGCTATCGAGCCAAAATGGAGCCAATTACAATACAATCGAGCCAATTACAATAAAAGTTCTTTAAAAATAAAACAAACACCAAACAATTTGAATATTGATACCTGGACACAAGTTGCTTTTTACAGAGTTGTGATAAGGACATTTTTACTTCAATTGTAACAGAATTCCTCTCAGAATAGTGAGAGTGGACATGGAAGGTGAATGCCTTAAGGAAATAAAGCCATTGAGTAGTTACTCCAGCGGGGCTAACAGGATCTGTTGAACCAAACAGATTTGGTGTAATTTTTTTCTGCAAAGGACCCTGATCAGGGAGGAAAGCAGTTCTGAAGAAGGAGGAGGAGAGGTGGGGCAAGAGGCTGTTTAATTTGTGATAATTTTTTTTTTTTTTTTTTTTTAGAGATGGCGATGAGGCATAAGTCTGTTAAAGGTGAGGTTGTGTGGCTCAGTGTGGTGATGAAGGGGAGCATGTACTGTTCCTGATTAGAATAGAATAACCAAGGTTGGAAGAGACCCCGAAGGTCGAGTCCAACCTGTAACCACAACCCCACAACTAGACCATCTGCAAGGCAGCCTGGGACTGTTGGGACAATTTTTTTTTTTTTTTTTTTTCCCAGATGCACTTCTTGAAGATTGGTGCAGATTAAGTAGACACTCTACTGGATTTGGAGAGCTGTACAGCATGTCTGATGTCAGCAAAGAATAAATTATTGCTTTCTGCTTTTTCAGTCTGTTATTTGGTACCATTTTCCTAGCAAAATACACTTAGGAATAATTGTTGTACAAGGCAATGACAAGGGAAGGTGGAATGCAATTGCCCGTGTATCAGAGCAGATTGCAAATTAGATGCTGCAGTTGGGTATAAGAGCTGTGCAGGTAGTGTGAATATTTTGGCATCACTGCTCAGCTTGTGATTTTCACAGTGGAAATCTGTATCCATGTATGCTGCAGGTGTATGTGAGCTTTTGGAAATTCCCCTCAGCATGTCTGTCATCCCTCACATGGTATGCTTATCTGCTGTGATTGGTGAATTTGTGTGCTGAGACAGAAGGTCGGGGTTTCTGGGGGAATCGGGGAGGGGAGTAGAAAGATATGGCCTGAGAGAATAATTGTGGACTCAAATAGGGCAGTCTGAGCAGGGAGGAGATTCAGCTGCTGCTTGTTATTCTTTGGGGTAGTGGTGCCCTGTTCTCCCCCACAGTTTTTGAGAACCTGGCAGGCTCTTCTTGCTTTAAAGCTGGGAGTTCCTGCTGTAATTCTGTGTTTACCCTGTGGAGAGGACTCGTGGTCCTGTAATCTCTGCTGCATCTGAACTGATACAGTGATGATTTCCCAATTCTTCAAATCTACTAATACCTAACAGAGCCTGGCTGTTAGTTTTGCTGATGTTCTGGTTTTCAGCTATGAAATATAGTGGCTTTTCATTGGCCCATGACTACAGCTGGTGTCAGGGAAGAGAAATGGCTTCTGGGGAGACCTTGGACCAGGACAGAACAAAACAAAGTTTTTCAGTTGCACAGGTTGCTCCTGCATTCAGATATCGGTGGTATAATTTTGCTAAACTCAATCAGATCCTTGTCTGCTTGAATGTATCATAAAGCATTAATGTGTGCTTTAATTTATATTCTTCCCAGACTGATAAAGTACTGGAATTAGTGCATATGACTAGCCTGGCCAACAGGTACTGATAAAATAGCCTCCTTTGAGATATCCTAGTGTGATCATAAGGTTAACCAAGGGAAGTCATGTAAAGTGGTTTGTAACTGTGTGCCATTTCACATGTGTCTTGGTACAAGCAAATGTCTTACAGTTAAGTTAGTCTTTGCATCAGGTAATGAAAGTATTTGTGCTGCTGTTATGTGAGTTATGGCCATCTCTTCCCTTGCTTGAGTTGATGACGTCTGGCACCTTGAAAGAAGCCTGTGATACTTAACTGGAATTGCCCCAGAGAGTTTAAAAGTTGGTGGAGTTGTTAACCTGTATTGATAGTCCTGTGAAGAGATGTATGGATTGCATGCTAGGAGTACCCTAAATGTCTCTCTTGTGACCTTAGCTGTTAATTTCCTTTGAAGGAAATTTGCATTGAAGGAGAGACCTCTGATGGTCGCTTAGTTTTCTGGTTTGAGCTGGTAGTAAAAATGTACACATGGTTAGATGAACAGGGAAAAAAAACCCAGCAGTATCAGTTGTCTGCATTTTTTTTACCTCTGTAGAGAGCTGTGTAATTCTCATGAAGAAATGTTGAGTGTTGTTCCTATTGCATGTTTTTGTTTGGTTAGTATGGCAGGTATGAATCTTAATTTTTACTAGTCTGAGTTCATTTAGAAGAGCTCTTATTAATGAAGTCTGTACTGCAAAATTGTGGTCCCTGCGTGGATAGAGAAATCGCAACTCATTTAGGCCTTTATCTGGTAGTCCAGATCGTGTATAAAAAAAATTAATCACCATTCCTCTGCTGCATCTTTTTAAAATTCTTGATCCTTTCACTGAATTAGAGAAAATAAAGTATATTGGGTTAGCTACAGTGACAGTCTACCAGTTGATTTATTCAGGGTTTGCCTTTTTTTTTTAGGGGGAAGAGGGTGTTTTCCTTTTTTCCTTTTTTTTAAATTTATTTTAAAAAGGTAGATAAAGGATGATCTGCAAGTTTTATGCAGATGCCTGTGTGTTAGTTTCTAATAGTTTTTCTCTGACCTAAATTTATATGTATTGCTAGATGTGGGGAAACCAAAAGTATGTTTGCAGTAATTCTTTGCAATGCAAGCAGATAATTTTGTAAATGCTTTCCCCAGGTGGAAGCAAGGCATGCCAATTCACAGCTACTCATGTAAGAAATAAACTGCTTCCAAAGAACCCCATGAGCTTTATTGCTGGGGATGTTTTTATTTTATGATCTTTGACACTTCTATTTTCAAAACTAAATCGACTGAATCAATATGTCAAGAAATACATGCTCTGATTTATATACCTATGATTTAGTTACACTTAGTTAAATAAACAGTGCCCTGAAATCTTCACTGATCTCACCCTGCTTTAATTTCTAATGTATCCTTGAAATTGCTCACTGTAGTTTAGCATAACCGCCTTCCTTCCCCACAGTAAAACTGAAGATAAATATTGGAAAACGAAGTCATAATCTCTCAGCTCTCAGATATTTGATATATTAAAAACATCTATTGAAGTTATCTGAAATTACATGAAAAGATACACAGGTAGTTCTTCAGGTAATTTTGAATCATCAAATGATTGACACAGTGAGTAGTTTTGTGACTCAGGTGCTGAGCAATGTGGGTATTGCTTGAAAGCTTTTAACAACTGGAAAACAGATTTTGAAAATTCACAGGTAGAAATGGCAAAGGAAATTGCATTGTTTTGTTAACTGTTAAATTACACTGTATTAAGAAGGCTGTAATTTAGTGTCAGCATATTTGCTTTTTTTTATGTGATTTTCATTCTCCTTTTTAAAATGGAATAGTTTTCTTTAAAGAAAAACTTAATACAAAAAATACAAAGGATTTTTTTCCAGTTGTGTAAAATTACATTATCCGTTTAGTGGGCCTATTTTTTTTTTTTAATTGCCTAATAAAGGCTGATGAGATCTAAAATAATACCCCCTACCTTTAACACTGTTTAAATACTTATGAAGACTGCCAGGAGTAATTAGAAATTTTAACCAAAACTTGGATTGTGAAGGTATTGCTTTGCTTCATAGCATTAGAGGTAGTAGTTATCAGTGTAATTTTAAGAGCTATAAAGCCGTATTCCTAAAAGTTGTGAAGTTGCAGACCTGTGCTGTTTGTTTGGTGAGGTACATCTCTTCATTAAAAGTAATCAGTAATTGTGTTGATGGTAGCATTGCTTAATTTCATAAACCATTACATAGAATCCCTAAGTTATGAAGAAGCGCACTCATGATTTCAGTTAAAAAGTAGGTGCTTCTGTATATATGAAGTGCAAGTAAATTTCAGGCTGTCTTCTTTTGGAAGAAGGTGGAAAAGATTCTTTGCAGTTCATTTTAAAGCATGTAAATGAATCCGTATTTTAAAATGGTTGAGAGTGGATGAATCTTTTTTTCCCCTCCACTTCTTCATGAATATATCTTGGATTACAGAAATTAAAGACTATTTTTGTCAGGGGATGTTTTGCTTAGTGGAGTGGTCTTTAGCTGAGCTGGTAATTAGCATATTTCTTAATGTCTGAAACAATTTTAACAAATACTGGCTCTTTTTGTTTGACCAAGTGAGAGTATTACAAGCATGTAACCTGAGTTAATTTGAGCCGTGTATTCAACTTGAAATCACTCTGCCTCATTTAAGGTGCCTTCTGGAAGGTTGTTGCAATTTATCTGTTCTCTCTCACTCTAATACTATTTTGACTGGATTTATGCGTTTGCATTCTTGTCAGTGAGGATTCACAGGCCTAAATTGTGTCCACTGACTGGTCTGTTGCTTTAATGGCTAAAAGGGAAAATAATGATAATCATAGGGAAAAAAAAAACTGAGAGTAGTACATCACACTGGCACACATGGTTTGTTCTCTCTGAAGTTCATTCTGAGCAAAACCCATGAGAAAAGGATTGGTTGAAATGAAGCAGGTTATGTAAATTTTACTGCTTATTTCCCTCTTACATCTTTCATTTTCCTTTGAGCTGTATATGGCACATGGCTCTGTAGATCATGTCTAGCTCTGTGCTGCTAATATTGCTTTACTGTTTGGGCCTTGCAAAAGCAGAGGCACATGACTTAATTTTCCCTTCCTTGTAGTTTCCCACCTTTAAAAAGAGACAGAGTGCAAGGAGTATAAAAAACCAACTCACCTCCACCAAAAAAAACCTCAAACAATTAAGACCAAAAAAAACCCTCAAATGAAAATCCTTGCCTGTTCTGATAGATAATTGAATACTTTCTGGTTTTGAATTTTTCTAATGTTGAAATTTGACCTGACAAAAGAAAGGTAAGGAGAACTTAGAGTGTCTGGAGTGACCTGGTGGGAGGTATGTCATGTATGAGAAATAAAACTGTTCTGATTACAGCATGCTATAGCTACACAAACTCAGCCCTCCAGCACCTGAGATAGGATTAAATCAGCCTGCTGCTTCTGCAGAAGAAATACTTCATCTGACTTCTGAACTCGTTCAACAATATCTAGTAGGCTGTACATCCAGTGGGGTTCCAATTACTCATTCCTAAGTGAAGTATGTATCCACAAAATTGTCTCAAGATGCAAGTCCTTCTGACTGTACCACTAGACTGACCTATACTATAATTTATTTATTTTTTCCCCCCAGAAAAAACAGCCTCCTAGTTTATAAGATCAGTTGTTAAAGGCTGCACTTTTTCAGGATAGATAGAAACTAGTGGAGTTGTAACTGTGTTGAGGCTGATATTTCTTCAGCAACTTAGCTCTGTTTAACCAAAACAGAGAGTAGCTATTTGGACACATTTGGTGTTGAAATCAATGTGGTAGTATTACTGACTTAAAATATACAGTTTTATGTGACATAGCAGAGATAGGAACCCAGCCTGAAATCTTGCTCCTTGCTGTATGATACTACTATGGTAATTATACCATCTAGTCCCCTTCTGCCCTCCCCAGATCTTTTGAGCATAGGTATATCTTGCTGTAGTGAACTTGTAAAATTCTATTTCTTTGTTCTGAGCCAGGACTTTGGTTAAATACAGTAAGATGTGTGCCTCCCATCAGCTCTAGTGTTCTGATTATGTTTTTTCCCCCCAATATCTGTCTTGAATAACATAATGCCTTACATGAAGGCTCATTGCCTTGCAAACAGTGAGACATACCATAGTCTTCAATAGTGCACATAAGAACAATATGCAATATTTCTAGCTTATCCCTTAAAATATGAACTCGAATACAGCACAACGTAAATGTCAATTCAGGAAGGTTAGGTAAGTTTGGTATGATCCCTTAAGAATTGTTTCTTCATGTCCTAAATTGTAAGGTTTCTGGGGCATGAACTATCCTTGCATTATTTATTTTGTGGCATTTTTACAATTCAGTCTTTATTTTTTAACCTGATTGTTGTCTGCTTACTGCTACCTCAGATGAAAAAAACACACTGCAACATAGTGGTTCTAATTAGAGGGTGTGTACAACACTATTTTATGAAAGCTAAAAAAAATTGCATCAATATTGATTCCATGCAGAAGAGTCTAAAGGTTTAAAACAACTTTCAGACAATTTAATATTTCTTCATATTCCAATTATGGAGACCTTTTTCAGTATGATAAGAGGACTTTACAGAAACCTGCAACCGCATGTGTTAGCAACAGGGATTCTGGTAAATTACTTCTTGACCTTGACATGTCCATGCCCCTGGTGTGCTGCATTACAAACTATACTAGGGCAAGCTCCCAGGAGTGCAGCTTAATGTATAGAGCAAGGCATTGCTCATACTGCTTGGATTGACATGTCATGCAGTATTAGAGGCCATTGTCTTTAATACTTTGTTATGAAACTGATCCAGTTTTGATTTATAGCCCAGCAGTAGTAAAGCTGCATTCTTTTACACTTTAGAAGTATGGTCTGATACAGAATATTTATCAAGCAGTCGTTTTGCATACAGTCTTCCACCAAAAATGCAAATATGTTTCTTAGTGTTATTTCTAAGTATGAGGATTCCCTGTATAAACCTTTACATTGGAGCATAATTCAGGAGAGTGGTTTCGGTTTTTTTAATTTTATATCTTTATGGAGGTAGTCTGAATCAGCAACGCTTGCTTTAAAGGGACACTAAAAACCATTGTTTTTGTATCCTTCCTCTTAGTTCTGTGAAAGGCAACAGGCAACAAACCCTGTATGAATTCAGCTGCATGGCTGGGCAAGAGAAGAAATAGAAGAGACAGGGCAGGAGTTGCAGTTTAAATACAATCCATAAGGATGTTTCAGCTATGCTAAAAATTGACACTGCAGTCATACAACACTCAATGGTCTAATAGTGGTTGAGGAATATTTTTTTTAGATGGTTTACATAATTGTAAAATGTTCTCTTTATCCCAAAGTATTTAGTATATAGGAAGACCCTGGAGCTGAACACAATTTTTAGTATATAGGCAACAGGATGTGAGCATGATGAAATACTAATTACACATGGTGAAGAGAGCCTGAAAATTCAAGCTGTGTGTTTTTATAGTTTTCAATCAAGTGAGACTTCAAAGTTATTGACTTCTCTTTAAAGTGTAAATTTTTACCTTGGACAACCCAGTACAGCCTAGTACTGGCTGCCATCATAAAGAAATTTGCTTCAGTAAAGCCTGCATCAGGCCCAGGATGTTTGCATAGTGAGGCTCTGTAACTCTCTTTTGCAGATCTGTAATACTCTGATCTGTTTACTGGACAAACAAAAAATTAAACCCATATATGTAATTTTTTCTTTGTGAGAAACTAGTGGACAGGAAATCTGGTTAGCCATATCAGATTTCACCCCAAGAAATTGCATCAGTTTCAAAACAGGCATTGTACTTGCTGCTTAATGTTTAAACCCAGTGTCAAAACCTTGTGGCAGAATAATATGTATGGTTTCCTTGGGTGGATCTCAGCTCCTCTGCTGGTATCTGATAGAATATATTTACTTTCTTGGATTGAAATACTATGCTATTCCAGTCACAGTGATGCCGCTTTTACCTAGCCGTTTGCAGCCAGATTCATAGGCTGTGATCAAAATTGGTTTAAAATGTCTTTTTTTACTGTGTAATTTTTTTCTTTTATACTTCATACTGTTTAGTAACTGAACATGTTTACTTTGAAAGGGGCATATGTTCTAGGTGGGTAGAAGCCAAATAAAAGTGTTTAAGCCAGTGGCAGTTTAATTTCAGCTCTGTACATTTTGTTGAGACAAGAAAAGCTGCTCGCATTTAGGCCTTGCAGTTCATTACGAAGTGACTCCCAGTCAGATTCTCCTATGGAATTAAAACTAATTGGAATGCAGAGTGAGAAATTTGCCATCCTCTGTTGCTTTGGTTGATAATGTGTGGTTATGTAAACTTCTTCCCACCACTTTCTTCTGAAACTTCCAGCAAAGCAGTTTTGTGTAGTGTAACATCTGCTAGCACAAAAATGGGTTGTAAATATACTGTTGAATCTTCTCTGTGCAGCCTAGTAGGAAGGAAAGAAAGGATGGAAACTAGTGTTCTCAGAAGCACCGATGGCTTTAGTAATTAATAATGCTTTGTAAAAATAGCTTAAAACATAGTTTAATATGATTGCTAAAGTAGAGAGTATATGGAAAAAACTGAGTGCATGTATTTGGTAAATTTAGAAGTTTGCCATCATTCAACTTTCCTGCAGGAACATACCTAATATGATCAGCTGTGTACTTTTCCATGTGTTACGGGACAAAGAGGTTTGGATAAAATGCCATGCTCATTCTGTGTTGCTTTTCACTGGGCAGTGTATCTTGTTTTACAACAAATAGGTAATTATTTCAAGTAAATACTCAAGGGGAGAAATAATGCTGCTTAATCGTTTCTCTTTTGTGGAAGATTAAGATAGCAAAAGCATAGATCAGAGCATGCTGTGGTGGAGTTGCTGGCATACACTTTAAAAACATGAATGACAGGAGACAAATTCCCAGTTGCTGGAACATAGGGCACGTCCCAAAAGTAGTTTCAGCTGCAGCAGTATTCTTGTGATGGCACTGAGATTTCCCTGGAGAGCTTAGGTGGCTGCATTTTATCTTGCTTATTCCAAGTGATGGCAGCTTGTGGCCTGCTGACCTGAAAGGAGTAGCCATCTTCTTCTCACCTCCTGTTCCCTGTTGCATGTCCTGACTGCATGTTGAAGCCTGGGATTGCTCCTTCGTTTCTGTTTTCTTTGGATGTGGTGAGACAGTCCACTCTTAGTTGGAATGCAATTTTTAATGACAATAATTTGATTGGCCCAAGCAGAGAAAAAGCATGTGCCTGTAATAGACCTGGATTCTTTGTAATGCTGTAAGTGAAGTCTTGGATTGTTAATGCTTTTATTGGCAGTGCATAGTTTCATAGATTGAAAAATCTCTTAAAATGCAGCATGATAATATTGGTTCCAGAGTCACTGTAAGTGACTGTAGGAGCACTTCCATTTCCCCCACACCCCCAATAAAACGTTGGTATGAGCAACCTGAAACAGACAAAATTACCTGCAGGATCTTACATCCAAGATACCTAAAAGTTTATGACTTAAATTGTAGATTTGGTTTCTTAGGCCTATGACATTTGCATATAATGAGAGCTTGTGGTAACTGTTTTGTATTGTGCAAATGCTGCTCCTCTTTATTGCTTGAATTAAAATTACATAGTTTTATCATCTAAACACAATTCATTCACTGTAGAGAAGTCTAAAAGACTTCATTTATAAATAATTTTAGAGCATCTATTTAACTATTATTGATTGATAGGCTTTTCATAAAGTAGAATTTCTTTGGAGTCTCTGTGGAAATAGTCTGCCTGTTTCAGGAATTCACTGTGCCAAGTCTTGCTCAGCAAACACCAAAAAGCATTTACTTCAATTTAGTTACACACTCTGATCCTGAGTTCAGAACTCTCCTAACTCATGACTGAATGACTGGGGTCAGATGTAAATCTAGTTCTCAAGTTACTGTGTGGCACTAGCAGCAGTTTGTATACTTTTTGTTAGTAAGTTTCTGACTTAATTGAGTGAAGCTAAATGCAATAGCCCTTAATAAAAACATATGTAGTGTATGAATGGGGTTTGCATAATGATATTCCTTTGGTAGAAATGGATGAAATGTTGTTTGGTGGGGTGTTTAAGGAAGTTGTTAGATTATGTAGGGAAAAAATTAGAGAGGCAAAGGCCCAATTGGAACTGAAGCTGGCCACCTCTGTGAAGGATAACAAAAAGCATTTTTATAAATATATTAACGCTAAAAAGAAGGGCAAGAAGAACCTCCACTCCCTATTGGACCTGGAGGGGAACACAGTGAAGACGAGGAAAAGGCTGAGATCCTGAACACCTTCTTTGCCTCAATTTTTAACAGCAAGGCAGGAGGAGTACAGGACGTGTGGCCTCCTGAGCTGGGTGATGGGGTCAGGGAGCAGTGTAATGCCCCAGAAATCCGTGAGGAATTAGCTCAGGACCTGCTGAGCCACTTGGACACTCAAAAGTCCATGGGGCCGGATGGGATCCATCCTAGGGTCCTGAGAGAGTTGGCAGATGAGCTGGCCAAGCCACTCTCCATCATTTTCCTCCAGTCCTGGCTCACTGGTGAGGTCCCAGATGACTGGAAACTGGCCAATGTGGTCCCCATCCACAAGAAGGGTCGGATGGAGGAACCTGGAAACTATAGGCCAGTCAGCCTGACCTCAGTGCCAGGAAAAATGATGGAGCAGATTATCCTGGCGGCAATAACTGCGCATCTGCAGGATGGCCAAGGGCTCAGGTCCAGCCAACATGGATTTAGTAAGGGCAGATCCTGCCTCTCCAACCTGATCTCCTTCTGTGATCAGGTGACCCGCATGGTGGATGTGGGGAGGCCTGTGGATGTAGTCTAGCTGGACTTCAGCAAGGCCTTTGACACCGTCCCCCAGAGCAAAGTGCTGGCTAAGCTGTCAGCTCATGGCATGGACAGCAACACTCTGCGCTGGGTTAGGAACTGGCTGGAGGGCCAGGCCCAGAGAGTGGTGGTGGTGCCACCTCCAGCTGGAGGCCAGTCACCAGTGGTGTCCCCCAGGGATCAGTGCTGGGCCCCATCCCCTTCAATGTCTTCATTGACGATCTGGATGAGGGGATTGAGACAGTCATCAGCAAATTTGCAGATGACACCAAGTTGGAAGCAGATGTTGGTCAGTTAGAGGGTGGAAGGGCCCTGCAGAGGGACCTCGACCGACTGGACAGATGGGCGGAGTCCAATGGGATGACATTGAAAAAGTCCAAGTGCCGGGTGCTGCACTTTGGCCACAACAACCCCATGCAGAGCTACAGGCTGGGGTCAGAGTGGCTGGAGAGCGGCCGGACAGAGAGGGACCTGGGGGTGCTGATTGACAGCCGCCTGAATGTGAGCCAGCAGTGTGCCCAGGAGGCCAAGAAGGCCAACGGCATCCTGGCCTGCATTAGGAATAGTGTGGCCAGCAGGAGGAGGGAGGTCATTGTGCCCCTGTACTCTGCATTGGTTAGGCCACACCTTGAGTACTGTGTCCAGTTCTGGGCCCCTCAGTTTAAGAAGGTCATCGAGACACTTGAACGTGTCCAGAGAAGGGCAACAAGGCTGGTGAGAGGAAAGGCTTAGGGAGCTGGGGTTGTTTAGCCTGGAGAAGAGGAGGCTCAGGGGCGACCTCATTGCTCTCTACAACTACCTGAAGGGTGGTTGTAGACAGGAAGGGGTTGGCCTCTTCTCTGTAGCAACCAGCACCAGAACAAGGGGACACAGTCTCAAGCTGCGCCAGGGGAAGTTTAGTCTCGAGGTGAGGAGAAAGTTCTTCCCCGAGAGAGTCATTTGCCATTGGAATGGGCTGCCTGGGGAGGTGGTTGAGTCACCATCCCTGGAGGTGTTCAAGAGGGGATTGGACATGGCACTTGGTGCCGTGGTCTAGTCATGGGGTCTGTGGTGACAGGTTGGACTTGATGATCTTTGAGGTCTCTTCCAACCTTGGCGATACTGTGATACTGTTTGTACTATTTTCTGAAGTTGTTCGTGAATAATTGTGTTCAGCTGTGTATTTGGTGACTTCTTTTGTCTTTATCTGTGAATCACACTGTCCAGGTTTTATTTACTTGGGGATGGGTAGCTGTATGGCCCATAGTCAGTGTCATCCAGGTAAATATCAGTGAAGAAAAGGTGCAGAGTTTATCCAGTTACTGAAGAGGCTGCTGTTCATGTGGATTAGAATGTGAAATGTTCCAGAAAGATGCCAGAGGCTCGAATTACGTAATGCTTAGTGCAGGAAGATACTGAGCTGTGTGCAGTGTGTTACCAGCTTCAGACTGATGTCCCTGGCAAGTCTCCACTCCAGGAAGGAGCTGAGGTTTCTCAAAGGCTCCACGTGAAGATGAATGATTTGACAGCATGGCCCTTGCTAGAACAGCTTGCCCTGTTGAAGGCAGGAGCTGGCACTGCACAGCCTTGCTGCATGCTGTAAGGAGGCAGAGTTCTGACATAACATTGTTTTGGTAAGAGTGGTTTCCTGCCCACAAGTGTGTACCAGCTGGTACCATCTTATCAAGGACCCAGTTTTAGAGTGATTTGATTCCCCTGGTTTGTGTGTTGGTGGGTGTGGGTTTTGTTGTTGACTGTTTTTCCTCTAGATCCTGAAATAAATAAGAGTAAGAAAGGACCTTTCTGGAAACTACATGTCTAGATTGCTATATAGTAAATTTAGGTTTGAAATATGTTAAAAATTATATGTCTAAAAATGATAAACAGATAAACTATGGTCAGTATTCCTTTTTGACACAAAATGAGTGAAGACTTGGTAGTTAATAGCTCTTCTGGTATATTGTTACATATAAATGTAGATTCTAATGCTCTTTTCTAGTTGGGTACTTATACTTCACATTTGGAGTCAGTCAAAAGGTCCTTATTGGAATTCTAAGGTCTCCTAGTGGGTAACTCCATAGCCAAGTCTCCAGAGATGGGAAACACTTGTAGAATTCTAGAAGTGTGTTCATGTCAGGTCATTCTCTCTGATCATTTGAGACAATGACAGGGGAAAAAGAAATTTTTGTTTGGTCTCTGTTGATGAAAATTTGTTTTCTGCTTTAGGAAGGCTGGCTGTCCCTTTGAAGGATTATGTAATACAGTTGAAAACTGAAGTCTGTTACTATGGGGTTAAATTGCATGGTATGTCTAGAGTGATAGGAAAGTTCAGATGACTAGTCAAGAAACAAATTTTTCCTTACTGAACAGTAGTTAAGAAATCTGTGTTGTGGCCAGTGGTGAACATTTAATACTGAAGAATTTGGTGCCTTGGCACCTAGTTAGGCATTCAGCTGCAATCAAGATCCTGTGGAATCTATTTGGTTGGGTGTTTAGGACATGAGGAACATTAATGATTTTCTGCATAACAGTAGGTATCACAGTATTTTAGAGGTTGGAAGGGACCTCAAGAGATCATTGGGTCCAACCCCCTGCCAAAGCAGGATTACTTAGGGTAGTCCGCACAGGAATGCATCCAGGTAGGTTTTGAAAGTCTCCAGAGAAGGAGACTCCACAACCTCTCTGGGCAGCCTGTACCAGTGCTCCATCACCCTCACTGTAAAGTAGTTTCTTCTCATGTTGAGGTGAAATCTGTGTTCAAGTTTGAACCTGTTGTTCCATAATACTGTGCACCACTGAAAAGAACTTGGTCCCATCAACTTGACACCCACCCCTCAGATACTTATACACATTGATGAGATCC